>OZ034967.1:46351532-47034032 GCA_964030785.1 Siderastrea siderea | reverse complement strand
TCAGTATGTTATTATCTTTAGTTGGCATATTTACTGGTTGTGTTCCATTTACTTGAATGCAATTATCTTTATGATTGTTTAATACTCTTTCAGAACTGAAACATTGCAGACAGTGCATACAAAAGTGTTTCCTCTCTTTGTGTTTTGTTTGATTGTACATGAATTTATTAAAATCCTTTATGAGAACATAATGCTTGTTTTCATCTTTCGTTACTAGCAGTAGTTCCATATGATCTTCATACTTTTCTTTGGAAACATAGATGGGATACGGTTGTTTGTCTTCATATCCGAATACGTTTATATTGATACTGTTTTGCTTCTCGATTTTGTTATACTGTTTGACATTTACTGGAAAATCAATGTTTGAATAATCTAACTTTTCAACGTATTGTCTATCAGCTTTTTTGATTCTTTGAGGATTCTTGTCTTGTGGATTCAAATGTCGGATATGACACCATCGGAAGCATTTATTATCCTCGTTTTTGATGTTGATTAATCCTTTCGCACTGTTCTGTAGTTCTTTTGACAGTTTGATATAAGATGATCCTTTCAAGGGCTTGTATTTAACTATGTTGAGGTAATGACTATCGACTGATTTGATTGTCCAACCAGATCCTTCTGATATCCATTGAGCTATCTTATTAATTATCTGTTGTTTTGATGATTGTAATGAATCAGCGATTTCCATTTGGTTGATTATTGTTTGAGGTGTACTATTGAAATATGCTAACTTTTCAACTATTTCATCAGCTGAATTTTTTTCGAAAGTGACTTTCAATGTTTCAACGTATTTCAAGCCTTTCATTTCATTCAACAAAGTTATTACACGATGTTCTATAGCCTTTGTCGTGTTTTGCATTTGGGCTAAGGGGTCTTTATTGTTTCTGATGCTGATTTCATAAGACTTAGTGTAACCTTTTAAGGCTTTGTCTTTTTGTTCTATTTTAGTTCTAGGTGCTGGAACTGGTTGGTATGTCCTAGGTGTTGGAACTGGTTTGTATGTTCTTGGTGCTGGAACTGGTTTGTTGTCTTCATAATCTTGAACCATCTGCTTAACACTCTTGCGAGGTCAATTCTAGACATTCGCACACATTTTAGACATTCGCACACATTTTAAACCTACAAAGGGGAAGCCCTCAGACTACTTAGAACTAACTCTTCAAAAGCACTTTTTGAAGAAAACAATAATTTCAAGTCGCGATTAAGCGATAGAGGCTATCCAAAAAACGTAGTTGAAAAGACACTAATAGAAGTCAAATTCGAAGAGAGAAAATACGCGCTACAGGAAAAACAGAAGGTGCGAAAAAACATACTGCCTTTCGTCACGCAATACAACCCATCAGTGCCAAATCTCACAAAGGTTTTAATGAGCAAGTGGCATATCATTGAGAAACAACCCCTGCTTCGAGAGGTTTTTCGGGAACCACCCATTATCTCTTACAAAAGAGGCAGATCTCTAAAAGATATACTCGTTAGAGCAAAACTATAAAGGTCAAACTAATTATATACAACATCACGAAACATGCAGGAGTCGTGTCAGGCCTGTCACCTTTTAACATCATTGAGATATTTTTAGACAGTGCTCCGTCCTGCCTCGTTGCAAGAACATTTACAATGAGCTATAGCCACCTATACAGGCTCTTAACGAAACTAAATAGCAAGCCATTTTGACAATACAAATGGCGTTTTGCTACAAGTTTCATACACAAGAACTGAGACAACAAATTCTCACAAAATAGAAAAATGACCTTCACAACAAACACAACTTCTGTAGGATCGAAAAAGTCTTTACGCTGTTGGTCAATTCAAAATGGCCAATGAGAGACCAGAATTCTCGATCCTCACAGCGAGTATATAAACACCAAAACGCTCATTCACCAACAGAATGAAATCAGTTGACGCTGCCATTCCTAGACAGAAAACAAAAAAGCAACAATTGAAAAGATTCGCTTGAGAATCGAAACTGCAGTCTTGTTGAAGAATGAACAAAATACTAGACAAAGACGGCAACGTGTTACCTGGCCCATCCAATTCAGGCCAAGCGGATGACCGCGAAAATGAAATTACCGCCGTAAACGAGGAAGAGCTGTTGTACAGTGAAGACGAGCTGGAGAGCGGCCAACGGTCGCCGGCAACCCGCAAACGCCCCTCAGAGACGTACAGCCCTAAAGTCACCAGCAAAAGAACAAGATATGACGACAGCACCATAGCCTTGAAGAGGAAAATCGAAAAATCTGAAGATTCTATCCAGAAGCTAAAGGCGCACACTGAAAAGAAGACATGTCCAAAATCATTACGATACAACGTCCGAGCAAACATCGTGCCGGACGAAGACTTTAAGCGGGACATAAACCACATCAGAAAGGACGCCGAACAAAAGCTGGTTGGTGCATTAACCCGTTTCCACTACAGGAAAATAGAACGCACCAAGAACAAACTAATAAAAACAGAGCAGAAAATGAACCAGGCCAAAGCAAGGAAAACTGACAATCAGAAACTCGTAAAAAACCGGCCACGTCCGGCCAAAGATAACAAGCCTAAGGCACGAAGTGAGAATGTAATTAAGTTAGCAAACACGCTGATGCAGAGGATCGAGAAATTTGATGTAATGATGAAAAAGATTGAAGAAAACCAGAATAAAGAAAATGAATCTTATCCCTGTCTTGTTTCTGACGAAACGGCAAAGGGGAGGGAAACACAAAAGCGCAAAGATAAAAACAAGAAACATAATGACAGAAGAAAAATAAAGAAGAGAGATAAAATCAAAAAATCCGCAAACAACAAACGGAAATACATTAAAAATCTCTCAGATTACGAAATGTCAACTGACCAGATAAATCTATTATCGAAGGGTTTAAAATTTATTCCTACGCCAACCATGGGAGAAACTCGCATTAAGCGACAACTCCTACAAGACTTCAAAAGAATTTGAAAGGCGAATGCGCCTAAAATACATTTTTCATGGCCAAGATAAAGAACCGCATCCCTTCTACGTTAAATCACACTGGGAACCACCAGTACAACCGTCAGTTGCTCTAGAAAATTACCTAGAGGGAGTCAAAACAGAGCTCGCAGAAATTAAATTATCAAAGCCAAAACAAAACCTGCCACAGAAAGAACGTCAAGCTATCAGAGAGCTTAAAACAAATTCTGAAATAAACACAAAAAAGGCAGACAAAGGATCAACAACGGTCTTAAGATTGAAGAGGCCAGGGTACAACTAGACGATAAGAATAATTACCTGCCCTCAGAAACATCTATGGTTCGAGAGACATTCAACAGAGTTCAAGAACTCATAAACGAGCTCCACCGCCATAACTACATTGACGATATGACAAAGAAATGGCTCTGTCAAATGCCAGACCCACCGCGCATACCAGTTTTTTACACACTTACTAAGATTCACAAACCTACACCTGTAGGTAGACCCATAATATCAGGTTGTGATGGTCCAACAGAACGAATATCATCATTTGTAGACTACATCCTCCAGCCAATAGCAAAATCACAAAAATCGTATCTCAAGGATACAAAAGACTTCATCAATTTCGTAGAAAAGACGAAAGTCCCACAAAACGCAATTATGGTATCACTAGACGTTACCAGTCTGTACACCAACATCCCTCAAGAAGAAGGTATAGAAACTGTATGCAAGGCATACAAAACATTCTACCAACGAGAAACTCCGATACCAACCAATGCGCTCAGGAAAATGCTAAGACTTATACTTAAGGAGAACTCCTTCCAATTTTGTGGAAGTGACTACCTTCAGACTCACGGCACTGCGATGGGCACTAAAATGGCAGTTGCTTTTGCCAATATCTTTATGTCCGCAGTTGAAACCGAAATCATCAACAAGAGCAAAACGAAACCACTAGAGTGGAAAAGATATATCGATGATATATTTTCTTTGTGGGATTCAACAAAAGAAGAGATTGATCTCTTTATCTCAGAAGCCAACAGGCAACATACTACCATTAAATTCACGGCTGACATATCAGAGAGAGATACAAACTTCCTAGACACTACAGTATTTAAAGGCGAAAGATTCTACGAAGAGTCAATTCTAGACATTCGCACACATTTTAAACCTACTGAAACTTTTCAGTACACGCATTTCTCTTCTTGCCACACCCCCGGTGTGGCAAAGGGCTTCATAAAAGGGGAAGCCCTCAGACTACTTAGAACTAACTCTTCAAAAGCACTTTTTGAAGAAAACATTAATAATTTCAAGTCGCGATTAAGCGATAGAGGCTATCCAAAAAACGTAGTTGAAAAGACACTAATAGAAGTCAAATTCGAAGAGAGAAAATACGCGCTACAGGAAAAACAGAAGGTGCGAAAAAACATACTGCCTTTCGTCACGCAATACAACCCATCAGTGCCAAATCTCAAAAAGGTTTTAATGAACAAGTGGCATATCATTGAGAAACAACCCCTGCTTCGAGAGGTTTTTCGGGAACCACCCATTATCTCTTACAAAAGAGGCAGATCTCTAAAAGATATACTCGTTAGAGCAAAACTATAAAGGTCAAACTAATTATATACAACATCACGAAACACGCAGGAGTCGTGTCAGGCCTGTCACCTTTTAACATCATTGAGATATTTTTAGACAGTGCTCCGTCCTGCCTCGTTGCAAGAACATTTACAATGAGCTATAGCCACCTATACAGGTTCTTAGCGAAACTAAATAGCAAGCCATTTTGACAATACAAATGGCGTTTTGCTACAAGTTTCATACACAAGAACTGAGACAACAAATTCTCAAAAAATAGAAAAATGACCTTCACAACAAACACAACTTCTGTAGGATCGAAAAAGTCTTTACGCTATTGGTCAATTCAAAATGGCCAATGAGAGACCAGAATTCTCAATCCTCACAGCGAGTATATAAACACCAAAACGCTCATTCACCAACAGAATGAAATCAGTTGACGCTGCCATTCCTAGACAGAAAACAAAAAAGCAACAATTGAAAAGATTCGCTTGAGAATCGAAACTGCAGTCTTGTTGAAGAATGAACAAAATACTAGACAAAGACGGCAACGTGTTACCTGGCCCATCCAATTCAGGCCAAGCGGATGACCGCGAAAATGAAATTAACGCCGTAAACGAGGAAGAGCTGTTGTACAGTGAAGACGAGCTGGAGAGCGGCCAACGGTCGCCGGCAACCCGCAAACGCCCCTCAGAGACGTACAGCCCTAAAGTCACCAGCAAAAGAACAAGATATGACGACAGCACCATAGCCTTGAAGAGGAAAATCGAAAAATCTGAAGATTCTATCCAGAAGCTAAAGGCGCACACTGAAAAGAAGACATGTCCAAAATCATTACGATACAACGTCCGAGCAAACATCATGCCGGACGAAGACTTTAAGCGGGACATAAACCACATCAGAAAGGACGCCGAACAAAAGCTGGTTGGTGCATTAACCCGTTTCCACTACAGGAAAATAGAACGCACCAAGAACAAACTAATAAAAACAGAGCAGAAAATGAACCAGGCCAAAGCAAGGAAAACTGACAATCAGAAACTCGTAAAAAACCGGCCACGTCCGGCCAAAGATAACAAGCCTAAGGCACGAAGTGAGAATGTAATTAAGTTAGCAAACACGCTGATGCAGAGGATCGAGAAATTTGATGTAATGATGAAAAAGATTGAAGAAAACCAGAATAAAGAAAATGAATCTTATCCCTGTCTTGTTTCTGACGAAACGGCAAAGGGGAGGGAAACACAAAAGCGCAAAGATAAAAACAAGAAACATAATGACAGAAGAAAAATAAAGAAGAGAGATAAAATCAAAAAATCCGCAAACAACAAACGGAAATACATTAAAAATCTCTCAGATTACGAAATGTCAACTGACCAGATAAATCTATTATCGAAGGGTTTAAAATTTATTCCTACGCCAACCATGGGAGAAACTCGCATTAAGCGACAACTCCTACAAGACTTCAAAGAATTTGAAAGGCGAATGCGCCTAAAATACATTTTTCATGGCCAAGATAAAGAACCGCATCCCTTCTACGTTAAATCACACTGGGAACCACCAGTACAACCGTCAGTCGCTCTAGAAAATTACCTAGAGGGAGTCAAAACAGAGCTCGCAGAAATTAAATTATCAAAGCCAAAACAAAACCTGCCACAGAAAGAACGTCAAGCTATCAGAGAGCTTAAAACAAATTCTGAAATAAACATAAAAAAGGCAGACAAAGGATCAACAACGGTCTTAATGAACAAAAAAGAGAAGATTGAAGAGGCCAGGGTACAACTAGACGATAAGAATAATTACCTGCCCTTAGAAACATCTATGGTTCGAGAGACATTCAACAGAGTTCAAGAACTCATAAACGAGCTCCACCGCCATAACTACATTGACGATATGACAAAGAAATGGCTCTGTCAAACGCCAGACCCACCGCGCATACCAGTTTTTTACACACTTACTAAGATTCACAAACCTACACCTGTAGGTAGACCCATAATATCAGGTTGTGATGGTCCAACAGAACGAATATCATCATTTGTAGTCTACATCCTCCAGCCAATAGCAAAATCACAAAAATCGTATCTCAAGGATACAAAAGACTTCATCAATTTCGTAGAAAAGACGAAAGTCCCACAAAATGCAATTATGGTATCACTAGACGTTTTTGGTTTTTCATTAGACGCCAATTTTTCATCGCAGAAAGGACATGAAATTTCTCCACAATTTATTAGTTCATCATGTATATCTAAATTACAATTCATTTCTTTACTATTACATGAGATTTTATTTATGTTACTTCGTGATGTCATGACACAGCTGTGGCGTTTTGTGGTTTAATTGACTGTATGCTTTTCCGAGAATTTTAAGACTTCCTGTTTTTCCGATGAAGTCACGCAATGGAAAATGTGTTCGTTTCCACATGAAATAAAAACATATAGATTCCATCATATGAAAATGTGTTCGTTTCCACATGAAATAAAAACATATAGATTCCATCATATGAAAAACATATATTAGATTCCATCATATGAAAAATATATAGATTCCATCATATGAAAAAATATATAGATTTACATAAAATAATACCATCAGATAGAATGTAGTTATATAGTTGGTGGGAACCGGAACATTTTGTTAAAATGTTCTAGTACCCCCAACCATATAACTACTTCCAACGGATAAGCAGCGCAACAGGGTTGCAGCAACTGTTGACCTCAGTCCAGATATGTCCAACGTGACTCTTGCATGTGCAGATGTAATATATCAACAACGAGGACGAGGGTTTCATCAGGGTATCCAAACACTGAGAAACTGATGAAAGCACAAGGCCGTAGGCTGCGTGCTTTTATTGCTTTCAAGGTGTTTCGATACCCTGATGAAACACAAACCCGGTTGTTGATATGACTTCTCAGTTGAGCATAATAAACAATAGATAATCATCACTTTACTGACAAGCAAAATTTGTTTGCTTTTGTGAGCAAAAGCTTCTGATTAGCAGGTAGTTGGTTGTTTGCAATGCCTGCAACAATGCCACGTTTTTACGCAAACCATTTATGGCAATGCTAATATTTGCATTGGTGTCCTTTTCAGTCGTGACAGAACTACCTTCGGAATCATCCTGTTTCAACTGCCAAAAAGTTGTAGAGACGAAAAAACCTTACTGGCCCCGTGCAGGCCTAAAAGTGAACTTCAGGAAGGTAATTCAGGAAGCCGCAAGTGAAGCAAGTAATAAAATTTGCTGTTATCAAGCCGCAAAGCGCATGAAGTCAAAGATTGCCTTCACCAAGTGTGAAGTATTGAGAACAGTTGGCTTTCCCAGCAAGTCTCAGGTACAATCGAGAAAAAATTGTCCAGTGTTTAGCAATGTTCACGAATTGCTCTGTAAACGTAAATCTCATGAACTGCAATCAATAATTAATAATGGAAGGTAATAAACACTTGTTCAAGCATTGCTTTTGTTAATTGACTTCCAAACACACGTGTTTGGATATCCAAATGTGCTTGATTTCATCTGTTTTTTTCCGGGGTATAAACAGGCATTCATGTGACTCAAATGGGGCCAGGCGACTGGTTTATTACCTCATGCATAATAAATGAGTTTGAGAAGTTTTGTTCAATGATGAGCTGGCGAGAGGAAACATGTTGGGGACTAAAGGATATCAACAGCTGGACACCTACAAAATCTTTGTTGAATTATCTACATATAAGATTAAAGGGAAAATACGGCAAGTTTCATCACCACATACTTTCTCCAAAGCAGTTCAATGAATGCTCCTTGGTTTTTTTTTTTTACCTGTGCTATCTTTTCTCAAAGTTGACCTTAAATTTCTGTTGCAGGGACTCTCATATTTGATTTGTAACAGAATTTTGGTTGTATTCATAAGTTCTTCAACTCCCAAGACAAAATTGAAACTCGGCAAAAATGGGCATTAACTTTGCAAAATAGTTGCCGGAACAACATGCAAAGCTACTAAGTTAATCTGGATTAGATTATGGATTATAAGTCCCTTTTAAGGATGAAATATGTTGCCAGAAGTGACGACAAAGAAAAACAAGAATTTGAGGTGGGGAATATTGCATTCATAAATTTTGGTTGTAAAGAAATTGCCAACCAGGAATGAAACTTGCAATTTAGCGATCACACTGAAACAGCAGTTATCAGGTTTACAATGGACACGAGAGAGAACCCAAAAATTGTCTCTTTCATGAAGAAAAGGCAAGACATTGATCAATTTGAATCCCAACAATTTGGCTCCAGTGAGGCAAGAAACCAAATCTCTTTACAATGATGTGAAACAAATATGTATAAGTTTGCTGAAAAACACTTGTCTGAAACCACAGCAGTTTTACTCAATACGCATTAGTGCGTACTGATCGAGACTGCGATGATGAGGATCAGTGAAACTTTAACTCCTTTTCCATAAAATGTAAGTTTCAGTGACCTCAGCTATAAGTATTAGAAACTGTTTAGATAGTAATCGATTTTTATTTATTTAATGAAAACGGTCAAGGATAACCTCAAGCTTAATTAGCTATTTTATACACGTATATAGATAGTTTTCTTTGTTTTTGTTTTTTTTTTTACTTATAAATTTTTTTAATGAATACATACATTTTTATTCCTCTTTTATATTTATATTCTATGCATATAAGGAGCCACTTGTTGGAAAATACTGCCGTTTTTTCAAGATGCCAAACCAAAAAGTGAACAAGAATGCACAGATTTAGGCAATAGAGTTGGATGACGATGAAGGCGTAACAGCAGTGTCCATAGGACATCTCAGAGTTTTTGACAGTTCTGGTGTGGATATTTTGCTACGGATTTGCGAAACAACTGAAATCACTTGCCTTAATGACCATAACAAAGATGGTGCAAATAATGGAGACATAAAAGCAGTTTGCATCATCTTGGAAACCAGCCCATTGATTCCAAGTAAACCTTTAGTTTCTTATCAAGGAAAGTGTGTACATCTCTCACCTGTCTCACCTTGATTGGGGAAAGATATTTGGATTACTTTGTCAGCAATTTTTGTTTGCAAAAATTTGCGTGCGTGAAAGACAAATATTGTTTGCCTTGTGAAACTGTCCACCAGCTAAAGAATGATATTACTGCAGTCGATGGATTTCCTTGTAAAATTCCCTGAAAGATTTCCTTGTCAGATTTTCATCACGCAAGAAAACTAAGGACTAACTATTTCAGAATTTACTGTGCCAGTGAAGATTTTATTCATTGTTCCTATAACGATGAATGTATTGGAGGAAGCGTACCAAACAAGGTAACGTCTTTGTTGAATTATCTACAGATTGGACTTGAGGAAAAATATGGCAAGTTTCATCACCATATACTTTTTCCAGCATAGTTCAAAGAATGCTACTTGTTTTTTACCTGTACTATCTTGTAAGAAAAAGGAGAATTTCTTTTGTGTTGACCTTCAATTTCCGTTGGAGGGACACTCATATTCGATCTGTGACGGCTTTTTGGTTGTGTATAGCAGTTCTTTAACTCCCAAGAAAAAATTGAAACCACAAAAATGGGTATTAACTTTGCAAAATAGTTCCTGTATAACGTGCAAAGCTACTGGGTTAATCTGGATTGGATTATGGACTATAAGTTCCTTTTAGAAAGAAATATGTTGCCAGAAGTGAGGACACAGGAAAACACAAATTCAAGGTGAGGAAGATTGCGTTTATAAATTTAAGTTGTCGAGAAATTGCCAACCAGGAAGGAGATTTGCAATTAAGCAAATCACACTGAAACAGCATTTTTCAGGTTTACAATGGACACGAGAGAACCCAAAAATTGTCTCCTCGAAACATCCCTGCTTCACAGATGCAAATTTTACATCAGTAACAATGTAGACCCGGCTAAACTAGGAAACCATTTGCGTCCAAAGCGAGTTTGTTGATCGATGTCTAGTTTACAAGGCCCTAAGGCATTCATTACATTTTCATCAACTTGACGAGCCCTCCTGCTCAGTAAATGTGACCTGAATGCAGCCAAAGGCTCCGTCCATACACTTGCAAGAAAAGAACTCGACCATAATCTCTCCAGTACCGACCTTACACTAGTTCAACATCTATGTGACTGGTCAGCCCCCCCCCCCCCTCCCTAAAGCGCCAAGATGCTCTCTGGGGTAAAAAGCTTCTGGAAGCTTTAAGCGCTGAAAAGCTGCCCGCTGGCTGACTGTGTTCGGCCCTGACTGGGATGCCAATGCCTCCCTCCTAACCGGGGAGGGGGGGGTTGGCAGCAAATTGGGCTCATCCATGATTACATCACAAAGTTCAAGAACAGTGAAAAAATACTGGTCACTTTCCCTGTTGCATGTGGGGGTGTATTATAGGTAGGAGCAGACGCAAATTCAATGATCCCTGCTAAAGAACCACACGTTGGTTACATTTTGGCACGATGGCTATTGTATTGTTTTTATTTTTTGTACCTCTGTAACAGATTATAACATAGATATTGCATGTACACTTACATTGCGACTGCTCCAGCTAAGGCCACCCAAGAAAATTCTTTGGACATTTCCCTACTGAGAATGATTTTTTTTTTCAAAGAACCAGTCAGTGGCTATGACACATCAAAATTCTAACATAACACTGACGTTTTATGTGCGAGGTAAGCTGTGGCCAGTGGGCCAACCCTTGGTCGTTTAACTGAGGACCATAGCTTAGCTTGATTTTCCTTTTTAACAAACTTACGGTGAGTGGAGGAGGACCTACTGGCTTATTAGTGTTTTTCCCCTTGTAATTATTTATTTAGTTTTGCCAGTTGTAACAATAAAGGATTGTAAAATAAATAAAAAACTGCATCATAAAAACACTCTGGACTCTCGGGAAAAACTTCTTAAAGGCTGTGGCTTACGAGTGACCAAGTGAGTCTGTGACTATGTCATAAGAGCAGAGACTGCTGCAACAGCCCTTAGAACACTGAAGAAACCATGACTGATGGTCTCCTTATAGCCATGGTGTTGACGGTTTTGCCAGATGATTACAAACCGTTTGTTGCTGTTATTACCCAGAGTGAGAAGCAGCAAACATTCAGTGAGTTTAAAGCTGCATTAAGAAGTTTTGAAGAAACAGAATGACACGGAGTTAACCCATTGATGGCCACGTGTTTTTTGATTGCTTCACTAAATTAGCAGTTGGTAATAAACAACCCTATGTGCAGTACGAAAGGACAATTTGTAGGCTCGAAAAA
Source organism: Siderastrea siderea (assembly GCA_964030785.1). Taxonomy (NCBI): domain Eukaryota; kingdom Metazoa; phylum Cnidaria; class Anthozoa; order Scleractinia; family Rhizangiidae; genus Siderastrea; species Siderastrea siderea. The sequence goes on along the minus strand of OZ034967.1, from coordinate 47,022,339 downwards.
ACAACACTCACCTGATCTAGAATAATTAAAATTTCTAACTTTTAAATAAAATACACCAGTTGTTGATTAAGAATTAGCCAAAAATACAATCTCAAAGAGATTTCTCATGTTTTCTCGTGCGTTAAATCACAACAGAGGATTTGTGCCTGTTTAGGACAGTAACCATTTTTCGAAATTTTATGAATGAAGATACACAGAAGAAGATAAAGTAAGCTTTTGTAATCAATACATTTATTAATATATGCCTTTACTCGTTTCTGAAGACTGAACACGTTCAATTCTTTCTTCAAGGGAAGCTATTTGCAAGCGATTTCGCTCCACGTACAAGTTATTTTGAAGAGCATTTAGTGATTCGAACTATGCACGTTTTTTACAACTTATACGAAAACTTTAAGGAATATGAAGAATCCCTCAATTAACAAGCCATTTCGATACAAATTTATAATCAAATGTGTAATTTACTCTACCGTAGACTCGTAGAAGTGCTGGAGCATGTCCCAGAAAGTCTGCAGCTCAAAAATCTTTGGAGATGGAAGATTGTCCTTCGGAATAAAAAAAACGCAGTTTGTCTTTGAAAGATGTTTTCCTCGCTCTATAAGCTCTAAATTTCATCGCTTAACTTGTCAAGTGTTTCTTGGAGCTTCTTCTTTCGATTTTTAAGTTTCAAAAGGTTAAGTCCTACCTTCCGAGAGCGAGATATTAGCATCTTGAAAATTCACGTGACGAGCGCAGTAGCCATTTTGAATTAAATGTGATCTTCTCGTAGAGTGACAAGAAGTCTTCCCTTCTAGACCCCACCTCAAGCCTTCAAATATTTGCGCAGTAGGTGAACTCTGATTGGTTAAACGTTCCCAAAGACAACTAGGACAAAAAGGGACAAAAAAGCCTTTCTAGGGGAGGCCACAGCCAAAAGCGAACATGCGCAAAATCAAGGCCAGCCCAGGCCGGCGCAGCTGTAAATGGGTTGACCAATTACAGGGGCTGGGGATAACGACACCAAGTTAAACCAACATGTGAAGGGAGCCAAGAATGATATTACCTGTTATAAATGAGGACAACCAGGTCATATTGCACGCTGGTGTAAAAAGAAGCATTAGTGTAGCACTTGCCATAGAAAAACACACACTGACAGAACATGCCGTTGCAAGGTGAAGAACAGATCAGACAAGGTTAATCAAGCCTGTGAAACTGCAGATGATTAACATGATGGGGCAGAACACTCATTTGCATTTGAAACCAATGCTCACGCAAGTGAGGCAAACTCAGAGAAACCTAACACACTGCTGTTAACCTGTGGTGCAACTGCGCACATCATCACTGATGAATCTAAATTTATCAAGTTTGACAACACATTCAAACCAGATAAACACTTAATTGAACTAGCAAATGGAACACCATCAAACAATGTTACACTCAAGAGAGGAAACGTGAAAATAACCATCAGAAGAAGGCTTTATACTAAGATTAGCAGGGACAAACACCACCCATTATATTCCATCTTACCGACTGTGAAGGATTCATCTCACATGTTTCGTAGAAAAACATCTCAACTTCCTTCAGTTACCACTGAGCGCTTTAAGAATTGTTTTGTAAATAGGCTCTGTTTTAATTATAACTTAGCAGTATGATTCAATTTACAAGTAAATTGTAATGTACTATTTTTCTTTTTGCAATGGACTTTTTCTTTTTTAATTATCATCTTCATTGTGTATATTCCCCAGATATGAATTTTTAACTTGGCATGTTTGTAACTTTCTTTTATCAATCGAATAAAGATCATCATCATCATCAAGGATTGATCTGGTACTCTCAACAAGGCACCTCTGAACAACTCCATCACATCCCTAAGATATATTTTCTGTACAAGCTGCAACTGAAAGAGGTGCCAGTGATACTTTCCAACCAGATTCCAGTGAACTGGTTTACAAGGACGGTACTAAGTTTGATACAGTATTAAGGAACATGGTACATTATATTATCTAAGCATTCTAAGTTTTCTAGTGGAGAATGATTTTGTTCAAAACCCTGTTGACCACTGTGTTTATACTAAACAAACTGAGAGCAAATTGATTATGATGCTTATATGGGTGGACAACATCACTGTTGCAGCAAGTGATGTGAGGCTAAACAAATGCTGCAAAGAAATTCCACATGAAAGATCTTGGTAGACTTTCACATTTCCTAGGAATCAACTTTGAACAAGGAAACGGTTTTGTTAGAATGAATCAAAGCCGTTACATTTAAAGTGTATATGACACGACATTTTTTTCCCTGATCTTGACTCTTTGGTACGTTAAAAAACCATCTGGGGTGTTAATTCGGTGGGAAAATTCCAAAAGTTGCTTTTTTAGTCTTCTAAACATCGAAATTTTGACCATAAAAACATCGCCGGAAACACGCTGCCACCATGTGACCAACTGTCACATGATTTGTGTGTGTGACGTCAATCTACTTGATTCACAACAAATCACGGCAGAAAACAAGAGCAAACCTTTGAGGAAAGAAGGGAGATTTTGTGCAGCCAGAACGCCGAACAAGGAAAGCTGTACCAACACAAAATACGCCGGGAATTTAGATGAATTTCTTCTCATCAGATCCAACTGTAAGTGGGGAAATGGGTAATTTCGTCCAGCAACATTGAGTTGATTTTAAGGAACCGCTTGGGAAATACACGTCACTGTGTCTGGCACAATTTGAGCAAATTTGCTTTGAAAATTGGCCGGCATCTTCACTTGAAGGAATAGAAGGATCAAAAATGAAAAGAAACCTGATAAGAGGTAACAATCCAACAAGAGACTCCTTTGTGCCTGAGCCTCCACAAGTTTTAATGGAAAGAGAAAAGCGACAGGTAACTTAGTCTTTCCTGATTATCCTTTGCACGTGGAAAGGCTTACTGTTATTGACAATGATCAAGGTGATATAAATATTCCTGACCACTATTTTTATTTACAACTTATATCTTTATGTGCCTAACTTACAATTTTGACAGTTTGCAACTCACGAATTATTTTCTCTAAGAGTTGTTGAGTTCTTAGAACTAAATACAACAGCGTTGAAATCCAAACCTTTCTGTCATCATAGGCAGTGAAAGTGGCTTCGTGTATTCACATATTGTTCTGACTTGCCCAGACATTTCAATACCAGTAATTTATTGCCAAAAGAGCATGCACTAAATTTTACTTTGTTTCATTTCGCTTCATTTCACGTGTTTATATGTGGTGATTGTTTAATATGTGTTTGAGTCTCTTTGAGTACTTACATGTAATCACATATAAGCAAGCTTAAGTCTTGTTTAGTATCTTTCATACATCAAATTCTCAATAGTAATATTAAAACTTCAATAATCTTCCTAATTTGATGCTTCTTTCTTCAGCTATTGCAAGATGCCTGTTCAGAGTTTGGAGGGGAATCGGGCAACCCCAAAAGGCAAAAGATTGGTTCGACAGATTCAACAAGCACTGCAGATGTTTTTGTTGGCGAAGTTGTACCCAGCAGTGTCAATTCTCTTGATGGTGCCAACATGACTGTGACTACTGCCCCCAGTAAGGCAGTGTCTGCTGTGTCAGCTGCCACTATAGCTGTCACCAACACAGCTAGCAGTACATCCATGGCTTCAAAGATAACTTTGAGTCACTTGTTGAATAGGTGGAGCTCCGTGTATGGATCATGGAAGAAGCAGGCAAAGGAACCAATAGGCTTGGAAAGAAGAGTGAAGAGGCAGAAGCGAAAAATGAAGAAGTGGAAACAGAAACAACAAAATGCATGCAAGGAGTTTCAATACCAGATCCAAAACAAGACATTGCATTGTCAGCGCCTGTAGAGAGGACCACAGGGAAGAAGACTATCAAGATTCAAAAGACCAGGAACGAGAAGAATCGTGTCACCGATGTGTTGGAGTATGCTGGCAATGGAACGGACCTGAAACCAATGGTTATGTTCAAGAGAAAAACTGTACCAAGGGTTGCCAACAAGCACGGTGTTGTAATCACTGCCCAAGAGAAAGGCTGCATGGATACGGAAGGGATGAAACACTGATAAAGTTTGGAGCTCTTGACGGGGTGGCCTGGGGAAAAAAAGAGCCTGCTTGTTTGTGATGCCTTTGAACCCATCTGACCGAAAGCATCATAACAGTGTTTGCGAGGGAAAATACTGATTTGGCTGTCATTCCTGGCAGGTTAACCTCAATTCTGCAACCTCTAGATGTTGCTTTAAACAAACCGTTCAAAGATGGAGAAAGAGGTGGATGGCATGGATGGCAGATGGAATCCACAATTTTATGGCAACCAGGTGAAAAAAGCCTTCCAAGGAACTAATTGTTTCGCGGATTGCCCAAGCATGGAATGACATTCCTGGAGAAATGATCGAATTATCATTCCTCAAATGTAGAATTCCGAACAATCTGGACAGATCAGAGGACGGTCTTGTTTATGAGAACAACAAGGAAACTGTAGATGATGACTCTTTTGCAAGAGAACTGTTTGAATCCAACTCTGTGTCAGAGTTTGAAGGATTCGACATTTGAGCCTTCAAACACGCAGTTGAACTGTGAGTACATTCTGTAAAAGTTTAAGAACGATAAGGAATTGGCGTATCAAGTCAGGGCTCGAAATAATTTCCGAAGAGTCTCCGGACACGATGACCGGCCAAGTTCATGTTACATGTAGCTCGGTCACGTACCGTTTCTGACCGGTCAAACTTGTAAGATAAATAACTCTTTAAACAGGGGCCCATGAACCTAACAAGTCGTTGCTTAGAGCTTATAGCACTTTAAAGCACTCATTGTCAACAATAAATTTCAATAAATTACACAACGGCGAAATCAAAATAAGCTTAAGTGTATTAAATACACTGTTTGTTGTTTGTTGTTGTTCCTTTACTACAGGAAATTACTACCTCGCAAGATGGTTTTTGTCCTGACAAATAACGGAGCCAATCGCATTGCATGTAGTGACAGATGCCTGCGTGGCTTCCGGTGTCGGTCATGTCTCTATTGTGACCCACGCAATTTGCCTAAAAGTAAATATTTCACAGTTTCTGCTATGCTAGTGTTCCTTTAAGCCTGTCGGGTTGCCGCAACATGCGTACTGCCTGTTATGCAGAAGAAAATAACCGCATTGCAATCCACTGCGTTGCCAAAAGTGAATTTGGTGCTACAACGGTAAATGTAATGTTGCAAGGAATGAGTTTCCAAGAGTTTGCCATGTCAGACACTGTGATAACAGACGTTTGCAAAGTCATATCCAAGTTCATTCCCTCAGTCACTCATCTTTCATTGCATCTGGTGTTCCCATCCCGGTCACAGTAATGAATTTTACTCATGTTTGACTGCCCTAAAGACCCGATCACATTATGACCCGATGGCAATACAGTTCAGCCAATTGGGGACATTTTGAAAAGAATGAAATTAAAGAAACTTCACAAGCTCAGACTGATGGATGTAGAAGAGACCTATGTGACCAACATCGCATGAACCATACACCTCAGCCACTTAAGAAGCATGGAGCTGTGCATGTTACTGCCCCAATGTGAAAACAACACCTATATTCGCATGACACAACTGAGATGGAGTTAAATATCAAACTCGATGGACATCCTCCATTGGTGAGTAATTTTTTTTTTACATAATTATGTACGTGTATAACTTACAAATGTCATTTGCAAGAGATGTTAGATGAAAGCCTTTGTTTTGAAGTTGTGACTGATTGAAGTATTTGTCTTTCTACAAATGAAGTTTAATCAATATTTAAAAGTAAGCAGTTACTTTTGTTTCATTATTGGCATTTTTGGTTAAAGCAAGCTACTGTACATCTGGATTAAGAATGAAGCTACGGTAATACCATAAATAAGTTCACCTCTGGCTTAAAAATTAAGTTTCCATTTTTCCATTAATTTTGGTTCCATATTATTTACTTCTTAATTTCTGTATGTAAAGATCAAGTAGCTGTAGGTCTTGAAGCTATTAGATTTACAAACACGAGTTCCGAGAGAGCCTTATCAATATATCCCATTGCTATACTAAACTGTGATGAGAAAATATCAGGTTTATTATTGCTCGCTTGCATGTAGTGTTAAATGCGTTCGAGTGTAATTTCTTGGGAGTTAACGATGCTGCCATTAAGGCCTGAAAAGGCTAAGGGAATAGGAAAGCAAGCAAAAACAAATGTGTTTTGACCAAGGTTAAAATTTAATTATTACAGTCATTAATTTCTGGTTAACCCTTTAAGAAAGTATGTAAACTACCACGAAGTACAATTGATACACAGCAACAAATAACAACTTGAACGAACCAAAATACGCTTGGGAAATGGTCATGTAAAGTAACAGGTATTTTTCTTTCTAAGAGCAGATAGAGATCATTGATATTGTGATACATTTCAGTAGATATTAAATTCTTCCTCTCTTTGTATAGGTCATTTAAAACGGCTTCTTAAGAATCTCAATTGTCAAAAGAATGACATCAAGAAGCATGGTATTTTTGTCGACGGCAAGAAGTGCATCACTTTCACAGGTATCAGTTTAACTACCTATCAAGAGAAATTTGTTTTCACTTAGTTCTAATATATACATTTTTAAATTCCAACGTTTGAGACGTCCAGGGTCAAAACTGACGATTGTTAGGGTCCTTTAAGTTATGCCTTCTTGGGCTCAAAAAATGATAACTCAAATTGCGTGGCCAAAATACCACATGGCAACAACTCGTGGTGCCAAAAGCATCGATGCAGTATGCCAGACAACAGGAAAGATAAGTGCAAATGAAGGCAATATTACTTTGCTGGTGCACCTAACCAAGAAAGTTGCCAGAATGCTGTCTTCAGGCCATGAATTAAAATCCATCAGTTTCCAAGTGACCCAGTTTTGAGGGACAAATAAGTACAATTTGTCCGCAGACAGAGGTAAGATTTCAAAGATCCCACATCGCGATACACATCTCTCTGTTAGCACATTATGAAGAATCTTGCTACTACTGAAACTCTGCTATTCTCAGCAGCATGAAAGAAATCAAAATGCAAAGCTTTTTAAAAGGCAATGCTGTGCAAATAAGAGATGCTAGTGGTCCACCAGCTCCAAAAGAGCTCAGTGAGTGCAAAAAAGACAACATTTCAAGCACGTTTTCATGACTGTGTTTGTATGCCTGGTATGGTACTCCCTTGTGTATTCCGTAAGCCCATACCTCTATTGATAATTTTCTAAATACCAGCCATCTCACTGCTTTGAGAATGATCCTTTGTACTTTGCAATTAGTATTGTGTTTAAATCGTCTTAGCCTCGGCTAAGTCTGAATATTTTTGGATATTTTTTTTTTATCTCAACTAGCACACACAGCAAAGTGTGCAATGCAGGTGTTAAGTCATTCCATTTTGAATGCTTTAGGCAACTGAATGCTATTTCCTACTTTTAGCCTGTTTGTGGTCAGGGTTGTATATAAGAGCCAGTAGCCGGCGAAGTTCGCCGGCTTCTCTGCAAGGTTTCGCCGGCTACTTTCATGGCTTCAAGAGTCACGATATGGCGAGGAGATGACGTTTATTGGGTCTAAGCTTAAGCGTAATAAAAATACAAATTTGCAGTGCCTATCTTTTCTGAAAACATATAAAAGATTTCTGACTCAAGGGCAGTTTAGAAATGTTATGTTCGAGACTGCCTTTTTGAACAAATCTTGCTGCGGTGGCAGGAAAGTAGGTACAATATAATTTATTGTCCGCCGTATTGGATTTCGAGATATGAATGCGTAATTAGTGCGAGCAGGGAACTGGGAAAGAGGAGTTTTCGTGCGTGACTACCAGCACGAAATTGCGAAAATGTCTAACCAGCAAGGTCAAGTGAAACGAAAGCGCTTGACTTTAGATTTTCTTTGTCAAGACAAACGAAAACAAAAGGAGACAACTGCAAGTGAAGGTATGTACACACTTTTAAAAAATGTCCGAGAAAATAAATATTAATTCGCCAGCAAATCGACCAAAACATTCAAGGGCAAAATGAATGTCAAATGAACGTCATGAAATGGCGAGTTATAAAAGGATATTTATAACATTCGGAAGGTTAAAAGTGTTCAACCACTAAACTAAAACAAGTATACAGTAGGTTATAAGGACCCACTTCATTTAATTAAATGTCTGCATGTCCCAGATTAGCCCGCACGTGTAAACAGGAACTGAAACTCAAACAGCTCAATTGTAAGACTTGCAAGATTACCGGTGCAGATTAATCTCATCTGTAATTCGAACTTCTTTTTGGCGCTTATTATTTTTTTCACTGAAAATATCAGATTCTAGCTCACACTTGTATCAGCTGTTGCTAGTACCTCAGAGGAAACAGTGCAAGTTTTGCCTGCTAGACTGCCCGGAAGACCGATCAACTATTCCAAAGAGGTTTCTGCCCAGAAAAGCACAGATCTATTGAACTCGTTGTTCAAAGAAGAAGGCGTTTTGCATCACCAGTTAATATCTACTAGCAAGTCATGTTGTAAGTTATCTGCAAAAGAGCAAACTGCACACAAAAAGTTGAAAGACAAGTTCAAACATGAATGGCTGGTGGACAAAGATATTTCATTCTGCTCCGATACGGGGATTTGGTGGCTTGCATATTTGGAGGGCAGAGGTATGTTCTGTCTTCTTTGCCGAAAGCATAATGCCAGCAGCAAGTTCAATAAATCAAAGATTTTCAATCTTGATGGTTCTGTTCGTTTCCAGAAACCGACACTGATAGATCATAGTAACAGTCAGCAACATCGTGATGCCATCTCTGCAGAACACCTGCAAAGACTTTCAACATTCCACAGAGAAATCACCAAGAAGGAAAATACTGCACATGATGTTTTTATTCAAGGCATTCTATTCTTTGTACTGGCTTGCAAAAGAAGAAATTCCCAACCGAAAGTTTACTTCCATGTTGTCCCTACTAGAGCATTTGGGACTCGAGGCGGGAGGCGGGAGGCGGCGTGGCCTAGTGGTTAGGGCGCTGGACTTGTAATCCGGTGGCCCCGGGTTCAAGTCCCGCTCTGACAACTAGCTGGATTTGTTTTCGGTGGTCCCGAACTCATCTCTTCCACGCATTATAAATAGCCAACTGGTCTGCCTCCTGCCAGTTGGGATTCTTAAAATGTTATGTTTGATTTGTTTCATATTTCGTTGTAACGCGCATTTGAATATATTCACATAGAAAATGCGCGCTATAAATGTTTATCATTATTATTATTATTAATACTTGAATCACCAATCACCTGGTGCTGTGAGGGAGATGTTTTTGGTTGTCGGGCAAGTGGTTTTTAACAGCATCCTGCAGAAGCTTCATAATGCAATTTTTTGGGGGTGATGTGATGATGTTACTGATATTTCTGTTATGGAACAGTTTGTTTGTTTTGCTCAGTTCTTCGACTCTGAATGTGGTGTGCTGCACACTGATTTCCTCTTTGCAGAAAATGTCCTAAAGAACTCTGATTCAGCAAATGCTGAAACACTATTCATCCTTCTCAGCAACAAGATGGCAGAGTTGAATATTGAAATCAACAAAGTTTCTTCCCTGGTCAGTGATGGTGCAAGTGTTATGTTAGGTTCCAGAACAGGTCTTGCAGCCCGACTTAAAGAAATCAATTCCAGAATAATTTCAATCCACTGCATCTGCCACAGGTTAGCGCTAGCTTGTGTAGACACTGCAAAAGATGTCGAGTACACTGGAACTGACGAAGACCTCCTAAGACAGTTGTGGAAGTATCTAGAAAATTCCCCTAAAAGAATGGCGGTTTACTTGAAAGTGTAGCAAGAAGTTAAGTCTTTTGACTTGTCAAAGAAGAGCAGAAAGGTAATAACCAAGACGCTGAAGAAGGCCTGCCAAACTAGATGGTTGTCACTTGATCATGCAGTAGAAGCCATATTTGACGACTTAGAAGCATTAATGCGCACATTACAACTTCTTGAAAGTGATGCAACAGCTTGTGGGCTACTGAAGAAAATACACTGTCCCAAATTCATTGGATGTGTGTATATTCTCAAGTGCATTCTTCCCGTCCTCTCTCAGCTGAGCAAAACCTTCCAAAGAGGATGTGTAAACTTCAGTCACCTCTCTCCTGCAATTACTCACGTTAAACACAAGCTGGAAGACATTGTAGATGAAAGGTTACCACTGAAGCAGTTCAAGCAGGATTTGGAAGCAGATGGTAGGCTAGCGACCCTAGAGCTTACACCAACGGAATTTCAATTCCAGCAACAAGAACAGCTTCTACTTCGATACCTCTCTTCGTTTAAGTCTAGTATTGACCAGCGTTTCACCAGTGCCTTGCCAGTCCTTAGCGCATTTGCAGTTTTTGATGTTATGATGGTTCCACCTCCTGAAAGTGTGAACTTCAAGGAGTATGGGCTCAAACACATCGAAACACTCGCTAATCATTTCTACAATGAGTCCAATCTTAGCTGTGAAGTGAAGAAGCAACAGCTCCAGGCAGAATGGGGATAGTTTAAGTTTGACTTGTTGGAGTGGAAGAAAGTCATTCCCAAGGATGTTGTTGATGGAAACTTCAGCATATGCTGAAACAGCCATCCTACAGGCATTTTTATCCCCTACTGAATAGCTTTGCTGAGTGTTGCCTTCCAATTTCCATTTCGAATGCATGGCCAGAACGTGGCGCAAGCACTCTTAAGTGCATCAAAACCAGGCTTCGATCAACTCTTCAAAATGACATGCTGCAGGGACTTATCCAGGTCTCAATCAACGGGCCACCACTGCAGTCAGATCAGTGCAAGGAACTTGTACGTGACTCTGTACAGCTGTGGTTGAAGCAGAAGAAGAGGCGAACCTTGCCTAAGAAAGGAGCAACAACAGATCAACGTGGTTCTGTGTCAGAGCATGTGGAGATGGTGGATGTGGGAGTGCAAGTTGAAACCGTTGAAGCTGGTCAAAATGAAGCTAGCTCAAATGAGATAGCACTAAGAGATGAAGTTGAAGCTGCAGCAGCTGCTTTAAAGCTAACAGACCAGTCTGATGACTCGGACTATAATTCGGAGTACTTTGACAGTGACACAGACTAAATAATTTCTGAATCAAAGCCAGCATTGTACTTTTAAAGAACACGATTGTTTATTGTTATCTACGGAATACTTCACAACAAAGCATCTTCTGTACTCTGACAATCCACGTTAGGTTGCAGCACAGGTGTTTTCAGTAGATAAGTGGATCAAACCTCAAAGTTACCTTATGCTTTACGTGGAACAGACGTATACCTTAACTAACTTACATATGATTATCTAAGATGTGACCAACCTGATTTATAGGAGTTAACAAGTTATCAGACAGCATGTGGCTAAATGTTTTCTTTGTATTAACTTAAGGTTGCATCTAAGTAAACTGAAAAGCTTTTTCAAACAATAAACGTTTTTTTTTTACCTTAAGTACCTTTGATCACCTTAATGATTACCAGAGTGTGACAGAAAGAGCTGTGTTCAAAGTGTCCACGAGGTTTACTTGAAAAATAAAGAAAGTTGCTGTGTCCCCAAAAGAAGTCGAGTTTTTCTTGTTATCTACTTACGTTCTGGGAGGAAGAAACTAGAACTTACTGTTCCCCTAGCATTTTGTAACAAGAGTCAACAAGATTGCTGCACTGCTAGGCTAGTTCGCTCTACCGAGTTAAGGCCTGTTTGCTGGTCTAGTCCTTCAAGTACATGCCTCCTTAAGTTTACAAGTTGTCAAGTGGCAATATTTGCTGGACCCACAACCGTCTACTTTTCAGAAAACTCCGGCTACTTAAAACCTTAAAGAAAACCCTGGTGGTAATAAACAGACAGTAGATTCATGGTCACCATGTGGTCGAAATAGTCATATGTTATAATCTTTGACCTTAATAAATGTCCATTGTTAGCTGCTGCATACATGCACGTGTTATAACTGCCATTTTTGTTATTGTATTGAACTTAGAAAAAATGTTTAAGATTCAGAATTTTGCACAATAATCAGTAATTGACAACACAAAATATTTCTTATTTTAGCTGATGCGTGATGCTATGTCTGAACTGTTACTGTTATTATTATAACTGGACGGTCCAAACAAAAGAAGAAAAAAGGTCACATCCACTACCCCAGCACCAACAGAGCCTGTGGAGCAAGCGGTTCCAAGAGATTTGTGTGAGACATCAACTTCTGGCCATGTGCAAGACGAAGATGCCCTGCCAAACCTAGATGGGTTGCCCACACCTTTGTCTGCCTTTCTTGTGGAGGACTTTAGCAGTGCTGGTACATCAGCTTCTCCTGTGGTGGACAACTGCAGTACCAACACCAGCTTCTGTTGAGATGGACTCGTCCCACGCTTTGATTTGCAGATAAGAATGGGCCCTATCTTGTAAAAATGGGTCAATGCTGCTTTGCTTGCGGTACAGTAAAATATCTTAAATAGAATTAGATTCAAAAAGAACGTGAATCCTGCATTAGATTGCTTGAAGTTGCAAGGGTGGAGTCCATGCTTCGTGCTGGATTATTTGGCAACTAGCAAAACAAATGCCATTTATTATGATCAAATAGTCGCATTTTGGGTTCTGGGATAATGGAGCATGGAACACGAGCATGTCCTCATGGAAGATGGCTTTCGCATGCTTGCATGTTCTTCCCCACACCACTATCCTAAAGAGAACAGATTACTCTTAATCTATTGCCGTTTTGTTTGGTCACTTGGGTTGTAAGTGAAATGATTTGCCGATGAAAACTATCATATTGATGCAGTAAATCGACTTTAGCAAAAGACTAAAGCAAAACAACATGGATGTGATTCCACTTACCTTTCTCAATTTTCTTGGCAAAAGAGACCAATCAAGATCATACTCTTGACATTTCTTCAGATTGCTATCCAATGTTAGCCATTGTGAAATGCAGTAGGAAGAGTGTATTATGAAACGCAATGGAAATTTGGTAATGGTAATCAAGTAAAAAGCGCAAGCACAGCAATGCGTGCCTTCTTAATGGCGAATAGAAAGGTGAGATAAACTTGAGAGAAAGAGATTTTTCAATCGGGCATTTACCGTCGCTTGCATCTAAGCGTGAACATGTGCCGCCGAAACATGATCTAATTGGGTATCAAACGTAGCATGATTGGTCGTCAAACGTTTGAAGTTTAGCAGACCGTAACGGCAAGTTTCCCGCCGAAAGTTCTAAGTTTCGGTTTTGAAATGGCGGCTGAAAGATTAGACATAGAAGAGTTTTTTAGGAGAATTGATCCCGATCTCTGTAGATATGCGTACGCTTTTCGAGAGAGTGAGTTCACTTCAAGTGTAACCATGAAGTATTGGAGGGAGCAGGACTTTCAAAATCTTAGAGTTAACATCCCGGAAGGACATCGACGTCTAATCTTGAACATGGTCACAAAACTTCGTACACCCGAAGTCAAGAGTGCAGATCATCGCTCTAGTTTACTGTCAAAGAAAGTCGATGAAAGTCCAAGAAAGATGAGTCTCCATCCCAGAAGAGACATCTCAGCCACCTTTACTGGTTGTCCCAGCAAGAGCACTACCCAAAGCGTGTCAAAAAAGTTTCAAAGCTTGAAACATGAAGAAGAAAGTGCATTTACCGGTAGCTCTTCCTCTTCCAAATCCAGTAAGTCTCGTAAACTTGACATGTTGTCCCCAGTCGAACGATTTATCAAAAGCAAGGAAGATGAACTTAAAGAGAAAACAGAAGAAGTCATGCAGAAGAAAAGTGAGCTTAATGGCATGTATGATCAAATCAAGAGAATTGCCTCAGCAGTTGGCCGAACCGGTCAGAGATGTTCAAACTGTCACCAAAAATTCCACACTGTTCGGTCATGTGTTGGTGAGAAATGCGAGTCGGTATTTCTATGTGGTGACTTGTCGAAACATCCTGATCAAAAGCTAGCTTTTCAAGAAAAAAAACGCGCTATTACAACACTGGAAACATCCATCAAGAAGATAAGTCAAGAACTAGAAGCCCGTCAAACTGCGTATTCTCGAGTTACCAACTCTGTGAACAAATCTTTTGAAGATATCCTTGTAGAAGAATTTCCCGATGACTATGTAGAAAACGGTGTGCGGAATTGGCTCAGAGAACAGCAAGATGTAGCGTACGTCAAGAAGAATTTGAAGCCAGGGGCAGTGCCTTCTCGAGAAATGGTGAGGTCAGTTATCGAGCAGAAGAATGAAGATTGTTTCCCACCGGCGTTGTCGTTGTCGACTTCTTCAACGAGTGCATCAAAGCATCGAGGTTCTGTCAGCAGCTGTTCACCAATGAAAATGAAACTCGCTTCCTATGGAATCAAATTTCCGCAGAAAAGGAGCACTGCTGTACTTGAGCCAGCATCCGAAGAGGAAGAAGAAGAACAACTGAAAATGGCGACCAAACTGTCTTTGGCACACGAGCCTTGCAACTCGAGCATGAGCACTGAAAGTCAAGATAGTAATGCCGAAGCGGCAAATATTTTGTTATCTCTCAGTAAAAAGTAAATGTAGGTGACTTTAACTGAGAAACATTTTATTCAGTGTTGACATTATTTTGTGGCTCTTGCTCAGTCATTTTCCATGAGACACAAAAACAGTTGCGTTTTGAAAATACCTTTAAGTAGCAAGTAACCAGTTTGTTTTTTTTTTCCTCATTTACTGGGATAATATACGTGGGTGTCAAAGTACCGGCCACCGTTAATTCAGTTAATTTTCAGAAACACGGCGAAAATGAAAAAGTTTCAATTCTGAATCTCTCTATTTCATGTTTCAAGGTTGAAGTTATCATAAACTACCGGTACTTGTTTAGGCAAATTTCTAATTGTTGAACCTAGAAGATTTGCAGTTGTGTTATTGTATTTATTCTTGTTTAACCGCTCTGTCTCATCGACTGATCTGTATGTTATGAAATTAAAATGTTGTATTTGGATTTTGGTAACATGTTCATCTGCGACATCCCACAAACTAAACCTGATTGCAAAACTAAACTTCTTGCGGGTAAAAAAAAATATGGTAGACGCAACAGACCGATTTCTGAAATAGCTGTGCGAAACTTTTTACAATCAAGCTTGAGTGTTGGGTACAGGAAAGGGGAGTTTTCCCAAAATAAATTTGCGAGACGCTTCCAGACTGCGTGTCACCATTTAATAGTATGTGATTGTTAACAGATGTTGCCAAAAAAACCTTTCTCCATCTCACGTTTTATTGGGACTTGCTTCTTAAATGTGTTTTTAAATACCGGTACATATACCTACATGATTTTTTCGTCTGCTACACAAGAGATGCTTTCATTTATCGTCTTTTCATTACCTGAGGGTACACTTACAATGTAAACAATACAGTAAAAATATAAACATCGCGGGTCGAACAACTGTTCAAACGCAACGGCGGCAAGTGTTCACGCTTGCAAGCGACGGTAAATACATCTGAGACATTGCCTAATTTACACTGAACTCGATGTATTAAATCAAATATCCAGCATGGCGGTAATATCCGTACATGTCGGCCGCCTCCAAATCACCAACTGCGTACCAAACGGCATATTCCAAATTATCAAATACAATATCTTCATAGCGGTACTTCAAAAGATACTTTAGCTTCGAAAACACTTCCTCGTCGGGATTAAAATCGGGAGAATAAGCAGGTAAATACAAGAGTTCCATTCCTAAATCGTCGAAAAAACTGCGAAGAGCCCTTCGCTCTTCGTTGCGGGACGTGAATGAGAGGCGGCTGTATTCGCAGGCTACCCGTTCAGCATCTCCATGATGGGCGGCAAAATTGTCAACGACAATTATATCCGCGACCTCCAAAACTGGTCTTGCAGTGTTTGGATCAAGTGTTTCTGACACTTCCGTGAAAAAGCTTAAAAATTCAATAGAGTTCGACGCACCTTGAACAGTATTTGCATACTTAACTCCATCAATACCGGCCAAAAAATTGAGAGTTAAGTTGGCGGTAGACAAATAACGTCACATGTCAACACAAGGTTCCCCAACAGGAGAGTAACCGTAAACTCTATGTCCGCTGTCCGGCAGTTGAAAGCCTGTTTCATCAAAAAATTTAACTGCAGAAGGATCTTTGTCTGCTAAGTAATCTAAGTAAAGTTGTGTATACACAAGGTTTTCATGGGTAAACCTTTCACCCGCACATTTTCCCATTCGTTTGCGTGAATACTGTTTTGTACTGGGAAGTTTCTTCCGAACATGTCTTGATATAGTTGAAATTGAAATATCTCCGCAATGACCAAAATTACTTAACTGAGATTTCATTTCGTTGAGAGATGTCGATCCTTTGCTTTCTACAATAGTTTCCAATAATATGGAGTCAGCCAGTGATAGTTTGCTTGCCGTTCGCTTGTGTGTTCTTTGAGCTGGGTCAATGTTTCCTTTTTCACGATAGAGTTTTGCGTATCTTGACACAGTTGAAGGCTGAATACGCAATCTTCTGCCAACCTCGCGTATCGGAAATTCGGCGGCCAACTCTATGGCTTCATTTCTCAAGTCCCTACTCAGGGGCACACCAGGTTTAAAGTTTCGCCCGTACTTATTTATCGTGAACATTTTGAGCGCAAACTTCAGTGAAACTTGCCGTTACGGTCTGCTAAACTTCAAACGTTTGACGACCAAACATGCCATGTTTATACCCAATTAGATCATGTTTCAGCGTCACGTGTTCACGCTTAGATGCAAGCGACGGTAAATGTGTAAAATTGTTGTAATAACAGACAAAACTAAAAACTTTAAAAGTCGATGTCATGGTTCTCTTCAAATCGCGGCTGTGTTTTTATTGTGCTTCTTCTAATGGGCCTGGTAAGTGTTAAAATATTTTTTCTCGGAACAAGCAATTGTAAGGCAATTGTGATAATTTCCAGTAATTTGGCAAGTGACACAAAAGCAGAATAAGGTATTGTTTTCTTAGTGCGTCACAGACGAAATGTGATTTTATACAAGTAAGAACGTTCTGCATGAATGTAAGAGCTGTCCAATGACACACACCTGATGGTCATGGGACGTCTCTATGCGCTCAATTTGTTGGGACCGTGTACCTCACACATGGACTACAGTGAAACCTGTATTAAACGGACACCCATGGGACCATCGGTAGTGTCCGCTTAAAAATACGAGTATGATCAATTGCAAAACAAAAGTTATTTCGTACCTTTTATAGCTCCACCTTTCTCTAACCCCCATATTAGACAACTTATACCAAACCTTTTTGAACTGGGCGTTCCGAGTGCAATCAATGTTACCTGGCAAACACCTTCTTCAAAGCAGATAGCAATTGCTGCCGCCCACTTAATACAGGTTTCCCTGTATTAAAATCAATGAAATATGAAATAAAAAAGGATTTAAGAGTTTGTTTACTGTTGTTAGACCTTAATTAGGATTTGTAACAATGAGGTGTGATAATTTTCTGAAATGCATAAAACTAACGTTTCACTGAAAAATGTTTTACAATTCGGCATTTTTTTGGATATGCTCCAGATAAACATGAGAAAGGCACCTGTCTAAACCATAGGTAGTAACTTTTTACCTGGAGAAAGTTAAAAACCGACAAAAATAAAACTACCGTAAGTAAAGACAAAAATTCGAAAGTATTGGTTACTGTAATTTCAACAAACATCCAGCATGAAAATGTGACAAACTCGGAAATGAAGTAAATTACATGCAAATGAAAGAGAATGAATGACAATGAAGCCGATGATGTAACTTACTGTTATTGGAAAGGCAACTTGTGTAAACAGTGCTGTGCCAGCTATGAAGTGACATAGGCAGCAACCAACATTTATTGACAGACGTGCAATTGTATCATGACGAGGTCCGTTTCCTGTGTGCAAAAGAAATCAGCGAGGAAAGGAAAAGGTTGCTGAAAGAGATAGACAGAGAGGCATTCTCTCCCTTAAAATCATGGCCAAGGGAGATAATGATCGTCTTTTGGAAGAAGCCGCCAGGGGACCAGGAAACATTTAAGCTGTTTCGTTTTTTACTTGGAAATGGCTGCAGTCCTGACCTAATCAGGTGATGGATGGTTCTTGCACAGTATTAGAACTCCACCACGGCGATGGCAGAAAAGCGATGCAGACAAGTCGATTTCATCCTCAACAATGAAGACCAGAAAAGAAATTCTTGGTTCTACTTTGACATACACAACCAGAGTTTGATGTATCTCAATGGAGAGCGAAAAGTTTAGATACCGCATCAACATCAAACAATCACCCCCAAGAAAAACAGAAAAAAACAACGAAAGAGAAAAAAAACCCTGCATAGCACACTGCTGGGAGAAAATCCTGTAGGTTGAACTATTGATTAGTTTGCACTCTACAGGTAAAAAAACGGCTCCACCACATGCAGTAAAAGATGATGACCAATGATGACCACTTTGATATTACTTAGGTTATAACCCACTTGAAATTACATGCAACAGGGCTTTCATTAGAAGCCGGCTACCGCCGGAGCTCCGGCGGCTGTGAGTCATCGAGTCGCCGGCTACTTGGCCACGTTTGTCAACAAATACTTCAAAAATAAAACTCTTAAAATGTTTACAGCATACCCATTTTTCAGTTAAAACAAATTTGATAAAATAAAGCGGACACTTGCCTTGAGAATTTGTGTATAAAGCGTATATCAACAAGATTTTTATACATGTCGATCGCGATGGCATGATCGCAAGGATCGCAAGTGATTGAAAAACGTTCAGCCATTTTCAGCGGTATCATAATGAAGTTTAGCCTCGCTCTCAAACGATTACCACGTGGTAGGTTGAACAAAGATGGCGGCCAAGCGTAGCCTTGGACAGACTGAATTGTTTTCATTCTTTACAAAAAAACCACGGACCGGAACAGGTATTTTGAATAAATTTTGACTTTGCAATTGTTTTCTTATAAACCCATTGTGTTGTTTTTCGCTTACTTAAGAATATAAATTGCAGAAAACAAAGCGACACATTCCAATGATTTAGACAAAACTTCGCAAGTCAACCCAACTGAAACTCTACCTGACGTCGCAGGTCATGCATCGTCATCTCCACAATCTCCCGAAACTCCTGAGCCAGACAAAGAGCCATTAGGTGAAGAAATGAAACAATTTATTCACTCATCGTTTGGAAATTCAGTCGACGAACCTGTACACAGCTTTTACACATGTGTAGGGAGCAGATGCAGTTCTGTCACTCAAACTGAAATGAATCGTCTACGATCAACAAGCCAAAAAGATCGCTTCCAGCATCAATGGGTCCTTGACAAAAACCTCTCTTTCTGCGAAAAGACTGGTTTGAACTGGCTAGTTTATGTAGAAGGTAGGGGCATGTTTTGTCTTTTGTGTAGAAAACATGATGTAACAAATCTACAAAACAAGAGCAAAAAGTTTAACACTGAACCTGCTGTCCGTTTTAAACGCGTCCGTTGAAGAACACTCAACTTCACAACAGCATAAAGCTGCTGTTAGTGCAGAACTTTTGAGCCGTTTCTGTCTTCCAGAAAGAGTTTGAAGAAAGAGAAAAATCAAAGGAAGATGTATATTTTAATGCATTCTTAGCTCTTTACTGGATAGCGAAAGAAGAAATCGCGAACACAAAGTTTACCAGTCTTTTGGAAGTTGTAGAGAAAATGGGATTATCAAATATGAAGTTCTTTGAGCATCGCTCAGGAGGATCGGTGACAGAAATGTTTATTTCGATGGGAGAGATGGTTAAATCTGAAGTTGTGAAGAAGGCACAGCAAGCCGGCTCCATTGGCCTCTTGATCGATGAAGTAATGAATATTGCCCAGAGAGAGCAGCTTGTGTCATTCATCAGATATGTTGACCAAGATACCTATGAAGTCAAAACAGATTTCCTTGCTGTGAATGACATTTTAGAGAGCTCAAGGTCTGCCAATGCTGAAACCATCAAGTCAGTTGTTGTGAAACAGCTGTCAGATTGTGACCTAGATATCAACAAATTAACAGGTTTGTCAACCGATGGCGCATCTGTAATGGTGGGA
Source organism: Siderastrea siderea (assembly GCA_964030785.1). NCBI lineage: Eukaryota > Metazoa > Cnidaria > Anthozoa > Scleractinia > Rhizangiidae > Siderastrea > Siderastrea siderea. The sequence continues at coordinate 47,002,437 of OZ034967.1, read as the reverse complement.
AAGGAAAATGGTGTTGCTGTTAAGCTTAAGAGAGAAGCTAAGATGTTATTGAATGTTCATTGCATCTGCCATAGATTGGCCCTCGCATGTGGGGATGCTAATGACCACATTTCATATATCAAGACTGTTGAAAAGGTTTTGATTCAACTATGGTCTTTCTTCCACAACTCGGGAAAGCGCACAGCAGCATTCACCAAAGCAGTTATTGCTTCAGCAGAGTTACAGATTTCAAATTCTGCAAAGAAAAGGGTTGTAAAGCGTGTTACGAAGGCTACCCGAACAAGATGGCTGTCTACAGAAAGCACTGTTGATGGTATTTTTCTGAACTTTGTGCCTTTGACCCAAACTTTGCAAAACTACAGCAATGAACGTGTTCCTGTTGCAATAAACTTGATCACTCAAATCAAGTCAAAGAAATTCCTTGGAGCAGTGTATTTACTTCATGAAGTCCTGCCAATTCTGAGCCATCTCAGCCGAGCCTTTCAGAAAGGAAACATATCATTTGCTGTCATAGCACCTTCTGTAGAATTTATTTTAGAAGAACTGAAAAGCGTGGCCGAAAAACAATCACCCTTGGAACGTTTGAGAACAGATCTTGCTGAAGACGGCAGGCTGCACAACAGTGGATTGACTCCTCTAACAGCACATGATGAGACACTTCTCAAAAACCTGACTTCAAAGTATGTCCGTGCTCTGCAAGACAACATCGCTTCCCGTTTCAAGGATAGCCTTCCCATCCTGAGTGCTTTCAAGATCTTTGATCCAGTTGCAGTGCCACCCAAGTCTGAGCAGAGCTTTAGTGACTATGGAAGCAAAGAGATCAAGATACTTGCAGAATATCTCTATCAGCTGGAGACTGGAGAATCAAAGGTACAGATGACAGAGGAATTGATCTGTGAGTGGCGAAAGTTCAAGTACAGCATCCTAAACTCAAGAGTGAAATGCCAGCAGATGTCGTTAAACCACCAAAGAACAAGGAACTGACATCCCAAACACCTACAGAATGGCTTTTACATCACATGCTTTCCAATCAATCGACTTACAGTCATTTTGTGCCAGAGCTTCTTCGTCTTGCTGAAGTGTGCATGTCTCTTCCAGTAAGCAACGCCTGGCCGGAGCGAGGGGCATCAGCAGTCAACAACTGAAAACACGGCTGAGAAGCTCTCTAAAAGGTGATATGTTGGAATCACTAATGCACATTACAATCAATGGGCCAGAAGTACAGGAGTGTGAAAGCCTGGTCAAGAAAACAGTGAAAAAGTGGCATGAAGTGAAACCTCGAAGAAAAATTGGTAAATCAATTCCTGCAAGTGCTTCTACCAGTGAAACAACAGTTTCTAAAAGTAATGCTGCTGTCCAGGTTGATATGCCACTAGATGTTGAAGTTCTAGAACACGTGAATGCCATAGGAGATGGGATTGGAGTTGAAGATTTGGAGAAAGAAGTTAATTCAGTAATCAGTGCTCTTAAACTTCCTGACATCTCCGACTCGGATATGGACTCTCACTCTGACTATGACTCAGACTTTGAGTCAGATTCAGACTGAGCAGTTACGAATGATCTGATCATTTGTAATGGTCAACAGACGGTCAACAGAGTTAGAATTAGAACTGTCAAACTACAGAAATTGTTATTGTCAAAGTATTTATTACTACTAACTTGTGAGTGCTGAAAGTAATCAAAATTCTTTATGGAGAAAGAAGTTTGTGAAGGAATGAAGTACAGTCGAATGACATAACTTTAAGATCACACGGCATATTATATCATGATGTTTGGTGTTCTCATGTGCTACCTCATTTGATTTTAGGGATAATGTTTTCATAATCTTTGACCTCAAAAGTCATACAAGTCTTGTAAAAATTAAAAAAACATGTTTCTTTTATTGATAAATATTCATCATTAACCTTACTAATTTTAATGCCCAGAAAGCTGGAAATCGCATTTCCGAGCTTCTAAATTTCAAAATTTTCTGGGGGGGGCATGCCCCCAGACCCCCCTAGCAAAAGGTGGCCTTCGGCCACCTTAATAGTCGCAGACGGCTACTTTGCTATGGTCAGACGCCTACTTCAAATGTTATTGAAAGCCCTGATGCAATAGTGCAGAATTTGTCCCAACTTCCAATTGAAACTGATATCATACTATTCAGCCAATTTCGTGGCTCTCTGTATTATATTAGAGTACATCCCACATGAAAGTGCGAACTTCCACAACTGAAGTGCCTTTGACCGTACTCCAATTTCAGAGTTGAAGTAGCCTGAAACTAGGAGTTCTCGAGACTAACAATTGAGATCATCCTGGTTATTTTCTGATATGGAGAAATTCATGCTGTAATGGGTGACCCCAACAGAAATGTTTGTCTTGTTCCTGGCGTGGGTCTTACTTCGGGATTGTGAGGAAGTGCCGTAAATGAGACATACATTGCTTGTCTCTTGGAGACCCACTTCTAAAAATTTGTTCTCAGTTTGCGCAATGCTTATAGAACAAGTAATAGACATATTACCGCCTTGTCTTTTGTGTATCATGCTCGCTTCGTACGTGCGCTAAAATAACGAGGAATAATCATAGTTCTCTTCCCTTGGCCAGTTTCACAATACTTCAGTAAAAGCAGTAATCGACATAACAGTTCGCTTTTAGAACTCTGTTATAAGTTTGCACGACACTTACAGAACAAGTAATAGACATATTATTGTCTTCTATTTTGTGTTCCTTGCTCGCTTTGCACGTCTTTCGTGTATCTCACTTACTTGGTATGTAAGCTTAAATAATGAGGAAAAATCATAGTTGTCTTCCCTTGGACAGTTTCACAAGGCTTCCATAGAAGCAGTAATCGACATAACGGTTCGCTTTTAGAACTCTATTATCAGTTTGCACGATGCTTATAGAATGACTAATAGACATATTATCGTCTTCTATTTCGTGTACCCGCGTACCCGCATGAGCTTGGTGTTTGGTTTGTTTCATGCAACAAATGTTTTGGGGTCATACGCTTAAAGAACCAGGCATAGTCACAACTCGCAGGAGTTGACCGGTCCAACTCATACGAGTTGAGTGGGTCTTTGCCTTAAAGAGATGCAGTTTCAATGCACAAACGACAACACTTCATTTTATTTCACTGAAAAATACCGCATCACGACTTGAACCAATCGAACCAGTTGTAACCATTGTCTTAACGACTTGTACGACTGGTAGGAGTTGAATCACCACTTTCACGACTTGAACTAGTGGTGAGTATTGGACAAGCTTATGCCACTAGTTCAGAACAACCTATATATCACCACCTTGCTAACTGCAACGACTTTAAAGAACTGGTTAGCTTGTAGGGACTACCTGATTGTTTTATTGACCATTCATTACCCTGTGTTAATTTTAAAGACCATATTCTTAATGCAGTTCACAACAACTATAAAATAATTGATTCCAATTACAATTGGTCTTAATTAGCGTTCCTTTAAGCTTTCTACATCAAGAATCTCAAGCCTGGCATTAATGAAGGACTTAAAACCTCCAGAGAATTAGATCTGTTTCTCTAATTATCCACAATTCGTCATATTACCTAACATTAACCGCCTAATTACAGTTGATATTTCAGTTACCTTCTTGTAAAAGAGTTATTACATGACTACGACTCTGTAATAGAGCCAAAATCTTCTTTCAACACCATTTATCTTGTAATAAACCAAAACTCGGCTTTCACAATGATATCATTTCTTGGCCTTGCCTTCTTCATTTTGTATTAAGTGTTACGCTGACCAGAAAATTGAGACCAAAGGAAAAGCAGAGCAACCTGAATGCAGCAGTCTCAGTGAAAAAGAGTGAAAGCATCCATCGGATTATTTGTCTGATCCCATACTGGCACAGAAAAGATGAGGTTGACAAAGATAACCACTGGGGTCCAGCAAAGGAAAACACCGAGAAGGAGGTAACCCCAGAAGAGGAGGAGGAGTAGGAAGAAATTACAGAACATCAAAAAGAGAACAATTAAGTGTTACATTACATAAATATTGAACACTTAAGGTTATTTTTCTTTCTTATTTCCCTTCTTCCTTATTTTCTTTCCTGGTTGCTACAGTGCTGTACCTCTTAGTATCTAAAGGACAAACATGGCAGTGTATTTGGAGCTCGAATATTTTCGTTGCATTCCCTGTGCATGTTTGCAACATTTTGAATACGATGAATTATAAATATTTTATTTCTTTCAGGGTAGATTCTAACTACCTCTACAATCAACCAAAATTCATTGTGTTTTATGAGACGCTGATGAAGATATTTTTGTTCTTTTGTTTCTACTGCAAAGCAGAAAAAATGAAGAGTCTCTCCGACAAAATCGCAGTATGGTGATAGTGACGCAACACTGTTGCAAATGCATTTAAGGCGATGTCTGGACATCCCAACCATACACGCCTCATTGTAATACCCTGTAGGGACTGTAGGTAGCATGCTGCTGAGTATGGCTGTGTTGGTAGCTGGTGCACCAAAAAGTAAGATTTTGCTGGTGTTTTGTCATATGGGAGTTTGCTGCTACTCGCCAAGTACCTTTTTCCAACTGTTATCGCTCACTGCAAGTTGTATAGAGCTGACCTTCTTAGAAAGCTGAAGAACCTAAAGAATGTGGTCTGGTCAAAACATGACAGATTCCACTGCACAGGGCACTCAGCCAAGTATGGAGTGTACAAAATGTTGTGTACAACCATTATGAAAGTTGTGCATTTTGGAATAGCCCTTTTCACAGTTACCTTTTCTCATTTGCATTACAATGTTTTTGAACGTGGATGTGAGGCAATTTCGGGCAGAAACTACAAAATTGCCCGAAATTGCCTCACATCCACGTTCAAAAACATTGTAATGCAAATGAGAAAAGGTAACTGTGAAAAGGGCTATTGTTCAGGTATGAATGCTAGTCATCAAGTTATGGAAGATTCATGTTGAAGTAATTTTAAGGTACAATGTACACAGTCTAGAGTTGTACCATACTGTGTGGGCATTGCATTGTTTGACACCAACTTCAAAAGGTACTGACCTTCAGTATTCCCTGTGGTATTTATTTACCAATGATTCTTGATAGTCAGGCGGTTATGTGCAGAATTTTAGATGAATTGTGCACTTTGGGTTAAAAGCATGAAATTTGGTGTACATAAAGGTTTTTTTATGCTTATAAACATCTGATATGGAGCCACTGTGAAAAGTCAACCAGAGAGAAGTTAAAGGGGGGTTTTAAAATGACCGCCATCTTGACCGGAAGTAGAATATTTAATTACCGGAAGTGAGAAGAAGTAGGTGTAAATGCCTTTTGAGTGACATCTTGTGTTTTCGAAGGTAAATAAACTTGTTGTCTAAAGGTTTAAAGATGAAAATAGTGAAAAAATGGGTAACGCAACTTATTTTCTTTAATGAAAACAAAACTGGACGTGTGTAGGCCCTTCATTGAAAATGGTTATAAAAAAGGGAGGCTGTAAACGAGCATTCATTTGTTGAAGTTCGGATCCGTAGTCACTTTTAAGACTAATTGTTAAACAGTATACTGTTTACCGCCCAGAAAATTTCAAGCTTTTTTAAAGACTCACAATTTAAGACATTTATAAATTGTTTTACAGGCTTAGATTCAACTTAATACCATTTAATTGTTTTGGTTTGTACTGGGATATATATATATATATATATATATATATGTATGACAGGTAATCAATTATTCAATTGATGAATACATTGCCAATAGTTTAAAGGCCACGGCCAGAAGCAAACGAGGGCAGGGTGCCAGGAGGCGCGTACAGGCAAACAGCCAAATACCACGAAACTGGCAGCAGCGTGTGGTATCATTGCAGGAGGAGAAACAAGTAATCACCAATAAAGGCAAGGAGATCCTTTGTACTCTTGCTCGTAACAACACTGCGAATCTGGCTCCATGTACGCATGAAGAAGCGGATACCAGGATGATTTTGCATGCCGCAGACGCAGTCCAAAAGGGTCATCGCAAGATTGCGCTACGGACAGTTGACACCGACGTCCTTGTTTTAGCGATAGCACTTGCCAGGAGGCTCCAGGAGCAACAAGTTAAACTCTGGATTGCGATAGGAACTGGCTCTCATCTGCGTTACATTGCAGCACACGAGATATCAAACAGCCTGGGATCAGAGATGTCCAAGTCCCTACCAGTGTTCCACGCATTCACTGGATGCGATACGGTGTCCTGCTTCGCTGGGAGGGGCAAGAAGACCGCTTTTACAGTATGGAAGAGCTACCCAGCCGTCACAGATGCCTTCTTGCAGCTGGCGACAACACCTACTCCTCTAGTCAGTGAAGCATGTATGATATATCTAGAACGGTTCGTCATTCTCTTGTACGACAGAACAAGCAACAAGGCAAATGTCAATGAAGCCAGGAAGCAGCTGTTTGTACAAAAAGGCGGAGCGTATGATGCAATTCCACCAACTCGGGCGGCCCTGTTACAACATACAAAGAGAGCTGCTTATCAAGGTGGTTACTGTTGGGGCCAAGCACTTACACCAAACCCTGATCTACCTTCACGAGGCGATTGGGGCTGGATTTTCAAGGAAGGAGAATGGCAGCCTTTCTAGACGACGCTTCCAGACGTGACAAAGTCATGCAGAGAACTTCTCCGCTGTGGGTGCAAGCTTGGGTGCAGAGGAAGATGTTGCTGTGCTAGAGCGGTCCTGAAATGCACTGCTCTTTGCAGTTGCTGTGACGAATGCAATAACCGGTGATTACATAGTAAGGGTCAACATTGAATGTCTGACTCGATAATGATGAGAGTCGAATGAGTTTTGGATAACTAGAAAGACAGGTTGTGTACTAACAACTTCGAACGTGTGATCGTGCATGTGATGGCAACAGTTAGGTGGGACAAGTTTTAGGAACACGATGATTGCTTGCGTAAAGTATAGTTTTTTTTTTATCTTTATTAAATATAAACTGAAGTACAATACAGCGAAAGAAAATTTATAAATAAATATATGAATACAAAGAAAAAGATTATTTAACTGTTACAACAATATTTACACTAACATATGCTACCAAAAAAAAAAAGAAAAAAAAAAGGCGAATACAGAGGGCGTTTCTAATTTGGTTACTGATGGGGAGGTATGAAGTTGCTAACTATGAACGGTTGCCATTTCTCGTTAAAAGTACTGCTAGATCTGTTTTTGATAGCTAGATATCTGTCAGTCATGCCATGATCATAGAACTGTAGTTTAAACAACTCAAAAAGTAAAAGCTCTTCTGTTAGACTGCATTTATAGATGAAGTACTTAGCTATTAGCAGTGCTGAGCTTAGCACCAGTTGGTGTTTACCAGGTTGAACAGGTCCATAAAGAAGGGTTCTATCAGGTAGAGTTATGTTTTCCTTGGTGATTTGTGACCACCAGGAGTAAAACTCTTTCCAGAATTTAACTGCGTGGGAGCATCTTAGCAGCATGTGTTCGAGTGTATGTCTTTCTTTTTTGCAGAGGTAACACAAATCATCTGACGTTAAATTGGCTTTTTTGAGCTTATCTTTAGTATAGATGATGTTATGATTTATCTTGAATTGAAACATTGCCAGTTTTACGTTCTTAGTGACAGTAAAAGGCCATTTATAGATGCTTGATAATTCAGACGGATCTATTCCATAACTGATAATTCGTGTTTCATTACTTGGTGGTTCGAATTTATAGTTGACGATGATCTTATGCAAGGCAGCGTTAGAAAAGTTCTCTTCACTATTGAACCAGTTTCGCCGTGGAGTTTGTTTTTGCGTGGCAAGTAACAAAAGTTTCCATTTGCTTCTAACTGCGCGTAAAAGGCCATAGTATGTTGTAAAGTTAGTTTTGATTGTGTATCGATCAATTAAGTTTTCGTATGTGCGAAAGTTATTACCACTGTCGTCTAAGAGGTGTTCTACTTTTTCAACACCACACTGGTATCAAGAGCGACAGAACATCGGTTTTCCATCGATTTTCACATCTGTATTGTTCCATATTATAATTTTGCTTATGTCTACTTTGTCTTCATCACAGTTAGACATGACTTTGTTGATCAGTTCCCAGTGTTTTAGTACTTCGAGGTAGAAAAGGGGAATATTGTCTAGTGTTAATTCTTTACTTTTGTATGTGCATGACAGAAGGAATTTGAAGCCACCAAGGCGATGTGCCATGTAATCTGGAATGATTTTCCACGGTGAGCTTATGTCGTTTTTAAACCTATTCACCCACGAGGCCTTTAAAGCTTTGTTCATGTAATCAAACTCCATCATCTTAAGCCCACCTTTGTCTTTATCGCCGATCAGCGCGGTTTTTCAAGTTTTAATTTTGTGGGCTTACCTTCCCAGACAAAATCGAAGACAATTTTGTCTACTTCTTTTGCAAAATCCTTCGGTAATGATAGTACCGAGGCGTCGTAGCTTAGTAAGTAAGGCATAGTTGATACTGAGTTCTGTAATAACAGCACTGAATGAGTGGTGATAGCAAGTCGAACAAGTTTTGTGAAAACAATGATTAATTGTGTAAAGCATAGTTGTTACTGAGGTCTGTACTCAAAGGAACAAATGTGAACAAGTGCATTAGTTCAGTGTATTAGTTGAGACTTATTCAAGCCAATAAAAGGCAATACAGTTCTGTGAGTAGTTTATATTTTTATTACTATAAATCATAGTTTGCGTTATTTGTAGCTGTTCTAAGTGAATCAAACGACTTAAACAAGTACTTACAGTAGTCCATTTGTCACTTCCGGTTCAAAATGGCGGCCATTTTGAAAATTCGCGTTGCATTTCTAACCATATCGATCTTTTTTAAATTTAAAGAATCAAATTTTCCTTTTAAAGACTAAAATCATTGTTACCGATAAAATTTAGTATTGTAAGGCCAAGAAAACAACATTTAATGGCACTAACATTAAAAATAAATTCTACTTCCGGTTCAAAATGGCGGCCTTTTTTAAAAATCATCATAACTCGGAAAAAAACGGTTTTTTTCGGTGGCTCCATATCTACATCCGTTAACTACATAAAAAGGCCTCTCCATGCAAAATTTGATGCTTTTAACCAAAAGTGCACAATTTTTTCACATAACCGCCTGACTATGAGTGTCACAAAGACCTTTTTCTGTCATACAAATAAATGAATCAGAACTGTTTAATTGTATTACCTTCTAAAATATTGCTGTTATTTTTCCTGTGGTTTCAGCTGTTAAACTAAATGTTTTTTTTTTCAGTTAAACATTCAAAGTTACTTACTGTTATTGCACTCCCTTGAAGCATGCACTTATTCAAAACATTCTTTAACAAAAACCACGTTCTATATTCATTTTATAGGCAAATGAGACTGGAGCAGTCATGAAAGTGCAAGAGGGAGCAAGAAAGTGTTTTGGATGTTTGGAGCGCCTTGGTAGGTGCACGGCTGTAATTTGTGCAACACGGATCACAGTTCGTTACCTCAGTGCAGAACACAGCATTTCAAAAATAGTTTTTTCCTGCAATGGCATTTCAACAAGCTCTTAAATGTGGTCTAATAGGGAACATTATTTTGCCACATGTATAAAATTGCTTTCTTAATAGTCTCATGTAAATTGTATTTTAATAACAGTTTTCAAGCAATTGTAACCCCAGTCCTCTTAGCTTAGTTCAAGATACAATGTATTTTTGTTTTATATTTTCTACTCCTAAAATTGTTAACACATATTAATTTACATTTAGTGCGACTACATGCATCTAATAAACCTTCGTAATAAATGTTACAAATAAACTTTTTAAAATTTTTACATTTAATGAAAACATTGAATTGTTAGAATTGATTTACTGTAATTGTTGTGCAAGTAAATAAAAAACATATTTTAGATGTTATTCTGGGATTTGGCAGGCAGAAAACCTTTATTTACATCATAGTTATTTCTCTTCCAGCTGTCAAAGGTTAAGATGCAAAGTTCAAAATGACAGCCAGTTTTAGCAGAATTTTCATGCCATGCAATCAACACACCTTCATTCTACATTTACGTTTTGGGTTTGGTACCTTGCAATGCCAATGGCTTACAACATTGTTTTTTGGTGTGTTACAGCAATTTCACCAAAAAGCTTCAATCCATAAACTACATGCAACAAGAAGTGTTAAAAGGTAGGAATGATTACAAGCAATGAAAGCAAAACAAGTAAAAGAACCAACACAGCTTGCAGCAAAACAACCGATCCAAGTACTGCCTCGTTTACATGTTGCCTAAACCAATTTTACCATGGGGACTGCAGACCAGGAAATCCACAGAGGATTTATCCGGTTATAATTGATGATCAGTAGGTTGGGCTATTACAACTACATTGTACTTCTGGTGACTATGAAATCATAACCAGTTACCAACACTAACTTAATATGATGGAATATAGCACCCAAGGATGAAACTGGGCCATGGATTTTCAGAGCCTCTGCAAAATATCTTACTTTTTCCTAGCAGTCCTCCTCCAATGATAAAGTTAGGATGATCACACTTCCCACTGATCAGGTTTTCCATTAGTCATCTGACCAAGAGGGATTAGAGGTTAAACTTTAGAATTCCTGTCCCCTTATTTACATGTCATTGAATAACATTTATTTCTTTTGTTGTCATATGCCTCCTTCTTCAGGGCATTAACTATCAAAATATACTAGTGTTCAGGGCAGTTTTCTGGAAAAAAAACGAGTGGTGGTGAAAGGGTTAAAGATCAAGGAGAAATAAAGAACATGAAGGATAAAGTCCCGGTGGCTCCACAGCTCGCAAGAAAGACAGTGAAGGATAGTGGCTCGGTGTTAACTTCAATACCCTATGTTATCTCTGCCCTGTTGAAAGAACAACCTACAAACAATCTACCAGAAACAATTACAGAGGAATGTTATGAGAAAGCGATAGAATATGTCAGGTATCTTCACGCACAAAAGGAGCTGTTTGCTGAAATTATAAAAGCCATTGTTGAGTCTGCCACAGAAAGGCCACAAACACAGCCCACAGACCTTGACATCAGCGCAGCCATTTTACGCTTTTTAGGGCAACTGGTGACATTTTAGGCATTCAGAAAGTTTAGCCCATGTTATGTAAGGAGTGTACAGAGGCAAGAATGTGATCACTGCATTCAAGCCATCAGTCGCTATGGCCAAGTTGCTGAAATTTGGGTACCTCGCTGCGCACAAAGGGTACGAGTATTTATCAAGAAACCTTGTGCTCAAATTTTGGATTAGTCAGCAGACACTTCCTGCAAAAGAGATGAGTACACCCAAAGAATTTCTGAACCAGTGAACCAACTTATCACCAAGAATGTTAAAGCTGCACTTATCAATGTGGGATATATCACATGCACAGACATTGTTTGAGAATTAACTAGCACATACACGGAAATTCTTTGAATCACTCGCGAGAACATTGTTTGTAACGATCGCCTTATGCCCTATGACTTTATCGAAACTAACATTAAATTTTACTGTATTTTTATTTTTCTACAGACAATTTATCAAAGATTATAAGTTATTATATTCAAAAAAGAACATTGTTTTTAAATATTCATCGATGCTTGCGAGGACAATGTTTGCGTGCTAAACATCACATGCCCATTAAGTTCTACTACTTTTCAGTGCATTGTTATTTTTTGGGAGAACATTGATTGACTCAGAAGGACATTGATTGGAAATTTAAGTACTTACAATGTTGCAGAAGCCTGCATTATTTATACTTCACTTTTCACGCCATTGTTATAAACTGTGAATATCAGTCTCCTAACTGTATCAAAAAAAAACCTTCGATGTTCTACCAGTGTTACAACTGCTCCTCAATGTATCATCGCTTTTTCTAAACATTCAACACATGTTAAGAAACATAAAACACATTTGGTTAAAATTTACAGAATATTTCTCACACATCCAAATTCTTGATGTCAATAGTAGAATTCAATGAAAATTGCTTTCAAATTCCTATCGCCACGGACAAAGTCTAAGGGGCCGTTCACATGATACCGGAATGGCTTTCATTCCAGAACGAGTTCATTCCATCCCCATATATTTCTCTGTATCTGTTTACATGATACCGAGACTAAAGTTAGGCCCCTCACAAGTCATTCCGGAATGACTTCATTCCGGTTTTCAATCCGAATGAAATTCTCGTTCTGGTATGACATTTCATTCTGGTGTCATGTCAACTGAAAACGAACTCTGTTCCGTGATGAAAACGCAAACCGCGTAGTCTGGAGTGAGTGGCGCATGCGTATTGTTTTCAAGATGGTGGATAAAACGGTCGTTTTCAAGATGGCTGTGCGTGCAGTATGAACTTCATTCTGGAACGAAACTCGTTCCGGAATGAAACTCATTCTGGTATCATGTGAACAGCCCCTAAATTGCTGCTGAAAGTGGCATGGGCTTTAAATTGAACATCAAGCCCTTCACAAGAGATTTGTCTACGGAATTGTTCTGATGAGCCAACAAAGACCCCAGAGATACTGATTAGTAGTCCTTTCCCAAATAATCTCGCATTTCTCCTACAGAAAGAAAAGTAAAACCATGTTGAAAACCTAAAACGTTCATACAGAGAGAGCAAAACTCCCTAAATTTCAGTTTTTGGTTCACAAGAAAGCCAACCAAAAGTGCTCCAAGGTGCGGGATTGCAGAAAAATGCCGCACACTCATTTGCATCTCATAGGATAACAAAAGAATAACAAAACAGCACATTTGTTATATGCCTCGTTCTTTTAAACTCTGAATTAATTTTCCGCAATCCTGCACCTCACTCCAAAAGTGTGTGTCGAAAGCAGTATCCGGTCATTTCGTTCCATGGTCATTTCGTTCCACGTCACTTCGTTCCACAGTATAGTCAGTTCATTCCACAAAATAGTCAATTCGTTCCACGAGATAGTTAGATCGTTCCACAAAGTTTTAAAGTACAAATAAACTTAAACTTAGTGAAATTCGACGTTAAAGTTACCTCATCCGTTGAATACTGGGTAGAAGATCAGCCAAGTGACGAAAACCTCCACACTTTATACGCGAAATTGATGGGGAATAGAACAGCTGTGTAACACTGACCTCTCCCCAATCTCCCTGAATTACTGCCCTCTCCCCAATGTCTCTCCCTACACACGCTTCAGATTTGGCTTCTGTGGGTATTTATCATTCCAGAGTGATGGACTAAAAACGGTGAAAGGCCTGCATGAAAAGCCTCTATCAAAACGCGCGTGCTTTGGCAGTGAAACAGAGAAAACAATAGAACGAAAAAGTCTCGCCTTCATCACAGAATAAATGCGCTTTGCGTTCACAACGAAAGCGAAAACAATTCACCAATATCAAGATTCCCTGATTGAATTCACATCGTACACTTGACTGTTGAGATACGGAAAGCATAGACTAATTTAATTTTATTGTGTGAACTCGTTCAAATAACACTGAGAGAAACGTTTTTATTTACACTTTCATCGAGTAAGTAGGTTTTCTTGGCATTACCCGTAACTTTTAAAAGTGGAACGATCTAACTATCTCGTGGAACGATCTAACTATCTCGTGGAACGAACTGACTATTTTGTGGAACGAACTGACCTTACTTTGGAACGAAATGACCATCCAGTCTGGAAAACATGTATGTTACGCCGAAGATCTTCGGCGTGGAGCTCGATAATTTACGCCAACTTCTGGCGTATTTCATAGGGATTTGTTCGCTGGCGTCATGTGGCGTGGCGTAAATTCCAAAATAATGCTGTTGGCGTCATTTCCAAAATAGGTAAATAAAGTTTCTAGTTTTTACAAGACTTACATTTTGGGATGAATCAATTCCTCAGAGGTGGTGCTTTAGATAGTATGTAAACGTGGTAAAGTGTATCATTTCTTTCTGTGTGCTGCTGAATCGACGGTGCGCTCACGATCCTTTAGATCAGCACTGCTGATCTAAAGGATCGGATCGTGGGCGCACCGTCGGGCTTTTTAAGAATAGTTTTTATGTTTCAAGGCTTCAGTTGTACGGCTTGTACCCTACTTTCTCTGACATTAACGCCAAAATGGACTTAAACTCAAATGGTATGAGGGATCACGGGTATTCTGTCTTCGGAGAGCAACAAATCGGTGAAATGTGAATCATGGAAATGATGGAATTGCACAATAAGAATATCCCTAATAATAAAAGAAACAAAAAAGAACGAAGGTCAAGACTTTTGTTTTTGTGGTGGCTCTGAAAAGAGCCGTTTTGAAATTTGAATGGCTCCTAAAAGAGCCGTTTTAAACTTTGCCCTGAAGTTTACGAACGAGGTGTTCCTCCAATTCGTCTAGGTTGCTGACCATAGCAATGACATTGCTTCTAAACTCGCAGTATACTTGTAGTGTACGCTGCAAGTCTTCTACGGGCATAACTACACTGTTACGCAGGACGTCGAGGAATTCATTGCGCTGTTCTTTCAGAGTCTCGAGTTTATCGAGACGCTCATCTCGAATAGAATTCAGCATCTGTAAGATGCTGATGCGGTCCATCCTGAAAGACTTGAACTCAATGACTCTGCCTGGCTGATTTGCCGATCGCTGGGCGCTGGCATTTCGCTGGGTCGCTGCAGTTCGCGCGGTCGCGCGGCTCGCGCCTAACTTTCGCGCCAATTTGCGGAAGGCGGGAAAACGTTTTGGTATTTCGCTGCTGTTCACATGAAGTAAAGAAGTTTAGGTTTGAGGTTTCTACATGGACGTGATCAACTTCAAGTGAATCGTTGTGTATTTTGAATTTGGGTTTCGTTCTATAAATCAAAGTTAACTTTCACGGGTCAGGGAGGTCAAGCCGTCAAGGCAAAAGGTTAGTACTATTTCTTGTAGATTTAAACTACCTATAAACGGTTAATATAAAGTTTATAAACAACTGTGACGCTACATGTCACGGTGTCAGTCGCATAGATTGTCGATGATAATTGCTGTTGCACAGTCATTCTAGCACCGGTAGAACTCAGAACCGAGACTAGAAATTCACGAGTTTCATTTTGTTTTCTGAGATAATGGACGATCAGAACGGCGGTGGTGGTGGTCCAGGTGGTGGTGTCAGTGGTGTTTATAGAGACGTTGCCGTTGCTGGCGTTGCACAGGATGTGGAGGAAGATTTAGGTAATTATATCAGTAAAGCTGAAACCATAAACAAATAACAAACTTTAAAACCATTTTGACCACATTATAATTATTGAAGTAACTGCACAAGTAAAACCGTTAAGGCCTTGCACGGCAGGAATTAGGTGTAACACTTCGACGAATTAAATCAATTAATGGACTAATGGTTATTTCTTTCTATCCTGTAGATAATTGTAGCAAATGCTGTGTTTGTAATAAAGAAGCATCAAAGGCTCACAAATGCGCTTCATGCTTACAAATTGTTCACGCGATTTGTGGAGAACACCCGAAAGACACAGAAGAGGGTTATGGTGCTTCCGTCATATGCAATAACTGCAAAACTACTCAAATGAGTAAGCATATGATATGACTTTGATAATGTATAAAACTATAAATTGTTGGTCAAGTTCCAGGGTCAAGTAACCCAAGCGTTCTATCTAACAACAATATTTCTGTATTTTTTCTTGTGACTACTCTTATCATAATAACAAAAATTTCTTAGTCTAAATTGAAGTGAACAAAGTCTATTTTACATCAGCAATAGACAGCCTGGTTTATGTTGGTCGTCTTGCATTACCCCTTGCATAATCACAGCTGTAGTCTATGATTTTCCCCGTTTACTACCTTGGAATATTAGGCCTTCCTGTCATACATGTATGTTGCAATGATGGACATGTACAGAAAGAAATATTATTAGGCTTAGCAGTGATATATCTGTCAAATTTCATTTTCTAGAAGGGAAAACAACTGCCCTTGCCCAAGACCTCAAGAGAAAGAATACTATTGCAGGTGCCCATTATTCATGGTTAACCTAATATACTGTCGAATGAATTTATTGCTGTTGCTGGATTTGATGATAGCTGTGCTATACAACGCAGATACTTTTTAGTAACTGTTGGCAATCTTTATTGCCTCTTTTTGTAAAGACCTAGCACCTACCCAATCTGTATTCTATTTAAAAGTAGGTAAATTATTATAAAATTGCGTCAAAAAATTGTACACAGTATAACAGACTTTAGTTTTTACAATGTAGAAACTAGATGTTTTTATTTTAGTGTTCAGTTAAAAATTTATTGTAGGGTCTTAACCCACATCTCGAGGTGGTCAATGTAAGGGCACTAATTATTTTCCCCTTATTTATATTCGGATAAAGAGAAGTGGTGGATTCCATCAAAATGTTTAAAACTGGAGGAGGTGAAGAAGAAGGACCCTAAGCTTTCATGGGGAATTTGTGTGACCTGTTTCAGGTATGTAAAAAGTCATCAAGCTAATAATAGTAACATAGGATAGCTGCAATTTCAATATTCTTATGAATCACCCCTTATCCCATGATATATGCAAAATAAAGTGAAGCATATTGAAGATTATAACGTTCCTTTTTCCTAGTGCTGGTGAGAATGCTGACGTGTTCAAATTATGCCGTAAAGACAAGTCGAGCATAAGTCGTCATAATGCCCGCCGGCACAACAATTCCAAAGATGCGCCTGTTATTAAATCATTTTATGATAAAGATGAGATCGTGGCAAAGGCAAGGGATTGTCTGTTAAAGCTAGAGAAAGAGGAAGAGAAGAAGAAAAACAAGGGAGGCGGAAAGCAAGACACGGAGCTGGCACCAAAAGTCTCAATCAAATCCTTAAGTGACAGCCTTCCATCGCAGTCAGAGAGTTCAGAGTTAGCCCCTAGTGAACCAATTGCAAGCAGATTACAAACAAGCTTGCTGGATACACTTGTTAGGAGAGAGGAGAACAACGATTCAACTGATGCTGATGACTTCATAAGGGACAGTTCTCTTCATGCAAAAGTGGACACACTGCTAGTTGAACTAAAGGCCTTGAAACTGAAAGACCAAACTTCTACAAAGAAGAATGATCCAAGTTTTCCCTCGCCATTAGCTGCAGTTGACAGTAAATGTCATAAAGAAGTTGCAGACTTAATGCTCAAGTGGCCACATGCCAAGAACTTAATTGACCTGACCAATATTTGCCAACAGTTAAGGTTCTTCGGTGGAGATGCTGAAAAGGGTGTCTTGGCAGTATTGAGGTGTGAAACGTGTTACAACTTCCTGTTGAGCAAACGGACGGCAAGCTTGACAACAAATCCAGTGGCTGTGGCTAAGAAAGGGCTATGAGGGTAAGCACTAAGCACTAGTTTTGCACCAGTTTTTGTTCTGTAAGTTTTCGGATATGGTGAAACGTCAAAGTTATCAGTAATGGCTGTTTAAAATTCATTGACTTGTCTACTAATAATAGAGGTCAGAAAAACAACTACCGGCCTTTAGCTTTCGTATCCCAACCCCAGGTCCCAATGGTGTGTGAGAAGAACATTTTCCACTTACTGCATTTTTCTCAGCCAGTGGAAAGATATAACCTATAATGACTGTAATTGCATTCTTCATTTAATCTGATTTCATTTTTTTCTTGACAAATAGAAATTATGGGACACTTAGCACTGGCATCGTATACGGACCTGAGAAGGCAGCACTCCTACTAGAGGGTGGAAATCAAGAGTTTTATAAACTTAAAAATACTATCAAGAATCACATGATGTTGGCTGGTGGTCAATTACATTTTGAAGCCCTTAAGGTAATATTACAATATTAAATACCATTACGTTATATTAAATATTAAATACTTTTTAACTTTTCCTTTGATCTCATAATTGGCGACACTGAATATTTGAACCTAGCCTCACTGCCACATTATTAAAGTTTATTTTTTTTAAAATTTCCTTCCAATAATTAGTGAAACGTAAGTTAAAGTTGAGGAAAGGATTTGCAAAGCCAATAGTTGCTGCGCATTAAATCAGTACAGATGACCGTGTCAGGCTAAGCGTCAATGAAGGAGAAAATGTTCAGATGCAAATTTTAATGAGGTTTTTTTTTGTTCAGTATGAACAGGAACAGAAAAGGAGAAAGAGTCGCACTCAAGAAGTGACTGAAAATCTTGTTAGCATTGCCTTAACAGTGGTAAAAACAAAAGCAGCAGCTCTACATTACAAGACGATGGTTGCATCTCACCATTTTACTGGTGCCGATGTTGGCGAATTTGGACATGGCCGAAAACAGTTCTCGAGTATCCTGCAATGTGCAGACGTTTGGGTCAATCGCCAAACTGCGGAATTTTTGAGCAAACCGTTTCCGTCAACCAAACTACCACCTCACTTCTATGTCACCAGTGACAAATCTACACCTCATCGAATCACAAATCAAGCAATTATGCTGTGTCCAATGATTGCAGGAAAACGAGAGGCAATTGCAGTCAGTGCTCCTGAAGTGTACCATGAAACAGACACAGGTAAAGAAGGTGACGTGTCAGGAGGAGAATCGAAAGAATTAGCACGGAGTTTATACAGTGAAATCCGTAAAGCTTATCCATCAATTCCAGAGGAAGTTATAAAAGGAGCATGGATGGGCACAGTTTGTGATGGTGCCTATCAAACTGCTGGGTTCGTGGCAACCCTGGCTTCACTTTTGAGTCAAGAAGAATCTGTAGAACTTTTCAATGTTGTGTGGGATGCACCTCATTTCCTTGATCTTGCATTTCGTGATGTTTTTAATGGAAAAACAGGTCACTCCAGTGATTTCATTAAGAGACTTGTTGACAGGTCCAGTGTTGTGCATCGCCTTTTCCAGCGTGGTAAAATGCTGAGCCACGCCGTAGAGATGTCAAAAAAGGATGATGAACTTGTCTTAAGACTAACGAGCAGAGCGTGTTCCACACAATTTTCCACTTCGCAGTATGTCGAGTTTCGCAAACTCCTTGATAGTCTGCCACTGTTTATAAAGGCTTTCAGGGAATTCAAATTCAGTGAAGTTAAAGAGTTTCAGATTGCAGGGCAGGATTTTCTGATGGATCTTTGTGGATGTTGCGATATCTTGAAGCCTTACATGGAAATGTTTGTGGCTCTACAGGGTTTAAGCGTCCCTTGCTGGAAGGTTGTTGTGTGGTGGAGAGAGCTTAAAGATCACGTCGAGAAAACTGAGAAAGAATTTTCGCTCGCAACGACAACCAAAAGCCTGCCACTTCTTAACAACCATCTTACCAATATCAAGGCAGGTCTTTTTAAAGGCACGAGGCTCGTACAGGGTTGGTTGATTACGTCTTCAGAAAGACGGGTTGTCGACGACGAGGTCCAAACCGTTGACCATTGGAGTGTTAGAGATGTTTCTGACGTTGAAAGCGATCTGAAGGGTTTCATGGGTGACCTTAAGGCTTCATTCGAAAGCAGAGTAAACACTTCATCAGCAGAAATGCTAAGCATTTTGACTTGTGTAGATTTAGACTCACTATTTGCCTTGCTTTGTGGGGAGAGGTTACAGAGTGGCAAGGTAAAGTTGGCAAAGGAGGGCCAATTAGGAAAGTATGGCAAAGAAAACTTTGAAAAGCTGTTTGACTATGTTTGTTCATTGGAACATGTTCAAGCTCTTGCCAGTGATGAGAACAATGACGAGCTACTTTTTGATTCAGCATTTGCGAACACAATTCACCTGAAGATAAAGCAGGCACTTAAAAAGGCCTTGTGGAAAGAGGATGGACAGCACCTACTGCGTTGGTTTGGACTACCAGATGGGAAAGCGTATGGTCCTCTGCAGAAACTGGAGCTTGCAGTAGATGATGACATGCCATTTGCACTTGGGAACAGATATGCAATTACAGTTCAAAATTCTGGGCAGCAATTTATTGCCGAGCTAAACGAGACAGAAGTCTATCGCAGCATATACACTGACGAGCACCTATTTACCGCCATTGGTATCGAAGGCTGTGTTTCAATCGACATTGCATTGGCAAAGGGGGGAACTGAAGCCGTGGTGGAATCATACTATAGCGTTATGAATTCCCAAAAGAAGTCCGGTGGCCAACAGAACGAAACTCTAGCACTGAGGTAGGTTGATTTCATTTGCAATTGTGGGGTTTTATAGTCGCAGAAAAATGCAAAATGGTTCGTTTTGACAGTTCAAATATTCTACTGGGTTACAATCTTTACATTACGTGTTTTTTAAGAGACCTCTTTCCTCTACTTAACTTTTACTTCATTCGTTAACAGCAATTTATGTGAGCTATATTCCATGGGCCGGATTCACGACGCCTAGGTTATGTATCATAAGTATTGCTCAAATACAAAAGCCTGTTGTTTTAACATTTAAAAATGTTAAGGAACAACAATTAGGATTTATCCTAACTTGGGCGAGCTTCGTAAATCCGGCCCCAGGTGTTTAAAACAGAATTCCGACTGTCATTTAATAGCGTGAATTTGCTTTTTAGAACTAAACTTGACTGGAGCTTGCCTTCCATTCTTCAATCCACCCGTGCAGTCAAGGAGATTGCTAGTCTTTATCTAAATGGCGACGAAAGTCCTGACCTGCCGAGGCATGCTGTTCCGATCCTTGGAGATCGTGCAAAATACCGACATCACGGCAAAGTCCTACAAAGACTTCATGGGGAAGATATCAGGCTCCCTTTTCTGCTTTAAAGGAGTTATGTCACAACATCAATTTAACCTAAATTTGGCAACATTCTTGTTTTGTAATCTATCTCCACTATGTTAACCATTTTTGTTTTTATTTGGTTTGTTTGTTCTTACCAAGCGAATATTATCTAATCGTTCTTTGTTGTTTTGGTGTTTTTCTACCTTTAGAGTGAAACAACACCTATAACAGTTCGTGCTAAATAGTCAAAACTAAACAAAAGAAAACAATAGAATTAAAGTCAATATTTAAATAACCGTATACAACCTTATTTAATAACAGTTGTTCACATTACACATCTATAAGAAAGCGCCTCTGCTCTAAACTAAGCAGGTTAAGCTTTGATAGTCGTGTTACTCGTGTATCCTAAGGTTCTTCACTGCTTAACGGATGAAAGTGGTGGACCAGTGGCCCGACGTTGAATACGCACCAATTTTGAAATGTTCCTGTGGGTGTAGTGGGACTGGGGGACCAGGTTATCATACCAGAATAAATAAATTACTGTCTATTTGTCTAATAGTATCTAATTGTGCAGTAACTGAGACAATTGCTTCAATTTGAAACTTTCTATCACGTTGCAAAAAATTACTTTTATATATTGTGACATAGCGGCTTTAAAGTCAAGGAAACAGCCTGATTTCAATGCATGGTAGGGTCTTATTTTAACATTAGTTATGATAATTACTGGTCCACTTCAGCTATTTTAAGTGTATATTGCAAATCCAGCTTCATAGCCACCTCCATTCTTTATATGTGTCAGGCTGTCCGCTCAAACAAAACACCTCTCGGCTCTCGGCTCTCGGAAGACTCGAAACGGTCAAACGGTTTCTACTTATCTGCAATGGTGGGCGCCTGGCCGGGTGGGCATGGGGACAAGTTATAAGATAATAAATTCATGTCCTATAAACACCAATTGGTGAACCCTTATAAAAATCTCACTACGGTATATGGTATAACTACACGTCATTTGAAGTCACTAGACGCAACTTAACATCACTAAATATCACTAGACATTGTTTGACATTATTGACCATGAATAAACATCAAGCATCATCACTTCACATAAATTAACGTAATTCACCATAACTAGGCATCACTCACCATAACTAGACGTCATTCACCATAACTAGACGTCATCCAACATAACTAGACATCATTCACCATCACTAGACGTCATCCAACATAACTAGATGTAATTCACCATAACTAGATGTCATTCACCATCACTAGACGTCATTCACCATAACTAGACGTCATCCAACATAACTAGACGTAATTCACAATCACTAGACGTCATCCAACATAACTAGACGTCATCCAACATAACTAGACATCACTCACCATCACTAGACGTCATCCAACATAACAAGATGTAATTCACCATAACTAGACATCATTTACCATAACTAGACATCATTCACCATTACTAGACGTCATTCACCATCACTAGACGTCATCCAACATAACAAGATGTAATTCACCATAACTAGACATCATTTACCATAACTAGACATCATTCACCATTACTAGACGTCATCCACCATAACTAGACATCATTCACCATCACTATACGTTATTCACCATAACTAGACGTCATTCACCATCACTAGACGTTATTCACCATAACTAGACGTAATTCACCACAATTAGACGTCATTCACCATCACTAGACGTCATTCACCATAACTAGACGTTATTCACCATAACTAGACGCAATTCACCATAACTAGACGTCATTCACCATTACTAGACATCATTCACCATAACTAGACGTCATCCAACATAACTAGACGTAATTCACCATCACTAGACGTCATTCACCATAACTAGACGTCATTCACCATAACTAGACGTCATTCACCATCACTAGACATCATTCAACATCACTAGACATCATTCACCATAACTAGACATCATTCACCATAACTAGACCCAATTCACCATAACTAGACGTAATTCACCATAACTAGACATCATTCACCATAACTAGACGTCATTCACCATCACTAGACATCATTCACCACCACTAGACATCATTCACCATCACTAGACGTAATTCACCATCACTACACGTCATTCACCATAACAAGACATCATTCAACATAACTAGACATCATTCACCATAACTATACATCATTCACCATCACTACAAGTCATTCACCATAACTAGACATCATTCACCATCACTAGACGTCATTCACCATAACTAGACGTCATTCACCATAACTAGACAGCATTCACCATAAATAGACGTAATAACTAGAATTCATTATAACTAGACGTAATTCACCATCACTAGACATCATTCAACATACCTAGACGTAATTCACCTTAACTAGACGTAATTCACCATCACTAGACATCATTTACCATAACTAGATGTAATTCACAATACACTTTTTGTATCTGATAGTGCAAAAGATACGCAGCTTTAGTCCGCTGAGATGGCTAAAACGGGGATGGAAGCTTGGGTCACTGTAAGAATAAGACCCCAACCGAAGTATAAGGAAACGAACCAGGAATAAACTTAAGGTGGATTTCCTCTGACGCGTCAATTTTTACGTGCGTGAGAAAAATTTAGAGACGATGTATGAACGACTTGCGTAAACGTGTACGCAAGTCGCTACGCTTAACGCTACGCCAGTCATTTATATTCTCAATAGAAATGGTGTTTGTACAATGTCAGTAGTTTTCAATATAACACATGTTCATGTCTACATCTACATCAACATTTATTAAGTTGACAAAATCTTGTAAGACATCACATCAACTACAGATAAAAGTCAAAAAAAATACCAAATATGTACATATGAATAAATTAGATTAAAGTGATGTGTCAGAATAGCAGGATAATTTTAAATCAGAGAATGACTTGCAATTCACTTAGTCAGCGGGCAGTGAGTTTTACTGTAATTGATATAGGAAAAAAGGAAAACTTTAAAACGTCCTTAGATACATTCGGTATCCTATACTTAAAAGCATGGATATTGCGTGTTCTTTGTTTCACTGGTTTGTTCTTCCGTGTATGTCATAGTCAGTCAGTCTGTTTTTATTTCGTATGTCCCATTTCAAGTCAGATAACATGTCTGACACAGCTAATGTACTTGAAAAATGTGCGTTAGTTAACAGCACGTGCAATTTCAAAGGATCAACGAACAGAATCTAAACAGATGTACCCTTAGTTACTATAAACAAGATTGAGTTTTACTTTTAGCCAATCGGAGATCATCGGGCGTGTGAGTGTTAAAGCCATTGTATTTTCGAGTATTTCTTTGTATAATCGTACACTTGAGTCTACTATAGATGGTATACAAGCAACGCGAAAGCTGTTGTAAATCGCTTTCTTGCAAACCCTTTGTTGTGCTACCTTTTAGAGTCTTCCAGTATAAATCGAATAACTTGAAGTGAAAGCTCGGCGATAATTGTGGTTTCGACAACGTAGACAGCTGATCGTGTGCAGTACACCTGTAAAGGTCTTTACCCGATAAGTAGAGGAAACCTCTAGAGGCCAATGTCTGTTCGTTGTAATTCTCCAGAGGATAAGGTGAAATGAAATGAAAACAAAACCAGTTCAAGGTGACAGTTCATTTTGATTTTATATCGAGAGACACTCCTTTATCGCCTTGTGAGAAAATATGTTTATTCGACTTGTGTTTATCGCTTTCTGTCTTCAGTTTCATTGGTGTGGATCTGTTCAAGTGTCGAAGTATACTATATCAAGGATTACTTTCGCTATCAAATGTTTTCAAGAGCAAGAATCTAAGCGTATTTTTATCTTGAGAGAATGGCCTGCGATGCAGCCGACTGCAGGCAAAGCAGAGAAGAATTTGTCAGTTGATGCTTACACGTCTCCTCCTATTCTGATTTTTGATATTTTAACCTGCTATGGCGATGTTATGAAACCTTTATGCTGCCCTGTTTGCTTAAAGTCTGGTCATTCATCAACTCTTCGACCTACTGGGTTATGGACCGATGGCACTACGAGATGTGTCTACGAACCACGTGTAGTTTACGATGTGAGCTGTTCCCTTCTTCTTGTCTCTGCAGTATATTCTTGTTGTAATAGATCAGTAGCACAGTACATATGAACAATAGTGTAACAGGTTAGAAAAATATGAATTATTCTCAAAATCTCCAAATTTCAGCTAAAACCCTTTATTTGAAGAAAATATAATGCTCCATGACTAAAGTACTTCATTTCAACACATTTCGCCCAATTCTAAGCAATTTCTGTATTACCCATGATGCATTGTGGCCCCACCCATTTTGATTTCTTTCTGCTTTTCCCTTCTTGTTTTCCCATATTTCCATGAAAACCATCTTTTAGTAATAAAACTCACCAAAGTTACAAACAAATAGATTAATTTTGATTTATCTTTCCTCAGTTAAAATTGTAATTAAGGGAAAGTCCCGTGCCAAAACTCACGTGTCTTCTGGGCTTTTTACACGTGCTATACATTTGTTACATAACAAGTAGCTTCCAGAATGTTCTAGGGTGGTTACCAAGCCTATTTTGAGTCCTTCGATGGCTCTCGATGGCGTTGAATTGAGCGAGATGGCGATCGAAGTTTTTCAACTTACGCGCTTCTATTTGCTCTGGATGTTCCTGAATGTAACCTGAAACCCTGCACAAAACGTTTCAGAACGTTTCAGAATTAGAAAACTGCTTCTAGCACACTCAATTTGTGGTATTTAAGCGTGAAAATTAGCAGTCACCTTTGTTTTGAGATGAGAAGGACACATGCAGGAAATCGGCAAGTTTGGTTTAGAACTAGGGCAATGGAGATGGCTAACATTTTGCCTGGCGTGCTCTCTTTGCGCAGAAACACAGGGCGTTTCATAATGTTTCAGATTCAGAAATTTGCTTCGTTCTCGGGATGGAAAAGGAGAAAGTAGCTAAAATTTAGCGGACTGACTATTTAGAAGGTGAGCATTTCATTTTTATCGGCTGTTTCATTATTCCGGCTGTCTATCCTTCCAAACTGAGGGCAGTATTCCTGATTTCATGAATTGAAATGCGGAGCGTGATACTTCTACACTTGAGCAAAAAGGCTTATTTCCCTAAAAAACGAGTCTTTCTCACAAAAATTTACCCATACATCTGAAATCTTTGATTAATTTTGATGTTTTTGGTTGTTTTTGTTGTTAGAATCTCCCGCAGGAAACATAAGAAATTTTGACATAATGATAATTCACCACGCGGAAATGTTACGCGTGACGGCATAATTTATGCATATTTTTGTAAAACAAAATTTTATAAAAAAATCAGAATTCAATAAAAAATGACGATATGTGGTTTAACATGTCTTTTCTCTTTGTACCGAGTGTCAGCTTTGTGGCTGTAAAAGTGCGAGAGATATTTTTATTCATGCTAACCTATCCCTGTTTGTACACTTGAACTGTGCTACTGATCAATAGTCATCAAATTCCTGCACACAATCCACACGTCCTTTCTACGCTACCTTCACTATTGTATGTACCCTTCTACCTCACGAATCGAGCTGGCTTCACGACTGATATGCTTGCTCAAATTTGTTCTTTAGTAGACAGTGGTTTGAGTTTTCATTCTGTGGAGAGTGTCATTTGCAATCAGTATCGTCAGCATCATTGGAGACTTCAACGTCGCTTTTCTGAAGCTTGTGTGCGACTTGGTTCCAGCTTTAAATCTTTTCCAGAATTCAGTCAAGGAACTTTTCCATATCCCCACGAAATTCTACTAAAGGATGTTTTCATGGCCTATTCGTCCCTGTTTTTACATACCTTTCACGCAGATATGGCTGTTCGAACCTCCAGCTGGATTTCTTGTGACCACACTTTTAAAAGTGCTGCCAATATTGGCTTTGTTAGAAAAAGTGACGGAAAGTGGATTAAACTTTTTAAGTGTGTTTTCTGTGTGATGGGTAACGACGGAAGTGTTATCCATTGGAGATTTACACGTGGTGAATCGTTTGAAGAAGTAAGGGACCTGTTTGTAGAACTTCGTAGCAGATTCAATTCCAGAAACATATCATGTCAAGGTATTGTTATTGACAACTGTTGCAAATGGAAGGGTATGTTAAATGGCATCTTCTACAATGTCCAAGTGAAGCTTGACTTGTTTCACGCTGTCCAACGTTTCCAGCGCACTTTGTCAAGTGACATCCGATTAAGAAGTGGAATCTGCAGAGAATATGGGCTAGTGTTTAGACGGGCGGATGATCTAGGAGAAAAACGGTTGAAAGAAACACCAGACAAAGAAACCATATTAAGAAATCTCGAAAGTTTTGAAAAGAAATGGATGTCAAAGAAAATAAATGGAAAATCTGTTATCAATTCTGAAGGGAAGAATGCTATCCAGCTTTTAAAAGTGCATATAAATCGAGGCTGCTTGAGTGGCATACCTGCACATGCATCCACATCTGGAAACGAACACCTGCATCGTCGTTTGAATTATGCCATCCGCACAAATCGCATAAGTGTGGAAATGGCCTTGATTCGTTGCAGTCGGCTCTTTTTTGTGATCAATAATGCTAATAGAGACATACAATCATTCCTTTCTTTCCCTTCAAGCTCTGGTGCATCTTCAGAAGGATGTGGAGTGGTTGATTGTTTTGGTGTCAGGAACAAAGGTGAAAATTGTAGTACAGATTCTTATTTGTAAGAGGGTGTTCGATTGAAAGAATATAAATCTCTATGGGAAATGACCTCCAAAGAAGTATCAGACCTTAAACAGATAATTGCGAGTTCCATTACAGGCAACAGTGGCGATACCAGTGACATGTTACCCTTAATAGATGGCGAACATTCCTACTATACTGAGGATGTTTGTGATTCTACTAATGACACAGCTCTTGAAATGGCAGTTGCAGCACTTAATTTTTACAGTATTTTCAATGGACTTGAAAATCTTGGCTGCGAAAAATTTTTATCTCATAGTAAACTTCCTGCATCAATAGGGCTTGGTGCTTTTGGCACTAAAAATGTCCAGCTCTTGACATCTTCAGCTGTGTCTTTGCCTCCGGAACATGCATCTCATTCGGAGTCGATTCTAACTGGTCACTTGGAGGGTTTTGGGCTCTCTCGCGTTCCTGTAGCTGGAGATGGAAATTGTTTTTTTTACAGCAGTGGCTTTTCAATTGCATCAGCTCATGTCATCAACAGATGTACCAACACTTGTAGTCAACAGTCTTTCCAGTATTGGTATAACTACAAACATGACAATTCCTCAGTTGGCATCTCTTCTTAGAAAACTGGTAGTGGAAGAGTGGATAAGCGATCACATTGATAATTACATCAACTTTGTTTCAGACTCTGTGGATTTCTTGGCAGAAGTAAAAAAATTTGAGCAATCTGGCTATCATGTTGGTCCTCTTGGCGATCTCATGCCAATGGCCATGGCCAATGTATTGCATATGCCACTTGCTATTGTGACCTTGGAACCTCACTCCCCATTAATTAGTATATGTCCATCTGGAAGTCCCACTACTGGTTTACCTTTATTCTTGGCATATAACTCATTTGGTGCTGGACATTATGATGGAGCCATACTAGTGACAAAGGATGTTTCATTTGGTAAATATGGGTGAATTTTTGCAATCAGTATCTTGTTCAAGAGCAATATTTGGCTGCATAAACAAATTGCTTTGTCTGTGATTTCTTAATTGGATTCAAAGAAATAAACATTTACCACCAGTCACATACAAAAGCTGGGTTACTATAGCCAACTGACTGATAATTTGTGATTGCAATACAGAGTGTAACATTATCTTTTCCATGTCAGCGCCAAAAGGCAACTAACCTTTTTTTTTGGTTGCCAGATGGAAAAATCTTGTTCCAAAAAGTGTCTGTAAATTTTTTCCTTGACCTTGAAGGACAATAGCATTGATAATCGCCTCCTGGTAACCTGCTGGTCGCATTTTCTGACCTGCAATACAGAAATAGCACACTTGGCCATTTTTTTAACACCATGAATACACAATAACATTTTACAGTCAAAACACCTCAAGCGTTCCTGTCAAGAGTGGATTAATGGTTCCACGTCTAGTGATGGTGAATGATGTCTAGTTATGGTGAATGACGTCTAGTGATGGTAAATCACGTCTAGTTATGGTGAATTACGTCTAGTTATGTTGGATGACGTCTAGTTATGGTGAATGATGTCTAGTTATGGTGAATGACGTCTAGTTATCGTGAATGATGTCTAGTTATGGTGAATGACGTGTAGTGATGGTGAATGACGACTAGTTATGTTGGATGACGTCTAGTGATGGTGAATGATGTCTAGTTATGGTGAATGATGTCTAGTTATGGTGAATTACGTCTAGTTATGGTGAATTACGTCTAGTTATGTTGGATGACGTCTAGTGATGGTGAATGACGTCTAGTGATGGTGAATGATGTCTAGTTATGGTAAACGACGTCTAGTGATGGTGAATGATGTCTAGTTATGGTGGATGACGTCTAGTTATGGTGAATGACGTATAGTTATGGTGAATGACGTCTAGTGATGGTGAATTACATCTAGTTATGTTGGATGACGTCTAGTTATGGTGAATAACGTCTAGTTATGGTGAATGACGTTTAGTGATAGTGAATTACATCTAGTTATGTTGGATGACGTCTAGTTATGGTGAATGACATCTAGTGATGGTGAATGATGTCTAGTTATGGTGAATTACGTCTAGTTGTGTTGGATGACGTCTAGTTATGGTGAATGATGTCTAGTTATGGTGAATTACGTCTATTTATGGTGAATGATGTCTAGTTATGGTAAATGATGTCTAGTTATGGTGAATGACATCTAGTTATGGTGAATGACGTCTAGTTATGGTGAATTACGTCTAGTTATGGTGAATTACGTCTAGTGATGGTGAATGACGTCTAGTTATGGTGAATTACGTGTAGTTATGGTGAGTGATGTCTAGTTATGGTGAATTACGTTAATTTATGTGAAGTGACGATGCTTGATGTTTATTCATGGTAAATAATGTCAAACAATGTCTAGTGATATTTAGTGATGTTAAGTTACGTCTAATGACTTCAAATGACGTGTAGTTATACCATATACGGTAGTGAGATTTTTATAAGGGTTCACCAATTGGTGTTTATAGGACATGAATTTATAACCAGTTATAAGAGCGCCAGTGGGCCATGGCGAATTAGGAAACTTACATCTGGCGTAGCGAATTTTTAGGCACAAACCGTGGCGTAAAACTTCGGCGTATCAAATACGAACTTTCCAGTATGGATGACCATGGTCCGAAATGACTGTAATTCTCGAAAGCACTCCGTAAAAACTAAAATCTTAAATTAAGACGTTTTTTCGTCTTAGAGACTGGTGCCTAGATAAGATGCGCATTTGTATTAAATTAAGATTCGTCGTCTTACTTTAAGATGATAAATCGTCTTAGAACAAGATGTCAACCTCTTAATTTTAGTTGCCTGACATCTTAAACACGAGGTGCCTAGATAAGATGGGTTTTCGTCTTAATTTAATATTTCAACTCGTCTTATTTTTCCAGAGACCGTTACATTTCAAAAATTGATTGCGCGTATTCTTTTTTCGCGTCGCGGCTTGCCCGCTCAGTAAAACGAGAATGAACAAATAACCACAAAACATATTTTAACCAAAAACGCTTTATTACACCACTAAATTAAAATAATTCAGCTCAAACACAAAAGGAAAGATAGAACAACAAGCTCATCACCGTATCTTTGCTTTTATTGCGGCCCTTTGCCAGTCTTCTTTGCATGCACTCACGCTGAGCTTTTCAGTGGCGAAGGAAGGAAAAAGCGTCAAATATGGTTGAATACGTCTTCCTGACGATTTTCTTTTGATGGTACAGATCCGTTGCTTGTGTATATTTTTCCCAACAGTTGCCATTACATCTTCTTCTCAGTAAACTTAAGCCTTATCTTTATGCAGTTGCTTTGGACAGACTGTCTTTGAACTTCACAGACATTCTTTCCGTTTTATCGACCCAAGTCTTCAGCATTAAATAATGTATGAATTCACCAACACCAGTTGAAAAATATGTCACTGCATGTCACAACAATCTACGGGCATAAAAATGTCAAATTGAACCGAAGAAGTCATATGCAATTTATGCCGTGTTGGTCTGTTCAACGAACTGAGTCAAGCACAAAAACGTGGCTGTTTCCTCAGCAGTACGCATTTTGGATCGAAACTAACCAATCACGGGAGGGCAGCAGAACTTTCGATCCTTTTCAGTTGAAAGCTTTGAAAGAAATCTGGGTTGTTGCGAAAACTAAGACCCCCGAAAATTAAGACCCGAAAACTAAGACCCCCTTATTTTCTTTGTTTTTGCCAAGAAAACTAAGACCCCTTCATTTTTATTGTTTTTGCCAGGGTCTTAGTTTTCGCAAAAACGTAGACTAAGACCCGAAAACTAAGACCCCCTCATTTTCTTTGTTTTTGCCAGGGTCTTAGTTTTCGCAAAAACCTAGACGAAGACCTGAAAATGAAGACCCCCTAATTTTCTTTGTTTTTGCCAGGGTCTTAGTTTTCGCAACAAGGTAGACTAAGACCCGAAAACTAAGACCCCCTTATTTTCTTTGTTTTTGCCAGGGTCTTAGTTTTCGCAAAAACCTAGACGAAAACTCGAAAACTAGACTAAGACCCCCTTATTTTGTTTGTTTGTTTGTTTGTTTTTTTACCGGAATCGTAAGTTTTACGGCCGTGTTATGTAATGTTTTGTTGATAAAATATCCTGTTCCTTTTTGAACTTTTTGTCGTTGTTGGTGTTTCAGTTTCATCCTTCAAGGGAAGAAAAAATTCTCAACACCACATGTACAACAGCGTCAAAAGCTAAGGAAGTACAGTTGTTGTTATTGTTATTGTTATTTGTAATCCTTGATTTTTGATTGCCGCAAGAATCACTGGAAGGTTATCTCAATTACCAGACGTAATCGGAGGAAAGAGACGAGGCATACTCAGGTGCAGAAATAACTGGACTTAGGCCTAGCTGAATTGAGTTCCTCTCGTGTGAAGTACGGCGCTTTACCTGGGCCTTAAGAGCGAATGCCAGTAAAAACGAACATATGCATGATGAAAAAATGAAAGAAATCGATTTTTAAACTGTTACCGCTAAAAATTTTGCTCGTTTTTTACTGACATTCGCTCTTAACGTGTTATGATAAAATATCATCAACATCATCCGGACAACGTGGTATCAAGATACCAATAGTGCAAGTATGATGAAAAAAAACAGTTCAATATGTTGAGTGAAGACGTTGTACCATTGTGGTGGATTTTCCGTTTTTCAATTTGCAATTACTTTAATTGCAAATTCACTGAGATGATCTTTTCTTTACTTTAGAAAATAAAACTATAGTAAGATATATCCAATACTAAGGAACGGAGCCCTTAATCCTTGTGTTTTTTGACAAATATTGTCAAAAATGCCGTTAAAAAAGAAAAGAAAATAAGGGGGTCTTAGTTTTTGGGTCTAAGTTTTCACATAAAAAGGAAAAGAAAAAAGAACCGGGTAAAAAAGAAAATAACCTGGCAAAAACAAAGAAAATAAGGGGAGTTTTCCGGTCTTAGGGTCTTAGTTTTCGGGTCTTAGGGTCTTAATTTTCGGGGGATCTTAGTTTTCGCAACAACCAAGAAATCTGTTCCTGTCAATTTAAGACGCACTGTATCTTAGTTAAGATGAATTGCTCTTAACTATTTTCAAATCATCTTAAAATTTATTTAAGATCACGAACAATCTTATTTTAAGATGTTCCCTGACTTAAGATAAGATATTTCAAAGTACCTAACTTAAAATAAGAAGTGTAATTCTTAAATTAAGATATGATAAAATAATGCGTCTTAATTTAAGAATCAAGATATCTTAGTTTAAGACGTATTCTAAACCTTAAATTAAGACGGTAAGAATCTTACAAAGAAATAAGAGTGTGGTCATCTAAATTTAAGACGTTTTTGACTCACTTAAGGGTACATCATCTTAAAATAAGATGATTTCGGTCTTAATTTGAGTTATTGTCTATCTTATGTAAGATGCCTAACATCTTAATTTAAGATTTTAGTTTTTACGGAGCAGATCAAATGTCACACCATCAAACAGCGTCGATCTCAACATCCTCTTGTTTGAAATTAAACCGCAACTTCACATTGACACAATTCACCTAATTTCTAAAAATTACATTATATTAGAAACTCGTAACCTTAAAGCGATTTCGAACGTGGCCAGATTTCGCTTCATTCTTGAGGAATTGTCACACGTTGAACTCCCGCTCCCCAAATAGCAAATCCGAACGCACGTGTAAACAAGGCAGCTACGCAAAATTACAAGCAAAAATTCCACTCACCACCGCTTCATTTGTACAACACCAAAAAATTGATACCAGTTTCCCATCCCGGAGAGGTAAACAACTCGATTTTAAACGCATTTTTCAACGCCCACTACCGTCTCAGCCATCCTGCCAACTGAGCACAGCATCGATTTGTAACAGTAATCTGGAAGACAACAATGCATTGCGAGCTCCGGGAAATTGCACAAATCTCTAGGGAAGGGTAAGATTGCAAAATTCACTCTTCATAATAATTCGGGGTTTTGCCTTTCCAATACCACAAAAAATGAAAATAGTATTGTGAGAGTAACGGAAACATGAGGTGCCCTTCTCTAGGATCCAGAACTCGTTTCAAGAAAATTGTCAATAGGGGTGAATTTACTCGACTCTACCCCGCTTGGTATTATTTTGACTTCTTTTGTGACAGTGTGTGACAGTGTTTTCCCGCGCAAGTTTGAAGATGGCGTTGAGAGAAAATGGCGGACAAACGTTCAAAAGGACCGCAAAAAGTGCAAAAGTCGTGTTCATACACTCAGATGAGCTCGTAAAATTGTGTGATAAGCTTCCTAAAGTTCCTAACAGAGTAAGTCGACTTTTATCCGTTTCACAGACGTTCCTTTCTCTCGCTTGTTTCTCCGAGATTCCGTTGCGAAATTTTTAGCAGTCGCTTGTTGTCTGTTGATCGTTGATCATCAAAGTTTTCTTTTCTCGCTAGGCATCGTTAACACATTCTTTGATCAAAGCTTATGGACTACTGGAAAATATCAGGTAAAAATCCACTACATCCGTTCTTGGTCCCAATGTTTACTTCAAACGGTTTGCATACGTAATAAGTCCAAGGTGCAAATCAAAAATATTTTAAGCTTACATTGTTTTGTGATGCTAAAAACTAAGCATTGCTATCTGTGAAAAAAATATAGCATGTGGCCTAAAATTAACCATAAGTTGTGATAACATCTGTCGAATACTTTTTTTTTAATTTGATGTAAACAAGGAAATTATCGCTTTCTAAATTGTTAAGCTTCTACCTGCTGAAAAGAACAGGTCTTTTAAAAATTTATTTTTGCCTGTTTCTTTTTTGACAAAAAGTTAAGTAAGCAGTGGTCACGTTTTAATGACCGAAAAATAATCGACTGCGTGTTCTGCAAGGCTGTTGCCTAACAGGAGCCCGGTAGCCTGTGGCGCCCAAAACAGTTCTTTGGGCACCTAAATTTTTGCTGTAGCATGTAACACTTTTTACAGATTGGGCTCCTAACTTTTCAGCTTTTGGCCTTGTGGGCTCCTTTAAATTATTTGTAGGCAGCAGCCTTGTTCTGTTATATATGAATTAGGGTAATGGGGGTGCGGTGGCTAGCATGTTGGACTTCAGATCTGATCTGAAGGTCAGTAGTTCAAAGCCCTGTCCCTACTATGCGTGGGTGGGTGCCAGTGGTTTACTGCTGGGGGTAACGCTGCGATCTAGGTAAATGTAGAGATACCCAGTAGGTGGACTACTTTCGTTTACATGGTGGAGAAATAGTTGTTGTAGTTATCACTTTGAACCAGAGTACTTTCAACTGAGTGTTGAAAGTAATTCGCAGTGGCTTTATTTTGTTTTATTAAACCAGAGTACTTTCAATTCAGTGTTAAAAGTAATTCGCAGTGGTTTTATTTTGTTTTATTAAACTAAATTTTTATTGGAGAATGTCTCTGCAGAGTTGTTCAGCCAAGATGGGCATCAGTCAGTGAACTTTCAGCATTTCATTCTGTGGACTACATTAAATGCATAGAAAAAATAACAAGTTGTGAAGATTGTGAGGAATTAGAGGATTTGGCTTCATCAGAGTATGGCCTGGGTATGTTAACAATGACTTGATGTGCATGTTCACTGGCTTATATTTTATTTATCAAAATGAAACAGATTTCTAATAATCCTCTTGACATAACCACAGCAAAACAGTATTGTACAGTTCCTATGCTTCGTCATTGTTTCTTCTTCGGAAAGACACACATTATGAGTTGTTTATACTTTTGAGATGATGGACAACTAAAGGTGACAGTGGCCAAGCCGGACCATTTCCATGTTCCGCAGTCTTAGTCTTTTGTATTTTGAGTTAGCCACTTAACAATAAAATGTGGAAAACTATACTGTACCACCTGTCTCCCAGGTGACATGCTGACTCAGTCTCAGCTCCCCCCCCCCCCCCCCATCATGGAGAAGTACATAATCTTGGAAGCTCATGTCACACACTGTGCAAGCACATCTTCTCTAATTTACACAGTTTTACCCACTTCTGGTAAACTAAAATATTTCTAAGGTTGGAAAAACAAAAAATATGAGATTGGTCACCTAACCAAAACCAAAGAATGGTTTGCTTGACTTAAAATGAATTAATTTCATTGCATAATATTTGACTTGTTCTAGGATTTGATTGTCCAGTGTTTGATGACTTGTTTAGCTGCATGTCTGTTGTGGCTGGAGGTACCCTGACCGCTGCAGAAATGTTGAATAAGAAAGAGTGTAACGTAGCAATCAATTGGCAGGGAGGCTGGCACCATGCACAGAGGTATAGTTTGTCGGCGACGAATCACATGATGTTTTCCATCATGCAATGTAACTCATATTTTTATGCAATAGTCTATAGTCCCTAAACTAAAGAAAAATCACTTACGTACATCTTTCAGAATATTACCACTGTAAAACAGGGTTCATACAGGTTATGGAAAACCTGGAAAGTCATGAAAATTAACCAGTTGTCATAGAAAGTCATAGAAAATGAGTTCATTGATTTGTACAAAATAAATTTAGCAGTTGCTGTCTCTGTGAGTGGAAAGAAAATTAATGGGTCATAAACTGGATCTCCTTTACCTTTTCTGTAAACAAAATGCCATATTTTGGTCACGAAAATGTGTAAAGGTCCTGGAAAGTTCTGGAATTCTAAAAAGTTAAAAGGGTACAAACCCTATAGAAAGCAGTTTCCTTACCTGGCTCTTGAAAGTACAGCTTTTAGTGTGTTGAGAGAAGTATCTGGTAAACATGTTCAGTTTTGAGAATTAAGTCTGTGAATTGAACTTATGAACAAGACAGCCTTTTATGTTCCATCTTACACATTACAGTGTACAAGTAAACATAGCCTGCCAATACAGCCACCTCTCATCACTCCCAGGCTTATGTAAACAATGCTTAGAAAATAATATCTGTGGTAACATGGTGGTGCTATGGTAAATAATACTGTGTTTTTAGGGCACTGTCAAAAAGTAAGTTTGTTATGATGACCTTGAGACCTGCATGTGTCCATTGTTTGTACTGACAGGTGATTTGTTTTGCCTTGTTAGGGATGAAGCAGCTGGTTTCTGTTATGTAAATGATGTTGTATTGGGAATACTCAAGTTGCGTGAGAAGTTTGAAAGGGTTCTCTATGTTGACATTGATCTTCACCATGGAGATGGTTGGTATTTTTATCCTAAGTATTTTTTACATAATTTTCAAACAAAAACTAGTACAAAAATCTGCACATCATCATAAAAGAGCAAAACCAACTATTTTAAACTAACAAAAAAAAATATCATGCAAGTACATTGTGGGATTTTATGAACTGTTTTAAACTAGTTACACACGTAATGGTATCAGCTGTTGGTGATGGTACAGATCACAGAAAGAGGAAGTTTTTCCTACCCCCCTTAACTTTCCTCCTCCTCTCCCTTCCCACACAAAAATAACAACAATCAGTGACAACAGGACATTAAAACTGAAAGCAATACTTTGACAAATTTCATTAGGGTTTTTACTTTCAAAGTGGTATGTTAAGCAATATCATCTAATTTTTTCACGTTGATTTACAGGTGTTGAGGATGCATTTTCTTTCACTTCAAAAGTGATGTCTGTGTCATTTCATAAATTGTCACCTGGATTTTTCCCCGGTAATTAAAAATTCTTTACTTTTCTGGTTTGTTTGTCTTTTTGATGTTGCATTTAATCATCCACATGGTAGCCACTAGCAATTTTGATCATTATAATGTAATAATTTTATAAAATTAGGAAGAAATGGTTTTTGTTGTGGTTAATAAACAGAAATTGCCATATTTTTGTGGTGTACAGGTACAGGATCATGTCTAGATGTTGGGGAAGGCAAAGGAAGATATTACTCTGTCAATGTCCCGCTAAAAGATGGAATAACTGACAAGCCTTTTCTAGAAATCTTTTCTCGGTTAGTAGATGAAAAAGTCTTCTGTGTACTGTTCAGACAAATTTTGCAAGCAGATGGAAAAGCTTGGACTAAATAACCAAGCCTAAAACTGTGTTTATCTCACTGATTGCCAACAGGGTGATGTCAGAGGTGAGGATGAGCTTCAAGCCCAGTGCAGTGGTTTGTCAGTGTGGAGTTGATACATTAGCTGGGGATCCTATGGCTTCTTTTAACCTCACCCAAAACGGCATTGGAGAGTGTGTCAGTTATCTCATGAACTGGAACTTACCACTGTTACTGCTTGGTGGAGGTGGGTTAAAAATGTGTCCCACTGATGGACTTAGCATTCCATTCAGGGAAAACTAATAAGAGTGATACCATAGTTGATTTCTGTTACAGCATGATTTGCATTAGAGTCAACTATTTACTAGACTAAAGTACAGCTAGGAAGGAGGCCATAACCATTTTGCCCATCTGTGACTTGAATCTGACTGAACCTACCAACACGTAACTTGGGAGGCAAACGATTCCTGAATCAGATTTGACCAAAGATTTGCTGATTTATTGTTTTGAACAAGGTGACAGAAGTCAAAAATCCCTTTTACAGTACTTTGTACGGCAAATTACTATCACAGATGAGACTAGTCTCAGCGAAATGGTTGAATTCTCTTTCAGGTGGGTACAATGTAAACAATGCTGCAAGGTGTTGGACATATTTGACTGCTGTGGCTCTTAATCAACAACTACCTCTTGACATCCCAGAACATGAGGTGAGTGCATTGTCAACAAATGGATAGAAGAGTGCAAAATCAACAGATCAATTGTCCAGAGAGATTCACTGTTATATAACTAGTCAACCATTTAAGTCCCAATAGTGACAAGCATCTAAGTTCTCCTTACAGTTTTACTACTTGATCAAACATACAGGTCATGAGAATAAAGAAAATGATCACCAATGATCAAATGTCTTGACTTTTAATCAAATTCTCGCGACTAGTAATGTAAGAAATGTAAGGAGAATATGTCAATATTGGAAGCAAAACCTAAACCACTAACAGCAGTTTTGTTCCACATGTTTTTCCTGTATGTGCAAACTAGTGCCAGTTACATGTTTAATATTGTTATTTATAGGTTATTTGTTCATTGTGCTAGTAAGTTGAGATTGTTGTGATTGGCTAGGGTCATTAATTTGGTTTTGGATTTGTCATGGTGTTGAGAAATTTTGTAAACTCTTATCTTTCCTGGACAAACTTAACTGTAAAGATAAGGTAAATCGTGTGCTGTGGAGGTGTAACAAAAGGTTTATGTTTTACAGTGCAGCTAATAGAACCATAAGTGCTCAAATATTTCTGAAATGTTGATTGTGACCAATAGCAAGGAAGAGTTTGTAATTATAGAAAGAAACTATGGAGCACTTAAGAAGGCTTTTCACCAGTCATGGTATGGTGGAACCTCAAATCTGATGATCATAAAAGTTTTGTTAAAATATGCACTGAAAAAGTTTGCAAAAAACCAGACGTTTCGAGGGTGCCCTCTCTTGTTCAGTGGTTTGAAAGCAACTGAACATTGTGCTCGCGACATAATGTTTAAATAAAAACAAAACACAAACGTAACATTACAAGCATGCAAATCTGGCTGGTCACCACCCAACATTTCAGGAATGTTTAAATGCGCACTTTTCAGCTAACTGGACATCAATAACAAAGTACTGTTTGGCTTATATCTGCCCAAATTTCTTGTAGTACTTCCCAGCCTATGGACCAGATTACCAGCTTAATATATCACCTGGGAGAAGACATGATATGAACACCAAAGAAGACCTTGTGAACCTCCTAAACACTGTATCAGGTAAATTGTGTGTAAATATAAATGACAATGCATTTATTTCTCTTCGAGTGTTTCACTACTACCATGTGGTACTAAATTTTTACAGGTTCTAATTTTTCAACTTTTGCAGGGTTTTCTTGAGCCCCCAAAAACAGTTTCTGCGGAAAAAAATGTCCCGCAAAAAATATTCTCCACTGACTGTCAAAATTATATACAAACATCGCCTTTCTGAAATGCAATATTTATCAGGT
Source organism: Siderastrea siderea (assembly GCA_964030785.1). Taxonomy (NCBI): domain Eukaryota; kingdom Metazoa; phylum Cnidaria; class Anthozoa; order Scleractinia; family Rhizangiidae; genus Siderastrea; species Siderastrea siderea. The sequence continues at coordinate 46,963,377 of OZ034967.1, read as the reverse complement.
TGGTACTTATTTACTTAAACCATCTCTTTCATTCAAAAACAAACTGAAATTAGGGACAAAACATTCAGAAATAAGGCGATGAAATTGCAGTTGTTACACTACAAGTATTTAACTGTTACAAAGCTTTGAAGAAAAGGATCATCTGTGGGTACTCAACTGATTAACTGACTAATGTGTTGTACATCTGTATGTTGTTCACCTGTATTCTGTATTATACTCAAAAAATGAGAATGTTATAATTTATTCTTAATAGAAGGTGACTTCCTGAAAATCTTAAAAATTAATTCCCAGCAAAAAAAAAATCAGTTTTTCCCAATTGCAAAAATTAGTTCCAGCAAAGCACAAAAAATCGGCCATTTGGAGAATTAAACTCCCGCAAAAATTTAGTGCTACACTGTATATCTCAATTCAGGTCATTCCTAATTACAGTGTGTGACACTTCCAGTTAACAGGCAAAGGACTTTCTCTAATCTGGGGGCTTAGTCAGAGCCTTGATAGCCCAATCTCGAAATATTAAAATTCACTCTTAAACAATAAGCATCATTTTGAGACTTAGGGAAATAAACCCATATAATTCCTTATTTTATTCCCCTAAGCCTCGTAGTGATGTCTATTGTTTTAAGCTGAATTTTAATATATCAAAATTGGGCTATATATCCGACATAGAGTTAATCTAGGTTTAACGGTCAACTCTAGTCTTTACAGCCTCAGATAATAATTCTCGGGACATTTGACACCTCTGAGGACGGCACCCCTTCCCCAATCAATGTTGTACAAACTGCTGGCATTTCTGACAAGAAAATAGCACATTTTCGAGTCTTTTCAACATTGCAAAGGCGGAAGTTGGCAAGGTGTCCCAAGATTATTGGCTAACGCCAATAGGTGCCAACTGAATAACACATCACACCGGGCATAACTGATATCATCTGGATGTTCAACCAGATTAGAATGACAAGGCCATTAAATTCCTCTGAGTAGACAAATGCACAGCCTCCAGAGTGGGAAATGGACACCGTTGGAATTGACTGGTGATAATATTATTGTAATATTAGTGTACACTCTCCAGGGTTATACAAATTCAGATAGCCTGAAACAATTTCATTTTTTTTGTGGCTGTTTCTATAGGAAATCTGAAAAGGATCAGATGAGCAATCAAGCAAGATAAAAATGTTGGATTTTACTTTCTTTCTCTGTTTGATGCTTAAGCACTGGATTATTTATCTTACTGGACCTAGTTGTTTAAAGAGGCATTATATTTCTTTTAGACACTGGTGCCCTTTTTGCACTTCACTTTTTAATGAAATTTTCTACTTGAGAAAAATTAAAATTAGTTTCAATTGATGAATGTTTAGATTCAATGCACATAGTATGACATTTCATGAGCATAAAATATATTTTAAAATGGAATAATTACCAGTATTTTTGTCCCATATTCAGTTTAAGTAACTGTCAATTACCACATATATTTGGAGTTTTTATCAGTATGATGGTGCTGTACTGTGAAGATCCTCATGTCACTTAACAAAAAGCCTCTCAAGAAAAGAATATTTTGAAATATTTCAGACAAGAATGATATTATTTTGTATTAGATTATACTTTTTGTTATATACTCATTGGATAACTATTTATTAACTCATCTATTTATAGTTTGGCATCAATTAATATTTCCATCATTTTATGTTGGAAACCTGTATATAAATATCTGTCAACACGCCAAATAATGTTTTGGTTGTGAAACCTAAAATTTGAGCACTAGCTAAATTAGAATATTTTGCTACTCTGAGACCACAATCAGTAAATTTTCTAATGTAATTATGAGAAAATGTCTTAAAGTAACAGCTTTTAAATAAATGTTCAATTGTGAACATTGGGAAAATTTTGAGAACACTTCAAATAAATTAATATTACATGCATTGATAGATCTCTGCAGTGAAGTCATTTCCCATCATCTTAACTCTGCAGCATAGAGATACTGGCATTAGATGTATACTACTCCCGAGAGGTGGATCCATACTACTCCCGAGAGGTGGATCCATACTACTCCCGAGGGGTGGAACCATACTACTCCCGAGGGGTGGATCCAGGGGTAGGTTAAGGGGGCTGCACCACCTCCCCCCCCCTCCCCAAAAAAATTGACTTTTTTTTTTTAATTTGTCCTTCCTTTATTGATCCTTTCAAAACTTACTGGGAAGATTTACCCAGACCCCCTAGACCCAGGGATATTTGCTTCCCCCCTCCCCTCCCCTGCATAAAGTAGATCCCAGCCTTTCAGAAAATCCTGGATTCCACCCCTACTCCCCCATAGCCTGCAAACAGGCTTCCCAGTCATATTTTCTCCCCCAGCCAAGTGCCCTGGGAGGCCTGTTCACTGGCAACCTACAATCCTTTCAGTCAGTCTGGTACAGAGTTAAAGGATTGAGGGCTTTGCATGGGGACAAGAGTGAGTGTGTTGCTACTCTTCATTTGCAGGGTTACCTTGAACAATTTATTGGTTTTCTATAGCACTGTACACTGGTAGTCTAACTTGTACTCAGGGAAAGAGACAAGGTGGAGTAAGTTTCTTCTCTGAGAAATCTTCACGATGGCAGAGATCGACATCACTAAAGCACCACACCTCCACATGTCTATATTGAAACCAAACATTGGAAGACTTTTTACTTTTTGCAAATTAGTATACCAAACCACAAATAATGTCTTTCTATCCCATAACTGAAGGTCCTACTAACGCTTTAAATGGAGGGAGCACTTTGAATCATTCTTGTTCACCTTGTGTGATTTTTGCCAAGGGCTTGGGTTCTCAGATAGTTGATGCCTGTCCATTTTCAGATGATGTCTGCCCATTTCTTATAATGTCTACAAGGTTTAACTGTATTGTACTCAATTCACCCAAAGTTACAAATCATTACAACTTTTATTGACACATTTTATTTACAATTAAAAAATGTAAAAATATCAATCATTAAAAATACTGCTGAAAAATCTTAAATATTAAAAAGTGTACAAAAATATTGTTATGTACATTAAAACCATATAAAACATACAAATTAACGACCCGTTCTTTAAAAAATTGACTTCTTCACACTATTTTAAAAAATAAAAAGACTTTGCACTCAATCATTTCCCTGAAAAAATGTAACAGTAGTCCTAAATAAAATTGCTAAACTACTAGAGGCATTATAACCATTAAATACTTCAAAAACTTGAAATAAACAGTTGTTCTTAATTTCTGTTCAGATTTCAAGCTATTAGGTAAAAAACGTATGGTCAATAAATAACATTTGAACAGAAAATTATTTAATTATCTAGGGTTGTAAGAGACCATGCTGTAATTTTATGATTTCATCTGTGTGTTCCAGGAAGCTGTAGAACGGGTGACAGTGGATCAGCAGGATGCCAATTATCAAGATTTTTAACCTCATCTATTTCTTGTCTTTTAAGCTTCTTTTTTTCTTTTTCTTCAAATGATACTCTAAAATAAAAAATGATTATGATTAAGAGTTTCTTCATTTAGCGACTTACCTAGATTTTTGTAAATTTTGAGCAAATTTGCCATTTGCAAAATATTACGTTGTTGCTAAGTTCATATTTTGCAATCTTTTGTCAGCTTAACCAGTGCATCAATAAACAAAGAGGGCTAACATAGCTGCCAACCGTCCTGATTTAATTGGAATTGTCCCGATTTTTGAGTTTCAAAACCTTAAAAAACCGGGATATTCTGATTTTCAAGAGGAAAAGGCATTTTCTTTTGTAAAAATTTGGCACTGGATTGTTAAAGATTGGTCTTGACTCTTCTAAATCCTATAGTTTTGTGCAATACATGTAGTGCTTGAGACCACTAAACAACACCTGACAATTCTAAGGCTAAAACAGTACAGAACAGGTAATATTTTTAAAAATTAATGCAAAAAGCCCTGGATCGTACTGGACCCTGCACAGTGCTGGGGGCAGGGCACTGCCCCGGGACTGGGGTGAGAAGGCAGGGGTGGTCCCTATTTCTGATTTTATAAGGTTGGCCAGTATGGGCTAAAATAAACCCAATAAAATCAAGCTTTATCACTTACCTGGGTTTTAGCGGCAAGTCTTGAAGAGGAACAAAGGTGTCAGGAACATATCTTAGAGTTCCACTATGAAAAAATAACTTGTTTAATATTTAGCCAAATCTGACCACTTGTCAGTCCACAAAAATAATCTACTTATGTTGACCATACTCTAGATGTTCAAAAGGTGGATAGCACTATCCACTGGATAAATTGCTATCCAGTGGATAAGTATTAGGGAAACCACCTAGGTTATCCCCTAGATAGAGATTTATCCAGTAGATAGCACTATCCACGTTTTGAACAAATGAGGCCAGTACTTTAAAAACTGACAGCTGTCAAAACTAAAAAAAATGGCAAATATAAGATAATGACTTTTTCTCAGGTTTATGAAAAACCTTTTGTGTCAAATTCTTCTACGTCATTCTTAGGCAACTTCACTCTGACAGTTACATGGATGTCTGTATTTTAAGTGGGTTATTTTTAGGGAAGTTTTTGGGTCAGGACCAAGTCAAATATACATAACAATGAGGAGTCTGTGTTAGGTGGTTGTTCTTTAGTGCCAGTTTGACCATAGAAGGGGATGTAAAAGAAACCAATTCATCGCTGCAAAAAGGACGCTGCCTCCTTTTGTTACTGCACATATATTCTGCGCATCTCAGGTGTGGTCCGAGATATTCGGGTTTCTTAAGGAATTTGCCTACTAATACAATGGCACTTTTGTGCGGTTTACAATTTTGTGGAAAAAGCAGATCTTAGCAAGGGCTACTGTACCAGAATCCAAAAGAAAAACTGAGGGAAACTGTACATTTTTCAGAGGTAATTGAGCTTGAATTTGGAAAGAAAATGCCATACACTCTTTGTGTTTTAAAGCTTTTTTGGAATAGCGATTGCTGAATTATCTCTGAAAAATGCATGGTTAGCCACATAATTTTGTTTTTGGATTTCAATAGGTCTTGCTAAGATCCACTTTCCCCCTATAGTCATAACCTTTGCAAAAACACCTCTGTATTAGGAGGCACCGTCCTTAAACTGAGTTTTCACAGTATGTGATCTAACTTTTAAATTAACCATGCCAAAAATAATGTCTGACAGTCACATGTCTACAATTTTCTTACCCAAAGCTGATGACAGGTCTTGTGCTTCCCTGCCTGTGGAAGTCTAAAGAATACTCTGGCACCTGATAACTCTTGTCCCCCAGTGATGCAGCTGGGATACCATTTCTCTTGTCATATACTGGAATTTTCAAAAAATATGATGATATTAAGTAACTTAAAAAAATATTCAACCATGAAATAGTTTTGTGGCTTACCTAACATTAATTCTTGTAATAAATTGACACCTCAGATTCACTTCTAAACCCAGTCTGCTCCAAGTGAAGTAGGATGGGCAAGTGCAATTCTGTACACCTTCAGTTTAACTTCATTTTGTGTGTGTGTGTTTGCTTCCAACTTTCTTTTACTGTAAGGCTACAAGCCCGGTCACATTGTGTTGGAACACTTCTCCGAATGTCACAATTCACCTGCCTGAATCTGCGGCTCTCCTTCCCCTCAATGTTGAGTGAAACAATTTTGGTCATGTAGCAAGTCATGTAGTCAAGCAACATTGGGGGCGGAGAGGGAAGGTGTTCCAACAAATGTGTCCGAAGTTGTCTTTGATCAGTGTTTTTAATGACGAAAGTTAATGCACCATACAAGTGGCAAATGTAGCGAAAAAGGCCACCCACTGCAAACTTGAGCAGTGTACATGGTCATTTAAAGTACTTGAACAAAAAAGACGCAATTTCTCTGATAACAAATGTTCATGTTAGTTTTGCTGAGGTCGCTAAAATCGACGAACCCACTTGGTACTTGACAGTAACACCTAAAATGCAATTTCAGGGCAACGTTTACTGCCATTATAACATAGAGGGCAAAATTACTGATTGCTGATTGGTTGAGACGGGGCATTTTTTCTTAATTTTCTTTCGGACGAGGGCAAAATTACTAATTCCTGATTGGACAAGCGCCAAAAATACTCGCATTTGATTGGCTAAGCGCAAGAGCGCGCCATTTGCATTTTGTAAGCGTCTTGAAACAAAAAGCAGATTTTGAATTGGATTTTGAGTTGTTCAACACAAGAATGTAGTTTCAGAGTTTAAATTTAACCGAGTTGGCTGGCAAAAATGGTATGGAAATCGGGTGATAGTTCGAAGAGAAATTCCAGAAGGTGGATCTGAACGTTTTACGGGAAACCTTGGTTAATTCAGCGAGTGAGAGGTCGTCTTGCAACTCAGGTAAGCTTAAATAAATTTACTTAGTCTGAGTTTTGAGTGTGAATTTGTCAATGAACTAGAATTGTAATTATCTCAAAAGATGAACACATGCATAAAAAACTGTTTTTTTTTTTCTGGACGCTGAGTAGCAGTTTAATAAACTGCTTGTGTGGAGTGCCGGTGGCGGATTGTGTTTCGACGTGCAATGAAAAGTAGTCAGAAAATTTTGCCCTCTGTGTTATAAACAAGTAATCGCATTGAGCCCTCGTATAATTAAGGATAAATTTTCTGTTGTATTTTCAAAGTTTTCACAAATTGCCCTCGTCGCTACGCGACTCGGGCAATTTTGTGAAAACTTTGAAAATACGCGTGAAAATTTATCCTTAATTCTACTCGGCCTCATGCGATTACATATACAAATTCATTACAGAAGTAAAGGTAAGGTGTATAAATGAAAAGTCTAATATTTGTTTTATCTGTCCTTTTTATCGGTCCCGTTCTTATGGTGAACCATTAGCGGTTTACCATAACAACTTCGATTTTTTCTCACAACAGAAGCGTGTCATGAACATTTCACAAAAGAAATCATGCTAGACTGACACAGAGGACCTTGTTAACCACTTTTGATCTTGCTTACAAGGGCAAAAAATGCATTTTCCTAACAGTTTACCATGGTAAACCGTGGTTAATAAAGAAATATTAACCAATTATTGTTTACTTAAATGGTTTACCACTATAAATCGTGCTGGAAATCGAAAGAAATCGCCAATCGTCAACAATTCTTTGCAGAAATAACTGTACCGCCACTGAGCAATTGAGTTAGGTAGTTTTGGTTCGGAAAAACTCCTAATATTGGCCGATAACATGCTATGGTGTATGGTAAACCGAAGGGTAAATCGTGACAGCTGACCACTTTAATTTCATTTAAATTTGAACTCTGCGTGGTTAGTTACATGTAATGCGCTTTGACATCACTATTGACATCGGAGGAATGATTGTTCTCGTGACAGTATGATAGACAGTATGATACAAATGATTCTACCTGAAATGGAGCTCGAAACCGTTTGTAAGGATGCTTTGTGACTGTGTTTAATCTTCAGAAGTGGTTTTCCTTGCCCATGCTGTGTTATTTGAAACATTGCGTTATTTGTGACCATGGAAATGCCCTCCGTTACCCCCCTAAGCAAATACAACCCCGGTCACATTGTGTTGGAACACTACTCCCAATGTCACAATTCACCTGCCTGAATCTGCGGCTCTCCCTCCCCTTAATGTTGAGTGAACCAATTTTGGTCATGTAGCAAGTCATTGTTATCAACATTGGGGGGCGGAGAGGGAAGGTGTTCCAACAAATGTGTCCAAAGTTGTAGGATCAATGTGTGTAAAGATTCTGAATGTTGGGAGCCAAAATTAATGACAGAAGTGGAATATGAAAAGTGCATTTTGAACACAGGCCAAATCAGGTTCCCTTCGCGTCGCGTCGCCTCGAAATTTCGCGCGTGTATGTGTATTTCGCCCGCCCCACAATTGCCATCACCAAAATTAGAGACTACTCGCAATCTAATCAGGTGTACAAAAAAACACGTAATTTCCAGCCCACTATTATACCTTTTGCTGGACAGTTTTATTTGCCCACCTACTTCTGATTTACCAAGCCTTGTACTTAAGTACATACTGTAACTATAAATATTATAATATATTGCATACCTTGTTTTTTTGCTCCGACAGACATCCTTAGGGAGATTTCTAGTGGTCTTGTCATGTAAATTCTCTCAAAATCATCATAAGTGTCATACTGAATCACGGGCTGGTACTGTATGGGCTTCTCTTCTCTCTCAACAGAAACTGGGCTTGGTACTGCATAGGGAAGTTGATCAGCTTGAAAGCCACAACAATGTGTATTCAGTAAAGATATAGTCACACTCCTGCTGCAAATTTAATCTGGCTTCTAAAGCAATTCAAGTGAGAGTATAGTATGTAGTCTGTTAACACATTACATTTTGTTGGGCTTCCCCCAGGGGGGTGGGGTTACTCATTAAAGTTTTGTTTGCGGAGGTTCTACCCTGATGTTCAAACCCTTACCCTTAAAATACGTTGTTCATACCTAGAACAAAAGATACACCTCTTTTAAACTCAAAAATAAGCAAAAAGGAAGATCATCCTCAAAAGTCATTCAATGGCCCCAAGCTGTTGTGTGACTTTTGACAAAATTTTGTAAATATTTTAGGTAACAACTAGACTTAGCTGCTATTTCTTCCAGTATAAGGGTTTTCTGGCAACCCTTTTCACACACTTAAAAAGTAATTTTCCCTACTCTTCTGCAAACTGCAAGAGCAAAAAAGGCACCCCTTTTGGACAGATCCTCCCTGTATTTGCCCGCTGTAGGAAGTACTCCCTATCTCTATTATCTGGTCCGTGGCGCTTTCATTGTAAATTTATATACACCTCCTTGAAAACTTCCAAAAGTTCAAATTTGGCATTGCCTTGTAAACTAAATTTCAGTAAATTTTAACAAACTACCTTGTAAACTACGACACTCTTTAGTACTGTGATGTTCTGGTTCTTTTTGTTGTGACCTCGAAGATGTATGGGCGGTATCCTCCAAGGGAGCACATCGGATTCTTGAAAACCAGTCAAGGCCATTGCCACCTCTGAAGAAATAAACAACATGCAACATACTTAAGGACATTGTGTTGTTCCAGAAAATATCTGTTGTGGTTCAATTTTATCCTTCGTTCAATTTTTATTTTCCTTGTTTTTGTGTATGGTAATGTATGAAAATGAGCTTAAAACAAAGGAAAATAAAAATTGAACCAATTTGTTACATCATATTCATACTCCCCCCACGGAGGGTTTTTTTGGTTTAAACCCCCCACCCCTCTGGAAATTCCAGTTTAAGTGCATACTTTCCTTTAAAGATTTAGCCTTTAAGACCCCCTCCTCCTCAGAATTTCCAAATGACCCTTTGAGATAGGGGTATGGATATTTTCTGGAACCGCGCATTGTTCCTTCTCAGAAGTACAAGCCATCATCTACTGACACTACTGCTCTCCAGATCCTCCTGTTCTAGGGGTATAGAATGGTCCCCAAAATTAGCTCATCTCAGCATTTTTTTGCAAGTCAATCTCAAAATCCCGGCTTTATTAACATGAGACTCAGAATCTTAAATTTGTAAGAACTATAAGCACCTTGAAATCTTGAATTTTGAAAACCAGCATCTTGAAGTATCAGAGATGATAGTGGAAGCTGGAACTATGTTTTTAAAAATGCTTTACGTTTCCTGTTACAACCTACTATACCCAAATTGAAATGATGTTTGAGTCTTGAGGTGAGATTATTTGACATCTGAGTGTCGGGATCGAAATTTTTTCTTTACATAACATCTTGGTGTTGGTTTTTAAGGTAAGGGTTTTAGCATCTCAGTTTGACCATTCTATTCCCCTTGTTCTGCACAACGTTCATCATGTTCTGCCAAATCACATCTGCTATTTTCCCTTGGCTGTTAGGGAATGTCTCTGGTTGCTTTGGGTTTTCAGAGGACACTGGGCTTGCCTGAAAATGCCATGTAGAGAAGGGAGTAGGGTGGGGGACTTTTTCAACATGTGGCCAAGCCATTTCTTTTCTCCTTCTATAAATAACAAGGTATTCTTATGACGTATCTCTCCCATAGTGTAAATGTTATATTATACATGTGCTGGTACTTATTTTTACAATTTAACCCTTTAAGCCCTAACAGTCACGAAAATGAAATTTCTCTTTGCATCCTCACTCCTTGTTCAAACACTCAGGTGATGAGAATAAAGGAAACAACCACCAAGCATAAGATGTCTTGATATTTAGACAAATTCTTCTCACTAGTTCCATAAGAAATGTATGGAGAACAGTAAGGAGGATATGCATTTTCACATGTTAATGTAAAAGTCAGAACTTTCTGTTCTTGCATCTCAGCTCAAAGAATCACGTTCAGTAAAAATGCACATTTATTCATAAAAAAAGATTAAGTTATGGCCATGTATGAGAACAAAGAATCTTCGTATACGCCTTATAACCGAAAACATACGGTAATTCCAAATGAAATTCCTCCAAAACAAATTACGCAAAGAGAGAAGAAACTTGATCCGGCATTTAATCACCTTACTGAGTTATCAAGTCTATCTGGTACAGAAAGAGCATTTCTGGGATGGGGCCTCCATTCTGGCTCTCCAATTGACCTGCTTCCAAAACCATCCCTGTAGTAAGGCTTGATCATTGGGTTTAACAGACGTGTATCAATACCTGTTATTAAAGTAAATCAATACCATGACATGTTATTCAACTGCATCACAACACATGATCTCAAGGTGAAATGCTACTATGTAAGTATACTGGCATTTAGATAAAGTTACACTTCTGGGACGCGACTCATACGATTATACGAGCAAAAATTCTTTACTGTACATGGATCACTTAAGTGAACAAAACATTGAGCTTATCACCGTTCTATTTGCGCTGAAAACACTAAATCATTCCAAAACAAATGCTATTTAGCAAAATAGTATACGTTATATTCGAAGCCAATAGACGCAACTAAGAATTTGTGTCCTTTTTGATGGGGAAAGATCTTCAAAAGATCCCTTTGTGTCACTTCGAACGTGATTCGCTTCGAAGGAGAAAACAAATTGATGTCGAATTTTGCTTTTTCCTCAGTATTTGATGAAAATACAGCTTGTGTTAGCAAAATTGAAAATCCTTCTGAGTTTATTTAGTCTTAAACTAGCGCAAGATAAACAAGATTTTACCTGCAGAATCTGCACTTTGAAGAAGCACCTCCGCCATTTTTTATTATTTTGGTATTCCACGTGTTAGCGTCCTTCACCATGGCAACAAATCCATATACGAAAAACGTGAAATTGTTCAATCGTCGGCAACTTTTTTTCGGGAGATTAGAATAGAATAGAATAGAATAGAATAGAATAAAGTTTATTGAGTTCCCCAGAGGGATCTTCATCGAGGGCTCAATTTAATTTTGAAAGGCAAACATTGTAAAAAGTTTTGAGTTTTTTAAAAAATTTTGTTTAGAAAATATTTGCTCGAGCCAGGCTAGGATTGCCTTTCTTTGGCCGAGAGGGCCTGAATTCCAAACAAAATTTTTTGAATGGAATCACTTCCGATGTAGACATTCAATTTCTCTTTCAGCGCAGCGTTTGCGTCTTTGTTTCGCGAAGTACCTCATCCAAAATGCGGTCTAGTAGCAGTGGAACGACAGGAGTAAAACGAAAGGCATCCTGTCTCGAAGAAGGAGAATCATCGTCAAATTCTTCGAACACGAGTTCGCGAAGGTCAATGTACAGAGCTTCGAATCGTGGAACGCTGAAGCGCGCAGGGCCGTATTTACTCGGACCGAGATTAGGCAATTCACCTGTACGGAGCATTGTTCAATGTTTAGCCAAAAAAGAAGGCACAGATGACTTTTACTCGATCAAAATACTCACGTTAGCGGATCCGGGACGCGAGAGCCAGGACGACAAGCAGGGAAAGATGTTGTTACACACGGAGTACTCACTTCTCTCTCTGTTACACGATCAAGATGGCGTAGTACACCACCACGGACTGTTCAAAGATGAATACTACGAAGAAATACCTCCCGATAAAGACTCTAATGCGGGGGCAACGAGTCATCGCTCTCAGCAAAGTGCTTGTGCTAAACAATATCGCATTCGACATCGACTTTGTTTAGTTTTGGACTGCCTCTGTGCTCACGACTTTAGTACTGAAACTGCTGATTTAATAAACCTTCAACATTACGTGATAAGAGAGAAGCGATTGTCCGAAAGAGAGACAATTATAATTTTTCACGACATCGTTAGAGTGGTGGAGTGCTTGCATAAGGTAAGACTTGTAAAGTGGTAAATTGATATATGGCAAATTTAGGTTTGTGGTGTGTCTATAATTGAAATTCTAATAGTTTACCTAGGTACTCAGTGCTACTCAAGCGAAAGTTCCTGCTGAAATAATTGGGTTCGTACTTGTGTGATCTGGTTCGTTTTGCCCCAGGTTTCGTCCTTGAGGATGCAATGTTCAAAATATTTTATTTCAGAACCGCTTTGAAAGTGAAGAATGTGGAAGATCGTGGTTAAGTTAAACTTTTTTTCGAGATACCGTTTTTTCTTTTGCTTCACGAAGGGAATCACTTGTAATTTCATTGCGTAGGTGTCGATTTCTATCTCACTAATGAAAGTTTTTTAGTCGCGGAATTTCGTCCTCATATTACTCTGTATAGAATTGTTTTACACTGGATTTTCTGTTAACAGCTCTCGAAATAAGAATTAGGCTAGACGAATTCCCCGAAATATGTGAAGGTCTTCCGGTCTAGGTACATCTTGTGGATGAATTCTAAAATTTGCCTACGTGGGCGTTCTATAATCACGTACTTGAGATTAGGAAATCTGTAAGAGTTTCATTTCAGTAGGTTTACTCCTACGCTTCATCAAAAACGTTGTTAAGGTTTTTGTCTTCCTGTGATCGAAAACGTGCTTTGAATGGATGTTGACGTTATTTCAACTTTTTTCTGTTTCACTTGAATAATCTGATTACTTTTTTGTTGTCAAACAATCAGGCAATCCACCATGAACTTTATTTTTAGTATCATAAGGTAAAATAGCAGTTTTGCATTACTAAATGCACACGCTAGCGAATGTAAGACATCCAGTTTAAAACATCATCAAGATCTGGTGGATTTTTATTAAATAGACGTGTTGTGCTATGTGGTAAAACTACAAGGACTAATGTAACACTTCCCCCAAATGAATTGACCCCTATAGATGCAGGTCTAGGTGGGGGCGTCTGATGATCATGAAGTATGTGTGTCACTACAGCAACTATTGTTAACAGTAAGCTTTGTGGCACTTTGTGTGGTATAATAGTTCCCCAAGTGGGCACAGGATGTTTTTTGTCTCAACAATGAATTTGATTTTTTTCTCAAAGATCCTGTTTACGTTAAGCTTAATGCAGCTATTATATCTGTTAATCCTGAGGGGGTTGGTTGGGGGGCCAGTCGTAGGTGGGGTGTTTGCCTTTGGTAGATTTTTTATCCTTTGTTTGTTTTGTTTTTCAAATTCCTGATCCTGGGAACAAAAGAGCCAAGTCTACAACTTATTGCCTTTTCACATTCATAAGTGAAAGGCCCTCAGGGTGGGAATGGAAAGATCAGTCAAATCCCCCAAACAAACCTGGCTCTCCCCCCCCCACCCCCCTGCAACTTAACAGTCATAGATGTATAAGGTAATGTAGTTGGTTAAGAGTCTACTCCCCTGTGTAATCTGTTTGTCACCCTAATGGGTAGGTTTTGAACTGTTTGGAGCTGAAACAGGGACATTTTGACCACTGGATCTGGAAAAAAAAATGACATGTTTTGCCAATAATTATTGGTTTCAAATATGATGCAAATTTTTGTTCTTTTGGCTTGAAACTGAGAAAGTGTTGAGGATATAGGTTTGAAATTGGATATGTAGTGATTTCTTTTGGTCTGAATGTGGTTAACATCTAAATCTCCGGATTCAAGACCCTTATTCAAAAATTTTGGGGTACTACCCACTAGCCATCCTGGCCATATAACAGAACTTATGCAGGGATGCTACATTAATAAAATGTATGTAAAACTTTTGTGTTAAATTTTATTCATTTTATACAACAGTTTTGGCTATTAAGCAGGAATGTTTGTGTCACAGGAAGCAACTAGAGCTTCCTTTTATTTAAGCCTGAACAACTACAGGAAAACTAAAAAAAAAAATACAGGAAAACTCTGTTGCCTGGTGCCTGTGTGTTGGCATTACAAAACTATATTATACATGAACAGCAACAACAGCACCAAAAGAACTCAGCTGATAATAGATGTCCCCGGTAATCAAAGTTATAAAGACCTCATTTTGTTGTTTTGCAGAGGAACATTGTTCACAGAGACTTAAAACTTGGAAACATAGTGCTGAATAGAAGGTAACAAATGGCCAAAAAAAATTTCCCCTACACTTTTGTTCTCTTTTAGGTCAATTAATCACTAAAGAAAAGTTTGAGGAAGGGTACTAAATCCATTTATTTGAGAGTGTTGAAAAAAGTGTCCAGAGATACCAACCTCTTAAATCTTAAATCTGTATACTTGCTTTTGTAGCCACTCCTCCTGGCCATGCAAGAAAAATCCACAACCTTGACAACCATTTTTTTTTTCACATCAATAACTGCATTTTGTCACCAACCTTCACTGTTCGAAAAATCTTCTCAACATCTGTTAGAAAAAAAATTGAGAAGTTTAATTCCTAGCCAAGGGTCTGCCATCTCTTTGTGTAACAATCTTTTCCTTGTGAAATGAAGTAAAACCTGTAATAACTCATTAAGCCCCAAGGTCAATATGCATATTCTCCTTAGTGTTTTCCATACATTTTTTTTTTGGAACTAGTTGGAAGAATTTGCACAAACATCAAGTCATTTCATGTTTAATGATCATTTCCTTAATTCTTGTGACCTGTACATGTTATAATGCACTAATATGATAAGGAGAGATTTGATGCTGATCACTGTTGGGGCTTAAAGGGTTGAGTGGCCCTGTTTCAGGTTGTCACCCTCTGTAGAGTAGTCAGCATTCGCAGTCCCAAACGTTGCTCCCCTTCTGTGACCCCTTCACTCCCAACCGTTTTAACAAAAACACCATTTTAAGGCAATGATGCCATAATTTGGCTCATGTCTGCTCAAATCCAGATCCAAACGTCTATAACTTCATCTGCTGCATGGAAACTAAACTTTTTTTCCATTTCCGAGGTTGTTTGGCAAATCTGATCTTGGGCATGCGCACAATTCAAGAGCTTAGTGCTCAGTTCCGTTGTTTTTGGTTCTCAATTCAATTTTTTTTTTTTTGGAGTTTGTAGGGCATTTGATGGTCTTTCCTTGGATCAGGAAAGATTTTAATCAAACTTTCAGGAAAGAGGAAGTGTCAACCAGTCCCAAGGCCAAGTTTTGCATCAATTTCCCAAAGAAACTTTTTTTCCTTTTTCTTTGTGTAACTCTGGTCTATTTTAAGTGAATGCTTCTGTTTAGGCACTTTTTGTTAGAAGTGTGCCAGGTGCATCAATTGGTTATCAAAAACAAAGTCATAAAAACTGTTTTAAGGCAACATTTAAAAACAAAGTCAAGCTAAACATCTTACAGTCTTACTGTTCATGAGTTTTCAACTGGTATTTGTTTATTTATTTTATTTATTTATTTATTTATTTATTTATTCTTTTCTTCTCTTTTTATTGACTAATTAATTGCTTTCACCAAGGTTTACTGCCAACCTACCTCCTGTACCTAAACATTACTTAGTTTTACTCAGCTCGATTAGCTTTCTAGTTATCCTGAGTAAACATTACCTCATTTTTGTATTAATATATTATGTTGTAAAGTTTAACTTTTTTTCTTTTTCTATTCGGTAATAAAGCTTGTTGTTGTTAATTGTTAACATCTGCTGTCACTCAAATTGATGATGTCACAAACTGAACAAGGACTATAGCCCTTTATGAGTGGTTTTGTTTTTCTGTGCTGAACAGTCACTTTGTAAAAGGAAACCACACAACTATACATTAAATATGGGAATATCTGGCAATGCTTCAATTTCTTTTTGCAAATCAAAGTGAGAGGTATGAACTGCTTTTTTCTAGTGGTGGCCTAACCTCTATGTAAACTTCTTTTTTTGTTGATATCCCCTTGTATGTTTTTCTTTTCTTTCTTTTCTCTTTATCTCTCCTCTTTCCTTTTCCCCTCTTTTATCCTCTTTTAAGCCAGTGGAACCTGCATTAAATGGTCAATGTGTATTAGCAGTCAGTTAGCCATTCCACAACAGTGACTGTTCAATACAGGTTTGACTGTAAGTGCCTTTTGTTACTTTCTTTTCAGAACAAAAAGAATAACAATCACAAATTTTTGTTTGGGGAAGCACCTCATAAGAGACAATGATTTGTTGAAAGACCAAAGGGGAAGCCCAGCGTATATCAGTCCTGATGTTTTGAGCGGTGAGTGAACATCCATACAGAAAGATGTCTCACCAAGAATAGAATTTAGGGTGAAATCAGGGTAATTTAGGGTGTTTACATATACCGGTGTGACTTTCATGCCAGTAGGTACGTTTTGTGACTCTTCATTCATTTACGTAATGCCATTCCATAATCTCACTTCTGTATGATTGATACTGGTATAAGTTAATACGCTTTGTGGTACTGGATCCAGATCCTTATTGCGGTATGACAACTCATATTGGTTTCTTGTAAATGTGGTATAAGCATTCACTTCATTTTTATTTTATTCTTTGCACATAAAACTCATACCGCCTTAACTAAAAATGATATACCGGTAATTATGTAAACACAATATAGAGTTATGGGTGGCAAATGGTAAATGCAAGACTTTGTGAGATACCGAAACAATCAATATCTTGCACTACCCCTAAACGGTTACAATTTTTAAATTGTAATTGATTTCTAAATTTGAGCACAAAACTTGTTAGGACAAAAATTGGAACCTGAGACTTTCAGATCAGGTTTTGGCAGCTAAGGATGTCACTAAACACATCAGAACTTTGAGATTCATTTCATGGCATTCTAAAAAGTCAAGACTCAAAGTGGCTTTGCAAAAAGATTGAGGTCCTGAGATGGCTGCTCACCAAAGAAATTGAGACTATTTCATCAAAAATTTGAGACTTTGAGATGCAAAGAATCACTCAAAAACTGTGAGGTGCTTACAATTCAGCTGAAATTTTGTGAGACCCTAATTTTTCCTAAGGCCATTCACCAGCCCTAGAGTTTTCATATCCTACCAGCATGAGGGAGGGAAATTCATGTGGGTATAAGTTAATACTCTTGGCAGAACTGGATCCAGATCCTCATTGCAGTATCACAACTCAGTAGGGTTGCTACAATAACATTTTCCCGCGATACAATCTCTACTCAATACAAGGGCCACGATGTAATACATGATACAATAGATTACTGTGTGCAACAAAACTAGTTACCAACAACTTAGACTACTTTCAAATAATTTATTTCCATAACAACAAATTTGACATAGTAATAACACAACATCAAATTGCCTTACAAGGGAATATTAAAGACAGTGCTTTAAAAAACTTGTTGACATAGCACATTTTATTGTGCCGTGAAATTGCGATATCTTATTCAAATATCGATATTTGTATCGTGGGAAAAAATATCGGGGTTCACCAATGCATCAGTGTATCGTTGCAGCCCTACACTCAAACTGCTTTCATGTAAATGTCACGTAAGCATTTGTTTCATTTCATTTTACTTTTGACCACTTCTTTAATGTGCAGAAAGTAACTCGTACCACCTTGAATGAAAGCAATATTTGTATACAACGTATGAAGTTTTCATCTCGTACTGGCACAAGGGTCACATCACCGTCATGTAAACACCCCCGAAGTGTCGGTCATTTGACAATGGCTAACCAAAATTTGTCCATGGCTAACAAATCCCGACTGTGGTTGTGCAGATTGTCCAGAAAAATTTAGTAGTCAGCTAAGTCACAAAATAATTCTTGCTCAGAAAGTATTTGTCCACCTAGAGAAGAAAACTTTTTAGTAAATGCAAGGAAGAAAATGAAATAATTGCTTATATGAGTGACATTTTTAGGTGACAATTTTCACGCCTTTTTGACAGGAAATTCAAAATTTTGACTTGAAATTCGAATTCTGCGGGAACAAATACTTGGTAATAGATATTTTTGAAACTAAAACAAAGTGTATAAAACATTTTTAAAAGACTACGTTTAGAACACATTTTATCCATATGTACCACATTAAGTAGGGTACAAGAATGACAGTCTACCTAAGCATTGGTGACTCAGTTAGGCAATATAAAAAAATGATTTTTTCATGATTGACAATTTGCAATAATTTGCAAAAAAAAAATGGGAGGTGGAATTAAAGTCTGTTGGTGCCCATAGATATGCATGATTATGTTTTTCTGTCTTTTTGCAGGAGCCCCATATTCAGGGAAGGCTAGTGACATGTGGGCTCTTGGTGTTGTTCTGTACACCATGCTCTATGGTCAATTTCCATTCTATGACAGCATACCTCATGAACTATTTAGGAAGATAAAAACTGCTGAGTTTCTGCTGCCAAAGTACGTTTTGAGTGAGCAGTTTCATTAGATCACAGTTTCATTTGCCATTTGTTAAGTAACCTCTTGTTCTATTGTTTCTTTTTGAGTTGTGTTGAATTGTTGACTGGGTTGTCATTTTTACCAGAAAACCAAAGCAAAGCATCCTGGACTCTTTGATGGGGGAGGTGGGGGTACAGGTACCCCAAAGAAAAGGGGGGAGGAAAATGAATGGTTGAAAGCAGGATTTTTAGGAGAAAAGGAGACAGTTTGCAATATGATATTCCATAATATTTTGCAATAGGAACAGCACAGAGGGGTGGACACCAACAAAGTGGTGGAAATGGGAAATGAGGGTATGGGAATGAAGAAGTTAAGACTCCACTGTCCTTCCCTCCTCCCCCACCCCCCCCCCCCTTATGAAAACGTCCTCTGAGAAACAAGGGGTGACTTCATTACATTGGGAACCTTCCATTTGCACAAATAAATTCAGAAAGCTTGTTTGGAAATGAAATGGATATCACAAAACAAATATCCAGAAATTTTAAAACTGATGAGCACTTCCTGAAGTAGAACCCTTTTCTCAGTTGATTTCTCTTGCTTCATGTCATGACAGCAAATTCATGCACAGAAGATTAATTGTCATTGGTAACAGCCAACTCTTACATTTGGTTGGAAGAATTTGACCATTGTACTATCATCACCCTAACTGGTTTCTTTGTGGAAATGGTGGACACACGATGAGCCCACGTTCTTGATTTTCTTTGTTTCCTCAGTGTATTCATAAAGTGGCTACGTTTCTATCAAATAGCCCTTAGTCATTTAAGCTTGTGTGTCTTATCGTTAGTACTATTTTATACCGTCTTACTGTAATTTTATAATTTTTATTGTAGTTTCATGATAATTTAAATTGTCACTGTAAAGCCCCTTTGGGGAGTGTCAATAAAGTTTGTATAACTGTAAGGAAGACTATAAATTGACCATTTGCCTTCCCACTAAGTGGGACACTTGATGCACACTAGAAGATAGATGCTATGGATAAAGTTATTGATTGATTAGTCAACATAAACAAAGTGATCTGCTTGTTATATATATGTTGTTGTTCAATTTTGTCCTTGGTTCAATTTTTATTTTCCTTTGTACTTTTTATGTTAATATGTGACAATGAATGTGAAACAAAAGAAAATAAAAATTGAACCAAGGATAAAATTGAACTACAACATCTACACTGTAGGTTGTAACTGACGTTTCTGTTCCCCAACGTTTCTTGTAGTGATGGCCGCGTGTCAGATAACACTAAATCACTGATTGGACTGCTGCTGATGTTGGATCCACAGAAGAGACTTACGGCATCCGGTGTGCTTGACTTCCTGAGAAATACCATGACAGCTTGGTGAGTGACATGAGGCATTTACAAATGAGCACCTGTTGATGGGTGTAGAGTGTAGAAATACTTTTGTAGCAGCTAGTGCGCGAGACTTGCAGCCAGAACTTTGGTCAGGAGATTGGGAGGTTGGTGATTTTGAGCCTGGACTGCTAGCAGTCCCTCTCTGCATAGTCGAGCGGCAAGCGATATGCGATGCAGTGATTGGGCAAGCACAGCGAAGTTAATGTTCCTCGGCTCTTTCTCTCACTCGCACATTTTTCGCCCGCCCACTAGACTGACTAAAGGGGACAGCTATTCTGAGGCGTAGTCTCTGTGTTTCCTCTGACAGAAAACTTTACTTCACCTTATTCTGGCGAATTGTTACTTAATTGTTACTGGCGAATTGTTACTTAATCAAAAATACTGTAATACTGTACTACTAAGCCTAGAACAGAGTACCTGAAGCACAGCTTCTTTTTAGTGGGGCTGCTTTGTGGAATTCTCTGCCACAGGCTCTTAGAGAATGTAACTCCTTGGGGGGCTTTCAAAAAGAAGGCAAAAGCTTACTCTTCTTCTTTAGGCTCCCACACGGCACTCATGTAAATCAGTTGATTTTTGTAGCGTATAATATTAGGATATATTTTTTTATAATAGTTTTTTAGCATATTTGTGCTGATGATTTTCCGTGTTTAAATAAATAATATTTGGAGTCCTTTTAGCATTCTACTGAAATTTGTTGCAAAATAACTTGTTGGTACGTTGCTTAAACTTACAAAATACTGGGGTGACTGTGATGGACTAGCATACCATCCCGGGCGGAGTAGTGATATTCCTATAGTTGTTTTACGTTGTCTGGGCTGCCTGTAGTCGTGTGTGACATTTTCTTACCTTGAACCTCATTAGCAATGGAGGACTGAGTGTAGTCAGATGTAGTACAGTTAAGACGGTAATCAAAGGAGAAGTGTTAGTGCTGAATTTTGTGGGACAAAAAATCCTTTTACCGTGTGAAAACTGTGAATGATAAGTTGCAATAAAGGTCGCATAAAATTAAAACAAGAACTATGGCAGGGATGGCTTGGCACTATGAAGGCCTCCCTGATTAATGTCGTGTTAGCTCTTTGGTGCTACCCTCTTTAAATATTATTATTATTGTTATTACACAGACGACACTTATTCGCAGTTAAAAGCAGGGTTTTCTTTGTGAGTGCCGCAGGAAAAACCCATTCAAATGGTCCAAAAGCCTTTTGCTGCCCAAAGTAACACATCACATCCCCTAGCAAAAATTGTGGGCACAACTTTGCAAAAATGTCGAATTAGGTATCAGGACTTCCAGGGTTAATCAAGTTGAAATTAAAGGAAAACTCAGACGATTTTCATGGAAATAGGTGTTCCAAGACAAGCCTTTGTAAGTGCTCCTAGAATTTTCTGATTGGATTCTGAGTGATTCTGCCCGTCCTTATTCTCCTACGCAGCCGTTTTTAGTGTCGGGGAGGAGGTTTGCGCGGCGACACTAAAGACGGCTGCGTAAGGAGACTACCCCGTGCTCGTTTTGGACTTGGTTTACACCCCTGCCCCAGAGTACACCTATTATCTCCTGGGTTAATTTGTTACTTTGTCTTTTGGTAATCGACAGGTATTTGTCAACAACAATGAACGAACCCTCTCAAGTCGTTCCTGATATTGACGAAGACTCGTCCACGGAAAACAAAGGAGGTTTTGACAGTTCATCGAAGCGAAGACCGCCAG
Organism: Siderastrea siderea; assembly: GCA_964030785.1. NCBI lineage: Eukaryota > Metazoa > Cnidaria > Anthozoa > Scleractinia > Rhizangiidae > Siderastrea > Siderastrea siderea. The sequence goes on along the minus strand of OZ034967.1, from coordinate 46,941,858 downwards.
AACTTGAACTCCGTTTGACTAAATTTCGTGATACCGTGACTAGCAAGGAGCCAAGAGTCACGCTCACACGCGAAAGTCTCACGCAACCGCCAATACGACGGATCTCCGAAGATGCCCGACCCTTGACGGCAGCTGAGATTCTTGCTCATCGTCACCTACTTTAAGTTGACGTTGTTTGCCCAATGAATTCAAGGTTGTTGTGAGGAAATTCGCGACGGTTGTCCAGAAATTCATGATGTCAGCCATCAGATAAATAGTAGAAGCCAAGCAATGTGCTAAATTTACAAAATATTTCAAATTAATTTTCATTATCAAATTAATGGATACACGCAGTACCACAGAAAACAACTCATGGATAGCGTTTCAATTTTCATCCGTACTATATTCATCCCTACTTTTACATGGTCTGCATGATCAAATGCCTCACTCCAGGAGGCGGCGAGTCACTGAAGGAAAGGTACAAGCTAAATTTGCACGTAATCCTTGTTAGAGGGTATTTACTGTGTTGGCTGAATTGTCGTTTTCTATTCGCTGGTAGAAAACAATGCCATGCGCTTTGCCCATTCAGTGAGGTGCTATGCCCATGTTCTAAAGAATGCTCACGTTTCTTGTAAATATCATACGTTCGTGCTTGTGGGTAGGCTATTTTCATGTCCGTTAGAGCTGTTTCTTGTTTCGTAGCGCTAGCTTTAACAAGTTGCTGTCTTTCTCTCTTTTGCTTTCACAGTTATACACAAGAAACGTTGTGAATTAGATGACAATGTCACGTGAACTCCGAACACGTGATTGCTTCTGCATGTATTACATGCCGTTGTTTAACCATGCTATCCACTCAGCTATCGACTCTCACCTCTCTAGAATTTTCACGCGATTAGATGCGATTTCTTGTTTTTCCAATAACGTCATGTAAAAACTCTCTTCGACTCTCATTTTCGTTTTCTCTAAGTTTAAGGTGTTTTAAAACAGCAGTACACATATAACCTACTTTGCTCGCATAATGGCAACTTTCTACACATGGCGCCCGAACCAGTTTTTTTGGGACTATAATATTTGTTGTGCTTTAGCCTCTTACGAACTCTTGCTCTGTGTAGATATGTTTTTAAAAGGCAGTTTGGTGACAGTTGTTTCAGTTTGTATACAGATTATTCAATTTCACTGGTACTTTGGTCTTATAAGCTTCAGAAGGACGTCAGGGCCTTTTCAGGTGGAGAGAATGCAGATGGATTATGTCAGTGTTATGTTTTCTTTGCGTTGGCTGTAAATAAGAGTAAAATTCTATCATATTATGAGGGATATACATTATATTACTGGATTACTGGGGATTTCCTGTCTCTTATACGCAGGCGTAGGCAAGAACTTTCCGTCAGTAGAAGTCATATAACAGAAATAAATCCAACAATAAAGTATTTATTCCACTGTTTTTTTAGTTCCGTGGTTTATTGATTGTGAGTATTCGTAAAGAGTAGTTTGTTGTTTAAATATGGACTAGTTGTAGTCAGGAGATGACATCGTTGAAAAAAAGTTTAGTACCATCAAAAAAGTACGAGTCAGTGACAAACATTAACTTTTCTTCAACGATAGTTTGCTGTTTACTCTAGAACAGGGTAATTGTGTTTTCTCGTGGGCTTTAGTTTTGTTTTTACTCCACTCTGTGGTTGGTCAAAGCAAGTCTCGCCCCACTTGTTAGATTTATTTCGTACGGGTTGGGATGAGTTCTTTGGGATGTTTTCTTCTTGTGATTGCCTAAGTGGTGTCTCATTTTAACCTTTCTCATTTAAGGGGGCAGTATACGTAGATGCCTCTTTTCCCCAATGTTTTAGCCTTTTTTCTTAATTATCCCCGTGAGATTTCATTCAATCCATAAATGCTCTCATAGGATCATAGTGCGAGTTGCTATAAATCTGAGAGAATTTTTTCGCGATTTTTAAGTAAACGTAAAGAAAGAGAGGGGAGGGGAATGATGAATTTTAAGAACATCGAAAATTGTTTAGAATTAAAGGTGACTTCAAATTTAAAGTTAATTTCTTTCTCAAGTCTTATCCTATTTCCTCAAAATTCACGTATACTGTCCCCTTAATGCGTTTTGAGTTTATTTCGGTTTGGGCCTTTAAAAGGGTATCAAGGTTTGATGGCCCTGTCCTTTGATAGGGTCAGGGTTTAAGAACCTTTGCTGCATACACCTATCCTAAATTGACAAGAGCACTCCCCTGGCATATTTTGCTACAAAACCGTTCCAATGCGATTGTTTGGACAGCGCGACGCCTGCAATCTTAGCGTTGTTAACCTTCTTCCGACTCGTAGCACTCAGTCTTTTTCAAATCAACATCATTCACATCAAAAACTAATATGGCTTGGGGGTCGAATAACCCCTCCCCGGGTAGAGATAAGAGCGTGCGTCCTAGGAGTTACTCTCCATCTGGCCTGGGAGCCGAGTAATTTCTCCCCATGTTTTTCGTTTTTATTTTTGTAAATTCACCCCCTTTTCTAATGAATGAATGAAATTTTGGCTGAATAACAAAATACAATGAAATTAAATGAAAACATCATAATCATGGAGAAAAATTGTGTTCAATTCACTTGTCAATATAGATGTCAACGTCTGCATTTAAAACCGGGCGGTGCCAGACGTGAAGTGGCTAGAGATCTCTTCGCCTTGGAGGACACAACCATCACTTAAGCCACTCTCTAGTGGCTTACGGATCAGTTTTCAAGCAACCAATGACACTTTCTGCTCGCCATTTAAGCCAGTTACCATCAAATCGTCTAAAACCAACATTGTAATATGGAAAGTACGTTTTTCTTTCAATTAAGGGCCGTTTCTCCAAAGGTTGATTTGGGGCATGCGCACCATTGCAAATTTTGAGAGAGTTTTTGTAAGAAAAGAACAGGAACCAAAACAAATTTTCCAGTTTTTATGCGCATTCCCTTTGCTTTTGTCTAAGTTAGTCTAAGTCGGAGGAGCCAATGTCTTCTCCGCTGCAAGAACTGAGAGTTAAAGTTCACTAAGTAACCTGCCTGCACTGTCGATGTTAAAATTAATCCTTCACTTAACCGTTTCTTTTATTCATTGCCGAAATGCATTAAGATGGCAATAGCTAGTTTCTGTCCTTGATCCACGGCTATTCTTATGCTCGAGAAAACTGGCTAAATCAGTCTTCGATGACTCCGGAAAACATTGTTGCGATTGTGATGTATGAGCATGAACGTTATTTGCCGTGAGACAGCTTTGAACCGTAATACACATGAGAAGACCAATTTTCGTGGTTACCTATCTGCAGTCACCTAACATTATCTCTACGATTTTGCGTAGATTCCTATTTTGCTATTACGGGCTAGAAAAAAAAACAACTATATCCTATCGAGTGAAATGTTTGTTTTGTTTTGTTTTGTGCTGTTGTTATTGTTTTTTCGAAAACCAAACGATTTATTTTCATTGCTCCACTCTCTGGACGCAGAAGAAGAGAAACAGTCTCCTGTATAACAAAGTAACAAAGGTGTGACCGTCATCCAAAATCCAAATTGACGGCGCGATTACCACAGACGATTACCATTTTCAGTAATATATATTATCATCGTGTTTTTCATGTGACTTTGAACTTGGACGATGCCTCTGAAGACTTTAGGCCAACTTCAGTTTGTTTTGCGCCAAGAGTGAAATCATAGAAGGGCATACGACTAGGTAAATTACGCGTTTTTTTATTTTCTTGTTCGAACGGCGATGATTTGCGAGAAAGCCCAAGATTTCAAAATCTTGATGTTAGAGAGATCAAGCACCACGTAAACGGCAAACGTCACCTCCCCGTTTGCCGTCACATCCATCTCCTCGTCGCGAAGCCTCCGAATGGACTGACAACTAGTTTCTAGTCCTGGGCAGAATCTGAAAAACAACAAAAGTGACGGCTAAGAGACGGTGAATACGTTTTGATGGAAAAATTTATACGCTTATATTTCATTTTCTGCCTTGCTTTGTAAGAGAAAAGCTCCTGTTTACTGATTTTGATTTGATTTCCTAAACAGGCAAAATATAGAAGATACATTCCAGCAGAGACTGTCCCTTCACTCTTCGCGTTTGAGAGGTTCGGCTGATCTGCCGGAAGCAAAATAAGAGCAGTACTTATCAGAAACGTTCGTTTGAACAGCAGAAATACGTCTCAGAAACACAGGATTTAACCCACAGACTCAAAAGTTATCACCGCAATAAACCGTGTATCATGACTCTGGGTTTCACTCTGGCTGGTTACTGTTAGAATCTTCTAGCTAGACACGTTTAAACGAGGTATAAATAAACGCAAATGAAATTACTACTCAGTAGTTCATGGTTCAGTGGCCAAGGTAGCTTCAGCTTTGTCCACAGGAAACATTATCATAACAGATATATGGGCCATGGCCAGATGCCTTATGCGAATTTCTTTGACTACCTAAAGCCCTAAATTTCGGGGGGTTTCGGTCAAAACCATTTGTTACTTTTCAACTTTTCTGCTCCATGTTAATTGGAATTGAAATCAATTCGAAAACCATTTCATGGCGTGGATGCAAGAAAGCTTTTATCTGATCTGCTTACGTTATGGCACGATTAATCCCATATACATTAGATAACTAGTTTCAATTGGCTTCCAATCTTTATTTCTGTAAATGTTCGGTTTTCTTATGAAGGTAATTAAAAACATTTAGAAGTCAGGTGTCTCTTTGAAAAACTACTATCTGCCGACGTTTACAGTACCAAGCATGAATAATTCCTCTGAAGAGAAAACAAGTAGCATCGATTTATTCACACTTCAAATTTTAGCACAAGTAATTTATGAAACAGATTCCTGACGAGAAACAAAAAACAAAAATAGAAACAATAATATAAGAAAAACTACCGAACTGCTGCGAAAATGACACTTTTGTTGGGCAACCTGTCTGTAAAAAAAATATAGATTGGTTTATTTTTTCTTCTTTTCAAGGGCTCTTTGGTCTGGGGATAAAAAAGGAGTCTTCGTCGCAGTTCTCGGGCGTATAATTGAAAAATCATATCTGAGTTTTTGGCCACAGAAATGATTGAGATTATCGCAATGTCACAACTTGTCCATCTTATTGCAAAGGTTTAGAACAAACCGGAGATTCGAAATCAAACAAAGAACTTGTAATGAACTAGGACTTTCAGATTAGGAAATCGAAACTCAAATATCGCGCGAACAAAGACATGGAGTTTCCGTGAATGATAGGGTATTCATGTCAAAGAACCAGTCACATTTAGTAATTTGCCCCAATTCAATGCTCATGCTACGATAAGACAACGTGATAATTCGTTGACTACTTGGCATTTAATTAAAATACTGTGGGTGAAAGTAAAATTGACAAAGCTAACATTAACAGTAAAATCAAAGAACAAAGGTGGGAGTTAGCGAGATTGATATCAACGATTTCCAAACATCGATTACATTGTTCCTAACCAAAAAACACTTTTGCCTTGCACGTTTATCTTGGGTAAATCAATTCAAGTTTCATCTTCAAGTGACAGACGTTTTGGTCTCACAACACAGTGAGAAGTAGTTGATTTTCAATGGCTGATCAAGAGGTGTATTGTTTATTTTTTTCCGGGCGTCATAGCGTCAGCTTTCTAAGTGCATATTCAACCTAGAGGTTAAGCTTTGAATTTATTCTAAACGATTAATCCACTTTATTCTTTGCAGACTCTGGAACTTATCCGATTCGTAGCCGTCGGACGAGATTTCACCAACCAATTATTATAATCCGATGACTACAAATCGCCGCAAGTTCTCTGCTTAACAACCTACGCGAATTGGAGAGTTCTCAATTCGTTAGCTTTCTGGGGCTTTCATTACAAATTCTTTTATTGTAGGTGCTTTGTTTTCATTTGGGTTTAGTCGAAACTTTTGTTGATTAAAATTCTGACGCGTTTTCGACATTCATTGTCTTTATTGGAGACAGGTGGTGCGGTGAACGCAGGTCTCAGGAAACCCCCGCGGCAACGGCAACGCGAGATATTGGCAAACAACTTGGGGTTTCTAAGCCCTCGTGGATACATTTCTTATCGATTTTGTTCCAACTTAGGACAAATTTTAGTGGAATCAAACGAGCTGCACAATTCTACATGGAAGCGAAATGACTTCGGAGTTGTCGTATAAGGGAGTTGTTTTGCAACTGGTAAGTAAAAATATAAATTTATGTACAGTCAGTGTTGAGCTGTTTTAAGCTGAACATAAATGGGTAGTGATTTGGCTGAGAACATTTTCTTTGTTCTAGGTTTTTTACTTCTTTCTTGGCAAGATTGGTGGCAACCCTGAAGGTAAATTTTTAAGTAGTTTTTCACAGTTTGTCAAACTATTCCATTCGCATTGTAGCACTTATTGTTTATAGTCTTTAGATAATAATAGGTGTTGTAAGATTTCTTTGCGCGAAGGTTTTCGTTTAGCCGGAGGCTGAGTGTTTTGCATTTTTTAAACGTAGAGAGAATTATATCATCTGCAATACGCCGATACTAAAGTTGCCTGAAGGAAAGATAAGGGAATATTAATAAGACTACGTATTTGCTATGAAATGTGGCGCTCAACAAACAGAGCTAAGGATGAAAGATATCTGTTGTTGAAATGTTGTTGCTCCTTTTCTCTTGGAGCGTTAATCCCAAAATCAGTCAAAACTATTTTTTAACGGCAAGAACATTCATTGTATAATCGTAGAAAATTATGGCTCGCGGCGGTCGTTAGTTTCAAGGTGTTAAACTATTGAATTTGAGCTGTATATCAAGGTTTGCCTCTTATTATCCCGAATAAAAACGTTTAATTTAAGCTGAAAAGATTTCCCGTCCAGATTAATCTCATTTGTTTACGAAGCAACTGCACGATATAATGAGTCAACCGCAGGAAAGATCAGCGCTCTAAAAGTTTCCAAAAAAGGAAAACTTAAAAAAATGTCGAAGGTTTGAAAATGTTGACTAAATTTAGTCAATTTTAACCGACGTGTTTTCTTTCTGATGATTGTGGCTAAAAAATATTGTTTTTCGCCTGAAAGGCGGAGTAATTTACCCCAAGTTCCAAGGGTACCTTGCTGCGAATTTTTATATTCGTTTGTCGTGACCAATGAGATGGTACTTAAACTAAGTGAAAAACCACAGGAAGAAATCACCAGTGTCTTTAATATGTTTCAATTTAGTGTTTGCTTTCCGCTTTGTTCATCTGGGATTGTTCCAAATTAACCGTCGTGCTCTAATAGAGCACGTCTCTTTGGATAATTTAGAAAACTAAGAGTATTATTAAAGGGAGTTTCCTGAAGTATTTTTAATGGACTTTTTTCTATCATTCGAGATTTTGTAATCAGTGAGATGCTTTGGGAATATCAATTTCTCTCACCGACTTTAAAACTACTGATTTTACTCAGAATTTCAATTAAACAAATCTAGAACAAAGAGGTCGTAAATATCGCGGGGTTTTTTAGTACCAAGCCGCCGGTGAATACTGTATTTCGTGCTCTCTGACTGGCTTTCATTCCAGACAACCTAACACTATTCACGCGATCACCAGCGTAAAAATCGCCTTCAATCTAGCAAGGAAAATATAGAAACTACATTTCTACTCATCGGGCCGTTGAAAACAGTTTTTTTGTATACTAAGATAATTATTTTCTTCAGTGTTGGTCAACAGTAGTAGGTATTTACCTCCCGCATTGCACAGCTCGGTAAATATCTAGTGTTTTGGCTCATATCCACTAACGCCAGAGGAAAATTCAAGGGATGGAGAAGGAGTCTTGTTTCCAGGGAATAGACCTCCTCCAATTAGATGGGAGGGTTTCAAATGCGTTTGGTGACTTCTTGTCCTCCATTGCAAGAGGGGAATAGTGCCATAAAGTTTTTAGCACAATACTAAATACAGGAAGTATTGTTATTACAAAAACTATGTTTGACAAGAGTTTCCCGGGGTAGCCTAGCGAAATACATTTGTTTGGAAAACAAATCATGCATCAACGAAACAATACCCTTCAAAAAATGTTGGATTTATCAACTGAGTTGATAAGGTAGATTTGCCACCGTAAAGAGTTGAATCTCTTTATCAACTCAGTTGATAAATCTAATATTTTGTGTTTCACGTCCCCACCGACGCAGCACCACAGTTTCTTTAGAAACTAATACTAGGGTCCACAATAGGTTTGGTGGGATGCGGGATTTGGCTGATTTTGGGGGCGATATTCGGGATGAGAGATGAAAACAGGAGGGGGAAGCAGGAATTTCAATTGAGAGCGGGAGCGGGATTCTGTGTTATTAAGGGGTCGGGATGCGAGAATCGCAAGGGGAAAGTAGCGGGATACGGTATTTTAATTTTTACGAGACTGCATGATTTGACCAGCTCAGGCTGATAGAAATGGATCTTTTGTGAATGAAATGTGTCGGCTTTCAAGTACTGAATTGATCAAGGAAGAGTAGCCTGCATGTCAAGCTAATATGAGTCCTTTTGTGATGTTTTGTGTTGATTTCGGGAAGAGGTATCAAGTCACATGTCGTGTTGCATTTCTTGGCCTCGTCTGCGTTCTTAACTTTTCCGACCCTTTCCGATTGAGCGTTTGTTGGAGCAGCTATGATCAGCTATGGTTAGTCTAGCCAGGCAACAGTTTTTGGCGGTCGCCAAAAACGAGAAATTCGGCATCATAAATTTTGTTGCTATATATTATGAAAAGAGTGCGAGCAAGAATGCCTCTCTTTGAAAAAAAAAAAAACATTTCCGAGAAGAAATTTACTGAAAGCGAGTAATATAAAGCGGACGCTGAAAGCTTCAAAATAAACTGTGAGTTAGGTGAGTCCACTTTTATAAATCTTTTGTTACATTTCATTTTTGCATACCTCATAACTGGACCGATCTTGCATGACCTTTGTGCCCCTAGCCTTGTCTAAGGACACAATCCATTTATATACAGCTGGATTTACATAGAGAAACATTGTGGAAAAAACGTTTGTCTTCTAAGGAAACGCCGACCTTCAGATCAAACCCAAGGCGCGCTTACCACCCCACAACTTGAACAACCACCATTTCACTTACATACTCGGTAGGTTGTCTTCCAAAAAAAGGAAGGACCGAGAATAGGCAGAATATCGTAGCAAACAATCTTTGTCAATCTTTACCTTTCACTCATACCTGGACAAGAAAATGATAAAACAGGTCTAGAACAGAAGAACACAAACGAAAAACTTTTTAAGGTCATTTATAGTGGCGATATTTAATTTTAGATCGACCATAAAAACGTGTTTTACTTGTTGTCTATCCATTGAATAAAGGTATGTGAGGTTTTCATCATGAAAGTAGAAAACTATTTAAAAATTTAGGCGGGATCGGGATTTCGACGTAAAGAAGGGCGGGATGGCGGGATTAACAGGAAAATATAAGCGGGATGCGGAATCTGAGAACCCTATTGTGGACCCTCTAATATCCTTCTAAAATAGCCCTGCTTTCTCAATGTGGAATATTCCTCTCGAATACTGTTTTATAACCGTACTCAAACTCGGTAAATGTACGTACGTGAGTTTTGTGTCGCCTGTACGTTTTAAACATCAACAAACCTACATGGGTATTAAAAAACACACACACAAACACATACTCATGAAACTGGGACAGAATAATTGCACATAAAAGCTCCAAATGTGGCTTTGTCGTGAACTACCATAGAAAAAAGTGATAATATTTTTAGCAGCGGGTTGATAGCCTTAAGCTAGATTTTGACTTTCTCTTTCAGTGTGACCATTACACATAAGCAATAATATACAGCTTCGACAGAACTGACTACATGTACGACGAAATTTTTACAGTTTCCTCTCAAACAAAAAAAAAAACATTGGGGTTAAGTTTAACTATTTTTGGTTTCAAGGGAAGTCTTAAATGAAAATAACATAGTCATCAACTCATTACAATTAAACGAATCAAGGCGCTTTTTCGACCTAAATTAAAGTAAGCGTAAAAACACTCATTTCTAGAAACAAAAAAAACGTCGTCTCCAGTTAATATTTAGAACTTTTGGTAATTTTTATTGGCTGAAGGCACGTGATTGGTTAATGGCGCGCAAGTGCTTTTCTTTTAAGGAATGGTTCATTGACACCTGGGAGCAGACAATTTGGGCTAGCGAAAGATGAAACCAGCAGAAAACATTAGAAAGAAAAGATGATTTGATTTTCGTTCTCTTTGATTTCATGTGTTTGGATCTTTTAAGATGATGACACTTTGCTAATACAGACTACCAATTGATACCTGTCCTTTAGAGATTAATCACGCGATCGATTTGGGATATCTTAGTGATGTTCATTAACTCACCTTTGAATCTTTGACATGTGATCAACCGCCACATCTTTATGGCTTTTATATAACCAACATTGGGTTTTTAAATAATGCTTTGCAAGAGCTTTAGAATAAAACAATGATCCGAAATAACCACATACACATGTCAAATCCGATGTAAAGATGTGTGAGAAGCGAGGAGACAAATGGAAATGTTGTACATCCAAAACAACACAATACAGTGCGAGACACCACGAGTGACAATGCTCGATTTGTAAGGCAGTGGGATAAACTTGCATGAAGACAAACTAGAGAATGCAAAACTTAAGGCCCGGACACACGGTGCAGCATTGCACGCAACATTGTGTGCAACTTGAAAGTTTCACCATGTATCCGCCCTTGAAATTGTTGTGCACAACGTTGCGTGCAACTGTTGCAGAAGTAGAATCGGCTCCTACTTCTGCAACATCGTGCGCAGCTGTCTCACCGTCTGTCCATCATCTGCAACATTGCGCTTTAACCCAACCAGGGGCCTGTTACTCGAAACTCCCGATAACTTCCCGGGCGCGCTAAGCATTTTTTTCGAGCTCATTTATTTGTCAGCTAATGGTAACTATTGGCGCAAACTAAGCGATAGGCTTTTTTCGAAATGAATAAAAATCGTATAACTACTGGAGAATACGGTGTACATAAAGTAGTAAAAGTTAATACGCGAGTTAAACACGTTAAGGTGTCATAGTTTGTAAAGGCACAAACGTTTCGGGCATAGCCCTTCTTCAGTGTGCAGGAATATGCGCGTTGCGCCATACAAAAGCCTAACTGAAAAATGTGCACGTAAAGCGCGCGCACAAGAAACGAACAACCAAAGCGCGTGCACGTGAAATGAAGGTACTTAAATATAACTGAAATTCATATTGAGTCCGCCCGGCTTGAGCGTGCCGAGCTCAAAGATTAATTGCATCTCCCGCCGCTTTCGACTGGTGTTGCTGCCGCTGCATTGCTTGACTCCGCAGACCCTGATGTCATCCATAGTGTGGTTGGCGGAGTTGAAGTGCTCAGCTACAGGAAGCCCAGGAGACCGGTGCGGATGCTACGCAGGTGTTCACCGAAGCGTTCCCGTAGGCGCCTTCCGGTCTCACCGATGTACATGCTAGTGCAACGGCGGCAAGTGATGTAGTACACCACATTCTCAGACTGACAGGTGAAGCGATTTTGGATGGTATGTGAGCTCTTGGGCCCATGTAGAACAGTCTGAGAAGTAATGTACCGGCATGTCTGACAGCGGGGACGACGGCAGGGAATAGAGCCAGCATCAAGGGGCCTCTGAGAGCCGCTAGTGGAGTGTACTAGGAAATCCCGGAGATTCTTGTCGCGTCGATATGAGACGAGGGGCGGCTCAGGGAATACCGCACGTGTCTCAGGATCAGTTGATGGGATGTTGAAATTTTCTAAGAGGATCTTTCTCGTTACAGTGTTGAAAGGATGGTAAGTAAGTACTAGAGGTACTCTGTCAACATTGGTAATCTTTGAGCTCGGCACGCTCAAGCCGGGCGGACTCAATATTAATTTCAGTTTTATTTAAGTTCTTTCATTTCACGTGCACGCGCTTTGGTTGTTCGTTTCTTGTGCGCGCGCTTTACGTGCACATTTTTCAGTTAGGCTTTTGTATGGCGCAACGCGCATATTCCTGCACACTGATGAAGGGCTATGCCCGAAACGTTTGTGCCTTTACAAACTATGACACCTTAACGTGTTTAACTCGCGTATTAACTTTTTCTTATTATCACTGGTGTCACGCATCAACCGAGCTTTGTCTCTTCTTTTGTACATAAAATAGTCTTTGGGCTCGGTACGTTGTCGGGAGTTCCAGGAGGTTGACTGCAATGAGAACATTACAGAAATGGTGACTCAGGGTACACGTTCTGAATTTTGCATATTTATTTGCTGTCAGTCTGTAAAACGTCACCATGAAATAACTACAACATGGAGAACGTGAACATTAGACTTTAATTTGCTTCTCTCAGGACTGAAATTCCCCCCTCCCCCCTAAAAAAAATAGTTGCTGGATAGATGTGGCACATAAGGTAAATTAAACGGGTTGGTATCGCCCTGAAGTAGTTTCACTAATAACCGTAATTAACTAAATGTAAAGAAATGTAAATGTTATTAGCCTTTCGACAGACTCCATAAGCCTCGTTGGGTAGAGGGAAGTGGAGGCGAGGAATACATATTCTCACATTGTAGTTAATTAGGTGAAGCGTGCTTGACGTCTGGCTATTGGCTTGTGGCAAACGTGCACAGAGGAAACCAAAATTACGATTTTAAGGTTCTTTTTTTTTTCTTCCAGCTTGGGAAATTCCCGACCTTGATGTAATCCCAGAAAACAAAGTCATCTGTCAAGGAGACCGCCTGAGACTCCACTGCGCAAACGCTAGCATGGGTCTGACGATCTACGCCGCGTTGTACGGGAGAACTGAACCTGGTCACGTGATATGTCCGTACAGAGAAGCTGAAAATGACTATAATTACAACTGCGGGGAGGTCGACGTCACTGAGATGTTTAAAACGATGTGTGAAAAGAAAAGCAGATGTAAAATTAAAGTGAATAGTGCACTATTTGGGGATCCATGCCCTGGAAAGCACTTGTATCTCAACCTGGTTTATGCGTGTGGTGAGTATGTCTTCTTGTTTAAGTTCAGATTAGAAAGGTTTGAACACATCACCTGTATGACGAGAAAACGATTTGAAATAACCATAATTAAAACTACCATAATTTAATTCATAAGTTTGATCACTAAAAGAGGCAACTGGACAACATACCAACCACATTTTTGCGACTAGTAATTCAGCGCAGATATACAAGTTTCTGAACTGACAATCACGGAGGCAAGCCAGCTAAGTGTGTTGTGTTGTGTCACGACAGAACAAAACGGAAAAGATTAATAGCTTTGAATTTTATTTTACTACAATTACTTAAAACCTGTGGCTTAATATCACTGAGTTCGTGACAATGATTCAGAAATTTACAACATTTAAAAGTTATACACAACTTGCGTTAAATATTCTTTGATAGGCCAAATACTACGTTTTTCAGTTGAGAAAGGCACGACAGAAGTTTGGTCAGAAAGTTTTTTACGCTCAAGTTACCGTGTTGTCAAGGGCAAGTTGCTCCGTTTCCAAGGGAGACTGCATGAATCGATCAGGTCTGACAATTGCTCGCGCGCTTTATCGCTTAATGACGTAGTCTCTTGGAAACGGAGCAAGTTGCCTATGACAACATGGTAATTTAAACGTCAAAACTTTGTCACCAAATTTTCCTCGTGCCTTACTCAACTGAAGATCGTAGTATTGCTTACCAAACTTTTAATTTCTTAACTAATTTGTTCCACAATCTTTTGAAAGGACTACAGAGAAGAAAACCAAAAGTCATTCACTCGCCCACGCCTTTAAGCACAGTAACCACGACAACGAGCACTACAGCAAGCACGTCATCAGCGAGCACGTCATTATCAAGCACCCCTCTCATTAGCTTCTCATCGACAACAATCTTTCCAGTAGTAAATATGACAGTCGTATCCTCCAGCACCGTATTGTTGACCCGATCGACTCCGCGTGCTCAGGACCCTCCTACAGTGCATACAACCAGGACAGAGGCAAAGGATGCAGGTGCTGATAACGCCGTCAATACTCTGCAGGTGGGGAAGATCGGTTCGTCTGCAAAGTCCGGTGGGGGAGATCTCGGCATCGCTGGCGCATTGTTTGTGTGGTTTTTATTCATGCAAGGTAATTAAATTAGTTACTAGGTTACATAAAGTGGCAAACACGCCTAACGATCGACCCGATTATTCGACCTCCTCGTTATTATGGCTAGTTTTTTGGCCCCAAACAAAGGCTCAAAAAGTCATTTCCACTAAACCGGCTCGTGAAGCCGACAACCTGGCAAAAGCTCCAAACGTTTATGGTCCGTCGGCAGTTGAATGAATCGTGTTTCCACCGTCCCTTCCTGATCGGTAGTTTTTCACAAGCTCTGTAATTAGTAGAAAGCGCTCGTCAAACGTACTGTTATCACCAAGCCCGTGGTGATGGTTTTAATTTGATTAGGAGACAACTAGATTTAATTTTATCTCGACTTAGATACTGTGGCTTTGTGTTCCGCGCGGTTAATTAAAATACCTGTTTTTGATGACATTTGTGGGATTATAACGTGAATCACTTGTAGGGTGACCAATTAAGGTGGCGGGAAAAGGAATGAAATTAAAAATTCATTTCTTTCATCCAATAACAGACTACTCGTCAGACTTCGTCACAGTGTTTATCGCTAGTGCAGCAGGTGCCATCAGCCTTGCCTTGATTGTTGGTCTTTATGTATTTTACCGCCACCATAAGAGTAAACAGCAACTTCACGTCAAAGAGGAGCCAAAACTGAGCGGATACGGAACCACAGACTCAAAGGCCTCGGAGGACGTTGACCCATTCTTATTAGGTCCCGTGAAGACCCCACCCCCTGATTACATGTTAGAAGGATATAACTGGAGTCGTGGAAGCACATTACCTCATAAGAATCACCACAATGGATCAGTCATTAGGACATTCAGTGCCAAAGATGTAGGCTCCAAGGACTTGAATGGCCATAGCCGGTTAGTTAACATTCGCACGTTATGGATGAAATATGTTTACTGTTGTGAATGATGATGTAGGAGAAAATGTAAGGGCCAGGCGTTAGTGACGTGCAAATAATCTGTTTCGCTTTACATTAATTTGAAAATGATGAGGTTGACCCTAAATTTTCTGCTTTGCTCATCAGTGCTATTTGCACGTAGTAATTAACCACTTCTGATGTTCATTTGTTGTACAACTACCTATTAATTGACTGTTTCGTTAATCTTGCTGCAAAAAAGTTCATTTATTGATCTGTTAATCCATCCATCCATCCATCCATCCATCCAACCGTCGGTCCGTTCGTTGATTCATCCATTTACCAGCCTGTCCGTCAACCAACCCAACCAGTTATTACTGTGCCCAGATAATCACCCGGTCAGTCAGTCAGTCAGTCAGTCAGTCAGTCAGTCAGTCGGTCGGTCGGTCGGTCGGTCGGTCGGTCGGTCGGTCGGTCAGTCAGTCAGTTTCACTCAGTTACCTAAGTATTCACTTTGTCACTGTTCGCTCATTCATTTTGTTGCCTGTTTTTCATTATTTTGTTTATTTTGAAATTATGAATATATGGAATTCATATATTTGAACTGCGGAATGAAGAAATAAATGTAAAGAAGATCCTCGCAGTTATTAACTTAACTTATGCAGTTGCGAAAAGAAAGCCTGAAAAAATCAGGCTTGCCGGGATTCGAACCCTGACCTCTGCGATACCGGTGCAGCGCTCTAACCAACTGAGCTAACAAGCCAACTGGGAGCTGGTTATTACGAACCAATTTAATGACCAGCTCCCAGTTGGCTTGTTAGCTCAATTGGTTAGAGCGCTGCACCGGTATCGCAGAGGTCAGGGTTCGAATCCCGGCAAGCCTGATTTTTCAGGCTTTCTTTTCGCAACTGCATAAGTTGCGTTAATAACTGCGAGGATCTTCTTTACATTTATTTGTTTATTTTGTTTCATTTTTCCAGCTACAAAACACATGAAGAGGATACATGAAGTAAACGTCACCCACATAAACACGAACACAGACCTCACAATCACCTTCGTGTGAAGAGCTTACACTAACTTCGTAAATGTCATTACGCGTTACCAGATACAGCATCCATCGATACGCGATCCACTCTAACTGTGAACGTGGCTCCAGTACCAGCCGGAAGTTAATTTTTTTCCATAACCACCGTGTATGGTGTAAAATTTATATTTCTCGTATTAGTCTTTTTCCTACACAATATTGTTTTGTCCTTCAAGTATGGAGTTTCTTATTGCGCGACAAAACTTTGTAAATTTCGATTCAAACCAATAATCGAGACCAGCAAGTAATTCAGATTTTTCCTGTTGTCACCATTACCATTTTTTTCTTCCTCAGCCACTCTCATTTTCTAATGGCTTCACATGATTTGTAGAGTATTCGCCGTTCAAAGCGTCCAAACGCATTCAACACTTTAATCCAACAATGCTCAATATTGTTCAATGATGTTGAATCCGTTTGCCCCGGGGCTAAGACCCGGATGTTTTTTTCTTATCTAACTGCTTACCTTAAGGCATCCTCGGAGACCCAGGGGCAGATTGCCAGACTTTTCTTCACCCACCCTCCCCTTTTCGCTCCATGATCTGCTCCTGGGTCACCGAGGATGACCTCAACGTCAAGTCCTGAAGACGTTACCCAATTTGTAACCCTGCAAATTAAGGCCATGATCAGAACCAAGGGTTCGTTTTGTTGGGGAATATTACGGATATTCCTAAGAGCACGCCAAAACTTCCACCTAGAGCCATGGCTCTTACCTTAACATAACACATGGTTGAAATTGATACTTTAACTTTAACCAAATGGATATATTTGATGTTTAGCAGTGGGAAATACAATATGTCCCAAAACAAAAGCACGTCCAAAGTATTGTTTGAGTTATCCTTTTTTTCTTCAGACAGTTGATCGAAGCTCCTAAGTATCGCCGAAGTTTAGATGATGGAATCGTACGAGTTCAAAGACCAGATGGTTCCATAATCTCTTTTAAACCATCAAGTGCAGCTAATGAACCGTCGAAGAATGAACGAGGGAGATATGTCAATATTCAAGACTGTCGGAAGGTGAAAAAGAGAGAAGATGAAAAATCGACGGAAGCGATGTTTTATTAGCCTTTATTCTTGTCTCTTGGTAGATTATCAGTGCTAATCGAAGAGGATTAGAAGTCTATAATACAAAGGAAAGTATAAACTTTCTCATCACAGAGTTATTTTGATTAGGGACTCAAAATGGTAAGTATTGACAACTTGCTGAACTTGAGTTGTTAACCCTTTCACTCCCAAGAGTGCCTAAAATCAAAATTCAAGACGAATCCCAAATTTCATTTGTAAAATACTGAAATATAAAAAGTGTCATGTGAAAGTACTTCTGAAGAGGTTTCATTTGAACGGTAACACTATAGGATTTCATCCACAGACCCAGGTGTCAGAATCACCTGAATGTCTCCATAACTGACTCTGGGAGTGAGAGGGTTAAGAGGTTGCGAAGCGACGCAGATAATGATTGCGAAAGAGGGTACGTTTGAGAACTCAATGACACAGTGAAAATTTAGAAGTTCGGTTTCAGCCCCCAAACTGGGCCCTTTTGGTGAGTAAAATGCAGTACCATTTCTGGGGCTAACCCAGTTAAGACCATAATAGCCCTATTTGCAGGGACTGGGCCCGCACCAAAGGGCCAAATTGGGCCCCAATGTGGACTGTTACGGCTACTGATGGGGTGATTTTGTTCCAGTTGTGACTGAAATAGCTCCACAGTGGGCCGCATCAGGCCCAGGGACCTCAGGGCTAATTTGGCATTTTGGAGCTGAAACAGACCTTTTGAATATGCTCTGCAGGTTTTTAGGAATCAGCAAAAGTCACATTCCTTATTAAAGAGACACAGAACACGGTAGACATTATCACAAACTTTTAGTGTTGGTGTACTGAAAGATTTTGACACTCGAATTAAGCGGCCATCAAAATACCAGAAAGTTTCAACATCTGTGATAAATATAGAGTAATTTATATAAGATAACTTCAAATAAGCAATGTAAATAATAATTCTAACTTAATCGTAGCTATGCAAGCAAATGTACAGAAATTTCTACTTTCAACTTCTAGTCCTCATGAGTGTCTGTGAATTACAACAAACTACTAGTGCACTGTAAATTCAGAAGTTCTGTTTTAGCCCCCAAAATGGGGCCGTTTGGGTGAGTAAAATCAGAAACTCATAAGGAGTTGAAACGTGTAACTCGCGTTCGATGCTCGTAAATATTCATTTTTTCTAAGTACCATATTTGGAAACCCCTCGATCCAGTCCACGCACGAGTTTCAGGCGCCAAAACCTTGCGAAGTGCTGCAGCGTTTCTTTGCAAACCTGAATGGATCAATGAAACTGCTCCGAAGTGAACGTCCGAGAATAAGTTTTTTCGCAAAAGTCGTACAATTATTGGCTCTAAAATGTGGTACAGGTTTGATGTTTCCTGAAAAAATTGTTGTATTCATCGCCCAAAGCGGATTGAAGCTGTATGATTTTAACATTGTAGATGGAGAGTTGAAACGAACACAAAACGTAGTGGTTCCAGGTTCAGAGGCCGCGGACGGGATGTGGCAAAAAAACATGTTTTAAAACAATGAATCAAACAACTGGGAAAGCGATCATTCAACTTATTTTGCATTACGTTCTCTTTATTTGAACATTTGGAGCCGCTTGAACTCAGAGCTACATCGACTGCAGGTAAAACGATGTTATTTTTGTAGTATATAGCCGAAGAAAAAGTCGTCCTTTCTTATTCAGCTTATTTAGCTTGAGTTTGGTAGCGAATCACTGAAAACGTATGACACTTCAATATTATTAAACGGTTCTCTTCAATTTTATTGTGTTTTATTTTTGTATCATGTCTTGATGTTTCGGTGACAAAAGTTGTCCGTATAAAATCTACCTTATGTGAACATTTGTTGATAGTGCGACGGTGAAAGGAGCCGGACTGAAATCATAAAAACAACGATAGACTATTTTGGTTTGGTTTCACAGTCTGATTTAGTTCTTACCCCAGCACTTTGCTCCATGTTGTTTTAATTACTAATTTTTTTTACCTCAAAAATTTCCTGCTCGGTCCTCGAAACCGGTATTATATTTCTTTTCGCTTTGTCGTTCCTACGTTTGAAAGTTTTTCGGCTTCATTTTCCCCAGTTTGTCGGCCATTAATCTATGAACAAGTGCGCGAACTTGGTGTAAAATTACGTCACGTCCTTCACGAAGATTGATTGGTCAGTTCTCTCTCTCTTCATGTTCCAAATATGGTACTTGCGAAAATGAATAATTACGAGCATCGTTCAAAACCTAGATATGCGAGTTGCACGTTTCAAGTCCTTATGAGTTTCTGGTAAAATACAGTGCTATTTTTGGGGCTAGCTTAGCTCTCTATTTTAAGGCCATAATAGCCCTATTTACAGGGGCTCGGCCGGCACCAAAGGGCCAAATTGGGCTTCACTGCGGGCTGTTTCGGCTTTCAATGGGGTTAGTTCTGTCCCAGTTGTGGCTGAAATAGCCCCACAGTGGGCTGATCAGCTCCAGGGGCCTCAAGGGCTAATTTGGCATTTTGGGGCTGAAACAGATCTTCTGAATTTACAGTGTGGTATTGTAAAAAACACAGTGTAAAAAGACCTTACAAGAGTATTATGCTCACCGAACGACAACGTCATTTATCGTGTAATTATTAATAATGATTGTAAAGGTTTGCAAGAGTTTTGATGCTTTAAAATGAAGAGTTTAAATTCTACAAAATAATGTCGTTAATTAAAATCACTGTTTGCTTCAAAATTTGTGTCATTCGTTTGGCCAGAGATCTGAGAACATGGGCCAAGGCCAAACGTCGAACTTAACATGTGTAGAACCTAAGCAAATTATCAAAAACATTAGCTTTTGCTTATTTGCTTTAGTTTTGGGTTCGACACAAGTAAATGTAAAGTTCGACGTTTGGCCTTGGCCTTAGTTATTTGATATTCTGACAAGTTGTAGAGGTGTGTGGAAATTATTAGTTAGAGGAATGAAAATGAAATACATAAAATATCATGTGGTGTATATGTGAACTGCGGATGAAAGATCTTGAAACTATTGAAAGAAGATTGTAGTTATAAATCCAGCTTTTACCATTACATGTTTAAAGGCAGTCGGCGGGTAAATAGATGGATAAATATATAAACTGCGGGTGAAGTTTTAATGAATGATATTAATTTTTCAGACTGTCTTTCCTTCGCAGCTACTTTAGTTGAGTTCAAAACTGTGAGTTCAAAATTGTTCTTGGGTAGAGCAGATTCATTCATTAAATCGTTCAGCCGCTGTTCATCTGTTTATCTAATATATGATATTTCATGTAATAGCTCCCATCTATTCATCTGCTAAGGGTTTATTACAAACTCACACATTGACCAGCTCCTAGGTGGTTTGATAGCACAGATGGTAGAGTTCTCCACCGGTAATCCTAGGGTCAAAGGCTCGACTGCCGTTCTGGTCTGAAATTATCAGGCTTCCTTTTTGTCCGGGTGTTCAAGCTGCATTCTTAACTGTGATGTCCTTTCATTTATTAATCAGGTCGAGTAACATTTCAAAATTATTATTCTTATAAAGTTGAACTCGCAAGGAGAAATTCATGACAACTACCATATATGGAAGCAAGAGAGTGAATCGGCACCGTGCCCCATAATAATAATTTTAATTATTTTAATTATTAGTTCGCACCCATGCTGCGAAGGTTATTTTTACCTTTCGTTTTCATGTCAACAATCTAAAATTACATGACGTCACTCTGACTGACCAATGAGGTGTTATCCTTAAAATAACCATGCAGTATGACACAGAACCAAAAATAGATTTCAAATAATTATCATCGGAAGAGACCCACGTATGGGGAATTCTCTCTCTTCCTTCATCCTCTCTTGTAATTTCATCACCGAGTAGAAATACACTTTTGGGCTTTGCATATCCTCGACAAATCACCTTTTTGAAACATCTCATATTTTACCATAACCCACAGTAATCCGCAAATACAGCCTCTTGTCATCTTTCACCTCTAACCAGTATTTGGGTGCTCTCGAAGCGATCATAAGTTACAAGCGACTCTTCTAAGCCAAGGGCTGTTAAGTATATATTCGTTCAACCATAGTTAATAAAACAATCCGGTTTTGAAGCCCAGAAAACTCCTTTGTTTTCTGTTTTTGTCATCGATTTTAGCCTTGACCGTGCGCAAACAATAGGTTTTGAATTTTGCATGAGCAACGAACCAATAAACATGTCACTGTTAAGTTATTTAGCCCTAGTGTGCAAAACAAAAGATTGTGAACGGTCATAGTATATTCCACAGAAATTGCAGCACCTTTGTTATGGCCTTTGAAACTTGCGAGGTTTCATAACCAGTCCCTCGAGTATGGTTCAACAGAAGTACTAAGCTACAGCCGTGCAAACAAATAACCTCTCTTCTCAGCAATTTATAAAATAAATTATTCCATGATATGGAGTCGCATATGAGCCCACAGGTCAACCAGACATGCATCGTCGAGTTTGCTATGGGTGCGTGCACAGAGAGGGCTAGTGTAATAATTGCTTTATTCATAAGATAAAATACCAAGCATCCGAAGAAATACGGAGGAAAACAACAGAAGAAAAGTGAAGGTTTCCCGTCTCTTTGGGAAACGTAGACTCTTCATATAAGGTGGCGATGTTGTACCATTGCGTGATACTCCTTTAGCAGGAAACCAACCAGATTGCTGAAAATCACAATATCTTGCGCTGAGCAAACCCTAGTGATGGTATACCAGCAAGTGTTCACAGACAATATAATGGAACTGTGCTTGACTAGCCTGCAATACAGACGTATTTTGGGGTGAGCAAGTAATTAATATTTTTTCGGGTGTAAAGCCTGGGCGGCCCAAGGGTAACTGGAGTGGGTGACAGACTAAGGGAGCAAACCCCCCTACGCATCCTCTTTCAAGCGTACTAACCTGACTTTGTAACTTTTGCAAATGTGAGACGGTAGTTAAATACAAGAACGAACTCACAAACTGTATGCCTGGTTTTTTTTTTAGATATTATAAAGATTAAATAAAATTCATGAGAATGACGTTATGGAATGGCGACTTGGATAAAATGAAATAAGGGAATAGGCGCTCTTACGCCAATTTTTACTCAGAAAAAATCTGAGTCTTCCCAACGGGTTTCGAACTTAGGACCTTCCAGGTGCCGGTTGGATCCTATACCACCGAGTTACGGTCGACTCGCGAGGAAGGCCAAATAACTAGGAAATGTATGGTAACACGCGAGATATCAAGAGATATTTTCTTTTAAGTTTTTCCTCGTTGGTTGTAAATTGTTGTTGGCGATTTGAAGCGCGACAGGATTGGTCGTCTTGAGCCACAAGATCGACGAAACACAACAACTGAGAAGAGATTTCATTTGTTTCGAACATAAATGTAAACATAATTCCCCAATGTTTTCCAATCTTGTGAACCTTCCGGTAATCTTATCCATTTCCCAAATTAAAAAATCCACACTGACTGCGGTTTGCGCGGGCGCCCAGCGAGGAGTGCTGGACTCTAGGCTGCTGCCAGGCAACAACTTTTGATTTTTCTGGTGTGTGCAAATTTCACTAGCCCCATATTCCGCGCGCACGTCACTTGCAATGTGGTTGTTTTAATTAGAATGGAGCATTTGCTTTGCCCACCTTCCTCTGTTTGTTTAACCATAAACACCTCTGCATTGGGAGCAAGAAGAAGGAAAAAGACAGGTGGAGTAGATTAAGACAAACGCTCATGCTTGGTAAAAATAGTCATCGGTTTCAGTCATCTGAAATACATGAAATGGCCAAAAAAACAAAAATACGGCACCGCTCTTACGGAACAAGTCGACATCTGCTTTGTCTGGGGACTAACTATGGAATAAATCTCGCGTATAGTTTATAAGGGACGTTGTGGTCAAGATGCGGAAAAGGAAGCAAACTGCAGTAAGTATTACAAATGTTGCGCTTCTCTAGCTTCCAAACGCCTAGAAAATCACTGAAACTAACGTTGATTTGCCGAAGGAAGATGTCGTTGTTACAATTGTTAGCGACCCGGCTATGTTAAGAACGCTTCATCTGGGATCCATCTTGACACGATAGGGGAGATTTTTGCTCAAGATGCAATATATTTATGCATATTTCTCCTGGGTATTAAAACGATAAATAACGAAGACAGAAAACTGTTGAAGCATCTTTTAATTTTATTGCGACGAAAGCTAAACTAATGACGAAATCGTTTTTGTTATTATTCTCATCGCTGGGGAAAACAAGTGGGAGCATATGGTATTTCTCCAGCGAATTGTTCCCTGCTTTGGTTGTGATTTTTCTTGCTATATAATTGAAAGTGTCTAACAGACGCACATTTTGTTTGTGAAACAATGTCAAAGAAATCTCAGAAAGTCACAGAGTCATGTCTTATTCTGTGTTAACAACATGAAAACACTTCTGTGGATATTCTTCTTCCGAACTTATTGAGGTAACAATAGGTTTTAAATTCATTCATTAAATAACCGCTACATAGACCGGTGTACAAAGCGAATGTTGAACGGTGTCTTTGTGATGTAAACAGAGTCAAACACCGCTATCGTTTTTGATACATAAATAAGGTACCTTTAAGGTGCTTTTAATTTTTGAGTCCTGGAATCAGAATAAAAGAAATGTCACTTTTCAAAACACATTCAAATGTAACATCTAATAACTATTGCTGACACACATTTTAAGAATTATTACACCTCAAAATTTATTTTGATCACTCCGTGTATGCTTACTCTCCTATAAGGATAATCAAACAAATCTCGAGCCCTATTGACACCTTAGTGTGTTCAAAAGTCAAAACTTCGTCAAAAAAGTCATTTAGAATTTCTTAGAATATTGGAAACCTGACAGTGCCACATGGAAGAATTGCTAAATCGCATTCGTTTCAATGGCCACGCTAGGGTTTCATCCTCCTACGATAGAAATACATTTTGTGAATCTATTTTTGAACTTTTAGGATAGTCAAAATATTACTATGCGTCAAAGAGAGTACAGTACAAGCTCGTTGAAGTGAATGGAAAGTGTTTTTTGAACTTCTGTCGCATTCTTTTATTAATTAAAAGTTATTAAATTAGATAGTGACTTCAGAAGGCTTAACCGATTCCTCGCACATGTATGGTGAAATCCTCACAGTGCAATGAAACGGGAAAAAAATTGTTGAAAGCAAGACGAAGTTGCAACAGGGCAACATCAAACATCGTACTATGATTGGCTAAATCTGAAGTTCTTTTGCACATGTGTACACCCGAACACTAAAGTATTTGAATTTTTTACAGAAGGGAGAAAAAGTCTGATTGGATGAGATCAAGAGGATTTTATGAAATCAAGGGGTTTATGCATGGTAGTCAAGAGAGGACATGAATTAGCTGTTTATTGGCTGAATACCTGCACTGGTTTAGCACGCAGTTGCTATCATATTTTTAAACGCTGACTTTGAATTTTGCCACTTTCATTAATAACAATAGAAGATGGGGTCTGGTAAAGGACTGAAAGGACTGAAAGGACTTCTTGACAACTAAATCTCGTGTCTTAAGAAGCAATAAAGTTTTTTAGTGTCGAAAGAAGCAAAAAAACTTGGAAGAAGAATATCAGCCATGATTTTATAGTCTACTGAAATAATGACTTTCTACGAGAAAACGATCAACCCGGTTATGCCTCGTTATCCTTTCCATGATATAAAATTCGACCTCAGATAAAATGAAAACGCGAGTTTTGTAGCAGGGCGGTAGCTTTTTCCGACATTTAAAAATATTTTTGAAGCAGGAGCCCACGAAAATTTTTATTTTGTTGAAAGCTTTCTGATCGAAGAACAGCTGCATTTTTTGCGGACCGTACAGAAAAATTGAAAAAAATCGAGAAAGTCATTAGCCTTATGGTACATTTCTGTAAACACCAGCAGTCTCTGCGGGAAAAAGTCAAATTGAAGTATTCTGAAGCACATCAGCAAAATATTATTGGTTTTTACTCGGCGTTTTCCCCACCACGGTGTTAAAAACCGCAGTGTGAATTTTCATGTAGACAATGTTTGCACGAAAGCTTTGAGTATTTAACTACGAGTGGTGGCTTTTTGACAGTTTGTTTACCCGTCTTCGATAACATTAACTAAGAATATTGCAGCGCTCGAGAAAGAAAACGCCTTTCTCAAAGTGAGCGACCGTGATAGATTTTCTCTCGTTAAACATTGTTTCATCAAAGTCTAAGTTTTCTATTGGCGTTTGTTAAAAGCAAATATTGATAGAGAGATTTCCGCTCTTGCTGTTCCAAAGTTGTGAAATTTATTCTAAAAATAGTGATTGTCTGCCCTGGAGCTATTCAAGTAGCGCCTGTCTCAAGTTTATCAGTCAGACATTTTAATACCTGACTGAAGAGAAAACGTGCGCAGTGACTGGTTGGTTAACGTGTTTGTAAACATGTTAATAACGTAACTTTATACCGTCTATCATCCTTGTTTTATATATGTGTACACTGAATTAATGGCACACGGTTATCGGTTTTGCAAGGCTGCGTTAATGTAATCATTCGCAATTTTCGTAAGGCGCTAGGCTAAATTTTATAAGGGCTGGATAAAAGAAAAGACTGCTAAATGTATAGAAACAAGGGGTTAGTTTCTAAAGAAACTGTGGTGCTGCGTCGGTGGGGGCGTGAAACACAAAATTTTGGATTTATCAACTGAGTTGATAAGGTAGATTGGCCACCGTAGAGAGATTGAAGCTCTTTACGGTGGCCAGTCTACCTTATCAACTCAGTTGATAAAACCAAAATTTTGTGCTAAATGCATAGGCCCCACAAAGGTCCACAAACACGAAATCATAACCATTTTGTTGTGTATTAGACATTTAGGCAAATGTATCCAGTAAAGTGAAAGGATATACTGAGATTTTCATAGAGAGTACAGTAAACGTTACAAAAATAGACCACGTGTGTAAAGGGTTTTTTGACTGCTTTATTTCCATGGGGATGAGAAATAATTGGTTGACAGTTGGCGTTCTATACATTTTAAGGAGGGGGGGGGGGGGGGACAGATTAGGAAACAACGCTCTTATTTATCAACCTTTCTACTACTTCCCATGCACTACTTTATTCCGAAATCCCCGTTTCCTCTTTGAGACCTTGTAACTTAACGTCCGCGTAATGGAATGTGGTATTAACTTGTGACTCTCCTTGGATTCCTTTCTGAAATTTCAAAAGAAAATACTGATTCAGTGGAGCTTTCTGTAGCGCTGCGGTTTTTTTGCTATAGCATAAAGTTGTTTTATTGTCTTATTTATACATTTTTTTTTTAATTGACTGTCTTTGGAGATAAGGGGTAAAAGGGGTAAAAACATAGTGTGCAAACAAAGAATTGAAGAACATTTGAGATGAATCTAAGTGGTACATCAAGTTGCCTAAAAACAATAAAAATTACAATATAATGTCTATTCAGTGCAAAAAAATAAAATGTAAAAAGTGGGGAACGTTATAGAAAAGCCCTTTTGTGCTTTCTAAAGTAGAATTGCTGCAAGGGAGTTGAGAGTGGTGGCAGCTGTCCGTCTTTTTTCCACAAACTTGGATGATGAATAATAGATTACAAAGGGATTCTTGAATAAGAAATTTAACTCATCAAAACTGAAGGATCCCGAGTGTTAATCATAATTCTCGTAGTGTTTCAACGAAAGCGAGAGCTACACTGACTGTGGGCTCTTTTTAGAGAGCGAGCATTTAAAAACACTTCATTAACACAAAGAATAACGCATTTGTTTTAAAAACAACACGGCATAACGATCGTCTTAAGTGGGTTCCTCGGGTTGTTTGAGTCGACAAATTGGTTTTATATGCAACGAAGTGGCCTATAAGATCTCATTCTTCGTATTTTCTTAAAAAAGCTTATCCTAAACACTTAAAATACAGAGTTATTGACTATTCAGCTTCTAGACACTTTGCTTTATTCTTATCATTGTACTTCATTCATAACACAGACACCGAGTTACTCAAAACGAAATCTTCGCCTCATTCGCAATGATCTCTGAGCACAAAACATTCTGTTGAATTTGACAGTTTTGAGGCTGACGCGCGAATCTCCTCGCGCCATAAGTCTGCCGAGTGATTCTGAATGCATCTATGAATGCAAATTGTAAACTTCGTCTACTGTGTCAAGTAATTTGATTCTGTTTGCCTTTTGTGCAGTTCCATTGGGTTTTGTACACTGTTTATAGTCGACAACACAGGGCTGTAATTACTGCTCGGTGTATTGGTAACCCACTTTCCATATTAGGCAGACAGGTGACGTTCGAGGCAGGTGGCGCAACGTTTAAATTGATTTCGGGCAGAAAACCAGAAAACATTCTCAACGTTTACGTAATAATTAAGCGACTTTTACAAATCTAAACCTGTCGCTCGGGCAAGCTCGATCAGCGCTTCCCAGAAACAGTTGTATGGCTTATCGGCGCGGACTGAAGCCAGATTATAAACTGACACTGGGAAAAATTTAAATCAACGTCCTAAATGCCTTTCCAGTCAGGCGACTACTAAAAGGGCATTAAAATTAATGAAAATCACCATAAACTGCGCGTTCCCGGACGGGCAAGTCAATTTGAGTGACAACAATATCGAGAAGTTAAAACTCAGACATGAAAATTCACGGCATCTAAGAAACACTTTCCCGCGAAGAAACCTGGAAATCTAGCAAAGACGAGAAAGGTTCGAGGTCTTAATTAAATATCCGGGATGAAACTTTTTAATTCTTTCACAGTTTTCGCAAAGGTAAGATTTACTGGAATTAATTTCATGTATCTGATATCGAATGCAACGCATTTTTAGTGGAATCTTGTCTCTTGTAATGTGATCAGTGTTTTTCCCCTCCCCAGATTAGCCTGGTGATCCTTGTACTAAAGCTGACCATCTCGGTTAATAATGGCGGTAAGTCCAGTTTATTTTAGCTTTACATGTGTTATCCCCTGTAAGCCAAACGGGTTGTCTGTGGTTATAGAAGCGACGGGTAAATTACGTTTGCCCCCTGTTTCATTCTGTCAAGCGGGCAAAATAAAATCTCCATTCGTTTCTCCCTTAGTTTGACAGATAAAGTAAATGAAAAAGTGAATGGAAAAAATTAAGTTTTTAAATTCTTGTCACCTCAGTGTAAATACTACGTATGATTGAAGCGATTATTAAGTCAGCGCCTTACCTTTGTAATTTAGTAATGTTGAGTTTGTGCACGGTTTAAATTTCTTAGAAAATTGATTGTGGATATTGTACAGAAAGTAACGAAAAGTGTTTTCAGAGAGCGTTTGTGGTCAGAAAAGCTTCGTGTCATGTATTTTCGTTGTAACCGCAACTGTATACAATGTGGCGAGAATCGTATTGTCCAGTGGATTCCTCGACACTGCTGAGGAAATATTACATTGTTTAGGATTCAAATATTGTCTACGTTTTTTCCCTTTATAGTTAAACCGCGTGGGACTTTTTGAATTTCAGCTAGAAAAGAGTCCATGGTCGGGAAACGAAGCCAAAGGCACCTGGCTGAAAAACAACTGCGCGTCGATTCCCGACTAAAACAACAAACAAACGTTTGCTCAACAGAGAAAAATCATATTGCGATGTAACAATAGTTTAGTCTGACTCAAAATGTTGCAAAGAAATTCTCTGGAACCCCAGTGAGCTTTCCTTTCCGGGGTGCGAGTTACTTGGTGTTACAAAAAGGAGAAAGAAAGGAACGAAAATTGAATATTCTCAGTTGCTATCCCAGGGGTGTTATTAGCGATAATTGGCTTCTGTTGCAGTGTTTTCATTAACACTTACAGTGACGTTTCCACAAGGGAATCACTTCAGAAGAAACTCAAATAATTAGGCAGCATTTGTAAACACGCTTATTCGTCGCTCGGGAATGGACACATCTGTACGAGTTCTCGTGTACTTGTTAATTAGAACTAATGAAAATTCTCCACAGCTTGTTTCATGTACGGGCTGCGATAAATTCGTTATCGCTACGAATCCGCTCCAGCGACAAAAAATCAGAAGTTATTTTGAACCCAAAGAGTTTACAGTTGTTAAACTAAGCGACTTTATCATGACTCCATGGTGAAATCGTGCAAATGTTTTTTAAGAAAAAAAAAAAAACGAAAAACAGATCAATCGCAATCGTTTGCTTTTCGACGTTTATGTTGCCCTATTCGCTGGTGAAAGAACTCAAAATTTGAAGGCCATAAAAAGACAAACTTTATTCCTCGATGTTCTTTAATATTTGAAGTCACACACATGGTTCTGCTCGCCAGGATATCTAATTAGAAGTTAACTTGAGAACTTTTCCATCGAATATCACAATGTAGACTGCGAAAATAATCAACGATTTCCCACAATTTATTTTTAAAGGCCGAAACAATACATAACTTCAAAAAATAGTGTAATTTCTATACCATACCCGAAGGAGTATTGAGCCTTTATGGATGAATTATGCATTTTGATTTCCGTCTAGAGACTTCTTGTCTATGAGCAAAGATCATGAAAGAAAGCTATCAAAATGTCATATTCATGAACATGGAAAAATTGATTAATTTGGCCGCGTTTGTTGTCAAAGGTCAATTCAAGAATGCCTTGAGGCAAGAAACGGGTAACAAAGCACGGAAGGAGAAAGAAAAGTTACAAAGGCATTTAAAACCAAGGAAATTATGGTGTGTGTAATTGACTGTATCCGGAATGAACATGGCAAAACGGAATAGCCATTTAGTTATACTAGAAGGACAAATATTGAAACGTTTGCTGGCGCTGGGCACGCGTCATTTTAGATACATGCAGTGTATATCACCCTCCAAAATTAACACATATGAGAGATTGAAAAGTAATTGTTCTCTACACTCTTATTCCAATCAAACGCCCCGTAAATAAAAAAGAACGCGTTCTCTCTTTTTCTTGGGTTCTTGGGTGATGTCTTTGAATTCGTTTCAAGCAGATTTTGCTATCATATCGTTATGGTTTGAATCTTAAAGCAAACAAAATTTACAACAAAGGAAAAAGGCTGTTGTTTCAGCGCAGAGTCGATTAGATTCCAGCTGACGAACTCTAAGAAAAGACAAACCGTGGTATACGTAAGTGCCACTAGTAGGTTTGGATAAGCGGCAAATTTTCAAAAAACACTGCATCTTCCTTTTGCTATTGCACTCATACTGAGAACTTCCTCTCTAGATAGGTGCATGGCTTCGAAGATTCTCAGTTTAGTCTCTACATATTTATTGTATTTATCGAAACAAACACATTCAGGTGAAGAAACCGTACCTTGTCACAAGGAAGAAAAATGTGTTTTTTCCGTATTCTGCTTCACAAATAATATAAACCATCTTTAAGTTTGATCGGGGCTTAAGACAGGTCTCGAGATCAAAGTTAAACAAACCGCACGCACGAGCCATTTTTACCTTGTGGTATTGATGGGCGTTGTTATGTCTTGATGAAATTCTGAAACACTACCATTCGGACGAAAGCTACTGAGCCGTACAGAAATTTCCGTCTTGGAGCTATGTCTCAAAATCTACGGGCCAAAACATCTGCTTACAGAAAATTTGGGCTCAATAGAGCCGTAAACGTGCGACAGGGGCTGTCAAAGGCTACAACACTCCCATACAAACAGTGCCGTGTGGGACGTTTTGGAACATTAAAGTAGATTATGTCTTGTCTCTTTAAAGTTGATTAACTCGCTTATCTTCTCCACACCAAAGACCGTCTTGGTGTCAGTGATGGTGACTTGAACGATGGTATCCAGGATTTAATCAATACGTTGTCACCAATAAAGCACCTTACCGCCCTTTTCCTTCATAGTCTAAGGAAATATGAATTGTGAAAATATGTTTGCCGTTTTGAAAAGGGATGATGGTCTTCTGGTCCTAGCTAACGTAAAATTCACCATGAACGATTTTATTTCCCTTCAGAGGTTCGCGTCGTCGAATGGGGACGAGTGGCCTCCAAGGTCATCTGTCAAGGAACAACTTTTACGTTTAAGTGCAAGAATTCGTCCCTTGCAATGGTCATTTTTGCTGCATCATACGGACGCCAAGAAGACGGCCAGACCTTATGCCCCTTCAGGAAAGATCTCGTTGACCAATCAGTGATTCAGGCTAATGACACTGACGACAACTCTGAATGCAAGGAGAAGAACGTCACTACAGAGATCATGAAACTGTGTGACAAGAAGAGGCGTTGTATAGTGACAGTGAATGAGACTTACTTTGGAAATCACTGTAAAGGGATTTACAAGTTTCTTAAAATTATTTATGCGTGTGGTGAGTATCATAAAACCATTTTTATTGAAGTTCTGCTGTGAAAGTTGACAGGACTGAGCAGGCAATTTTCACTTTTAGTTGTAAATCAACAATTGAAGAGGTAACAAGTGGCAAACCGCGTGTGTATTTTGTACAATTTTGCCCGAGGATTTTTTTATTTCCAGAAAAGCGTTAAAAATTAGAAGTCCATTTGCTGTTTGCTGGGATAGGATTATTGCATCATGTATGGGATTCTTATGCAGGATCACCGAGTAAGAAACGTCTAAATATACATTTCACACCGTAAACTGGTAAAAGGAATTGGAAGGAGGTACAGTTTCTATCACGACGGAAATCGTGGATTTCAACCAATTAGAGCGCGTTTACCTTATTGAGAAATGACTAGTTCTCCACTTGGCTACTGCTAAGCTTGATAAAACCACAATCGTTCATTCGCAGTGTTCAAACTTTATTCCCAGATGTTCTGGTTTGATTGTGCTTTGTATAATATAGTCGTTTCGATACACACGCACGTGCACCATGCACCTCAAATGAAATCACTGATTTGAAGGTGGCGTTTAAGGCACACTGAGATCCTTCAGTTCGAGCTTGTTATGCGAAACCCACACACTATTGGTAGTTGACTTCGTTATGATTTCGTCACAGTGTTGTTTTTCACTCTTATGTGTTATCTAATTTATTCCACAAGTAACTTCCCACTTTACCTTTTCTGTTATGGCTCAACGTTTCTGTTTCCGTACTGTTTCTACTTGTATAACATCAATCCATACTAAAGTGCGGTAGCGTAACGGTAGTATCGCACGTCGGATCGAGGAGACTATGTTTCCACCGGGGTACCTTGTGTCGACCTTATTAGGAAGCCATCCTGCTTTAGACTAGTTGGAGTTACAGAAACAGGAGACGTTATCTTGACGAGCCTCCGCGCTCCGATGGTGTAGTGATTATCGCGTTGGACTAGACTTTCCATTGCTTGATGGAAGGGTCGTTGGTTAAAGGCAGGTGTCTGCATCATGTCGTGTAGTCTACTAAGAAAAGAATCTTTACTCCACATTGTCTCTTTCCATGCATCTTGCTACATAAATGCTGATGGGGGAAACTCGGCATCCCATCCAGGGAGGAGTAGTTGTGTTCCTAGTCTCTTAAGCTACGGAAACCGTGTGAGAACTCTCGCAGTTGAGAGCCACTGGGCTTGTGAAGACTTTAACTGGTCAAGCCACCATAGAGTGATGGGCTTAAATGTACTCTCCTTCTGTTGAACTGACCTCTCTTTCTATTTTCTCTTCTTTTCTCGTCTTTAGAGGATAAGCACAGATTTAAAATCAGGAACATCCCGTTTTACACACCTCACACAATCTACAGCACTGATTCTTACACCACACCAACACCAGTCACACGTAAAAGGCCTAAAACACCTAGAGTAACCCCCACACGTAAGAGAGTAACAACTTTGACCAAAAGAAAAAAAATTCGCACCGTCAACAATACTTTCAGGAAGAGCACAGCACGCACGACCAAAGCACCAAAGACAACTCCTAAACGTGCCCTAAACGTTACTTTGCCTTCTTCCAAAATAACTTCAAAAGGGCTATCCACAACGCCCACGACGGTCACGGCCGTTTCTAGGGGCCAAACGACAAGAAAACGTCGCAGGAAAACCACGACGAAACCGAAGACGGTAAGTAAGGTTGAAAGCACAGTAAAACCGAACATCACACTGTTAACTTCTGAAGCTAGTGTACCTATAACTGCTGATTCGACAAACTCAACAGTAGTTACTAAGGACCGAGACAAAACTATTAAGACTCCAACCGCGTCCACAGGTGTACAAATCACGATACAAGTTAACGGGACCAACTACACGCTACCAAACGGTACAAATCCCATCACTGTAAAATCACGCATTTTCCCGACAACTGGTAAAGGACCAAGTCCGAAAGGATTTCCTAGTCCAAGAGGAGCTTCCAGTGGTGCGCCCGTGGTGATGGAGCAGGGAAGTCCAGCGGCTGTCATGGGTGTGGCAGGATCACTGTACCTTTGGTTTCTGCACATGAAAGGTACTTTTGCATAATTCACGTTGAAGACAGATAAGCAGATCTGTTGTTCTTGTGTGCTTGTAGTCATTCACAGAGCAAAAGACAAATTTAATGTTCATTCTGTCACCTTTTTCATTATGGGAGGATTAAAACATAACATACATCCACGTGCTGATTCCAGTCTCCTATGCTGTCATGTTGTAGTCGATTACACGATCGGCGACTTCAATTTAGAAGAAATAGTCTGTGTAAAATCATAGCGGTATGTCGCTATGCAATGAACTGTAGAATGAA
Organism: Siderastrea siderea; assembly: GCA_964030785.1. Taxonomy (NCBI): domain Eukaryota; kingdom Metazoa; phylum Cnidaria; class Anthozoa; order Scleractinia; family Rhizangiidae; genus Siderastrea; species Siderastrea siderea. The sequence goes on along the minus strand of OZ034967.1, from coordinate 46,908,297 downwards.
ATTATGCGTTTGCTTTAGTCGTACATTTGAAAGGCTACCTATTCTTTCAAGCTACTTGTCCTTCCTAAACAACAGGAGCAAACGTATAATGTCTTTCCGTTGTACAGATTTTGTATATGAGAGCCGACCTGACGACCTATCAGGCTGAGGTACGACTTATATCTTTTTCAATGCAACAAATGTTGGTATTTATTGCTTTTGTAGAAAACAAGTCGGCATATATCACGGTATTTATCCTGAGTGCTTTGGGAGCGGCTCTGATAATGGTTGGAGTGGTGTCTTGCGTTCTAACCATCCAGAAAAAGAAGGAATTTCTAAGGCTTGACATCATGCACAAGCCCAAACGAGTTATAGCTCCACCGAAGGAAGTGAAGACAACAAACCAAAATGGGCATGTTCCTGGAAAAGATGTGAAAATACCCGATGGCGAGGAAGCTCCCGATGGAACGGTGCTTCATAAAGGTCCCGAAGTTGTATTTACTGCTCATGACGTCAACAATCAGGTCAAAAAAGAGTTTAACATTGACAGGTAAGGTAGAATGTGGCTTTGGTTTTTTTCACAGTCTTTGATTACCCTGTCATCCTTTTCTCATGAACAACAATATACCGTAGACAGCTGTTAGCATAGGTTTCCTCATTCACGAGAAGACTACACAGGCCACCTTTGCCTTCTAAGTATTCTTAATTACTCTTAATTACCAGAACAACAGACACAATTAGGTCAAAGAGTAAATGATAATTAGTAGAATGTACCTTAACTAATTAGCAGCAATATACTAACTTTAGTTTTAAAAGTTGTCTATTCTCATATCCGTTTCTTCTGACAAACACAAACTTCTTCAAGGAGTTTAACGATACAATGGTGGCTTGTTTATAGAAAGAATTTCAACTTTTGTTTAAGAATACTTTATTTAACAGTGCACCAAGTGTTACAACTGGCGAAATTAAATCAGCTAATTAACACAAACAGCGAAATAAAAGGAAGCGAAAAGAAAAAAACAGCGGGCAAGCAATTAAAGGAAAAAAAAGAAGAAAAAGAATAAAAGAAAACATCGTTACATATCTGTAATGCTATGGTGCACTTTTTGAAACGACCAAGAGGTTTTGTTAGGTTGTGAAATGATTCTTGAGGGTCAGGTCTGTCATTGCAAGATTGGTAGAAGAGGTTCCCATTTCTTTGCAACTGTTCTACCATCGTTTTCTATTTTGAAAACGTGATATAAGTACGATAAAAAATCGTTCAGTTTTGGAGTGCATTATTTAAGTTTGCAGATGCAAATAAAATATTTTGCTATCAAGAAACAAAAATTGATTTGTAGTTTATATTGGAGCCAACCGGCCTCATACCCAAAGCAGCGTCCGCCTCAAGTGACCTACCGTCTTTCTTAAAGGGGCATTGTCACGAGGATTTCACAGATTTCTGGTCAATACTGTGCTAAAATTATCGGTAGCTAACTTTATCCATGCCCAACATTGTGTTTGAACATTTAAAGAAACTTATTAACTTAATTTCATTCAGAGAAAACAAACCATGACCATTTAATATCGATTTAATGTCAACACGCTGAAAGAATTTGAAAAGTTTAGCCTAATTTTTTCAAATTGCAACCCATTTCCATCCGTGCCATCCGTAGCAACAGATGACAGAAAATAGTTTCAATGAAGTAATATAGTCTTTGGTAACAAAACTAGACCATTATTTGTGGGCATTCATTGATATGAGGACACATTTTTTATTTTCAAAGTGAACTAAAATAGCGTGACTGTGCCCCTTTAATGGTCCTGCCGGACTGCAGCCATGAAAATAAATTGTTCCAGAAGGACTGGAATTTCTCACATTAAGAAATTCAACTAAAGTTTCATACCGGCAACATACAGATAAACGCAAGATGTGACATATATTTTACCCAACATAGCATTTTGGGTAAAACTGTGGTCCCAAAATAATGTTTAACACAGAAAATATGTTACACCTTGCTGTTATCTGCCTGTTTCCTATATAAAAAACTGTATCACCTTTCTTTGATTGATACGTGATCTCTGGAATTCAACTTCACATCGCTGTCTAAAACGCTAAATGGTTAGCCTCCCGCCGTTTGCAATTTTGATACTATTTTTTTTACCTCAAGTACCTTTGTCACTTGTTTACTTATAATCGTTTTTAAACAGATACTCTGGCATGGAAAATGGAACAGCACACAAAGGTGAGGCAACAGGTATTCATATCAACCCGATGTTCAAGAGTGGCAATAATAACAAAAATCCAAGCGCCATGATCAACCAAAACCCAATCATGCAACCTGTAAACGATACTGTTTCCAGTCTCCCGTCAACGCCCGCACGAGGACGCACCCAAAGTGAACCCAGATCCGGGACACCGCGACGAACAAGAGCTAATAGCACTGGTAACGTATCTCGAAGTCATGAGAGACACCAGAACCAGGGGATGCTTAGTAATTCCGAGGAGAGAGTGCGTCTACCTCGACACCTAAGCGCGGGAAATGTGTCCCATCAACATCGCCATGCGGGACATTTGGATAACGTCTCTCAAAATCAGTCGCCAGCTAGGACCCTCCCACGACAACGGTCGGCAACTGCAAACGAGCAATATTGTCAGTCACCTGTGCGAAATCCTCTTCACTTGCAACAAGTAGGAAATGCAAAACTAACTACTGCGATTGGAACGTCTAGCGGTGGAGTCATTTGCAATGCCTCTCATCAACAATCACCTGGGAATGGCTCTGTGCCAAATCAGCATCATTCCAATAGCAGCACTTTAAATAACAGGCAGCAAAGCCAAACTAGTGTCTCTCAGCAGCTGTCACCTTCGAGAAATCCGCCGTACGACGCCCTTGCTTCTGGAGAAGTACAACCTTTTTCAGTCACACAGCATTCTTTGCAAAATGAGAGTGCAAACCCCATTTCCTCGATGAAGCTGTCCAATTCTTCGTCATTAGGAAAAGAGCTCAGTCCTGGAAGGCCAGGGCCTTATTCAAGCCATCGAAGCACCCCAAAATCAACTAGAAAACGGGGCGAAGAGAAGCCGTTCAGTGACATTGTTCCAAACATAGCAACAAATCCCAATTACAACAACACATCTGAGGATATCTGGCAGAAGCATAACGAAACTAAGCTTGGACAAAAGGAACCAAGTGCCCGAAGCTTGAGCTCGGATCACAGCAATATGCCAGGAGGCATTCTTCAGCGAAGGAGAGTGTCTTCTGAAACAAGTGCTACACAGGAGCAGGATTCTAGTAAAGGTACGCTGCGTCCTCCTAGCATGGGAGAGCTGCTTTCTCCTTTGGATGTTTTGCCAGATGCATACGCAAGTAACTCCAGCTTGCGTTTCTCTAACAATCCGGGTACTTCATCTTTGCACTCTTTCCCGCCTCCTCCCCCGGAGCAGCCGACAGATAGCTCAGATGATGATCTTTATAGTATCGTAGCAAAAGGTACTTATTCCTCTGCGGTACCAGATCCTTACTTAAGACACTGTGCTGGAGCTGCGTCAGGTAGAAGGGAAGGAAAAAACAAAAATAAGCACGTGTACGTGGTGGTACCTTCAGGTGACGGTTCTACCGCGGTTTAACTGTAGCTTGAATCGAAAAGAGCATCTTGCCTTCTCAAAGAAACAAAAACTTTCAATATTACGCGATGCAATTAAAATAGGCAAGAGCAGGTAAAACGTTACTGCGGCCGCAGACTGACAGGCGGCACTAATAGTCTGAGAACTCAGTCTAATGCATGCCAACGAACCTGGAGAAAATTACAATTTGCTGGCTAGCATACCTTGCATCGAGCTGCTGTCGATCGTAAACGCTTTAAAGAAAGTGATGGGCTTGAGTGAGTAAGTAATGTTTCTTTGTTCTTCACAATCTTCTGAAACTCTAACAACAACTCCGGGGGTGGAGGACTGTTTCTTTTTTCTTGAGATTGCACCTCTTCTCACACTTCTTTGGCTTTTCTTTCCTGTGAGTCTTCCGATAACCTGTTAACTAACACGCTTTATGACAACCGCACAACTGACGGTTTTCTGTTTAATTTACTTACTTCAGAGGTACAAAATAGTCTTGGTGAACTCCAGCCGAAGAAAGCCTCGGAAATTTCTTTCATGGACAAAATTTTGGGGCTGCCTCGAACGTTGTTTGGAAAATGAGACTGGAAATGGCTAACAGAAAACGTTGAGATCACAGTGTAAATAACACCAGAGCGAGATACAACAAGTGTTTAACCCCTAACAAACTGCATTTGCCGCTCTTATGTAAGGACTACTAATCTTTCATGACAAGTAAACAATGCTATCTGATAACATCATAGACAAAAGTCATCCTGGACAATAACATAAACCTCACAGAACAAAGGAAAGGAAGGTCAAAGGGCAGAGGTCGATACAAGGCGTAGCTTCACAAATCGTGGCTAAAAGTCCATAAAAATGTCAAACCTGAACCACTGACCAGGAGGGGGCGTGCATTGGACTGAGTACCATTCCGTACAGGAAGTTGCCACTGTCTTAATAAATACAGATTAACAAAAATTCTCTCAGGCTAGTTTACACTAGAGCAAAGGTATCTGGATTCGTAAATGTCTCATCATATCTTGGTTGTTCGAATTCGTGAAGCGTTTACATTGAAGAGTATTCGAATTCCTTATAGTTTACACTACACTACGAATCCGGAGATAGGTGATTGCTTCACAGAGTGATCGTAGACATAAATGTGATAACTATTGTTCAGATTCTGACTAAAAGTGTGAATTAGGTTAAGTAGAGGGAAACTTGTTTTGCTCATATCAGCGTTCACTGAAAACAAAAAACAAAAGGTTGAAAAAGATTAAGAAACAACAACAAACTGATATTCGTCACCCAGTCGGCGATCAAGTTCGTCAACCAACATACTAAATATAGTCGAAATCAGTTTCTGTGGTACTATAAGTTCTTATATTGAGCAAAAACGTGCTAATAAAATGTACGATATCAAGACGCGAAGACCGTAAAAGCCGTACAAAGTCTTCGGATTCACTGAAAAACCCGTTTACACAACGAAAGATTCCGGATTTGAACGTATTCGGATTCAAAGTATCCGCTTTTTTCATCGTATTCAAAGTATTCGGATTCGTAATTCGGAGATTTTAGGCACCGGATTGGTCCTACTGTGCGTAAACGCAAAAACGAATCCGGTGCCAAAAGACACTGGCTTCATCATGAATCCGGTGTCTTTTGCTCTAGTGTAAACTTAGCTTTAGTAAGATGTCTATAGTCAATTGTAGCAATGTTTTGGGTGGGATGTTAACATTCGCTAGCCTGGAACTGGGTAATAGACAACTTTGAAAGTTGCTGCGATGGAACTTGACCTGTTGATCTTTCCCAATGAAAAACATTAACAGGTAAATTATAACCATGAAGGACACCTGATAGCAATAAATTAAGTTAGTGGTACGTAAAGTTGGAAGCCGCAAACGGTCGGCTTTTTGATGGGTGTTTAATACCGGTGGCCATCTGGGGCATGTTATCATGAAGGAAAAACTTTAACCCTTTCACTCCCACGAGCATCCAAATAAAAAAAAAACAAGATAAATATCAAATTTAGTAATAAATAATAATAATAACAGATTTGTAGAGCGCCTTTTCTCGATGATCCAAAGCGCTACTACATAAAAATTAATTAATTTTTAAGATGATGAAAAACAAACACCACAGTGGGAAAGAAGTGCTGGATAGCTTTCATTTGAATGGTCACACCGTAGGATTTCATCCACAGATTCCATATTAAGCCCTTAAGCCCCAAGAGTGACAAGCATCTGATTTTTCCTTACAATATCACTGCTTGATGAAATATACAGGTCATGAGAATAAAGAAAATGATCACCAGACATGAAATGTGTTAAAGTTTAATCAAATTCTCCCAACTAGTAACATAAGAAATACATGGAGAACAGTAAGGGGAATATGCGTGTGGATGTTGGGGCTTAAAGGGTTAAGTGAGAACCACATTATACGAATCACGGATTGCAGGTGCGTGAGAAAGGGTTAAAGGGACCTCATGAAGAGTGAGGTGTAAAAAGTGATCCTTATTAGTAAAGAGCAATTCTAATGTAATCAAGGAACATGTGTTATCTATGTTCTTATTGTTTAGCATATATAGTGTTGAACTGTATAGGTTTACAGTGTTGAGCTGTATAGGTTTACACCATTTCCGCTAGGTTACTCCCCGATTATTTAAGTTTACTTCATTTGGTATTTGTAGGTCAAATTTAGCATAACCCAGTGGTCTACCATGAGTCAGCTGCGTTCTAATTTTCAATAAACTTCCCTGTGAGTGAGTGCGCAAATACGGACGATTGGGAAAGCACAAACCTAAACTAAACTTAAGTTACTTTCATCGGTCCTCTTTGTTGACTTGATCGGTCATTGGGTCATGTTAAAATAGTTAGACTGCTCACTCACGGTTCTATCAAACTTTAACGATAATATCAGCAGATCGAAATCGCGAACCTGGACGTGAAATAGTCACACCGATGCATTATTCAGTCAGTTCATTCCCAGTCCTTATTTGACTTTTTCACCGTCCATTATTACGGACCGAATTCTTAGAGCCTTTATTCATATTTATACTGTCAAGATATTACTGGCATCAACCAGATAACCCAGGAAGTCTCAAAAAGGTAACTTTATTGGGTTACTGCTGTGGTTGAAACCGTGATAACGGTCACACAACATAATGTAAGTATATTGTGAGAAAGCAAATAGTGCGGTTTTCGTGAAAAAATGTAACTGAGAATTTTAATTTTATTCCCGTATTCAAGACCAAATGCGGAGGTTAATTTCTCCAAAGATGATCCTACGTCGGCGATCACTGGTGAACTGGTCTGACCGTCTGCTAAGTAGACATGCTGTAAATGTTTCAGTGGTCGTGGACCATTGAGTGACTGATAAGTCAAAGTCGTTGTATTGTCATTCCGTCAGTCCGATATCATTAGATTCAAGGAGATTAAAGAGCTTGGAAATATTAATATACGTACTTAGAATGCTAGAGGAGAGGAGAGGTTAGATAGGGGTTTACTGAACAGATAATGAAAGAAAATAAATAAAACTAGTGAGACATTTTTATTTCCAGTTTGTATTACTCTGCTTTACCGACGAATTCACCCGGCGGTTGTATCCCTAGCTATTCGTAGGCGAACCAACGCAGGCTAGTCTCATTAACAAGAAATAAACAGCTTCTTGGTTAGCTGCCGTGTAGGCACGGTGAACGTGTGATAAAAGGTTGGCTTACGTGCCTAACGGGAGCATAAATGTAAGTGGAGCCTAAGAGCACCAGGCGCCCGGTTTACACTTGAGGTAAGCACAAGTACAGGCACAAGGTGACATACGTGAGGGCAGTGTCTTTTAAACACCATTGTATGAAGAGAACACATGTAAAATGCCGTGTAAACCCGTTCACTCAAGCTCAGGAGCACATAATCGCAGACAATGTCCGACACATTGAACTGGAGACATTATCGATCTGTCTTGTGCGCAAGCCCAGTCACGGCTCTAGCAGGGTTTGATAATGGCAATGACGATCAAAGTTAGAGGGCACTGCGCATGCCACCTAGTGTTCGTGCTTTTTGCACGTAGTAGTAGTAGTAGTAGTAGTAGTAGTAGTAGTAGTAGTAGTAGTAGTAGTAGTAGTAGTAGTAGTAGTAGTAGTAGTAGTAGTAGTAGTAGTAGTAGTAGTAAAACTTTATTTTAAAACGGTAAATCCATTCAGGAGAGAAATTTATACAAATATTATTAAAAGAGATAAAAACGCTAACTACACTAACTACTGAATAAGCTAACTGCTAGTTAAACCTGCTTCACAGGAATGCCGTGTATGATGCCTTAACATTACTAAATGAGCTCGCTTTGGAAGGTGTGATTTTTAAACTTAGCTTTAAATTCTTTTAGAGAGTTTGATTGTTTTACCTCACGAGGCAAGCTATTCCATAACACAGCCCCGCTATAGCGAAAACTTCGTTTACAATAATTAGTGCGCGGCTGTGGTATTGATAGCTTACATTCATTATTTCTAAGACTGTAAGACAAAACCTCGTGACGCAGAATAAACCGAGAACTTAAATAACCCGGAGTCTGGTTGTTGATGGTGTTGTACATCATAATCGCTTTACTAACTGCCCGTTGATGATTAAGTTTGCTCCAATTTAAATCACGAAAAAGTTCGTCAGTATTACTGTCATAATTTGAGAAGGTTATGACACGTGCGGCACGATTCTGTAACTTTTGTAGTTCCTGAGAGAGTCCCTTTGAACAGCATCCCCACACTACACTACAGTAATCGAAGTGAGGTTGAATTAGTGAATTATTGAAGAAGAAGTATCTCTCGTGGAACGAAATTCCTTACGTGTTTAATGGCGCTTATGCCAGAGGCAATCTTTTTGGAAATTTCTTTAATATGATAATCCCAATTTAGATTCTGATCAATATGTCCACCAAGAGACTTGTTCTACAGGGACTTGGTTTATTTTGATTGTGGGACTCTCAGTTAAATTAGACAATCTCTGTCTGGACCCAATTAATAGAAATTCTGTTTTCGTCATATTCAAAGTGAGTTCAGGTCTGAATTAATGCATTCGTTTATCTCTTCGACATTATTGTTCGCGAATGTAATACTGGTATCATCAGCATACATTCTTGGTTGGGAGTAATGTAGACAGTTAGGTACATCGTTAATATATAACAGGAATAAAAGAGGACCTAAAACAGTTCCTTGTGGAACACCACATTGAAGAAGTCGCTCGGATGATTTGTTGCAATTTATTAGACAGGTTTGCGTACGATTTTTCAAATAAGAGCAAAACCATTTTAAGGTGGGTCCTCTAACACCATAAAACTTTAATTTAGATAATAGAATATTGTGGTCCACGGTATCAAATGCCTTTTTGAGATCAAGAAAGACAACAGCATTGACAAATCCACGATCGATATTTAGTGACCAGCTATCGGTTGCTTCAAGTAACGTTGTGACTGTGGAATGAAGTGATCGTAAACCAGATTGGTGGCTAGATAGGGGTTGTTGGCGACGAGATAATTATGCAGTTGATCATAAATTATGCGTTCAAAAACCTTTGCCACAACAGGAATAATCGAAATTGGTCGGTAGTTGGATGGGTCAATTCTTTTCCCTGCATTTTTAAAGGGTGGAGTGATTCGGGCATTCTTCCATTCGTCCGGAAAAATTCCAGTTACTATTGACTGGTTAAATATTCGAGTGAGTGATTTAGAGATTAGGTCGGGACATTCTCTAAGACGACGAGCCGAAATAGAACCAAGTCCCGTAACCTTGGTTCTACAGAGTTTAGTTAGGTGCAACAGAACTTGTGATTGAGCTATAGTTTCAAAGTGAAATTCTGGTTTCACTGAGAAACTCTTCATAGCTAACATCTACGTCTTTTATTTGTTTAGACAATTTAGGGCCGACTTCGGAGAAGAATTTATTAAAGGTCTTAGCAATTTCAATTGGATTATTTGTTTTCTTACCACTATATTCAAGTTCATTAATTACCGATTTGCTAGATTTGCTAGAGGTGACTTCATTAATGACCTGCCAAGTCTTACACGGTATACGTGAGTTGCCATCACATGTCATAAAGGTATTGTTATAATAAGACGTTTTTGCATTTTTAATCGCATTATTTACTTGGTTACGCATCTTTTTTAAATTAGTCCAATCCTCTGGATTTTTGGTTCTCGAAGCTACTATTTTAAGACGGTCCCTACGGTACATCATTTTCTTAAGATCATTATTTATCCATGGGCTCCTGGAGGCACGAACACGTTTCGTGCGGAGAGGAGCGTGCTTGTCACACACCTCCAAAAACAATGATTTCCACTTTAGCCACATACTGTTAGGGTTTTCCATTCCCATGAGCTCATCCCACGGTTGAACCGAAATATCGGCACGAAAACTTTGGGCATCAAAATGTTTGAATTGCCGAAACAAAATATTGTTAATTCCTTTAGTGGGGGTGGTAGAGAAATAAACCAAACTATGATCACTTATACTAATATGGGACACTCCAGAGCAGGATATGTTATTCGGGTGGCTAGTAAAGATTACATCGATCAAAGTGCTACTCGAAGGAGTAATTCGGGTCGGCTCACGAATAAGTTGTTTCAAGTTATAAATATCTGCAATATTTAGAAGCGTTTGGGTGTTTATGTTACTACAAGATGTTGGTAGCATATTGCAACTGAGATCGCCCATTATATAGTACTCTTTACCTTCGCTATCCAACCTGCCAACAAAAGCTTCAAAATCTCCGAAGAGCTCAGAAGAAGAGTTGGGAGGCCTATACCATGGGCTGAAAACAAATTGGTTAGCTCTTGGTTTGGAAATTTCGACGGATAAATTTTCGAGATTAGCAAATTCCAAGTCTTTACGGGCTATGTAATTAATGCTAGTACGAATATAGAAGCAGACACCACCTCCACCTACACCACCGTGTAAATATCCTGCTTATTCTTGTACTATGTTATTAGCCTTAAGCACAAGGAAATTGAAACATTTCTTTTTCTCGCGCTTGCACTCACAGGTAGCCAAAGCTTGAGTTATGACTGAAAATTAATAAAATTTTACGAAGTAAACAGTGTTTCTTTGTTTGTATCTTACGTACTTGCTACCTAGGGCAAAAATTCGATCTCCGAGCGAGAATAACCGTCTTTCTAATTTTTTGCTCCTAATTTATAGTAATATAATTATGAAAGGTGATACACAATTCACCCGCACCAAGCATTTAAATGATCTATATTTCTTGAAATGCGCCATTTCCACTCACAATTTCCTCAAATCTGAAGGAATCCATAGTCGAAAAACAACCATACGCATGAAAAGTTCCATCTTTCCCAACGTTTGTCGCCATAAATGGCAACATTTGGAGCTTCTTGTACCTGAAATCAAATGTGTGGTCATTTGTAACGAGGGCCTTGAAGTGTTCAGTTTTTCTATCATGAAGTCGTCGTTTTGGTTTACCGATGTAGAAATCATTGCAGTCCCAGCAACTGGCTTTGTAAATTACTTTAGATTTTTGAGAACGATTCAAGCGGTCCTTGTGTGGAAAGAAAGATTTGATGCGGTATGTCGGTATATGATTCCGCTCGACAACCCGAGCGGAAATCATCATCAGAGTCAACAGTCCTTCTCAGGACTACACTGACCCGGACGATCATACTTTACCGACTTATGATATGACTCCTTGGTGCAAACCATTTAAAGCATAGAATACTAGACTAAGCCTAAGTTAATAATACGCCATGACATGCCGCAATTTTTAGGAAATACAAGGATCACACCGGGATCACAGTACCAAAAAGGGGCAAAATGGATACCTTATTTAAGGACTGAGAACCTCAAAAACCATACCCTGTTCCTCGACACGTACCTATATAGCTTATATATGGGAGTAAATCCCCCCCACCCCCTCCGGGCTTACGAGTCGCCCTGAAGCTTTGTAGTTAGAGTGTCCGATCGCTGTGCGGAATATCAGAGGTTCGAATTCCGTCCGGGATTCGGATTTTTCTGCCTTGTCCCTGATGTTCATGACGTAATAAATGCAGTTTTATTATCATACACACTTAAAGAGGTAGCTGGGAGAAAGACTAAATATATGTATTTGTTTGGGTAGACGTCCCGCGTCACGCAACAGTTTTATTTTTGGATATATTGTTTTCCTTTTTATTCATTGAAAATAAATTTCATGTTTCTTTAGGAACCGAAAAACGTAAAGGCCATTAAGGAATCAAGGAATAAGAAAGGCTTGTTAAAATCTTTAAAGTTTAAAATCGTTTATCGTTAAAAATCGTTTAAGTCGGGAAAAACTGAAAGCGCAATTTATTGGCGTTAAAAATAGTGCATGACCATCAGGTTTGGTCACATGGTCTTTCTACTCCTATTTCCGGTGTTATATATTTCCGTTCTTCTTAGAACTGACAACTGATCTGAAGGCAAGCAGTAGCAAAATGCGATTGAAAAATCAACGGCAGGGAGCGGTCTTCATTTATGGAATTCTCTGCTTCCTCAATCTAACCGGTAAGCGTATGTTATAACTATATTTTATAAAAGCAATATTGAACTGATGTAACTGATACTCGGTATTGCACAATATCCGGGTTTTTGCTTGTCGAGAAGCTTGAATGGACAAGTATAATTCTTCACTCATACAGATAAAATGTTTCTTGCACAAGATGAAGGCTACTAGACTAGGTTGAAAACCAAATCGCACTACAATATCAATATGTATTATTCAACAACTGCCTTTGAAGTCTAAATCAGTGTGTCTAACTGAACAAGTTTATCGTGACAACTAGTCACATGTCAAGTCAAATAATCTTCAGTTGTGTTTTCGTCCCAATTTACCGGTGGTACCGTGTTAATTTAAGCGCTTATCGTGGAAGTTTAGGTTGACGATTTTCGTAGCTTTAGCTATCTCTTTGTTGAATTGCTTAAACTACCGTAATTTACATTTTATTTAACATCTTAACTCCTTTCCGGAAGCATTATGGTGTATTAGTCGAGACAAGGCGTTGATAGTTCAGTTATGGGTATTACTTTTTCAGATATTAAACCTCACCTCCGTAGTGTACTTATTAAACGATTAAAAAAGCACAAAAACGAGTTCATGTCAGCCTAGTTTTGTTCTGCTATTGTGATAAAAGATATGAAACTTAACCAATCTTTGTTGAGAGCCACGCTTTCCGCCGGCATCAATCATTTCTGTGCACAATAACAGAAGGCAAAGGTCACCCACAGGCACATTCTTCGAGAAATTACTCTTGAAAGGCTTTAGTAAAGAGGGTAGACAACTGATTTGTAATGGACCATTAAGTCTACGTGTGTATCATACGACGACTGGATAAAACTAAACGTCATAACAATACTATAACATCGGAAATGAAGAGGAGGAAGTGTACCCCGACAGATCAGCCAAAGCAAATACATGTATTTTTTGTACAGTGGAATCCCGATTTTTCGAATACTCGATTATTCGAAACTCCCGATTCTTCGAACCAAAAGTCGTTTCCCTTGGATTTGCTTCAGTCAAACAATGTAATTTTACCCCTGATTTGTTAAATGCTCAATTTTTCGAAACTCCCGTTATTTCGAACTAATTCTTTATTCCTTTCAAAAATTTACATTCGATTTCTCGAACTTTGAAAACTCAGGAACCAACCACATACACACCTGAATGCAATTAACAAGTTCCGGAGAAGGGGTTTTTGTCCCAGGGGGGAGGGGGTATTCCGGATTTCTAGTGACGGGGCTGATCGAATGGGGGGCAAAAATCAAAACCCAAAAAAATCCCTAGGGCTTCCAACTAAACCCAAAAAAATCCCTGGACCAAAAATTAACCCCCCCAAAAATCCCATGCCGAATTTCCAAGCCTTAAAAATTTCTAGAAATGATTACATGATATAACAAGAACTACGCAGTCAGCACTACCAAGAATCTTGAATCTTGTTTTGAATGCCCAAAAAACCCCTACTTGAATCGAGCCACACAAAAATACTTGCCAAGTTCTCCTACCCCCAAGAAATCCCGGAATCGAAAGCAAGGGACAAATCTGTCATCGAAGTCATCTTGCAGAAACTACAACGCCGTTGTTACACAATCGAGGGTCTTGAATTACTGTACATGATCAAAGTTCCTTCGTTTAGTTGCATTTTTCAAGCTCTTGCCATGGCACATTAATAAATTTTGCTGTTCCTTTAAACCGTGGAGCACAGGGTACTTTTTTTTCTGATACAGTAAGGGAAAGGAAATGCAGTCAAGAGTCCGCGCAAAATTACAGACACATGTATCAGTACAGTACTGGTTTTTGTTCTGCCAAAATTGGCCTAAATCCTTAAAGTGCCTATGAACTAAAAAATTTTCTCCTAAATATGATAGCTTATGACTCCCTCAGTCTAAATATGTACGTTTTGCTGAGTAGAACCCTTTGCATGGGATATTTTTCCAGCCGCAAAGTTCGAATTTGGCACCCGAAAAGTGTCTCCATTTTGCGCTCGGCCAAAACGATCGCATTACAAGGCTGTGACGTCATAAATCGCGCAGAAGACAAGAACAAGAGTGTTATGGCTGACAAGAGGGTTTCCAGAAGAGAAATTACTTTGGAGTGACTCGTGGGCCCAGGATTGTAAGCGAGAAGGGCAGGATTCGCACAATGAGAGCATGTGTGTGTTGTTTCTCAAAAGGAAACGAATTAAGGAGAGAAGCGGACTCATTTGAACCCTGTTCGACTCAGTAAGAATTCGATTCGACCCGCATTGCAGAGCTGCTTCTCGGAAAAGCCGCAGCATTTGAATGTGCGTTAATATATGTAACTTCTGCCACTGTTGGATTAGTTCTACTAGTAGCAGTTATCGCAATTCAAGATTAAAGATCGAGATAAAGAAGGTTTTCAATATTTGGTCCACAAAACTATTGCTATATGCATCTGTCCACTATTACCTAAACGCGTCCAAGATCTACAACGCATAACTGTGCTGCAAAGTTTTGTTTACATTTCCGATAATACGTTTCTCAAACTGGATGGTCACCATAGAGTTTGAAGGGATAACAATGAATGGAACTGTCTTGACCGACGACGAGACAAGACATTTCAGTTAATCAGAGATAGCTAACGGAATATTTATAAATCCCTCGTGTACATGTTTCGTCAAATAAAAGGAAGCACTTCAGCTCAGCATTGATAATTTTTATTGCAAGACACTCTGCTTCTACTGTATTTGATTTATGTGGTCCTCTTTAAACACTACACATTTCAAGCAGATTTGTGCCTCTCTTCTTGTTGACCCTCCTCCTGTTATCTCAAAAGGACCATATAATATGAAATTTCACATACCACACGTAACATCGTCTAATTGACCCTTCTGCAGCACAGTCTTGGTGATAGTAGTAAGGTGGGCTCACTAGGGGTGGTTTACCTCGTTTTGATGTTGAGGGGGTTGCTAGGGTGGTTGCTAAGGAAGGGATAAACCCGCAGACCATAGGGGGATTGGGGCCGGGGCCAGGGCAGGGGACGCGGGGATCCCCTGGTGAATAGTAGGTGAAATAACCGAAGTTGAGCATCGAGCAAGACACGCGCATGCGTCCATGTTTTGATGGTACCACAAGGTCAGGATGGTCTTTCTCTTATTATAGGTAAATGGTTTTGCTCGTAGTAGTACTGTGGGGCGATATGGGACTTTGTATGGAAAAGACCCACCCCCCTCACTTTTTGGACCAATGAGAGACTAGTGCCATTCCTTTTTATCATGTGATCACGGTCAAGGTGATGGACCAATGAGAGAAGGGGTCAAAGGTCACTTTGGATAAGTGGGTGTGGTTACGTGACGAGGTCACGTGGTTTGTGATGGGAAACCGCTGAGTATAGGGGGGATAAGAGTTCAAAAACAAGACAGAGAGATTCTTTTCAACGTGTTTAATAACAAGATCAACAACGTTTTTCAAGTGTTTCTTCGACGGTGTGACTGAGAGGACATTGACCGCAACAAGTTTCATCGGGTGGGATGCTGCAACCGGCGTCGAGACAACTTCCACAGGGTTGATATTTCCATGTGGTATCGGTGTTAATGGGTAAGACTTGTCCGCAAATATGGCAGGGATCTCGAATATCGTCTTGTTTGCACCAATGAAGCGAAGGAAAATCAATCCCAGGTAGATCTTGTGAGGAGGAGGAGGAGGTTTTGGGTAGATTGAACCAACGATCGAGTGCTCTTTGTTTGACTTGGAGGTCTTGGTTTTTTTTCTTGGTAATCGCCTGGATAGTAGCAGCCGGGATGAAAGTGTCCTTTGCACCAGGCTTTGACAAAAGCATGAGTGTCGATGGAGACTTTGGGTGAATTGTTACAGAGCAGAAGTCCTTCGGTGTTGCGTCGTTGTTGGAGGATGGCATCGATGTTTAATGGGGTAAAATGTTGATAGATGGTACGTAGTAGTATAAGGGGGCGCTTTAGGTCATGGCGGCGAGGAGGAAATGAGGAGGGATGAGGAGGGATTTTTCCCAGTAAAAGGATTGCGGGCTCCGATCAGAAAAGAGAGGACATTTCGTGACGCTTACATGACGTAGGTAAATAGCCCTCTGGCTAGGGTGGGAAACCGCTGACCAGTGATGAAAAAGGATCGCGGGCTCATTCAAGATGGCGGATGGAGGTCATGTGATTTTTGTTGGGAAACCGCTGACCCGTGTTGGAAAGGATCGCGGGCTCAGATCAGAAAAGAGAGGACAATGACATAGGGAATACATAGGGAATACATAGGGAATACATAGGGTAATACATAGGGAATACATAGGGAATACATAGGGAATACATAGGGAATACATAGGGAATACATAGGGAAAAAGGGATCGCGGGCTCCTGTCAGAAAAGAGAGGACATTTCGTGACGCTTACATGACGTAGGTAAATAGCCCTCTGGCTAGGGTAGGAAACCGCTGACCAGTCGGGGGAAAAATGGGGATCGCGGGCTCAGATCAGATAAAAAAAGACACCATGTTGAAATCAATGACTTTTTAATCCTTTTCCTTGGGTGTGGTCACACGCGCATCAACAGGGTGAAGGTGTGTCTTGGCAGGCAGCTCGATATCCGTAAGGGTAGGTTTGAAAGGTGGCAGGATCAATGACTCTCTTGTCGTACACCAACTGGTAACGCTTGTAATCCGGAAAGGTGTAGAGTTGGTAGTGTTTGGGATCGCGCACAATCTGATGCGTTTTGGTGACTAGAGTTTGACGCGGTTTCTTTTGAGGGTTTTGGATTTCGTCCAGGACGTTTTGACGCATCACGTTGAAATTTAATTGGGTTTTGCCTTCCCAGTTGAGGCGAAAACCCCTCACTTTGCATTCCACTTTGCCTTTCTTTGTGACATAGCCATAATTCTTGGGACCACCTGACACGAATTCTTCAATGTAGTCGTCGGGATCCAATTCAGAGGTGAACTCGCCAAGGTAATCCCCCAAGACTGGGTTGGATTGACCCTCGTCTTCCAGATAAACCACGGAGTCGGTGTCATAGTACAAGACCCGTTCCCCCAATTGTTCCAACGCAGCATAGAGACGGAGTCGAGCCCAACAGGTAGTAAAACAAGCCACAAAGATGTTGAGGTTTGGGGAGACGGGGATGTCTTCCTCTTGGTACTGGTAGAGTACCTCTACCATTTGGTCATTCATCACGGAGACGTGACGTACGTCCAAGGTGGAGGTATCTAGGAAACTGTGAAAGGCTTTGGGATCATCAAATTCTTGGACTTGGGTCTTGTTGAGCCGTTGTCCAAACTTGCCCCACATGGAATTGAGCATCATTTTGGCTAAGGTCCGGAGACCAGGATTCTTCTCGATCTTGTTGTAGTCCAACCGGATGCCTTCATGTTCGAAGTACTCTTGGATGTATTGTAGTCGCTTGGTTTCGTCGTCTCCGACCCACGATGGCCACCCACTAGCTTCTTGCTTGATTTTCAACCAAGTGTTGACGTAGTCTCGGAACAGTCCTTCACAGGTCTCGTGAAAATGCCAGACTTCGTTGATGTACTGGACTTGGTATCCTAAGTCCACCGCTTTAGACAATTCCGGGCTGCACCATGTCCCGGTCAGGACGCGTTGTTCGTCGGTGTGGTCGCACTGAGCGGATCTCTCCCGAAGAGGTTTTGCCATTTCTTCTTTGACACAGGTGGCACAGAGGGGAAAGGTGAGTTTGCTCTCATGGCGGTAAGGCAGTACGGGATGGTACAAGGAACGTGGAGGGAGGACTTTGCATTGGATGAGACCAAAGTACTGTTGGATGTCGGTGTGACCCGGTTGGGAAATGAATTCAGGATGACCTTTGGGGTACACACAGGTTTTGTTGACAAAAGGGTACAAGGAAGTGACATCAATGTAATGGATCTTTTGGCTGGGAGTGACATGGTGGTACAACTTGATAGCATTGGTACGACCTCCACAGAAAGCGTCACGAGGGTTGAGGGGGTCGTTGAAGTCCAGGTTGTCGACGAAGGATTGGATCTCTGGGTTGGTTTCTTTGAGACGTTTCCATTCGCACCCCCATATGTGGACCACAGTGTACCCTTGTTCTCTAAGCTGTTGGACCTTGTGTTGCGAGGTTTCGTAGACATCTTGCATGGTTCGATCATAGTGACGCACATGTTTTTCGTGGCGGTTTGGATAGCAGGTGGGACATCCATGGGTGAAACAACCTTGAAATTCGTACACGGTCTGGGTGTCGTGGCAGTAACCATCCACGAACCCCACGGCTGGGATGCGAACCTCACCGGCATTGCCCGCGTGTTGAATGTCCTGGGGCTGTTGTTGGGCACACCAGGTTAGCCATTGGATGGCCACATTGGAATGGTTTATACGGTTCTTCCAACCACGGACGGGTTCACTGGCAATGCTGTTGGGGATCATCCGGTTCATGCGTAGATCCCGGTTGCAGGCGGAAGCAATGGTGATTTGATCGAAGGGGTTGAAACCCGCTTGAGCTTCAAACAATCGTTTGAAGGTGAGACATCCTTGTTTCAAGAGACGCACATCTGATTCACAGTACGCGATCAATTCTTTCTGGAAATCAAAGACCACCTCCTTATCGCGTTGCTCTTGATGCCACTTTTCCAAGGCTTGCTTGCCTTCGGGAGACATGGTTTCAGGCATGTAGTAATCGAGGGCTGGGACGATGCCCACGTAGTTTTGATGCTCGGAGAGGTTGAACTTGTGTGGGAAGTAACCTTTTTTCAATTTTGTCAATCCAAAGGTTTTGGGAAAGGCCGACAAAGGCATCTGGAAGAAACTGAGAGAATCGATGAAACGGATACGATCGTGTTGGACTTGTAAGAGTTTACATCCGTTCCGGAGCTGTTCAACGATCCGGTTGTCACTATGGTATTGATGAACCACAAAGTACCCATCGTACCCTTGGAAATTATGAGCCAGCACATTGACTTGTCGGGTGTCGTTCAACGTGAGCGTATCCAACCATTCGAGAAAATCTCTGGTACAATATTCGCCTGGGAAATGCACGGGGTCGTCGTCGTCTTCGGTTTCGGCCACGATGAGATTAGCGATGTGTTGTTCGTGGGGTTGCATGGCTTCAATGTCAAAAAACACGTGCAAGGGTGGCAGGTCGTCCGCATCGTCTTCTTGCTACTCCTCCTCCGGTGCATGGGGGGTTTGAAGTCCCGCAGCCGCGGCCCCTCGTTTGGCGCGAGGACCCCCTTGACGTTTCTTCTTTCTCTTCTTCTTTTTCTCTTCTTGAGGCTTTGGGGCTCGTTGAATAAAACATAGATGAGTCTGGGCGTCCACGTACTCATGGCAGGAAGGACAATCTATGTGCCAGCATTGATGCCTTTGAATTCTTTCTACCCCTACCTCCTGCTTTCGGCAGGAGGGGCATCGCCTGCGAAGAAAGCACACGGTGGACTGTGGGTTGGTGGTGGGTTTGCCCGCCTGGTCAACAGCCAGATGTGTTTGGAAACAAGTGTCTCCGAAAAAGTCGCGATGACAAGTGTGGCAAGGTTGGGTCGCTTTGAGGCCTCTTGGGTAAGCTGCCTGGAAATCGGGGCAATCTTTTTGACGACAGGCTCCGCAAAGTCGTTTTTTGTCGCATCGATGCCCTCCCTGGGTGTTATAGGGTTTCCAACAGTGGCCACACACATAACTGGACCCGAAAAACCCTGGCAAACGGGTAATGACATCGTAATGGCCATGGTCGTGGAGCAAAATCAATGGTTTGTCTTGGGTGCCTCCAAAGGTGGTGATATGGAACGAGCGATGGGCGTCCACCAGAATGATCTGGTAATTGGCAAGGGATGGGGCGGCACTGAAGGCCGTCAAGGCATCGTAGCTGCAAGGACCCAAGGGCACCTTGGCTTCGTGATGGAGCAACAGAGCCAATTCTTTTTGGATTTTCCTACCGTGTCGAATCGATTCCCATTTCGGGTGTTGGTCTAGGCGAGCTTTAGCAGTGACGAGGGCCCGAGCACAACAGAGGTCATCTCTATTTTGGATGCGGATAACGGACCGTGACCGCGCCGTCAGCACTTCAAGGGTTGGGTGGCCCGGTTTGGTAATGCGTTTTCGTCCGGTTCCCTGAGGTGCATGATGGACTTGGGTGATGGACAATTGAAACGAATCGTCCATTTCAAATTGTTCGTTGCTGTTGAGGGCTTGGGCCAATCGATCGAAGAGGGCATCCAAACGTTCACCTCCTTCACGCCATTCACCAGCACGTAATCCCCATCCTTGAAAATTATTGTGGAGACGGTCGGAACCGATGGTAAAATAGAGTCGATCTTGATCGTGCAGGTTGGGAGTGGTGGTTAACACTTGATTCACCGCTCGACGTAAACCATCTTGAAGTGCTTGAGTAATGTTTTCATCTGGAATTAAGTTCCCCCTTTGGCGTAAACGGGTATTGAAATGACGTTCACGAACACCCAGACGGCTACTCTTACGATCGACATAATTGTCCAACTCAAACTCGAAGGCGCCCTCTGCACCATCCAAGGCACCACCACTTTGCTGAAGGAGGTTTGTTTGAAACGCGTCTTGGCGTTCCAAATGATCGAGGAGGTCATTGCACAAGTCATCTTCCTCGCTGTCTCCCATCTCTTCAGGACATAACAGGTTTGTGTCTTCTTTCTCAGAGTCTGAGGTATCGAGACCTAGCAAAGCCAATTGGTCTTGTACGGAAAGGCCACTTGGCCTCGCTTCGTCTTGGCGAGAGGTCAGGATCTGATGAACTAGCTGGAGGTCGGTGCTCGTTTTTTATAGAGAAAAAAAGGTCACGTGGGAGAAGGGCATGAACCAATCACCAAGCAAGGCACCAAGTGAGTCCCATCAGGCCTCGCGGGGAACGAATGAGACACTATAAAAGAGATCGAACCTCGGGGTGGATCCTCTCAACATGGCCTCTTGTCCAGACGAATTATTGGAAGAATTTGAGGCATTCCAAGTGGACGAAATTTTATCTGAAGTGAAGAAGGAGTGGGTGCTCGACCAGGGGGTCACACAGTTTGGAGAAGAATTAGAGGAGAGAGCACGGTTGAAACAGGCAGCCCAGGCAGCACGAGCCGCCTATGTGAAGCAACATTGGACCCCGGGCCATTACCCACAGCTGACCACAGGGTGGTTTATCGAGGGCCTGGATTTTTGTTGCGACTACTGGCGGTACGAGTTCAAGCGCCCTCTAACACCAGCGCCAGCACCGCCGCCCTCTCCCGATGCCTCCCAAAAAAAAAAAAAAACAGACCTGCCGCTGCACCTGCCACGGCACGAAACGCCGCCCCACGACAGACCAAGAAAACGACAACGACTTTGACGAATTGACGGAGCTCAGGGCCAAAGAAGAGCGACGACGGGCGCAGCCACGGGCTTCCAGAGCCAGGTACCCTTGTGACAGAACGTTTGAATAGGAATGAAAGGGTTGGAGGAAAAAAAAAAGAGACAGTGATTGACATTTTCATTTGTTTTTATTGTTTACTCAACATGGTACGGCTTGGTGTGCCATTCAATTACAATTTTAAACGTTTCTTGGCTTGCATGATTTTTTTGACCACCCGTTCCGTCTTGGTTTTCTTGCCGGGTAATCGATCAATGGCTTGGATCATCTTCGTATCGGCTTTCCATTTATCTTGCAAATTCTTGGCACGGCTGTAATCAATGTCGTGTTGTTTAGCAATCTGGTCCAAGCGATTGATGCCGGGATCCCCACGTTTCAGACGTTTGGCCAAATGGGTGCCAGGACCCATGTACTGATAGCCAGGCCAATGAAATTCTTTGCCGGTTTTAGCAATCCATTTTTGGACATCCACCGCCCCACCCGATTGGCGGCGTTTCCGCTTGATACCCCTTCTCCTCTTGGTGGGCATCTTTTTTAGTCACTGTCGTCGTAATCCAATCGACGTCGTAACTTTTTACCTTGGGCCCAATCTTCCCAACCCGGTAAGGGTTTCAATCGTTCCACTTCTCGGGCAGGTGCTTTGCCTTTGCGACTCTCGGCAAACTTTTTTTCCAAGGTCTTGCGCTGTTCTCGAATGGCTTCTAAACGCGACCGGGTATCCCCTCGACTGGTGGATGGGCTCCCTTTCTTGACAATGGGAATTTTACTGGTGGTGGCTGCTCCTTTGCCTTTCTTTGTTGCAGGGGTAATGGGTGGTTTGGGGGTCGACGGGCTGCCTTTTATCATGCGCTTCAACCATTGTTCCACGGGTCCCGTCACCAAATCCCCGGCTTCTTCCTCACCTTCTTCGCCTGGTGGGCCACCCGGCGCCCCTACACCCACGCCTCCGGGAAATTGACGGATCCGTTTGGTTAACTTGGTTAATTCTTGACTCAACGGTTTAGTTTGGGCATTGACGAGGGCCGGTGGGAGTTGAGGGTCGGCTAACAACACATGTTTTTTGGCAGCAAGCGTCGCGGCTTTGTTCAACAAAGCATTTTCGGTGATTTCTCCTTTGTAATATTGAATGAGTTGTTCCAAATCCTTTTGGGGAATCATGTAGACCTCGTCCATGGTTGACTACAGTCGGGACAAAGTTCCCCGTCTTCCACAACACGACAGCTCTCACAAAGACGGGCCTTTAAGATGTGTTGGTACTCTCGATACAACAGGTGATATTTATGCTTCCAATAAGAACACTCGTCTTTCCACTTGTCGGTGGCCCGATTGGCCTCTTGTAATAGAGTGATCCACGTGGCCAGGGTTAACGGGTCGGTCGAGCACATTGACATAACACCTCGTGAAGTCCTTGAAACAATCCGCGTCCTTTTTGTTGGACCAACCACTGACGACGTTTTTTGACGGAATGTTGACGACGTCCCAAATCACGTAGCACCTTTTTATAGGGTTGAAGTTTAGCTAGGATGGGTGGGGTGACGGGAATCTTGTTTTTTAAGAAGTTCAAGACCAATTCACTCACAGCATTGATTTGATCGGCATTGGCATGTTGTAACAACTCTTGACGTTTCAAACCATTGGCTTCTTGTAACATGGACCGTAAAAACGGTAATTGACGTCGAAGACGTTGCATCCTTTATCGGTGACGATACCGTTGGTTGGCTTTTTGAATCGTGCGTTTTATACGTTTATCCGTTTCCAAGGCCACGGCTTTCCCTAATCCTGCTATGGCGGGGACCAATAGATTTAAAAAACCGCCTCGTTGACGACGACGACGTCGTCGTCTTCTTCTCCTCAAGGATACCATGGACGATTCGTCAATAGACGTTGAAGGGCTTTGTTTTGTTTGATCACGTCTCGCGACTCTTTATAGCCTTGACGGGTATTGCGTTTCAAATCTTGCCACCAACCCCCACCTCGTTGTCGTCGGTAATGTTGTACATTATCGGTAATGCCTTTCAAGGCTTGACCGCCTAATTTGCCTAAAGCGAGTCCAAACCCGGGCGCTGGGCCTGATAGAAACATACTCATGCCATGCGCTATTTTATCCACCAAACGGGGTTTGCGACGCATTAAAGCCCCTCCTCTTTGTTTCCTTTTTCTGCGTCGTCTTCGTTGGACGGCCATGGTTCTAAGAGTGTGGGACTGGGAGGGAGGGGCTTTTTATCGATCCAATAATCTTTGGGTCTCAAGGGACGAGGACATCCATCCACATAGCATAGGGCTTCCAAGGGTTGGTACACAAAATGACCATGGTAATCTTGCACACATCGTTTGGGTAATGGAGGGGTGAAATCCACAATGGTATCATCCAAGGTTTGCATCTTGATTAAAAATCGTTCCAGATCCTCCAAGGGAACACCCCGCACATGGGTTTTCAATTCGGTCAAGGCTTTGGCATACGTGGTAAACGCAAATCGACTCATGGTCACTTTAAATCGGTATTGTTTAAAATCATTCCATCCTTTGACCACGGTCCCCACGGCCGCCAAACAGGCTACCAACGTACTGTTTTCCAAAAGGGGCCCAGCAATCATGCCTGCAGCCATCAGGAGTAACGCCATGCCATTGAACAAGGCATTGATACACTTGTAATGATTCAACATTTTTCGATAACACCACCATTGTTGATGATAAAAGGCATACAAGGAATCCATGCGTTGTAATAATTCCGGGGGGAAGGGAATACCATGATGTTTCGATCCATTCAATAACGACACAACGGTTTTCATCCTCACGGCGAAACACGGGACGAAGACGTTTGTACGCTGGGTGCTCCTCCCTGTTTATAACTGGTCACAATGCTATTGGTCATGGTGACATTTCACGTCCTTGGGCTAATTGTTCTTGATCTTGTAACAGCATCCGTAAACGTCGTTGTAAATCTGCTTGACGCAAGGTACGAGGGGGTGGACTCCCAGACGTCCAAGATCCTCGAGGGGTGGCTAGATTGGAGGCAGGACGTCGAGAAGACCTTGGTCTCCCGACAAATACCAATCTTGGAAGGCGCTTATGGACATTTGATTGCTGCTGGACGCCCCAACCCCCGCAGGGGCCACGGTATCGTACGATTGCGGAGGTTGACGGTCATCATCGGCTATGGTCGCTCTCTTTTTCCCGTTCACATGGTGCCTTTATAGTCGTTTTTGATAGGTGCGAGTCCATCCTTCGTCTTTTAAGACGTGGCTCAACAAGCGTTGTTGATCGGAGGAGGCGGGGTGTAAATCCAAGACCAAATAGCCATACGGTCGTGTCGTGGCCTGATGAAACGTCTCCAACGTGTCTTTCCAAGTGGTAGGAAACGATTGAAGCATGACATTGCGTACCCCCAATTGATCTCGGGGGTTCTTGAACGCCACGATGTAATGGGCATTGCGGGATATACTTTTAGCATAGCGACCCACGGGAAACATGTCTTGGCACAAGTACAACACGGTCACCCCTTGATGATGCGAATGTTTGGTGAATAAATCCAACACGCGTTTATCGTGACTACCTTCATCCATTAAATCATCCAAGACCAGGACCCCATGTCCTTCAGGAAACCATTGGACCAACGCGTTATGATCGGGAATGCCTTCATGAAACACCACCCCACGATCTTGCATGCCTTGAAATCGATCTTGCCAGGCCCCATAACAATAATGTCGTTCGGTCGGTGGGGTTTCAAACAAGTCTGGGTTCTCTACCAAGAGTTTTTCCGTAAAGACGGTTTTACCACATCCCGAAGGACCCACCACCAAAATACTGGAGGGGGTATGAAAACGAAACGGTTTCCCCGTTTGCATGATGATACTTCCCAGTTAAAAAAAAAGGCACCTTTTTATTGGAGCCGGTGGGACTCGAACCCACGCACGACCCAATCGCTATTCTGGATCAAGTCCAAAGGCTCTACCAACTGAGCTACGACTCCGACACAACTTTTTTCCAACGAACTTTTTTATTTAAGCATTACATTGATGATACGGATGACAACAAAGTTGATACCATCTGGCTTCTTGACCTACAATCAATTGTTGAAGGCGTTGACCCGCTTGATGGTCATTCCTGACATAATCATGATCCGAAAACTCATTTAAAAAGTCTTGCAAGGTCCGTCCACGGGCTTTGGCTTTCAAGTACAACAAGGCGTAATCACCACAACTCTTGCTTGAAATGGCTTGGAGGGACTTGCCATTGGTCACCACATACTTCCAATGGTTGACAATCCAATCTCGTAACGGGGTAGCTTGCACGTACGTGTCCATGGGCAAAGCATAACTGTCCAGGACTTCACACACCTTTCCATCCGTCCACACCGCTAACCAATGTTGTCCCGGTTGATCGTGTGGGTCGGTATTCACAATGTACCCTTGAGGGGCAGTCTTGACAGGAGTCTTGGGTAAACGATCACAGGCCACTGTCCCGTAAAAGACCCGTTTCAATTGCGGGTCGTCTCGGGCTAAATAATCCAATTGCACATTATTCAAGGCCACATGTTCCATCTTCTTTAGTGTTGGTAAATGTTATACAACACGGCTCCGTTCCTGTCAATCTCCAGCAAGTTCTCAAATTCTCCATACACGAGCACGGTTATATTGACACCGGGGGCGGCTCCAAATTCCAAGACCAGTTGTAAATCGCCTGTTTGCTTGGGGTTGAGGGTTTGACTGTCAGCACATCCATTGGCCACATTGTCAAACATGTACAAGGTACAATTTTTAGCTTGGCCCCAATCCAGCAGTTCTACCATATTGCCTTTCTTTTTACACCAAGCACCACTGGCTTGCAGAAAACGGAAGTAGCCTAGATTATCTCGGGTGCCATTGTTGTGCACTAACTGGAGGGTTTCATAAGGGTATTCTTCTCCTTTGACAATCTGTCGAATGGAGGTCAGACCAAATTTCTGGAAACAGAAAGGATCTCGGGTCACATCTCCATTGAAGGCACGGCTGTCCAGTAACCCCACAATCAATCGGTCAGGTATTCTGTTTTGAAACAGGTTCGGGATATCAAAGCGGACCAGGTTGTTTTGCATGCTGAAGGTCCGGATTTCACTGCGGACGGTCGGGTAAGCCGCCACTTCTCCTTCATTGTGTCTTTTGGTAGATAAACTCTGGTAGATGGCGTCATTCAAACGCAGTTGGCAGAGATGAAACCGTAGTTTCACATCCCCTTCCATCAATCGGCCAGCTAGAGCCACTCCATTGAAAAACAAACTCGGGCTGTTGAAATGAAATTTCATCTTGATTTCGATGCCAGGCACCAACAGTTTGCCAGTGTGAAACACTTCCAGGTGCGGGGTAAACACCAGACTGTGGGTGATACCTCCTGAATACTTGGCGGTTTCGGCTACCATGGCGGCCAAGGCTCCTTTGTGATTGGCACTGAGAGCGGTATAGGCAGCATCAGGTCCTCCATAGTCTGTGTTGGTGGCGGTCCATTGGGGTGGGAAATCCACTTGATTGTACCATCCTTGGGGTCCTAACACGGTCTTGCCATCTTCTCGATCATAATTCAGCAAGGTTTCTAGGTAAGCTTTGTAATGATAAGTGTCGGATTGTGGACTGATCAACGTGCCATTCAACTGCAAGTCAATTTGTTTGATGATGGAATGGGCCAGATTGTTGACGGGCCACAATTTTTCATTGGCCACCAAGTTCGCGTTCGTACTCTTTTGCAATCTCAATTCCATGGTAAAGTAACTGCGTCCCAAATCCACAAAATCGTCCAACCCTGGAATGATGAATTCCATGGGATTGATACCCGTGGTGGTGGGTTGAATGGTAACCATGCGATAGGCATTGATGCTAATGTCGGTCGGTGGCACCTTGAAAATCCGTAATGCAGGGTTGACGGTCCCTTCGGAACGCTCGTGAGCCGGGGCGGTTTGCGTACTCACGTCAGGCATGGTTAACGTCGTCGGCGTCGAGTGGTACCCCGTCGTCGTCGTGAGGGGTTTTTATAGCGTCGTCGTCGTGCTAAACGTTGTCTCAAATCAAACCCGGGGACTCTCATCACCTCGGGACTTAACCATCCACCACGTTGTCGTCGCATGAGTTTCCAAAATGGATACAGTCCTCCCCATTGAGACAACCCTCGATCACTACGAATCCATCGAGGTCGTGAAGGCACGGGATCCATGTTCACACTCCAAAAATATCACGTGCACGTTTGGTTTGTTTGGGAAACAAAGCACTGGCCACACGCACGGCGTCTTTCACACTCTTATGACTCAACGCTTTCTTGGCTTGTTTGGTGATTTCTTTTTTAATGACGTCTTCGGCTTTGCGTTTGATACCTCGTGTCAAACCCGTTTCCAATCCTCTCTTGATATTACTAGGCAGTTTTAAAGGATTTCGCGTGCTTTTAAGGCCTTGGAACCCCCCACGCAAGAGATCCGTCACCAACCCTTGTCCACTTTGACCCTGTTGATCATACCACTCGTCGGTCCGAAATCGTGTCAAACTTCCCCCACGCATGGTGTCGTCTTCACGCGTTACCAAAGATCACGTTTGGTTTGTGTCACAGGACTCGTCTCTTTTTATAGCGTCATCATCGTCTTCTTTTCCGAAAAGCGGCTTCCAACCCTTTTTTAGCCCCGTAACTCGCGGCACCACCCGCGGCACCCAACGCCACTGCTTTCCCTCCAGCGATCAAGGCTGGAATAAGGGCGGCCAGTGGGAATAAACCCCCTCGTTGCCTTCTTCTCCTTCGTCTCGTTCGACGCACTCTTGTCTTGGGCATCTTGTGATTGGGACACTCCATTGGCCACCCCCTTTTTATGTCTTTTTGAAGTGTAACGTGACAATGGTATGACCTTCACCAAACTTGACCAAGTCTCCTCCTCTACCAATCGTTTCAGCCACTTGAACGTGAATCATTTCCACCACCTCGTTACGAAGAGACATGTATTGAATGTGCAACGGTTCAAAGTACAGGTTGCCGCGTGCTTCTCGCTTGTACTGGATTTCACGCAACAAATCAGTCACGCGATTGCCCACCACAGTGCTGCCTGCCACGTCGGAGTACACGTGCAACGATCGTGTGGGTTCACCCACCACTGCCCGAAATGCCACATTCAAGTTGGTGAAACGCCACCCACAACTCATACTCAATTGTAAATAATCCGGTAAAATAGAACGCACCGTCCAAAAGACCGCGTTCCCCTGACCGTCGGTGACATCGTTCCAATCATTGTCAGCGGGTTTTGTCATGTTGGGGATTTGATCCCCCATGAATTCTTGTTGTAAGTTTGGACCCAAAATCAACACATTGTCAATTTTACGTAACCATCCCATCTTGAGAGCCAACTTGGTGTAGATGGTTAGGGCTGGCGTGTTGGTGCCACAATGGCAGATATTCGTGTTGTCGATGAGCAGATCCTCGCCTTCCCAACGAAACTTGACGTAGGTGTGTTTGCCTTGATCATTGGTAAACCGGCCGCCTTGAATGGCCATTTCCATACGTTGTTGTTCCAAGTGAGCAATGGTGGCTTTCATGAAACTCACGCCATCCACCACCCAATCCAAATCTTTCACGTCATTGATGATGCTTCGCGCGGTGTCTACTCGCGAGGTCATTTCCCCGTCTTTTCCACCCGGTTTGGGATAGGTTTGGCCCCAGGACACCCCCATGACGTACCCATTTTTCTTCACCAACTCATACAAATTGACGCGAGCATCCGGTAAGGAAATGGCACTCAACCCCACTTGCCATCCACCTCCCGTGAGCTGTAACGGTTGAGGTAAACGAATCTTGAAGGAATTGGCTTGGTTGTTGGGAAATTCACGTCGGTTGGCATGACTCGGTAACGTCACGTAGAACGACATTTTGTCTTCTTCTTCACACCGCGACTTCCCTTTTAAAGTGGAGGGTCAGGAGGGTACGCCCTTCACCAAATTTCACCAGATCCCCATTGGTTTCGGCCATCTGGGTTTCCACGATTTCTACCACTTCATTGCGTACTGGGACATATTGAATATGTCGAGGTTCAAAGTGGGTGGTGTTTTGAGGCTGGTACTTGATTTCTCGTAAGAGATCCGTGATGCGACCCCCTACCATACTGCTGGTCCCTACATCACAATACACGTGCAAAGGACGCGTGGAGGGAAATTCCAACGAGGGACGAAAGGTCTTGTTCAAATTCACAAACCGCCAAGGGCACGATAGACTCAACTTCAGATAATCCCCCTCCACTTTCCAAAAGATGGGCTTGTTGCTGGTATCGCGGACATCCGTCGGGGTAGGAATGGTGGAAATGCCTTGAAATTCTTGCAAGAGATTCGGACCCAATCGATACTGGCCGGGGGACACTTGTTCAATCCATCCCATTCTCAGGGCCAAGGTTCTGCCCCATGACACGTGCGCTACTTGTCGTTTGTAATCCACATTGGTGGTATTCAACAACAAATCCCCTTCGGAGGTCCATTCAAAGGTCGGAACCAATTTGATGCCATTGTCCTCCGCCCATTTGTTTTTGGGGGCGGTTTGTTTCGCACGGCTTTGCTCGTAACGGTACACCAGTTGATGAAAAAAGTGCGATCCCGTCGACGAGGCCATCTCCTTTCTCATATCTCGACCGTAGACAGTGAATTCGCGACGTTCATGGTACCAGCGATCGTTCCCTTGATCGTCTTTGGTATACACCCGTTCGTGCCATCGTACATACAACAGAGGATGGGAATCGCCCACTCCTCCTTCTTCCGTTATCACTGGAATGATGGGTAAGGATAAACTCACCATACCCACCATCCATCCTCGTCCCACAAATCGGATAGGTTTAGGTGCCATACGTTCTGGCACTCATCCCACAAGGTCGGTATGGAAGGGACGGTGTGGGGATGCGCCTTTTGAATGATGCGATACCATCGCCACGCGTTCGGGTGGGCTTTTAACCATAAGACAAACACCACCCATCGATACAGGTTGAGGTCCACATGGGTTTCTTCAAAGACGTGGAGAGGATGCGTGTCCTCGGGACAAGGGGGAATGGGGATTTTGGCGCCCGGTTGGTGATCATATAACATTTGGCAAAGGGTTTGATGGCATTGCCATTGCACCAGAGACAAGAGACCCTCCCACGCATAACACAACCACACTGACTCCATGGTCAAACTAATTTTATTCGTACCACATCTACCTTTATAGACAGGTCATGTTATCAAAAGAGCGTGCGTATTTTGGAAAATGCCGGCGCCCCGACCGATCATGCTCTTTTTCCGGACCCGCTTTCTTTTTTTTTCTCTTTTTCTTAAAATAGACCACAACCGTCATAGGTGACAGTCTCTAAACCTTTCTGCCAGTTCTCTACACTGTCACTGTACTTGGGGGGCGGTGGAGCTGGGGCTACCATCATTTCTTGACGGTTCTTGAGATCTTGAATTTCTCGCAACAACTGTTTCTCATAGTCTGTCAAGGGACGGTCTCGTTCCACGTCCTCTTTCCTTCTCACTCGGGGTGGAGGTCCTGGGATGTCTACCCCACGTTTGGGATACCCTTGAGCATCACGGGTGGACAACGGTGGTTCGGCGAGTGCGTCGGCTTTTTTGGGGGGATGGTCATGAAACCAACTCCAGTACTTGGGACCCATGGGTTGATCGGCCCACCGAAAGAAGTCACACTTTTTCTTGGAACAGCTCACATACAATCGATCGGGGTTCTGGGTGGAATGACTCTGTTGAAGCGTGGCGGGTTCACGGCAAAAGCACTGCAAACCACTCCACATGTCAAACACTTCTGGATGAGGTTGACTATACACGGCTTTCATATAGTCGGGAGCTTGATCTTGACCGCAAAACAGCAAACACGGTTGCATGGGACATTTCACATACTTCCAACCCTTTTGAGATTGACGTGCCTCCAAACGCACGTTATGGCAAGGGCATACGATATAGTCCACCAAACTGGGCGCAAGAAGGTCTTGGGCTTTGTCATACACGTTCGTCACCATGTATTCAGGCGGGGATGTTTGGATGGTTTGCTCCACCATGTCATTCAATTCTTTCATCATGTCTTCCACAGCAGCTCGGGTGTCTTCCACCACCTCGCGGACCACAGGATCACAGTCCTCAGGCGTCACTACCGGGTCATTCTTCTTCTTCTTCTTCTCCTCAGGGGGAACGCTTTTGGTTGATTTTCTCTTCCGACCTGGATAACTCACTGGAGACACATCGACGGACATCCTGCTAAAGATATGTCACTCGACGCTGCCTGGCTTTTTATACCTTGGAGCCCTTCCTGGGATTGGTCAGATTTCTCACCTTTTCATGACCATAAAAGGGCCTCTCGTCGTCCCATTGGTCAGCTTTTCCCTATCCAAATAAGGTCCTCTTGTCTTCCCATTGGTCCGCTGTTCCTATTTAAGGAGCTCCCTGGGTCCTCCCACTCGTCATTCCAAGTAGATGGACTACTACCAAGATCTCAACCGAGACGACTTTGCTTCCACCGAAGACTATTTGGCTGAACGGGTCAAACGAGGTCTAGCAGCGGGATTCACGTTCCAACAGTGCCGTCATCACCATCTCATTGATTTTGCTTTGGCCTTAGGGTTGACCCCCGCCGAGATTCTAGCTATTGTAGGCCCAGACACCGGCTACGTATTTCCCAACGAATGCCCCCCAACATCGACATGATTGGAGAACAAGATCTCGGTGCCTTGGAACTGCAAGTGGGTCATGGCCATGTGGTGTACACCGGGGGAGCCAAAGGTACGGATGCACTCGTCGAAGAACATGCTAAACACTTTGGGATGCAGCTAGAAGTCCTCGTCCCCCCGAACCATCCACGAGCCACTTTCATCACCCCTTCTACCGTGGAAGTTCTGATGCTGGCCAACCCCCATCTTCACCAGGCGGCTGAGAAACTAGGCAAAAAAATGCCCAGTCATTTTTACACCCTGCAATTGCTGCAACGCAATTATCAATTGGCCAAAAAAGCCCATACGATCTATGCCTTTGGCATCTTGGAACCGGATCATAAACGCGTGAAAGGAGGCACTGGTTGGACTGTGCAATTGGCTATGGATCAAGGCAAACCCGTCTACCTGTTTGACATACCCAGTCAATCATGGTACCGCTCGGACCATTACTACCAAGTCAATGAGAATGCCGCCACCCTGGTCACTGGCAGTCAATTTGTCCCTTGGGGACCCAAAAAGCCGACCCTTCATCAAAGCAGTGCCGTGGTAGGATCCCGGGATGTGGACGAGAAAACCCGAGCAGAAATTCAAGCCTTGTTCAACCGCACGTTCTGTCTACCCGAGAACATTGATCAATTACGCATGGAACTGGAAGACTTTCATTTGTAATTTTTACTTTTCCAATTGTACATAGCTCTTCTTTTCAATTTTTTACTTTTTTGAATTGTACATAGCTTTTTCCAATTTTCTAGTTTTTATTTTTTCAATTTTTAGTTTTTCAATTGTACATAGCCTTTCAATTTTTAGTTTTCAATCTGTACATAGCTTTCTTTTTCAATTCTTTTATTTTGGTACCTAGGAACACCCAACCCGCGTGGCAAGAGATGGACACGGACAACCATTTGTAAAAAAACATCGACTCTTTTTAATTAAAAAATTTTAAAAAACTGACAACACTGAGTTTTGCACGTGGATTATAAATAATTTGTCTTGACTCACAATAAAATGTCCCATAAAAACTGAACATGAAAAAAAACGTCATGTTCGTTGACTTTTTCTGGAGAGTTGAAGAGTGAGGATGGTACTGCCTTGTTTGAAAGGAGCCGGCTGTCCATTGGCTGTTTGAATATCCATGGCAATGCTGTCAAAGATGGTCTTGCGAAGAGGAAAATACATCTGTTGCGTGGTATCAAACTGATGATCGGTATTGCCGGCATCTATGGAACGTAAAAAACCTTTTTGTTGATTTCCCACAATACTCTGTGCGACGAGATCCGTGTAAATCATGAGTTGTTGTTGTCCTTGTTGTGGTTTGACAGTTTGCGTGGTGGGAAATGGTTGTCGACTGAGATTAGGACCCAAGAAGAAGGAATAATCGAAATCGGGATGAGTAAAACTGACAGAGACGATGCCATGCGGTGGATATTTGTTGACAGGACCGAGGGTTGGTGTCCATTTGTGTCGATCGTCGTAATCGACGATATTTTTTACCAGATAATTTTTTTCTTGGACAATTCTCTGCGTCGGCGTTCCATATTTGACCAGTCCCATCAGTTGAGCGAATTTCCATTCCATTTCAAATTGCATGTTGGCTGGTATGAGTACATACAACGAATCTAATTCGGGGGCGACGCCGGTATCGGCGATTTTCACGTAGGGTTGAGCCAAGTTGAGAGTGGCTAGTTGTTGTCGTTTAGCCTGATCGTCCACGTCCATTTTGGCTATATCCATCATGACCTCCATGTGTTGTTTTTCCATTTCGTAACCGATGGCGATCCATGCTTCTTTCAAATTGTGGTAATACCCTGGCGGTAAATGGATTTGTTTGGTCACTTGAATGGGAGCCGTTCCATCGCCACGTTTTGGTATGTATCTGATATCTGTTTTCATCCAATGTTTTTGACTATCTTCTTGCGTCCAATTCTGCTTGGTTTGATCTTCCAATTGTTGATTAAAACCAGGGTGTGAGATATGAACCAGAGCCGCTTCCCAATCATCTTCTACCAGATAGTGTGAATGAGGAAGTCTGGCGGTAAATTTTTGCACCGTGCCTTGCGCTTGATCGCTGATGAGGGTGATGTAGAAACTCATGGTGACAACAAAATAGCCCATGGTTGCCTTTTTATACCTCCACCCACGTCACCTTTCCGGATTACAAGCGTTACCAGTTGGTGTACGACAAGAGAGTCATTGATCCTGCCACCTTTCAAACCTACCCTTACGGATATCGAGCCGCCTGCCAAGACACACCTTCACCCTGTTGATGCGCGTGTGACCACCCTTGCATACGGTGAAATTTGAATTAACCAATCAGCATTCAGTAGGCGGGAAAAACTGTGGTGTCCTGACGTCATGCAGATTTTGTGCTCTTCGCTTCGATTTCTGCGTGATAAGCGAAAGTTTATACTGTGGAGATGCGGTTTTATTTCAGCGTTTTCTTCAAATTAACCGCTTGCCTTACTTCAATTTATGAAAGCCACAACTGTTTGCAATTATATGGGCTGGATGAGCAACCAGAATCGATTCAAAACTTTTTTCTGCGGCGGGAGACATCGCTAACTGGACTTGAATGCGAAGGAGGCTATAAAGGTTTTCCACTTGTCCTGCTGAATATCAATTTTCACAAGAAACTTCACATCCCTTTCACTCTCCTTGCCATCGTTTATCACATGGCTGTCTGCTAACTGAGCAGCTCTGAGTAGCGTCGGGTACAATCCGTCTTCTGTCCTTGTAAAGATCTTCGGTCACTTCATACTTGTTTTCATCGTGTACTTCATGTCTGGTTTTAATTCACACCAACTTCCAACTTCCAGCTGTGATTGCCTGCTGTCAACGAGATTGGTCTTATCGCTTAGGGAAAAATGTTCCCGTTCATCAGATCAGAGATACATCATGAATGTTTGACAAATTTGATCTACAGTCGTTGTATGGTTGCGCTACACAGCTCATGCTTCAATTTGGAAATAGGCAAGTTTGTATAATTTTCCACATACCCGGAGACAAACGAAAAGGCCTTTTTGGAATTTGGAGCTTCCTTGTGTCATCGTAACAGCAAAAGGCTCGTGGTGAAAAGCTGCAGAAAATTTACTTTTCTTCTCAAAAGTCAAAACTCACCTGAAATTCAGGCCAAGCAAAACAAAGAAAACATGCGGACCGCCAAGGAAACGACACTTTCGCTTGCTTTATTCACCACGGAAAGTTAAAATAATTATTTCCTAGCCCTTCTTTATAAGTGGGTAATTAACTTGACTAACTGGATTGGAACGGTAATTGCAGGAACAAAGCTTATTTAGTCAAATATCGATATGCTTATTTTTTCTCGCTTCAATTTCCACTCCAGATAAGGTATGTATCCTTCAAAACTTGCAGTCAATCGACTTTTACAGACAGAGAGCAAAGAGAGGCAAATGTGTAATTTCTCACGAAATTTCAAGAAGATTTAAATTGTTATAATTAAAAGGAACAAATTTGAGAACTACTCTAGGATTCAGGCAGGAGGAGTTTATTCAAAAAGGAGAAGTGAAAGTAATTTTAAAAGAGCAAAATGCAGATCAAGCGGTCCTACATCAGTCCGCAGTACCGAAAGAGATTTGGAATTATAAAACTTTGCGTTACGTCGGATTCGTTTCAAAAAGGAAGAACCGATAATCACAGGCGACTCTAAGAGATGAAGGTGTTCTTTAGAAACCAATTAAAAAATTTATGATCCGGCTGTTTAGTGTAAGCTTATTTCTTGGGTGGTAGTTACATTATTAAAGCTATGTAAACGTGCCTTTAGAAACTTGGGCGGCTTAAATCGGACAATGGGAGAGTGTGATAATTTTCCTTTCTCAACAAGCACTCGTAACGCCATTCAACTTGTAACGATGCTAATGTCGCTTCAACTTTTGTTTTGTAGATCATACAAAACCGCTAAAAGTCTTACTGGAATTAGCTGTTTTGTAGCTCTCATGATGGCGTTGTTGTTTCTCCGAATCTGATCCCAGTGGGGCCCGCTGGAAGTAGAGCAGGTCGAGTCAACTCTTCTGATATAAGGAATAAATTCTGGTGTAATATTACGGTTTTAGACGGTTTTAGTCGTGATCTTGTCACTCTTCTTATCCTTTAAACAATGCACACTTTTAATCCAACACAAGCTACACAAAACGCAAACGCTAGCAGCTTCGATCTTCGTACTAATTTTTACCTTTCTTGCAAGCGCGACAATACAATACTATTGGAAAATACCCTGCCTTTGAATGGATCGAGAACCCTATATAGCTTCAGGCGCTATAAACTCTTGCTTTTGCTTACAGACACAAAATACTGGGGTTTCCTCTGTTTTTAGTCGTAGTATTCTGAACCGTAACCGAGAACACTGACAGGACACCACGGTTTTGACTGCCGCTAGTATCGCGGGCGCAGTTGCCGTATGCAAGGACACCCAAGGAAAAGGATTAAAAAGTCATTGATTTCAACATGGTGTCTTTTTTTATCTGATCTGAGCCCGCGATCCCCATTTTCCCCCCCGACTGGTCAGCGGTTTCCCACCCTAGCCAGAGGGCTATTTACCTACGTCATGTAAGCGTCACGAAATGTCCTCTCTTTTCTGATAGGAGCCCGCGATCCCTTTTTCCCTATGTATTCCCTATGTATTCCCTATGTATTCCCTATGTATTCCCTATGTATTACCCTATGTATTCCCTATGTATTCCCTATGTATTCCCTATGTCATTGTCCTCTCTTTTCTGATCTGAGCCCGCGATCCTTTCCAACACGGGTCAGCGGTTTCCCAACAAAAATCACATGACCTCCATCCGCCATCTTGAATGAGCCCGCGATCCTTTTTCATCACTGGTCAGCGGTTTCCCACCCTAGCCAGAGGGCTATTTACCTACGTCATGTAAGCGTCACGAAATGTCCTCTCTTTTCTGATCGGAGCCCGCAATCCTTTTACTGGGAAAAATCCCTCCTCATCCCTCCTCATTTCCTCCTCGCCGCCATGACCTAAAGCGCCCCCTTATACTACTACGTACCATCTATCAACATTTTACCCCATTAAACATCGATGCCATCCTCCAACAACGACGCAACACCGAAGGACTTCTGCTCTGTAACAATTCACCCAAAGTCTCCATCGACACTCATGCTTTTGTCAAAGCCTGGTGCAAAGGACACTTTCATCCCGGCTGCTACTATCCAGGCGATTACCAAGAAAAAAAACCAAGACCTCCAAGTCAAACAAAGAGCACTCGATCGTTGGTTCAATCTACCCAAAACCTCCTCCTCCTCCTCACAAGATCTACCTGGGATTGATTTTCCTTCGCTTCATTGGTGCAAACGAGACGATATTCGAGATCCCTGCCATATTTGCGGACAAGTCTTACCCATTAACACCGATACCACATGGAAATATCAACCCTGTGGAAGTTGTCTCGACGCCGGTTGCAGCATCCCACCCGATGAAACTTGTTGCGGTCAATGTCCTCTCAGTCACACCGTCGAAGAAACACTTGAAAAACGTTGTTGATCTTGTTATTAAACACGTTGAAAAGAATCTCTCTGTCTTGTTTTTGAACTCTTATCCCCCCTATACTCAGCGGTTTCCCATCACAAACCACGTGACCTCGTCACGTAACCACACCCACTTATCCAAAGTGACCTTTGACCCCTTCTCTCATTGGTCCATCACCTTGACCGTGATCACATGATAAAAAGGAATGGCACTAGTCTCTCATTGGTCCAAAAAGTGAGGGGGGTGGGTCTTTTCCATACAAAGTCCCATATCGCCCCACAGTACTACTACGAGCAAAACCATTTACCTATAATAAGAGAAAGACCATCCTGACCTTGTGGTACCATCAAAACATGGACGCATGCGCGTGTCTTGCTCGATGCTCAACTTCGGTTATTTCACCTACTATTCACCAGGGGATCCCCGCGTCCCCTGCCCTGGCCCCGGCCCCAATCCCCCTATGGTCTGCGGGTTTATCCCTTCCTTAGCAACCACCCTAGCAACCCCCTCAACATCAAAACGAGGTAAACCACCCCTAGTGAGCCCACCTTACTACTGGTGATGTAGGTTTAATTTGAATTTATGGCATAAGTTATTTAATCATTAGGGACTTTAAGATACGGTGACTACGGACTACGGACTACGGACAGGAGGCACTTTAGGACTGGGACGGGACATATGTGTT
Organism: Siderastrea siderea; assembly: GCA_964030785.1. Classification (NCBI taxonomy): domain Eukaryota; kingdom Metazoa; phylum Cnidaria; class Anthozoa; order Scleractinia; family Rhizangiidae; genus Siderastrea; species Siderastrea siderea. The sequence goes on along the minus strand of OZ034967.1, from coordinate 46,870,082 downwards.
CTGTTGTCCTGTAAAATGCCGAAGAGAGTACATGTCCCCACCGTCGCAAGCTCACGACGGTGCGTAGTGGAAGGATTTCACGTAGTCCAGCGTGGTGTAGTACGAGGAACTGAAGATGGTATGAAAAAGTAGTCTAAAGTTAGAAAATTTAGGTGTTCTGGTACTGTAATGCTTGAACTACAAACTAATACGCATTTGGAACAATTTCAAGTGCTTATGAACTCAGAACAACGAAAAAAGTACGGCTTACTTTGTTTACTGATTTTGATCGCGGCGTTGTTTTCCAGAATGAAATTAAATTTGATTTTTTGGATATAGCTTGTAATATCAACTCTTCTCTTTGCTCTTTCTAGATACAAATGGCTTCCCTTCAAGTTGAGAAGTAATTAATTTGGTAAAATATGTCGAATTTGCTTCTGAAGTATGCGAGTATGAAGTATGCTTCTGAAGTATGCAAGCGGGGTAATGTGAAAACGAGCCCTGAAAATTTGATTAAGCTTGCACGCAAGCCTCACGTGCAATTACATTTTGAATTGCAGTGCGACGATTACAACTCAAAACCAAAGCATCTCGAATCTTTTTAAAAGATATTTTATGTCTGTTTAGTGTAGAGTTGACCTTCGCTCTTCGTTCGTAGTCTGTTGTCTGTAGTCTGCAGTCTTAACTTCGCATTTTCGCGCCACTCGTTGTGTAGTCGGCCCAGTGTTTCAGCCAAAGAAAAACACACGTCCAACCGTAGTCAGTAGTCCGTAGTCACCGTATCTTAAAGTCCCTATTTTTATTATTGAAGGGCAATGAAAATATGCGAGCTTCATTTCCCATTATTTAATTTTGTGGCAGGCTTTGTATTGGAAATTCCTCACACACTGAATTGTCTCGGTCTCTTCTTGACTCATTCCCGGTACCCAAGAAAGCTACCACTCAAGCCACCTAATTAGCTCACAGAAAATCAATAATGACGTTTCAAATGGGCCTTTTCGATCTCGTTCTCCACCTTTAATTTGTTGCCCTAATAATAATAATAATAATAATATTTTTTTTTTTATAAAATTATTAACCTTTATTGATAGTCATAGTGAAAATACAATGGACAGATAAGAATAAGATGCTAAGAAATTACAATCAAATTATTAGTTTAAAAAAAAATTTTTAAGAAGTAAAATTCTTTTCTTAATTCTTAATTCTTCTTCTTATTGTTGATAGTAGTGATAATCTGCATTACAAATCAATCAATAGGTTAAAAATACTAATAATTTATGAAAAGGTAATAGAATATTCCAATAGTTAAAAGTATATATATCCTAGTGGCGCTCATTCGTGAAACTCGGAATAAGTAATAAAATCAATCAAAAGTCCCTATCTAATGGCTCCCTCGGTTGCTTCAATTTCAATGTCAGAGTTCTTTAAGTCCCATGAGACCCTCTTAACTGTTCGTGATCCACGAAGGCAGATTAGCGCTGATCTCAAAAGAGCAAAGGAAGTTCTTTCACGAATCCAGGAGATTGTCTTGGCGTAATCTTCTCCTTTCTTGATAGCGATTAGCTCGGCTAGGCGGCTATGAAACATCCGGCATTCTTTCCCCATTCCACCCGTGGTTGTAAATACCAGCGGTGTGAAAGTTCCTTGCTCAATATCAACAACTCTGCTTGCGTACTGCCGCTTCTTCTCGTTCTCATGTATCCGATAAATTTGTTGCGGTTCCAGGTCCCTATAGCTTTCAGCATTTGGGTGACAGACCCTGACGTCGAAAAAGGCTGATTGCTGAGGCTCCCAAAATCCGCGTGCATGTATATCCAGTCTGGCATCTCTCGCTGTGTTTGACCCTCTTGTCAACTGCTCACCTGATACATCTTGCAGCACTGGTTCAGTAACGACATCGCTACAAACCAAATTTATCAACTCCGCTTCCAGATCCCTCAGTTCATTATGCCTCTGAATGACAAACCCCCCTCTCTTACATATCATGGCGTGGTCAACATCAAACAGTTCCCCGCACACACAACTGGATGGAATATCGTCGATTGGCCAGTCATAGCGTAGTTTGACTCCGTCCTTAAATTGCCTTTTGTTGAGATTAAATCCTAACTCTTTAAGAGGCAGTACTGTTAGCCACGCGGACGATCCTTTTTCGGCAGCCAATTCTAGTGTGCGTTGAGTCTTCTGAGATGCGACCTCCTTTATTCCATTGGCCTTGTTTTCATTATCCTTTGCTCTCTTTTCTCTTACCTCTTGCTGTGCTGATGTTATCAGGGAGGGATCTGGCAACTGATGTGCCTGGGACACAATCTGTGCAACGAGAGGCGTGGTTACTTTGACTGATGACACGTACTCACGCTGTGCATCGTCACACGGGTTCCCCAGACCCAGTCCTCCCAAGCGTACTGGTAACGATAGTATTTCCCTGTCCAACTGGCTACACTGCCGATCTGTAAGAGCAGGGATAAGTATACGTGATATAGCGTTCTCTAACGGCTCAAGCAGATCTTGAATATCTGGAATGGTTCTGATGAAATACGTCCATCGATGTTTTAGGCCAAACGTGTATGCTGCATAGCACGCTTGGGGCTGAACCGCAGCAAACTTGGCTAATCTCGTTACTTCACTGATCCAGTTGGACACCTTATCACTCACATAGTCCTCCACATATTCTCGTGAGCCTATCGCAGCTCCAAGATGTTTCTGCCCTTGTGTTGTTACATTCACAGCTGTTTCCTTGAACGCCTCCTTCACGAGATCCTCCTTGTCTGGCTTGGTGATAACCCAGCATTTCTTGGCTTTTGGGAAGTAACCAAAATCCGGGCCGATCGTACACAAGGTGTCCCACCACTTCTTGATATCCGAAACAGAGCCAGCTCCGCTGGCATCATCTGCAAACCAGCACTGCTTGATCTCACATGCTCCCTGGAGACCAGTAATTAGAGGTTGCAAACTTAAGGCGTATAGTCCCATTGCGAGCGGGTCCCCCTGTGTTGTTCCTTCAGCTGAGGGGATTTCCTGGCCTCCGGTGATAAACAGGCGTGACGAGAGTCTATAGGTGTTGATTGCATAGACCGCGATGATCGGACATAGGACCCGGACATTATGCAGTGCCGCCGCTCGGTTTAGTGAGTTGAATGCATTAGACGCATAATAATAATAATAATAATAATAATAATAATAATAATAATAATAATAATAATAATAATAATAATAATGATATATACACAGGATAGTCCCATCAGTGTAAAAACACTGGTAACAAAGGGGGGTTCTGTTACTAAATAAGTGCCCAAGATAGTAAAATACATATCTTCAAAAAATAGTGGCATGCATGGTTCATAGCGGAAGCCTGATGCAAACACGAGAGTGTTGGGAGAATTCTATGTACTTATTGACTGAGTGGGAGGGCCGGACGGGAAAATATTTGGCTCTCGGTCAGGACGCACGGACCTCGCTGCGCTCGGTCCGTACGTCCTGACCTCGAGCCAAATATTTTCCCGTCCGGCCCGACCTAACTCAGTCAATAAGCATTTTATCATATGACCACTCATTTTTTTTTTGTCTTTCTTTCGTGGATACAGACGCGGCGGCCCGTTTCGCGCGCATTTTGAAAAGCCAATGGTAGCTTGTAATTTGTTTGGGAAGCCAGTAAAGTGCATTTGAACTGCGATGTGCGTACAAAATTTTTGAACTTCTGTTAAAATTGTCAACCAAATCTCCGAGTTTTAGCTCCATTCCAAGAAGATTTAAATCCGACTAAATTCCTCGTACATAATTGCAGTTAGTAGAAATTTCAAAGGAAACGTTTATGAAGGACTACAACAAAGAATTTGCACGACGTTTCGGCTCAGTCGTGCTCGTCTCTCAGCGAAGACTGAATTTATCCTGATTGAACAACTTAGCGACGTTTCTTCTGAGCCGAAATTCACAATTGGTTTGAACGAGAGGATTAATCAATTTTCCACCAAGATTTTGGATGTTAAAAACAACATTAGATCTTAATTTATGAAACTACATGAAGACTTGGAAAGGGATTGTACAGGCAGTTCAGGATTTTGCTACGCTTCGTTTCCCTTCAGCTTCAAGTTGTTTAGTTTACCACGGATCGTAGGATTCATGAACGTCTGCTGTTCGACGATGTTGAGCTCTGCATTACAGTTGATGTCCAAATTGTGCTTAAAATGCTCCGTGAAAACAAGCGGGAAACTGTGTCATTGCCAGGTTAGTCGTAAACATGTACTCGCATTTTGTTTGTTGTGATTTAAAAATTACGCAGCAGAAAAAGAAATTTGAGTTTACTTCGCATTTGCATTTTTTCTTCAATGTTTATCATGACTTCAAACCAGGATACGTCTTTATCCGATTATGTTGTTTCAGTTTTTGACGGCTTTTAGTTCGATTTAATTGTTGTTTTCAGGAGTATTTCTTCATCATTTGCCAAGTTTAAACACGTTTTGTTTTAATTTTTGCGCCTGCAAACTGCATTGCTTTCTAGATAGTAAAGTTTTAATAAACATGTTGGACATTCTTTGCTTTTTAGAAAAATCTTAACTATCGTTCATTTGAATTCAAAGCTGTGGAATCAACTGGTTCCAATCCCGTCATCTTGCGGCAGTAGCGGGGCCGTACGCTTTTCTAGTAGGGCCGTACGGCTTTTTCCGGCCCTGCTAGAGCGAGGCGTACGGCCCTCATACGGGACTTTTTTTCATATGGTTTTCCAAGGAAATTGCGCGCGGGTCCGTACGGGTCATATGATAAAAAGGTTTTTGGAGGTTAATCGAACACAGACTCTTAGACATTTGTTACTGGAGATCATATCTCTTAACAACAAAAAAGGCTAATACATGCGTAATGTGTACAGTGTACTGGGAGGGTACTGTAATTCAAAGGGTTTATGGATCCAAGGGAGCTGCCTTAACCTCTCCCCATCCCCCCCCCCGTTAAATAAAAAAAAAATTGAAACCACACACACAAAGAGGGTAAATTCTACTTGACATCTCCGCCATACTTCATGGAATTGGAATGGGTGTATGTTTCAATGAAAATGGCACTTCAAAATGTACTTCTGGAGCAAATTACATATGCATCTCTGTGTTGAGAGTGACCCAAGGGAGTTATTGTCATATGAGCCCAGTATACAAAGGGAGCTCAGACCAGGGGCCCGTTTCTCGAACGTCCCGATAACTTTTCGGGCCCGGAAAGCTATTTTATGTGCTCGATGTTTACATTAAAAACTAAAATTTTGTCGGTTTTCAAACCTGCGCAATAAAATTCTTAGTTGATAAAACAAGTTGGGCTGATATGCGGGCTAAAAACTACGCCACCGTTCTATAGATTTTGATTTCAAATTATGACTCCGGGCCCGAAGAGTTACCGGGACTTTCGAGAAACGGGCTCCAGGCCCCAGTTGTTCAAAAGTTGGATAGCGCTATCCACCGGATAAATCACTATCCAGTGGATAAGTGTTAGGGAAACCAATTGCGTTATCCACTGGATAGAGATTTATCCGGTGGATATTGCTATCCAACTTTTGAACAACTGGGGCCAGTATAACTGGACAGGTATGGTTAAGTTTATTTAAATGAGACCAGCACTATGAATGTATAAGTGATCACATAAAGCTAGTAAGAACTCAGCACACTAGCTCTCACCTACCATATGAACCAAAATCCTCAAGCAAATTGCTGAACAGAAGGGCAAAAATCTCAGCTCGTCTAATATTGTGTAGGCAATTACTCAAACCAGTTCATGTAGTCAGAAGCGATGGATTATTACAAAGACAAAGCTGAAGTCACACTAGTCTGAGTTTGCACGCGCAACACACAATGTCCACACAATATCACAGTCATCATCTTCATAGCACCTCCAGGTGGAGTAAAAGACCACAAATGAGCAACCATACTCAAAAGTTCTTATTTATTTGCTTTGAGACGCTCCCTCATAAATGGCTTGAAATTTACAACAATAAAAGCACTGCACTTCCATTTGGAAATCATTTGCAGCTGCTGATTATAATAAATAAAACACGCTCTTTAGAGATTACTATTGATGTCTCAGCTATTAGGCATGTTGTAATATTTCAAGCAAATTTTGGGTATGCTTATCTTCAATGTATAAAATACTTCCTGCTAACTAATAAGTTTATATCAGTGTTCTCTCTGCAAAAGTCCTCATTCGAAAGAGCTGAACAACTGAGTCTATCTTTCTCTTGGCGCGAAAACCTATGAAAAGATGAACAAATTAAGCTACAAACAAGTACACTGTAAACTTGAGCTTGTCTGGTATCGGTTTGAGGAAAATAATTGAAGTACATACAACGACGCTCTGAACAAAAGAAGTAAAGTCAAGGCTGCGTCAATGTCTCGTTATTAACACATAAAAGTACTGACCATTCAATTCTGGAAGCTTCTCCTTCAAGCCAGTCAAGCCAGTAGAGCTGAAAGTTAGTCACTCCCAACAATTCAATTGGCCATCTTGCTTCGCGCAAGATTGCTGTTGTCGTTGTTTAGGCTTTATCCACGGACGACAAACCCAAAAACTGCACATCTTGGAAATCGCTTCGAGCTGAATCTTAGCGTTTCCTCAGTCGTCCGTAGCTTTCATTGTATATCAATATTAGCAAGGAAAATGTAAGTTTCATCGCTCAAACACTTGACAAAGACCAAAGAGACAAACATTCTGCGCGATTTGTGACGTTATACGGCCCGCTTCCTCGGCCAACTCGTTCCCAGTCTTCGGAGACACGATTTTGATCATTTTGGGTACTTTCAACGGCAAAAAAAACGGATTTTTGTTTCTTGCCATCCAATTTCACTTGCCATTTCGGAAATAACACATAATGAACTACCAAAATAAGCAAAAAAAATTTTTAGTTCATAGGCACTTTTAAGTTTTCGTTTTGTTTTAAATGCACGTTTTGTTGGTAAAAAAGATGGTTCACACATTAACAAGAGTGATATACGGTTGTTGTCTGCCTTCTTGGATCCTATAATACCATTCCACGGTAACACAGGTCTGATTTGATGCCACGTTCGATTTTTCGAACTCCTGATTTTGCAAACTAATTTTCATTTCCCTTGGAGGTTCGAAAAATCGGGATTCCACTGTAATAGAATACTTTACTTTAATAGAATACTTTAGAATACTTTTTAACTGTAATAGAATACTTTACTGGACAAGCATTTTACAGTTATTTAAAATGCTTAATAACAATCATCTATGCTTGAAAACACCTCATTACTCTTTTTTTAAATTAACATTTTAACATTTGTATTAGGGATACAATCGACAAAAAAACCTACAGTACCTAAAAAGCTAGCCCCTACTACTTGATTTATCACTGAACACAAACGTACATAGTTTATTCTACAGGTTTATTGGTAAACTTCAAATAAATGAACAATACTTCATATTTACACAGCGTTCTTTCCTCTGGGTTTCAGTTACTGTTGCTTCTGGTGAGAATTGCAATCATTGCTTCGCGCAACACTTTACTTCTGAAGCAATAAATGATTGGGTTACACAATGAATTTAGCATAAGACAAGAATGAACAAGGGGACGAAAAATATTAACCCATTTGGTATCTGAAGCAATTTTTCCCCCAATACTGATAAAATTTCCTGGTAAAAGGCACAAGAGAACAAAACCGATAATTACACTAGTAGTTTTCCAGGCCTTCTTTTCCGCTATAAATTTTGCAGCGGCGTTTGCAGGAATCTGTTCGCTTTGGATTTGCTTTTCATGTCTTCGAGAGGTAAAATAGACGGACATATGACAGTAGGCGATTACAAACAGACTTAAAATTGTCACAATTTGAAGAACCGTACTTGGCAACGAATTAACTACTAACAGTTTGAAAAGAGTATATGCACCGGCTGCGAACCAAGCAATTGCAACTGCTATCGCCAGACGAAACTTGGTGACAATTTGTTGGCATTGCAAAGGATATTTTAGTGCGATATAACGCTCAACACTTATGACCACCAAGTGAAAAAGAGACGCTAAAACGGACAGAAACCGCAGCGGAGAAACCAATTTCGTCACGATGTTGCAGTATGTGGTCACGGAACCATCAGCAATGGCGAAAATCTCCGCTGCTATGGTTGCAGGCAGGGTGGCAGTTCCAACAAGCAGATCGGTTCCCGCTAGACAAGCCAGTAGTATGTTGCTCATGTTCTGAAGTGTTCGTTTTGTCCTCACGGCCGCTATCACTAAAACGTTCATAACAATGATGAGAGGACAGCTGAAAGCGTTGAGAATTATCGAAGCCAGTGTTACAGAGACGCTTACCACGCGGTGGTCTTCATCTTGGAATCGGCGACAGTATTCGCTTGGAAGTAGGACTGTGGAGTAGCTGAGGTTATCAGAACTGTTTTGGTAAAACATGGTTGCTGAGTCACTACATTGGGCCTTTCTTTCCTCTGAGCTGGGAAAAAGAGTTGACTGTAACTTTATTGCTAAAAACATTATCATGTTGCTTAGCGGCAAAGCTCAATTTTCTTCGTAGAGATTAAGTACGCCATTCAGAATCGAGAACACTGAATCTCGTGTTAGAAAGAGATCAGCAGGGCTTATTTTTTAATTTAAAAAATGATTCTGATTACCAACTCTACCATATAACAAGCACGTTTGCCAATTTAAAGAGGCATTGGTGTTACTTTTTGAAGTCCCCTATTGTAAGGGCAGCAAATTTGAATTCGCCTTCCACTTTTTTAACTGATATCTCACTACCTAGGTACATGCGCGTGCATTTGAATATGACGTTCAGATGTTGCATTATAACTTTGTATTGCTTTTAACAAAAACAGTAATCCCGTCATACATGCCGCGTGTGCTATTTCGCTGCTTTTATAAGGGAAGATTTCATGTTGTTGGAGACCGCTTGGCGCTTCAGTCGGCCGGATTGGGATTGAGCTTTGCCTCTAAGTAAAAATCATAACGTCAGTGGGAAAAAAGACTCCGTGAACTTTTTCTGAGGCAAAATTTCAAAACGGCTGTACAATAGAAACTCCGCCCATTTTAATCTTAATTATCATCTTACATATTTTAAATAACAAATAGGCCACGTGGGTTTGACCCATGCCGCTTTGATGTCTCCGTAGCGCAAGATTTCAGATTCTCGGTTACTGATTGGCGCTCTTAATCTCTACGAAGAACATAGAGCTTTGCTCCTTAGTAATATGATATTGAAATGAGCAAACATGATCATGTTTTTGGTAATTAAGTTATCATTAACTCTGTTCCCATTTGAATGAATGATTTACCAGTACCGGATGCCCATGTTATGCGCAAAGGATTCTGGCGTCACTAGGGGGCAATCATTGCAAGTCGCTAGAAAGAAATGTATGGCGTAAAGTTGTTTCTTCGTCTAAAGCAGTGAATTTGGACAAAGAATAACGCTTTTTCGCTGTGATTTTGTGAGAAGTGGAGTTGACTAGTGTTCCTACGTGGAAATTGTAAGTTTCTGTGTGTTTAGTGCGATAAAATCTATCGATAAGCACTCTTTCTTGCGCAAGGTTGATTGTGAAATCTACATCACGCCGTGGTCTCGAAATAGTACACATTTAGGTATTAATTTGAGTGTATTGACTCAATAAACCCTTTTCATTTGTAATTACGTGTGCCAATGTTGTTGAGTCGTTTAAACCACGAGTATAAATAAGAGATATGCCCGGCGGCGATTATTGTACTTTGTGGGGATGCGACAACGATCGAAGGTACCCAGAGAGACAAGAAATTCTTCCTCACGTTGGTATATTGAGATTCTACTCGCCAAAGAACAAGCAAGATGTTTGATCATGGGCTAGAGCTATAAATCGTGAGAAATTCGAGGTTACAATGAGTACTGTGGTGCCGTTTACTGATTATGCTGAATGAAAGCCATTGAGCAGTACTTTCCTGAGATGCTGTTTAGGCTTCAGGCTAATGTTCGGACTTACTAGCCTTATGGCTACAATAGCACTGATGTGTCAGATTTTAACTGCCAAAGTAAATTTTCATTGCTTACGTACAACCTTACGCACGAAAGAGTGTTTATCGATAGATTTTTATCGCACTAAACACACAGAAACTTACAATTTCCACGTACCAACACTAGTCAACTCCACTTTTCACAAAATCACAGCGAAAAAGTGTTATTCTTTGTCCAAATTCAATGCTTTTGACAAAGAAACAACCTTACGCCATACATTTCTTTCCAGCGACTTGCAATGTTTGTCCCCTAGCGATCCCAGAATCCTTTGCGCATAACATGGGCATCCGGTTACTGGTAAACCATTCATTGCAGAGCCGAATGATTGTGACTCAAGACCACATTACATCAAAACAGTTCCACTTCTACAGCTATAAATGTACATCCCATCGCTAGAATGATCCGTGGTTTATGTTAATGCTGGCGTTTAACGATACTAAAGCCCCTTTGTGTTTCGACGAGGAAATGGCTCTTACTTTCAATGTCAAATATTCATTTACAAAATACATACTACCCCCTATCTCAAACAACAACTTTGGGTATTGGTCACACGGGTAGCAAGAAACGCTCCGGACATCTTTGACTCATCGTCGGAAACACAACTCGGAAAACCGAGAATAAAATATGTTTATTTCACCTGCAGGGTCACTGCCCTCAAACCCACTCTCCTCTCCCCCAACATTAGATCACGTGGTAAACTTATAACTTCACATCTTGGTAATCACAGCCCAGGCCACACTCCACTAACCGCGCTAAAGTATGCCAGAGTAATTCTTCCCCTTTTTTGAGTGCATTTTGTACCTTGTGTAGCGAAAATGAAACTGGCTTTCTTCGCAAGGGATACTTTTATTTGCAAATTGTAGCAATAGAAATTTTTGAAGAACAAATTGAAGTGAAAATCGGTCAATTTTTAAGATAACTGTTTAGTCATATAAAATCATTTTTATAAAGGCATGTTTAGAGGTGAGTTTTGGCTTTATTTCTTATTCTGACCAGTGTGAAATTTGCAGTCTTCATTTTATACTGACCGGGTAAGTTTATTATATCAACGACAGCAATCATGAAATCACTAGTCAAAGGCTCTTCGTTTTGGGAACACAGTAGGGTTGCGGCGTAATATATGCTTTATATACAACTGGGCTCGAGGAAAATCCCCCTTCTTAATCACTACAGGAAATGTAAATATGTGATTGATTTTTTATGGATGGAAACACCCGTAATGTGGAATTAGTTATGATTTTTGTATTCAATGTATAAGCCCCCCTTATCTACATTATTAAAGCGATATCCTATTCTTTGCAGGTGTTCCTGCTGGGGCAGCTAACATATACGTTTCAAGTGCATCAGGTGATGACAAATGGTCTTGTGACCAATCTAATCCGTGCAAAACCATTTCTCGCGCAGTAAACATGGCAACAATAGGCGATCGTATTTATCTGGATGGCACCAACACCGATAAAGATCCCTACAGCTGTAATGTAACATCAGTAACGTCAATACATTGGGGAATTTCCATCAACAAGAGTTTGTTTTTCGAAGGGTATGGCCCAATGCCTCAGATTCGATACTTAAACGGGTCAGGTTTGATTTTTGGTGGAACGGATAACGATATGATGATAACGTTATCAGGATTGTTTTTCTACGATGCTGTTGTCACTTTTCGCGATTCTTCGGCTCAAATAGATGGCTGCAAATTTGGTGGGCGCAAACAGAGAGTTGAGTTTACTGTGGAGAACAAGACATCGACCACCATCCGAATCCGAAATTCCTTGTTTTGGAAGAACACCAGTGGCTTTTCTGTTAATATTAACAGTAGAACAAGCAGAAACCAGATTGAACTCCTTGTTCCCGACGTACAAAACACAACGTTCATTGATAATTTTGTTCCTCATTGATAATTTTGTTCCTCCAGAAAATGACGATGGAAGATTAACAAAAGTGGAAATTTGGCAGCAACCCACCCGATCGTTTAAGTGCGAGCTTACCCTCGATAATGTCACATTCTCAAACAACCTGGTTACTCGGTTGGGTATGATTTATGTTAACTTGAAGAATGGTCACCTGAATATGTCTTTAAATAACATTGCTACGAGTGAAAACAATCATATTTGCTCCTTTGGAGACTGCACCGAACTTACCGTTGGAGGTAACATTGTGGCCGCTTTATTAATCGAGCTTATTTCACAACGCTCAGTGGAAGAGCCGTCAGTATGACTGCAACAAATTTGTCAGTTCAGGTCCATAACGCTTCATTTTCAGGATACGGTGTGAATGGAAATGGTGGTGCACTTTTGCTCTCGGCAACTGATCATGCAAATATTACCGTAACAAACTCATCGTTTGAAGATACTAGCTCATTTGGGGGCTTTCAAAGGTGGAGCTATTCATTTAGAGTGCTGGCGATCTACAGTGAAACTTAACAGGTGCGTCTTTAAAGGCAACAAGGCTGGAAGTGGAGGCGCCGTTTCCATTCATGAATTTAGGTCCTTGTCGAAGAGCGTGGAAAATGTGACCCAGAGAAAAGACCATTATATGCCTAAAACGAATACAGAGCCGCTGTTGAATGTAGACATAACAGATTGCGTGTTCGAAGCCGCGAGTTCGTATTCTACGTACAGTGGCGCCGTGTCAATTGTCGGTCCTAAGACACTGGTTCGCTCGCTGAATTCCACGTTCACAGACTGTAGCGCGCATACCTCCGGGGGAGCATTGTACGTGGGTTCTATCTTCCAAATGGTAGAAAGTGTTGCCCTCTATGTAGAAAATTCGCGTTTTATTGGTTGCAGAAATAATGGCGAGTTTGGTGGAGCAGTTTATGTGTCATTTGGGGCACTGACCAATGTGACTTTTAAAGAGACTTTATTTGAATCAAGCTCCTCCACTGTTTATGGTGGAGGTGTAGCCATCATTAAATCTTACTCAGCAATGAGCTCTGGAAAAGATTAAGATTTTAGTGTTGTTTCTCCAAATTTCATCACAACGGAGGAATCGTGTTTTCTTGAAAGTGCATCTTCCGCACCCGGGGGTGCAATCTGCATCGATGACTCGATCGCAGAGTATAACGTAACAGTAAAACAAACTAATTTTACGAATAACAGTGCTTACGGTCCAGGTGGAGCCATTTCAGTAATGGTCGCAAACAGAGGTTCTCAAGTTAATTCTAAGAAGTATGTGACAATCGAGAGTTCTCGCTTTGTCAACAACACTACACCCGCATCCGGAGGTGCAGTATGCATTGGTTATTCGACAGGAAACCATAATGTAACAATAAAAGATACATATTTTACGGAAAACAAAGCTATTGGTCCAGGGGGAGCGATGTACCTGGAAAATTCTAAGGTTGGTACTGCGAATTTTGTTCTCTTGCAGAGCTCAGGTTTTGAAAACAATGCTGCTACTGCGCCTGGAGGTGCGGTTTTTATCATTGGTGGACCAGCAGGGCAGAATGTAACAATCAAGAACTCATATTTCTCCAAAAACAATTCAACTGACCGCGGTGGTGCAGTTTCCGTGGATAATATGTTACTAGGAAATTATCTAAAGATAAATGATACGAGTTTTACAGAAAATGTTGCACAGGCTCCTGGTGGTGGAGTCTTTCTGGAAATACAGTTGATCATGTCAAACGTGACATTTGGAAACTGCAGGAGTATCCAGAGTGTCGGGGGAGGTCTGTATATTGAAGTCACCAAAAAGTCGCGTGTTGTGGTCGACCGTTCCCTGTTTCTGAATAACTTGTCGCCAATAACAGTCGGAGGAGCTCTTTTCATCTCGATGCCTTCAGATGAACGTGAAGACCCAGGCTGCATTAAGGAAGGTCTTTCTCATGAAAAATTTCCAAAGTGGGATTATAACAACAAACCTCTCTTCGAAAGCACAACATTTCAAGACAACACTGCATTGATTGGTGGTGCAGTGCATTTGCAAAATGGAGAAACAACATTTCAGAATTGCTTCTTTGTTGACAATTTTTGCATCAGCTGTTGGAGGATCAAGTTATGCAGCGGAGGGCTCAACTAGTGTTGTAATACACAATAGTTTTTTCATGCTATCCAAAACAGAGTTAATTAGCGACTTCAAGACCTTTTTAAAGTCATCTTTTATTCCACTGAGAGTACAGGGCCATTGGTTGTTCAAAATACGACGCTGAACGCCAAGCGGAATGCTGTTAAAAACTCTCTTGTCACCATTGGAAAGGGGGGTCCTGTTGACTTTGGCGAGAAAAATCTTACAGCACTTTACTGCCCAGTGGGAAGTGAAATGGAGTTTTTAAACTTTTCAAACACAATAACCACCATAACAAAAGAGTTTTCGTGTAAGGTAAGAGTGACTGGTCTGGATTATAGCCTTCTACCTTGCCCTGCGGGTCTGTACAGTTTGCAACGTGGCCAAACACACGGCACTTATCAAACGCCTGGCTTTCAGTGTCTCATTTGTCTGTTTGGAACAAATTGTAGCAAGAACATTATCGCTAAGCCAAACTTTTGGGGTTTCGAGGTGTCGAAATATCCACCAGTTCTAAAGTTTACTATCTGTCCAATGAGATACTGCAGTCCAAATGAAGAACTTGATTCGTTTGACTTCAATTACTGCCAAGGAAACCGTTCTGGTGTTTTTTTGTGGGCGATGTTACCCTGGTTTCACTGAGACACTTTACTCCACCCACTGCCGACCTATTGACAAGTGCAACGATTATTGGTTTTGGCCTGTAGCGGTATTGTATGTTCTAACAATAGCACTTTACTTCACGTTTAAGCCGCCTGTCACCAAAACCTGTAAACGTCCAGGAGCCAGAGTTTGACAGGGGATACCTAAAGATTGGATTTTACTTCAACCAGGCAGGAAATCTGCTCATCGTTTCGTCTTCTCATTCCAAATCTCTTCTAAAAACCTATTTTGTTGAACCTATAGTAGGATTGTTTAATTTTCAGCAAAAGGTCACCTCTTCGTCTGGGTTAGTATGCCCTTTCCCTGGTCTTACTGTTGTAACCAAATACCTTTTTTCCACGTTTCACTTATTTGGCACCCTACTTATGATTTTCGTTCTTTATAGTTTTCACTTTGGATTCCAGAAGTTACGTTGTAGTGACATTCCTGGAGCAGGTCCTCATCTTGGAGGTATACTGCAAATATTACTACTGGGATACACAATTCTAGGATCTGTCAGTTTTGATCTCCTTCGATGTGTTCCTATTGGTTCTGAGCGAAGATTGTTTTATGATGGTAACGTAGTGTTGCTGCAGTGGTGGCAATATATTTGTATAGCTTTTGTCGTCGTATTTGTCGTCCCTTTTGGGTTGGTGTTGTTTTGGGGATCAATGAAGCTGCACAGAGAGGCGCTGTCCGTGAAAAGATTTGTACTCGCTTGTGTTTTTCCTTTGCCCTCCCTAGTCAATTGGACATTCACCGCTCTCTTGGGGAATTCAAATGAGGGGAACTTTCCTTCTTCCGTGCTTTTGACTGAATCAATAGAAAAGGTTTTGTATGATCCTTTTAAAAGGCCCGTAGACGGCAAGGGAGGTTCTTTGAACTGGGAGAGCATACTGATTGGTCGTCGGCTGAATCTTATCATCGTGAAAGCTGCTATCAGCGACCCTTTTTCCCGCGTTATGCTGATGACCCTCTTCTCGTTTCTGGTTGTCCTTCACCATTTGGCAAAGCAGCCATTTCGGGATTCTAGGGCTAACGTGGTGGAAACGATTTCACTTCTGTCTTTAATAGTGCTAGGAATGGTCAACTTGTTTCCTGCAGCTTTTCTCTCATTGGCTGTTACATCTACTGGTCCCTTTGCTGATTGGCTGAATACTTTTTTGTGGATCGAACTTGTGATTCTTGGTTTTGTTCCCGCTGCGTGTGCATTGTTTGTTGTCCTTTTTGCAATCTCCCAGTTTGATCGCTTTCTGGGTTTCTCCTTTGAGCTTTGCAAACGCGCTTGTTGCAGTTTTCGGAAGGGATACCCGGCTGTTGCCCCCAGTGACATAACACTTTACCATGGGAATGCCTATTTGGCTTCTACCTGAAACGCGAGGAAAACAGCATCAAAGAACGCGTTTTTATGCGACTGTTCCAGAAAAGGAATGCTCGAAATATCCGATGTTTATGATCTTTTGGGGCCTAAATAACCCATCTTCGCTATGAACGAAAGAGTATTTTTAACTGTCAGTTTTGCTCACGATAGCAGAATGAAAGGAATGAACAGACTATAGTTCTTATTCAGAACAGCAGATTTATCTTCTTTTGTGAATCGCTTCATTTTTTATATTGTCATTTCTAATTTGGAATAAGAATATGTAGTACAGGGATACTTTGCATTTTCAAACATTATTTTTGTTATTGAATGTCACAACCATTAAATACTGTTTGTTTCAGCAGCCAAAAAGGCCTCTGGTTGGCACATTAATGTCAAAAGGTGACATTTTTGCCACACCACAGGCAACAATACAAAGATAATAATTAAAGAACAAGGAAAGAAGAAAGAATGATGGTAACAGTGGCGAGGAGGCCTAAACGACACTGTGAAGCTTATGTTAATTAGGCCTCCTCAATTATAATGATCACAGTAACATAAAGCATCGTTGTTAAGTCTCAAAAAAGTAAAGTGAATGCGAAAGTACTAAAATTTTGCATGGATATAAAATGTAAGTTGTGGTTGCGTACGGGAGCTAACGTTTTCCGTAAGGAAAGTACAAGCGCAAGTAAGAGCTTTTTTCATTAGCTTTCAAAGAGAATATATTTTGTAAAGGTGATTAGCAGCGGGTGAGAGGTTCGACAGTGAAAGATCTCCGTAGAGATTTCTTTGGAACTGGTAAAGTTGCCGAGGAGGCGGGGGAGGGGTACTCTAAAAATGTTTGGTTAACGTTGTGCTGCTGAACTTCCGAGACCCTTATATTAGACTCCTATTCCAGGCCATATTCAGCGCTGAGCGTTCATCCCTGGTTGCCCGGTAAATGATGCCCTATTCAAGACCAAAGCTCGCTGGTTTCTGTACAGTATCCCAGACTAAAATTTTTTGAAATCCGCACCCTTCAGAGTGGCACATACCCATGTAGCTCATATATGCGAGTACCCACCCCCGCGCCCCCCCCCCCCCCCCCCCAGGTGAAGTTGCTAAATACTTCTCCGAGGATCTTCGGTCTCATCACTCTTGAAAGTACATATCTTATTGGCAGTCTTAAAAAATAGGTTATAAAACAAAAATACGTTATAAAATATTCAGGACGTTAGCTTCTGAATGTTAGCTAAAAGCGAACAAAGTGAGTTAAGTGTATAAGGGTGCGTTTCTTTGGGAGAATCCAAGATTGGATTTTTGATCCGAGATCACACGGATTTGTTACTACCAAAGAAACGAAAAATCCGAAAATGGATTTTTTTTTGCGTGACAAGGTTGAAAAGGCCCATTAAACTTTTGTAAACGTTATGGACCGGATTGACTTCGAACAGAGCGACTAATTGCTGCTACTTGGGTTTGAAACCACTTTCAGTCGGCCAGGGTATCGTAGTTTGTATAGCAGTGAAGTTCTCCGAAAAGTCACGACTTCCTATAAAATTTTGGGTACTGACATTCTACGATAAAATAGCATTGAAAACTCACCTTGATCGCTCGCCATGTCATCCACCTGACAAGACAAATTGGCAGGAACCGGGGGGGGGGGGGGGCGGGGGAGGTGAACTCGTCGATTGGTTGTCCGGATGATCTTGGCCATCGTGACGTCACGACGAGCGAAGCGTGCGACTTTGCTGAGTTTTCAAAAATGGCGCTGGCAAACGTTTTGGATACTCGGTCTACAAACTTATTTTTTGTGCTAGTCCGGCTTTCAGCTGTGCTTGTTTTCTTGTGGAATGGAAACTTAGGATCTCTTTTTCGATATAGGTAAGTGGTTTCTTATCTTACCCTTTAAATCATACTGGAAAAAATGTTTTAAGAACCACGTTAAATCTTTCGTGATCGCAAAATTATGTGGGAAAGTTGTCACTGTCCGCGTCCGGAAAAGTGTGTTCATTTCAGTTATATATCACAGGAGAACTTGAAACTTGGCCAGAGAATAGCCTATAATTTAAGAAAAATTTTCCAATTAAAAACTTTGGTATAAAGTCAACCTTAAAAAGGATCAGTCCGTTTGTTTCGCTGAGTGGACTAGAAGACAAACTTAAAAGTGTATGTTTAGCACTTTAAATTTAAAGTTTTCTGAAAGAATGTGCTTCTATCTACTATATATAGCAAGAAGAACTATCCTTAAATGCTTGGGGACAAGTAATCGAACTAAGTTAAATTTTTTTCTACCACATTTAATCCGTGTACAATTCATCTTTGCAGAACAACATAAAAATCTGAATCAGGTCACAAATCATGGGGACGCCCGAGGAAATAGATTTTACGCCGAGCCGATACTGTTATTTTTATCAAAACTTTTAGATATATTAGAACACCATCGGGTTCAGAGGTCTTGTCCAACTTATTCTCAATATCTCCAGTTTCTTTTTAATTTCCTGTCCAAGTTATAACTTGTTTTAAAAAGAGTTTCGCCATGGCTACACGATCCACGACAGACGATCGAGATGACCGTTTCGAAAATAAAATGAATCGGCCGTATTTCACTTAATTTTAAAAGACTAATTCATTTTAAAACTGTCAAACTGAGCACCATTCTAGTGACTATAGCTCCTTGTGGAAATTTTGACAATCAGTAGCCTGAGAAAATTGGCGTTCTTGATAGACTGTCGTTTTTCATAATTATTCAACAAGAGTAATGTCAGACGTCAGCACAAATTTTTCCGGAAAGCCGGCGCACCAGTTGTTTGGTTTTACCTCGGGAAAATGTTGTCGTCTTTGTGGGTTTTTACGAGATGGTTCAGTGAAAATAAGGCATTCCTCTGGCCCACTACTAACTTCCAACCTAGCACAAGACTTGAAAATAATAATTTCTCTACACTGAAGCATTTTTCTTCACTTTAAAGATGTTAGCTTTCTTTTTGGGAGTGAACATACTACGTAGTCAACTTCACAACAAAAATTGCCTTTAAACCCACTGATCATTTTTTAGCGCATGTAAAACGATTCATTTTAACGGCCATTCGAAACTTTTAAATCATATCAAGGTCTTGTTTTTCTCTCGGAGTCACATATCGTTAGGTTTTCTTGTTATCGTTTTCAAAGGAACCAAGCTTTTATTTTTCAATGGCGTGCGTAATTTATCGATATCGAAGTTTTGCGTATATTGGTGCCTTGAACAGCTTGTTTTGTGAAAGATGCTGCATTTTCGGAAATTACATGAACAGGTTACTAGGTGTCTGGGCTCTTTTCATTGCTTTGTTTCAAATTCTTTGAATGATCACCCGAGAAAGACTTCTGGCGATGCAATTGTTTGACAGCCATTTTAACTTCCAGACTTGACCTGCCTGTGACGTCACGTTGCCCCGATCATCCGCCGCACAATTCCTATAGGGACGATTGACAAGTTCACCAGCCCCTCCCCCCCCTGGGCGGGAGTATGGCGGACTTTCACAGGAAGACCGCTTGCCAAATGTAGTTTCTTCGGATCCGTCCCCCAAAGAAACGTACGGATCATGAATCCTAAAAATCCGGATTTAGATTTGATCTGATGTACCACTCGGAGTGTGGATTCTTCAGATCACTAATCACTGATTAATCCATTTTCGGGTTTAGGTAAAAAACGCAAAATCGGTTTTTGGATAAAAGAATCCGGCTTTGGATTTTCCCGAAGAAACGCACTCTTAAGACGACGTAAATATTTTGTTACTGAAAGCGTGAGTTCCGGAAAGTGAGAAAAAGCCCAAGCAACTTTCTCCCGGGCTTCTTACCTCTGGTGTTTTTTTGGGCACAGACGGTGTAGCCATGGTGATTTAAGAGAATAAGAAACACGAAATTTTGTTCTTTCTTTTGCCACTTATTGTCCCAGGCCTGAAGAGAAACAAGTCGTCGGCTTAGAACGATGGATCGGTTTAATATCTTTTATTCTTAACTTTGTGCAGCAGAAGGGCGAGCCAGCTAAATTGATTAATGTATGAGGCCATAGCCAAGCCCTAGTTGTTCTTGACTCTTTAAGGGCATTTGTTGTTGTCTATTTTTTTTAAACGACCGACAAGCCTGACGTGGATTAAAGAAATCATTTTTGCAAAGTAATATCTTTATCTCGATTTAAACAACGTTCAAAGTGGATTTTAGACGTCTGCCTTTGTTTACTTTAACACGACATAAAATATAGAACCGATTTTCGCTTTGTATGAAGCTAAACGTGGCATTAGAAAAGTAAGTTGGGAAGTTTCTTTGTGCTGCATAAATATAAGCAGAACTCCCTTCGTGTGTAAAGGTACCGTACGAAAAAACATGTTTTTCTTAACACAAAAACCGAAACTAGTGTTAACACGGTTAAAGTCGCATTTTCAGCCGTTGGCAAGTTCTAGGAGTTAAAGAATTTAGGGAGCTTTCCAAAAAATGTAATAAAAAGGGTAGGTCACCGAACTAGTTTTTCAGATAAACTGAAATTTGGAGGTTCTTTTTGTGGACCTTTCATGTTGCTATGGTAACGGCTATGACATCACGATCAGCCCTAAAGTATTGCCCGACAAAATAAGTGCTAAGATATTCATAGTTTGCCTACATGGTCAGAAATAATTTTTTGTAACCTTTAATCGTTTCAATAGGATTATAACAATTAATTAAAAACCCTTTCAAGCCACCTTAACTGAACTCCTGTTAAATTCTTGAAATCCAACTAAGATTGATTTTTTTTCGCATTTTCAGCCGTTGGCAAATTCCATTATGTTGAAAACCCTGATTTGTAAAATTTGGTTGCATCAATAAACAAATGTTACTTGACATATGCACGCGGCAAACACAACGTCTTTTCTCTGACAGAGTTTTTAGAATTTTTACACTACTGACACCGATGATAAGCAATCTACGATGAGTTAATTTATTTTTTTAAAGTTTAATAGCCTACCAAATGTTCTCGTTAAATGAAAAATTAAGAAATTAACTTTCAGTTATAAATTACAATATATTCTCAATAAACACTAAAAAATACAAAATAATTTTAACTATTTCTTCTAAACGACAGAAAACATACTACAGTGTTTCAAAATAACATCTGCAGAAATTTTGCAGATGTATTCAAGATAAATTGTCAAGCAATTAAGTATTTTTAACTGTTTTCTTGTATATCACAATATAGGTTGACACTGCCTTAAACATTGTTGAAGTTTCCTTTGAACTCCTTTAACACATAAACTGTACTTTGTCGAGTTGCCATAGACTGAACTCTCGTAAATTCTCGAAATCCAGCTAAGGTTGATTGTTTTTCTCGTTTTGACAGCGCTATCAAGTCCATATGGTATGAGGAAAATTGTTACGTGTTATGTTTGACACAACTACACAACTTTTAAGTTGTGTAGTTGTGTAGTTGTATAAAAATATCCCTCTAAGCTATTTGGTTTTACATATGAACGACAGAAGACATGATAAAATATCTGCCATTAACAAATCTAAATTCAGCATATAATGCGGAATAGTTTCCACGTTTGATAAAATTAAAACTTACTCCTTTTATGTATGTGCAGGATACGTTTCAGTTATTCTAACGTCCATGAAAACGGAGGAAAATTAAGAGTTATTTAATCGAATGACGTTCTTTTACAGACAAGATGATAACGAGCTTGCGTCCTCATCAGACTTGTGATCATTTGGCAGGGACAAAGGCATTAGCATCTTGGGTTCAATCCCTAACATTTCACACTGTCTACAAACAGGTAAGATCAAGCGAAATGAATTGGAGTGTTCTATTCCAACGGAAACGTGCTCTCCCTTCTCCCCACAGTTATGGCATACATTCTCCAGTCATAAGTTGCTGTAATAAAACGCTGTTTCTACGGCATCATCGCAGGTCAAACAGGACTTCCAGGAAAGTTTCCCATTCAGAAAAGTAGTCGGCGAAATAATCGACGAACCACAACTGAACACACGTTTGTCGATGGAATCTTCAAGTATTTTCTTTTCTCGCGAAGATAATGGTTTTGGGGAATAAAAGCAGCGTGGTCTACGGCAACGGAAACAGCGTACTGTAGCGCGCACTTTGCTGCCTGTAAACGGTGCGGAGACGTTTCGAAGTTTCGTAGAAAATGAAGTTGTTGTAGCCTTGAATTCCGGACTTGTGGGAGGGCTTGTAGCAGTCGTGCAGGAGAAACACTTCTTCATGTTGAATGTTGCAATGAGTTGATTCGATAATCCTTTCACCACTTTCTGCCTTTTATAAGAGCGATTATTGACGTCATTGATACGATTTGGGTGGGGATGATCGACACACCCTTGCCTTTTGCAATTGTTGACGCTATTGATAAGATGCTGGTTATTGGCGGGCCTGGATTGACACTCTCTTGTTGTTGCCAAGGTTGCTTCATGTTATTTTGCCCTTTCCTGGCCAGAGGTGGATTATGAATGTTGCTCAATCACATTTAAAAGGTTTCCCTTCATCTCCTATTGTATTGAAATAAATAACTGAATTTGGTTACGCATGAATGAATAACTAACAATTATTGCACGAGCCTGTGCTTTATACGAAGTGATAAAGTAAACCGCTAGCGTAATAATTGTTTTTGTTTAAAATTTGAACTTCGGTAATTGTTGATGCATTGTTTGCCATCTTTTATGGACATTTGAGTTTTCGAATACCGTGGGATATGACATGGTATCCAGTTTCCTTTTAAGGCAAAAAAGAGATGATCCTTTTAAAAGGCCCGTTGACGGCAAGGGAGGTTCTGTGAACTGGGAGAGCGCTCTGATTGGTCGTCGGCTGATTCTTATCATCGTAAAAGCTGCTATCAGCGATCTTTTCTCCCGGGTTATGCTGATGACCTTCTTCTCGCTTCTAGCTCTCCTTCACCATTTGGCAAAGCAGCCATTTCAGGATTCTAGGGCTAACGTGGTGGAAACGATTTCACTTCTATCTTTAATAGTGCTAGGAATGGTCAACTTGTCTCCTGCAGCTGTTCTCTCTTTGGCTGTTACATCCACTGGTCCCTTTGCTGATTGGCTGAGTATTTGTTGGTGTATGGAACTTGTGATTCTTGGTTTTGTTCCCGCTGCGTGTGCATTGTTTGTCATCATTTTTGTAATTTCCCAATTTTGTCGCCTGGTGCTCCTCCTATGTCGTTTCCTGCGGTTATCCTTTGAGCTTTGCAAACGCACTTGTTGCAGTTTTTGGAACAAAGATACCCGGCTGTTGGCACCAGTGACATAACATTTAACCATAAAATGTCTATTTTGCTTCTACCTGAAACTCAAGAGAAACCATGTCAAAGAACGCGTTTTTATGAGACTGTTCCAGAAAAGGATTACTCGAAGTATCCGATGTTTATGATCTTTTGGGGCCTAACCCATCTTCGCTATGAACGAAAGAGCATTTTTAACTGTCAGTTTTGCCCAAGATAGCAGAATTAAGGGAATGGACAGAATATAGTTCTTATTCAGAACTGCAGATTTATCTTCTTTTGTGAATCGCTTCATTTTTTATATTCTGTCATTTCTAATTTGGAATAAGAATATGCAGTATAGCGATACTTTGCATTTACAAACATTCATTTTGTTATTTGAATGTCACAACCATTAAAAATTAGTTGTTTCAGCAGCCAAAAAGGCCTCTGATTGGCACATTAATATCAAAAGGTGACATTTTTGCTACACCACAGAGAGCGATACAAAGATAATAATTAAAGAACAAGGAAAGAAGAAAGAATGATGGTAACAGTGGTGAGGAGGCCTAAAGGACACTATGAAGCTTATGTTAATTTTAAATCTCTCCATAGAGATTTCTTTGGAACTGGTAAAGTTGCCAAGGAGGCGGGGGAGGGGGTACTCTAAAAATGTTTGGTTAACGTTGTGCTGCTGGGCTTCTGAGACCCTTATATTACACTCCTATTCCAGGGCATGTTTAGCGATGAGCGTCCATCCCTTGTTGCCTGGTGAATGATGCCCTATTCAAGACTGAAACTCACTGGTTTCTGTACTCTATCCCAGACTAAAATTTTTTGAAATCTGCACCCTTCACAGCGGCACATACCCAAGTAGCTCTTATATGCGAGTACCGCCCCCCCCCCCCCCCCAGGTGAAACTGCTAAATACTTCTACGAGGATCTTCAGTCTCATCACTCTGGAAAGTACATATCTCATTAGCAGTCTTAAAAAATAGGTTGTAAAACAATGACCGCTTTGCGCCCCAGTCTTAACACGTCCATTGGAATTTAACTTGTGGTTGGAGATGCTTATCGTCAAGTAAACCTGGTCAGTTTTTAACAGTTAGATACCAGCTATAATTTGTCAAACAGCATTTTCTTTTGAACAGCGTCTTCATTTTTGCTTGGGAAAGCTGAGAATTTGGTTGAGCATGTTATTGTTAATTAATTAATTAACTTCATTGTTTTGAAGCGTAAAATTGAAGTGATTGAATTCTAATCTGTTCAAATTCTGAAAATAAGATATTTAGGTTCTTTTACAGGTTATGTGAAATCACCCAAATGGTTAGGATGTTTTAAACTGATCCAGAATTAAAGTTGTTAAAGAGTTTTTACAACCTTTCTTTGGTAATGTGGGTTGCGCCTCACCAATGAAGTCATTGTCAGTCACTAGTGCGTCAGGTGACATGTTTTACAGGTGAACTCATTCGCGGCTTTTCTCAGGTCATCTTGCACTCTCCCTTGGAGACAGTCACAGTTCATAAATCTCCTGCAATCCTTGAATTTCTAACCAGAAAAAAAAAACAAAACAAAACAAAGCAAAAAACCCCGTTTTTCACCACTCAAGCTGCGTTTGCTTCTACTGTTTCCCAAAAATACGTTATAAAATATTCTGGACGTTAGCTGCCGAATGTTAGCTAAAAGCGAACAAAGTGAGTTAAGTGTATAAGGGTGTGTTTCTTTGGGAGAATCCAAGATTGGATTTTTGATCCGAAATCACACCGATTCGTTACTACCAAAGAAACGAAAAATTCGAAAATGGATTTTTTTTTGCGTGAGAACGTCGAAAAGGCCCATTAAACTTTTGTAAACGTTATGGACCGGATTCACTTCGAACAGAGCGACTAATTGCTGCTACTTGCGTTTGAAACCACTTTCAGTCGGCCAGGGTTATTGTAATTTGTATAGCAGTGAAGTTCTCCGAAAAGTCACGACTTCCTATAAAATTTTGGGTACTAACATTCTACGATAAAATAGCACTGAAAACTCACCTTGATCGCTCGCCATGTCATCCACCTGACAAGACAAATTGGCGGGAATATGGAGGACTTTCACAAAAAGACCGCTTGCCAAATGTAGTTTTTTCGGATCCTTCCCCCAAAGAAACGCACGGATGATGAATCCTAAAAATCCGGATTTAGATTTGATCTGATGTACCCAATCGGAGTGTGGAGTCTTCAGATCACTAATCACTGATTAATCCATTTTCGGATTTAGGTAAAGAAACGCAAAATCGGTTTTTGGATAAAAGAATCCAGATTTGGATTTTCCCAAAGAAACGCACCCTTAAGACGACGTAAATATTTTGTTACTGAAAGCGTGAGTTCCGGAAAGTGAGAAAAAGCCCAAGTAACTTTCTCCCGAGTTTCTTACCTCTGGTGCTTTTTTGGGCACAAACGGTGTAGCCATGGTGATTTAAGAGAATGAGAAATACAAAATTTTGTTCTTTCTTTTGCCACTTTTTGTCCCAGGCCTGAAGAGAAACAAGTCGTCGGCTTAGAACGATGGATCGGTTTAATATCTTTTATTCTTAACTTTGTGCAGCAGAAGGGCGAGCCAGCTAAATTGATTAATGTATGAGGCCATAGCCAAGCCCTAGTTTTTCATGACTCTTTAAGGGCATTTGTTGTTGTCTATTCTTTTAAAACGACCGACAAGCCTGACGTGGATTAAAGAAATCATTTTTGCAAAGTAATGCCTTTATCTTGATTTAAACAACGTTCAAAGTGGATTTTAGACGTCTGCCTTTGTTTACTTTAACACAACAAAATATAGAACCGATTTTCGCTTTGTATGAAGCTAAACGTGGCATTAGAAAAGTAAGTGGGGAAGTTTCTTTGTGCTGCATAAATATTGGCAGAACTCCCTTCGTGTGTAAAGGTACCGTACGAAAAAACATGTGTCTCTTAACACAAAAACCGAAACTAGTGTTAACGCGGTTAAAGTAGCATTTTCAGCCGTTGGCAAATTCCAGGAGTTAAAGAATTTAGGGAGCTTTCCAAAAATGTAATAAAAAGGGTAGGTCACCGAACTAGTTTTTCAGATAAACTGAAATTTAGAGGTTCTTTCTGTGGACCTTTCACGTTGCTATGGTAACGGCTATGACGTCACAATCAGCCCTAAAGTATTGCCCGACAAAAGTAGTGCTAAGATATTCATAGTTTGCCTACATGGTCAGAAACAATGTTTTGTAATCTTTCATCGTTTCAATAGGATTATAACAATTAATTAAAAACCCTTTCAAGCTACCTTAACTGAACTCCTGTTAAATTCTTGAAATCCAACTAAGATTGATTTTTTTTCGCATTTTCAGCCGTTGGCAAATTCCATTATGTTGAAAACCTTGTTTTGTAAAATTTGGTTGACTACAATAAACAAATGTTAATTGACATATGCACGTGGCAAACACAACGTCTTTTCTCTGACGGAGTTTTTAGAATTTTTACGCTACTGACACCGATGATAAGCAATCTGTGATGAGTTAATTTATTTTTTAAACTTTATTAGCCTTCCAAATGTTCTCGTTAAATGAAAAATTAAGAAATGTAATATTCAGTTATAAGTTACAATATATTCTCAATAAAGACTAAAAATACAAAATAATTTTAACTATTTCTTCTAAACGACAGAAAACATGCTACAATGTTTCAAAATAACATCTGTAGAAATTTTGCAGATGTATTCAAGATAAATTGTCAAGCAATTAAGTATTTTTAACTCTTTTCTTGTATACCACAATATCCTCTGAGGTTGACACTGCCTTAAACATTGTTGAAGTTCCCTTTGAACTCCTATAACACATAATTTCTTCGAAACATGTACTTTGTCGAGTTGCCATAGACTGAACTCTCGTAAATTCTCGAAATCCAGCTGAGGTTGATTGTTTTTCTCGTTTTGACAGCGTTTTCAAGTCCATATGGTATGAGGAAAATTGTTATGTGTTATGTTTGACACAACTACACAACTTAATATCCTTCTAAGCTATTTGGTTTTACATATGAACGACAGAAAACATAATAAAATATCTTTCATTAACAAATCTAAATTCAGCATATAATGCGGAATAGTTTCCACGTTTGATAAAATTAAAACTTACTCCTTTTAAGTATGTGCAGGATACGTTTCAGTTATTCTAACGTCCATGAAAACAGAGGAAAATTAAGAGCTATTTAATCGAATGACGTTCTTTTACAGACAAGAAGATAACGAGCTTGCGTCCTCATCAGACTTGTGATCATTTGGCAGGGACAAAGGCATTAGCATTTTGGGTTCAATCCCTAACATTTCACACTGTCTACAAACAGGTAAGATCAAGCGAAATGAATTGGAGTGTTCTATTCCAACAGAAACGTGTTCCCCTGTCTCCCCACAGTTATGGCATACATTCCCCAAACATAAGTTGCTGTAATAAAACGCTGTTTCTACGGCATCATCGCAGGTCAAACAGGTTTTCCAGGAAAGTTTCTCATTCAGAAAATTAGTCGGCGAAATAATCGACGAACCACAACTGAACACACGTTTGTCGATGGAATCTTCAAGTATTTTCTTTTCTCGCGAAGATAATGGTTTTGGGGAATAAAAGCAGCGTGGTCTACGGCAACGGAAACAGCGTACTGTAGCGCGCACTTTGCTGCCTGTAAACGGTGCGGAGACGTTTCGAAGTTTCGTAGAAAATGAAGTTGTTGTAGCCTTGAATTCCGGACTTGTGGGAGGGCTTGTAGCAGTCGTGCAGGAGAAACACTTCTTCATGTTGAATGTTGCAATGAGTTGATTCGATAATCCTTTCACCGCTTTCTGCTTTTTATAAGAGCGATTACTGACGTCATTGATACGATTTGGGTGGGGATGATCGACACACCCTTGTTTTTACAATTGGTGGCGCTATTGATAAGATTCAGGTTATTGGGGGGCCTGGATTGACACTCTCTTGTTGTTGCCAAGGTCGTTTCATGTTATACATGTATTGCCCTTTTCTGGCCAGAGATGGATTATGGATATTGCTTAATCACATTTTAAAGGTTTCCCTTCATCTCCTACTGTATTGAAATAAATAACTGAATTAAATTACGCATGAATGAATAACTAACAATTATTGCACGAGCCTGTGCTTTATACGAAGTGATAAAGTAAACCGCTAGCGTAATAACTGTTTTTGTACTCACCCTCTCTCGGGTAAGTCAAGTTTTATACGGGAATGCGACCCGCGCGATTTCCCGCCGAAAATTGAGCGGTACAACACTTGACTTAGCGGAGAGAGGGTGAGTTTGGCATTTGGCGGCACAGAAGTCACTCATGTCGTCCCCCGGTGGAGCGAAATTTGGCGCTTTGTCCCAGGTTTGACCGTTAGTTTTGACCCTCTTTTCCTTACAGGCCTGTGATGGCGGCGATTTCGAAAAGTTAGTTCTTTTTTAATGCAGGATTGTACTTCGAGAGATAAACTAATTGACGATTGAATCACATAGAAAGGTAGGGCATTTATCCTTTTTGAAATGTGTTGTGGTTTGAAAGCGCTGACTATGGCTTAAATCGATTTCTAGCGGGCATTTCGAGCGGGACCTCGAATGTCAGTTGGCAAGTTTGAATTCCCGTTTTCCTACCTTTAGCTCTCTTTAGTACGTGACATGCCGTCGCATCGACCGTTAAGCAGAAAATCGCCGAAAACGGCCTCCAGAAGCTTGGAAAAACGATAAAAATACAGCAAACACACAACAGGTAAGGTTTTTTAAACTTTATTTCGATTTTAATGTATTTTGGGCGGAAAACCGCCGATTATTTTCGATCGAATTTCAGCTCCATACAAAGTCTCATATTACGCTTTGGTTACCTGTGATTTTAACTGTCGGGTCGGCTTGTGCAATTGTCTATTTTCTTGTCCTAGAAGTTTTCAATAGTAATAATCTTTTAAGGGAAGCAGTTGTCGGTTTAAAGCTATTTTATCCGAAAAGCTTCCGAAAAAGGTTTTTGCGTTCCTCAAAGCGCAAAACTTAACTTATGCCATAATTTAAAGCGTGTTTGGTGTTTGTTTGTTTTCATATCTTGATGGTATAAATTTTTGACCAGCTTATAGTGGCAGTTCATGTTATTTGTTAACTGAACATCCGAACGCGATGAAGATAACCCATTTACTTCAGAATAAGTTTTATTTTGTTGTTGTAAATGAGGGCCGTTTCAAGTTCATTCAAGCGAACAGCCAATTTAATCCAAGGAGATTTGACAAGCCTTGACAGTTAATGAGAGGATATGGAAACATTGCAAAAACCAAGCAAGACGGCTCCTGAGTAAAATATGTGTTCAGTTTGATGCCCGAAAAAAATTTATCAAGCTGTGCTCAGCCTCTAGAATGACCTTTCGAGCTTGGATTTACAGAAAAGATCCTCAAAATATTGGAGGACAATTCGGAACACTTTCGGGCTTTTGAGAAACACTTTTCGAAAGGGAACAAGCAAAAGAAAGCCCTGAAATATCTCAGACCGAAAAGTTTCAGGACTATTTTTGAGAAACGGGCACCAGTTTATTCCTTGGCGGCTCTGCTTTTAGGAAGTATCTTGGTTATTATCTGATATTTTCCAAATTGAAAGGTACTCATTTTGTAACAAACACCTATTGTCAGGTTAAAACGTAAAATAAGAATGATGCGACCCATTGGTTTCCTGGAAAGAAAAGACACAAAGAGACAGTTCACCTCACAATAACACAACATTCCTAAATCAATTGGACGAACATTTTCGAAATGAAATCTTGATAAACGGAACTGAGTAACAAGGTTGCTTGCCAGTGCTGTCTGCACAGAAATCCATTTTGTCGTATCGTTTGTGGTACTTTTTACCCGACAACGGTTTCTGCAATCAGGCGCATACCAAGAACTAGAGATCATCTTGCATTGTTGGACTGTCATTATGAGTAGGTCTGGGAACAATCAATTACACTTGCTGAGCTTACTGCATTTGCCACTGAGTTATGACCTTTTGCACACTGGTCAAATGCTCTTGACTTCAACTCCCTCTACTTCCGTCGGGAATCGTCCTTGTGTGCGGAAGGTCATGGGTGCGACTCCCATCTTGGACTTCTTTGTCTAGCCTGCATATAAGACGCGTCCGTAAATTGTAGGACGCACAGGAGCCTCGCGCGCGTGCCCGACATCGGGCAAGGACGTCTGCTACTTAAGGTTACTCCGGACCTTCGCGGGTGTCCTCGGGGAAAAAATTCGTATGCGCGCCACTTAAAAGGAAAACACGGCAAATTATATATCGTTGGAAAGCTTAATAAATGTAGATTTCGGAAAAAAATAGAAATTGCCGATTTCTTCAATTCCGCTAAAGAAAATCGCAATCAATTGCGAAAATGACCATGTGTCATTCAATTGAATTAATAGGGTATCAAATCCAAGCACATTGGCAAAATAAATGCACAGTGTTAATCCAAAAGGACCAATCATCAAAAGTGTGTCAGCATTTTTCGATATTCTGACTGGTTATTTCTTAATTAATCTGTCAAGTTCGAGAAGCAAAGAATGCGCCATGGGCATTACATTGAAGATCGCCACGGGAGAAATATTATAAATTTCAAAACTCCCCGACACGCTTTTGTTTCACATCTAAGGAATGTTTAGGCCAAATTTCACAGAAATCTGCCCAGTTTTGGTACCCTATTAATTCATTTGTTTGCCGGAATGACGCATGGTCATTTTCACGGTCATTTTTGCAATTTTCTTTTGTGAAATTAAAAAAACTGGCAATTCATATTTTTTTTCTGAAATCTACATTTATTAAGCTTTCCAACGATATATAGTTTGCCGTGCTTTCCTTTAAAATGGTCCGCATACGAATTTTTTTCCCGGAGGACACGGGAGGACACCTGCGAAGGTCCGGAGTAACATTAAGCTATTCTTTACCTAAGGGTCTGCAGGTCAAATAGATTCAGTTTAACATCACCTGACGTTGTTAAAAATAGCTTTGTTGTGAGAAGGTGTAAGTGAAGGTGAAACGAATTCAACGAATTTCACACCTGAGAAGAAAAGAAGAGTTCAATCAACAGGGTTCCTTGGAAATTCTCGGCAAATAATCAGTAAACGTTTGGACGGTCTTGGAAACGTTTCGGTAAATTGTCGCAATTCTTCTGTCGATTTTCCAATTTTCCGCAGAAAGAGCATTGTTAGTTAAAGTTGTAAAAGTTGCATAAGAAATGTATTTCTTTTGCTTGGCTATGCCATGCTGTTCTTTGGTAAATAATCCACTCGTAAGATGATATTTTTGTGTAAACCTCTCGCCTAAAAGCTAGTGTGTGTTCTGAAAATCACGTCTCTTGCAATAAGTTGAAGAGATCATTTTAAAGTTTAAACCTTATGTTCTTTAATAAATTGGTGGATAACACCACCGTGTTTTTAATTCGGATTAAAGTAGAGGCGGCCTTCAAACAAGCAGACACACAAGAATCTATTGAAATCGGGTTGACTGCTGCTTGTTGCTTGCTTGAATGAGTTTTTCAATCTTTTTCTTCCGGATTCCTTGTAGTGGAACAATTTCTTTAAGCCGTTTTGTCTCATTATTCTAACATGACCACCTGACGAAAGTCCTAATTTGTCAAAAATGCAACCTTTGTAAACATTTACACTTAAGATTCCCCTTGTGATAACAGACAAAACATCATAATGAAAATGAAAATTATCTTTTCTTAAACCGAACGTTTAGTTTGTTGAAGTAACCTTATCTCTCGAAACAATTGATCTTAACGTCATTAACAAATTGCGGTGTGAAAATATTTAAAATGTTGTCACATTTCAGAGGGGCTTTCAATCTCTAGTGCGTTATAAATGATGAAAGGAGGTCAACATTGTGCAGGTATGGTCTCTCCCAGTACTTGAGTAAGCAGTTACTGAGAAAGCACAGAAAAAGGAAGAAAATAACATCAACGTCAATGAAACGAACATTTTAAGTTTGTCTGAATTGTATCAGGTTCAATGCCATAGACGCGGAAAGCTGTTTGGCATTTATTATTAATAAACACATACAGTCATCTAAATGAGTTTAATCACTGAAGATGGGGAAATATCATTGGAGCAAAAGAACAAGTCTTAGCAGCTTTCTCATTAAGGCTCTTTTTAAAGTGATAGTGGTGCTTTGCAGTCGGGTTCCTGTTGTGACACTGCTTCAAACGGAGTTTATACGAGTATAAACTGTTCATGAAAAAATAGAAAACTCACTGGAAGAAAATGCATCGATTGTATTGTTTGCTTATTCAAGGAATCTTTTTGTTTATATTCCTCGAGGAGCTGCCTCTGTTACAGAGTGGTAAGGTCTTTATTTGAAGATTCTGTAAAGATTTACTTAAATTATATTCAGCAAGTGTGTCTAGATCGGAGTGTTTCCCTGTTGATAAATATTCTTCGTGATCTTCTTTTATCAGACTAGAAACGTCTATCTGAACGCAAATAATCACTCGTGACCGTACATTTTTAGAAAAAGAAAACGTTGCCTTTATACAAAAGGTTGTAAAGTGCAGTGTTTGACCGAAAACTGTTCAAATGCGATTTTATAAAAATGGTGGCCCAGGGAGATTAGTTTTAAATAACACACCAAATTCTAGACTTAGAGACCATATTATGGTCTTTTCTGAGATTTGTGAACACTCCTAGACCTGGAAAAGTTGAAAGCTTTGAATGGCCAGATCCAAGGAAATTAAGTTATGCTATAAGTAAACGGTGTTTCTTTTGCGCTAATGTAGTTGTTTTTTTCGAAATATAAAAAAAAATTGCCACAAATTGTTTTACAGGTTTTGAATTATACTGTATTTTTTTTATTTTTTAATGCATTCAAA
This sequence comes from Siderastrea siderea, assembly GCA_964030785.1. Taxonomy (NCBI): domain Eukaryota; kingdom Metazoa; phylum Cnidaria; class Anthozoa; order Scleractinia; family Rhizangiidae; genus Siderastrea; species Siderastrea siderea. The sequence goes on along the minus strand of OZ034967.1, from coordinate 46,837,074 downwards.
TGAAAAGAAGTAACGAAAATAGATAAAAGTAAAACTGAACGTAAAACTAATATCATAATATAAGATAAATGTGTCGTTGTGTACTTTATGACAATGAGTTTACAACTTTTTTCACAAAAAAAGAATGCGTTGCAAACATTTTTGGTCTCTAAGGAATAATGGCTTGTCATAAAATTTAAGAATATTTTAAGCATTCGTAATTAGCAATATTCTCGAAGTGAATATGAGTAAGATACTTATCAATGATATGAACAAGATATTTATCAAAAATTTTAAAGAAGCATTTGCAATTTATCTCGAATGTGTGCCTCCTCCAAATTTTAATTTCATTTGTAGAGCCGAAGCCAAAACTACGTGATATTTGGTCTGTGTGTTCGAACAAGACAAACACAAATATATGTCATAACTTGTCACGGTGTTGTGTCATTCATACAAACTGTTTTCACTGTTGTTTAATGAAATCCAGAGTAATTTGTTCGTAATTTGTTAGCTAAACCTTAAGTCAATGGTTTTGTATTTCTGGCTCTAGCGGTCAGGTGTCCCCTGAGGAAAAGATGATTAGGTTTTCACTATTACCGATAATTGTGTTTAATTTACATTAGAACTTTTCTTAATTCTCACCTGTGACTGTGTTACGATGCAGTGATATGATGAGGCGAAATTTAATGCTGATCACTTTTGGTGTTTTTAGTTTGTAGATAAAATCCAACGATGTTACCATTCAAGTGTCAGTTCCTTACAACATTTTTGTTGTATCCGACAAATTCAAAGTTGCGAATTTTGATTCCAAATATTGGCGAAAGGTCTCCACCGTTTAATATCATTTAATATGATAGGCGTCTTCAGATTTGTTCATGGTCCAATCACATGAAATTTTTATCTCACCTGGGGCCTTCGATAAGGTTCTTAACTTTCTAGAAGTGCCATCTCTAACAAGAAATAATGTTTTGCTAAACCCCTGTGAAGGAAAGATTTTGTTTGTCGTGAGTCAACTTTTATCATATTTGTGGTTAATGTTCCAGAGGCAGCCAGGAGAAGTGGCTAAGAGACTAGATAAGGGAAACACTGAATTTCACCCATTCAACACTAAAGCTGTAATTACATTTCAGTTGAAATTGAGATTCTGTCATGGTTGGAAATGTAATACCAGTCAACTGTATTTCCTAATTTGTGGCCTAATTCCATTACCTCGTAAGGAGTTGGCAATAATGAACTAAAGTGGGATTAAAAAGGGTAAAATAAACTTCATTTGATTTTAGTTATAACGTCCCCTAGGTCCTTGAAGCTCATATCCCGAGAGCGCTGGCAAAAAGAAGTACTGCTCAACTCTAGCGTCATCTTGTAATCCGTAATGAATAATACCATAGTAAATTTCACTGCTCCGCAATAACGTTCATTAGAGTGGTCATGCACACTTTGGAATTTACGTACACACTCAAAACTTAAGACATGATGACCATCATCATAATGACGTTAACAACTTTGGAAGGTTAAAAAAGAACCTGAACAAAACTCAGATTTAAAGATGATTGAATACTTCCCTGCGATGGTTGTCATCATTTCTTATTTAATGAGAAGTTCATATATATGACTATTACATATGTTCATATTTAGATCACGGCAAATCTGGTTCTTGTTTTTGAACTGCTTAAGTTGATAACTTCACTGCGATGGTCGTTAACCAGTCTTATTTCATTTGCAGTCCACACATATGGTTTTTACTCCTGTTCATATCCCAAATTTATAGCTACCTTGTACAGCACAGGGCTTTGTAAACAGCATTTTAGGAAGTACCACTTGTAAGAATAATGAGTATTACTGTATGTCTCTGTGCCTTTCACCTACCTATGGTGAGTCAATATTATTCGTCATAACCTTTCATCTGAATAACTACTGTTTGGGATGTTATCCACAGAGTCAGTCAGGTACAAAAGTGTAAACCTTTTCAACTAATTCTAGGTTTTACTCTAGAAATTAATGGCTCAAAGGTTCTTAAAAAAGGGTTTCTCAATTTTCTCTTAGGAACAAAGCATCGGGTGGACGCAATAAGAACCAAAATCGCCTGTCAGAATGACACCATGCCTCTCCGTTGTTGGTCCTCGAAGGTTATCAGAATTTACGCTGCAAGATACTCCCGCGAGCAAGACCATGTGTGCAAGCGAAATGACGATGGCTTTAACAGCGCTGAATATTGCGACCCGGTGTTTAAGACGAGTGTGGTGAGAGCGCTTTGTGATGGAATGGTCACGTGCAATGTCACTGTGGATGAGAGTTCGATGGGCGACCATTGTCCAACTGTGTTCAAGTACCTCAATGTCCTGTACGACTGCAGTAAGTCATTTTCTTAGTTCAAAAACAATCAACTGAATGGCTAAGCGCAGTAGCTTACTTTGTTGCTCTCAGTAGAATAAAATGACATCCTCAGGTGTGGACAACCTGTTAGGAGGCTGACTAGACGGCTAGTTAAACAATATGGCCTGTGAAATGAATTAAGACACTATTTTTTAGAGATCACTCTAATAGGACCCTTTCCCCCTCCAGTATGACAAGCCTCTTTCATAAAAACCTGTCCAAAGTAAAAGTAAAAACAAACTATGGACCCACGGATATAGCACAAACTGGCGTCAGTGGTATACCGGTTAAAAGAATGCCCAAGGTAATATAATACTTTAAATCGATGGAGCCAAAGTAAAACTTCGGTACAAAATCTTCAATTTTACAATCAATTTTCAATGCAAAGTACCTGCCAGGCCAAATAGAACGAGAAATTGTTAAACGTACCCAGAAATGTTCCTTACTCTGTTACGTGACCGAAATTTTGTAATTAATTCAATCTTGCACTGGTGTCTCAATTTGGCTTTGTACTCTAGCCATTCTACTCTTGTTGCAATACTTCTGAAATGCATCATCGCAATACCCGAGCACAAATTCTCTGGAGTATCTGATACGTATGCTGCATAGAAAACAATTAAATGTAGAGCTCAGTTTTAAAATTACATTTTCTTCGGGGAACTATCATATCGACGTTCCGCTGATCAATAGCCTATGTCTCAATCATAAAGCCTGCCCACCATTCACTGTTTTGAGTCTTTACAGTTAACATCATTTATTGACCAATTTTAAAGTCAACCACTAGGGGACGAAATGCCATCTACTGAAGGTTATTTTTGCCCAGGTTGTCGAAACGTAAGAAACGTCACCGATAACAGGCCTTCTTAGGGCTTTACTCTCACCCGGACTATAACACTAGGTTTATTATTCTATATTATCCAATATTTTTTTTATTACAGAAACACTGCCACCGACAACAGAACCTCCATATGTACAGAACAAGTCTACAATGGTATTGACAAAACCACCCGCACCCTCTGCGCCCTTAAACCGAAGGCCGACTGGAAAAACAACCGAGAGGGTTGTGCCCTCAGAATCGATCGGATTTGATGACGATGACGATGAGGATTACTCCGGCCACGTTGGTTATATTCTGTACGGTGGAACATGCATTTATACAAATTCTGGCATCTTGGGTGTACTGTTGATCCTGGCAGTTCTTCTGTAGGTTATAAATATTTTAAAACCCCTTTTATTTCTTAACAGATTTAGACTCATGAAGTGTGGCTCTAACTCAGCAGCGGTCAAACAAATGACGCGTTCGAAATTCCTGCTACAATATAGCAAAGAGAAATACTGTAAACTAGGTATAAATCTGTTCGGGTTACCAGACATTTTTTTCACCTGTAATGTCTTAATGTAAGGAGAATATACAGGAGATTATACGTTGGCGAACCCTAACATAAATTACATGCCGAGAAATGTAGCAACCTTTACTTTAATCTATGATAGCCAACAGTTGCACATGTATAAAATTTGGTTTGTCCGGTCATTTCTTGCACCGTTTCACTATGAACTTCACAACAAGAGAATGTTTGAACTGATTCTAGTTTCACAGCTCTGAAAAACAGAATAGACGTTGGTTTTTACGTTTGACCGTGGAAAACGGTCTAACTGCGCCTCTATTAAAGCTCTTTTCTAGTACTGTCCAGTGGAGAGAGGAACCCACTTTCATGTTTTGACTTTTACAGTCACTATAATCGCGTTTGACCAGTATTTCGTCAATCTTAATGGCGTCTCCAAATTCACATGTCGGCTGGAATGAATGAAAATTCAATTCTTCATTCAAGCAGAAGTCCCCCACAGAAGTGTGTGTTTAGACACTGCATTCAAAACTTCAAAACGTCGGTCAGGCGTGACATATTTTGACTGTAAGTAGATATGTAAAAAGACTGACCGTTGTGTGAACTTGAGAAGCTGTCTACGAGTGTCGGTCAGAAAACACAATGTGCAATTACTTTTGAGTTAGAGTTAATTGTACAAGTTCCATTTAGAAGTATGGTATGTGATGTTATTATAGTATTTTACCCATATTTTCCCCAATGTTGTAGCTTGTTGAGTTTGGTATAACGTACTCAACGAAGCACAATTTATTAGAATATACAGCTTGGCTTTAGAAAAGGTGTTCCCCTCTTTTAATGTGAAGATTTAATTTTTTTTAACTAGAAGATGGTGGCCGAAACCTTTGGCTTCTTGAAAAAAAGTAACCGATATAGTAAAACATCAATCCTTCATTTTAGAATGAAAGCACACAGTTTTTATTTTAAACAATGACATGACGGGCGAGCGCTTTAGGACCTTAAAGTTAACAATAAATGTAGACGTTGCTTGAAAACAGACGTACTTCCTTGTATTGGCTGATAAAGACCTCTTTGTATGGTGACGCGATGGGAAATAAAGGGAAGGCAGGGGGGGGGGGGGTAAAAATTTGTTGGAATCTAAAAAAAATCGGCCTTTGGTCGTTATTTTCTCCTCCCCTAAAGCAAAAAAATTATATCGTCGAACACGAAACTACTCCAGGCCAAAACAGCATGCCATTTTCTGAGATACATTTAAGCGATGGTTTATTGGTTCAATAAACCACGTGGGAAGAGATTGCAAGTCGCGAGCCGAAGGCTAGTGATTTGTAAGCTTTTCGAGTGTTATTCCAACATTCCAAGTGGTTTATCGAGCCAATAAACCATAGAAATGTGTGGTATATTGCTTCTATAAAATAACTACATTTTCCGTGTTTTTTTCTAGTAGAATATATAGATTTAGCCAAGCCTAAAAGCGGAACTCCAATTTCATTTCATTTAATTTATTATTATTATGATTATTATTATTATTCTTATTATTATTTCAAGTGGTACCTGACAGCAATGTTATATTTTAGTTAATTATTAGTAAATACACCTCTCATCAAATTAGAACCTGCATACCTGCCAACCTTATAAAATCAGAAATAGCCCCCCCCCCCCCCCGAAGGCTCACCACAGTCCTGGGGTAGTGCCCTGCCCCATAACACTGAGCAGTGTCCAGGATGCCTCAGGGTGTTTGCATTAGTTTTTAAAAATATCGCCTGTACTGTACTGTTTTAGCATAAGAATTCTCAGGTGTTAATGGTCTCAAGCACCACTTGTATTGCACAAGACAATAGGATGTAGAAGAGTCAAGACCAATCTTTAACAACCCAGTTCCAAATTGTCTTTTTTCCTCTTGAAAATCGGAATGTCCTGATTTTTTTAGGTTTTGAAACTCAAAAATCGGGACAATTCCCATTAAATGGGCATGGATGGCAGGTATGAATCTGTTTTACAAAATTCTAAATAAGCCCCAGTTTTAGGTTGTAAACTTAAACATATATTGGGCGCCATAATTATTTTTGTTCATCTTGCCTCGGTCTTTTCTCTGCCACAAGTCTACGGTTTAATTTATTTATATTTTTGCAGAGTTGTCAGAGAAGAGAAATTGTATAGACAAGGTACTAAATGAAGAATACATCCACCTTATTCGATGGTTTGACAGATAAATTGTGTAGTACGGTGCGAGGAAAAATGCGAGCAATGAGAAAAATGTCCTCGACTATTATCTGTAAAACCACTGAATGATATTTATTATTCCACTACAATATTTGCCTATCATTTTAAATGATTTATTCAATGAGTGATTTGAAACTGGGACACTACAGGGCAATGCACTCTCATACTCTCATGCATTTGTTTTCTCCTTATATGGTAAACTGATCCTATAGTGAATAATAATGTACCTTGTTTACTTTTATTGATGCCCAGGGACTATTATATTAAAATCAATCTCTTTAAGTACCCGTCAGTCATCAATCAACCACTCAACCACTTAGTTAATAAATCAGTCAATCAGTCAATTAAAAATCAATCAATTAAAACCAATCTATGACTAACAGACTGTTGCCAATGCGAATAACAAATGGTCCAGTAATCACTAGTGACCTTATTTGATGAACAGATTATGACTCATTCTGTTACTACCCCTGACCGTGATGGTAGTAAATCTTGTGGTTTAATTGGTTTTTGGTTTGATCATTAGCCTTTACACTGCATCTAGTGTCAGCAATGAGCAATGTTCCTGATTGTCATGATCTGGTAGCAAAGAAAAACAACAAGAAAAGCCTCTTCATAAATCATTTCAGAATAGTCTGAAACCTATCAGGTAATGAACTGACAAGAGGGGATCAGACTGTGATGAATCAAACATTTGAAATAGTTTTCCCTGTCAAGTGAATTGTATCAAGTAAGTCTGAATCATCATTCCTGGGAAGTCAGTTGTGTGAGTAGTTGAGTAGGGTTACTCCCAAATAAATGTCACTGGTTTATGGATGTGTTACTGAGGGAACAGAAAAGACAAAAAATATAAATATTTCAAAATTGTTTTTCAAATTTGTTATTTCGATTGATAATGTCTGCCTGGGAACATACATGTGGCTAAGAGTACAACTTTATTAACCAAAGCCTTACAATAAACTGCCATACTTTTCTGACATCAGGTTGATGGTATAAAAACCCGTATGGAAAACAAAGCAGATTTCAGTTATCTCAATTGCCAAAAGTAAGCCCATGGCTTGAGGGGGGTTCTAAGGACATTTGCGCTATTTTTTTCTGCTTATCCATACTGCGCACGAAATTCACATGGCAATGTCATGCCACGTCATGCACTGAGCACGCACGCTCACTTGAAAAATGACCCCAATTTTTTATATATATTTGCGTTAAGCATGCGCATTTAAATAAGTGGCACTGAAGCATTCCAAGCTGGTGGATAAAAGGTAAACTTTATTTTTAGGACAGTTGGTCTCATGTAACTACTTATGCCAGTCTGACTTTCAGATCGGTCTCATGTCAACAAAATTGTGCCAGTCTGAGTTTACACCGCTTTAATGAAATCAGGGTTTTACTGCCCCTGGGTATCTGAGGATGTTGTTAAACATTCTTGAGAGCTGCTCAACTTTAGTCTAAGGGGGTGTTTACATGACACCAGTACATTGTATGGTTTTCATTCTGATACAAGTTCATCCCAGTTCCCTCTTGCTTCTCTTTGTTACATGATTACAGCACAAAATCTCGTAACAGTGCGAGTCATACCTGGGTGAGTTCATACTGGTATCATGTAAACATGGTATAACTGTTTGATTCAATCTGCATTAAGTTAATTAACCATATAGCCATCCAGAATAACTCTCACATCACCGTGAAAAAAGGATTTTGTAAATTGAGGGAGGGAGATTCTTTATTACAGATCTCGCATTGTTGCTAAGGGATTTTTGTAGATGGTATTTTATCATACGCTGTTTTGCAGCATTTCGGGCCGCTTTATCGGTGAAATAATGAGGAGAACATCTGAATTCCACAACTCGACATTGCGCGTGCATAGCTAGTGCCAGTCCCCACCACACATTAAAAAGAAAATCGGTAGAACTAAGAGGAAACTAGTAAAGTTCCGATTTTATTGCGAATTGCCCCACCCTTCTCTATAATCCGAAGCAAGCAATTACTGTTTTTACAAAGAACAGAAGAACTACAGCACAAAAATGTATAAAGATACGTGCTTGTGCCATCATAACTTTTATATTTAATAAAGCGAATTTCTAGAAACTGTTTTGTATATTAACATTTTTCAATGTTTACGATAGCGAAAACTGTATGCTGTTTGAGTTTTAGCATTTTTTCTGTTTAGGTCAAGTGACATGCTGAATATGGTTGTGACTTGAAAATCTTGAAAACCTTTCCCATAAAACAACCGTTGCCAAGCCGCTTATCTCTGGAAGTAATAGTTCCAAGATATCATGGTTCTGAGGAACTTCCCATAGCAACAATATGATTATTAAGAGTCTCCCCCATTAAGTCCAGATGTAAAGGCTCTCATTGCCCACCCAAATGGAAGTCTTGATGGAACACACATGTAAATGTTATGTTCAATTTTATCGTTGGTTGAGTCAATTTTATAGTTGGTAAATAACTTTCCTTTGTGAATAACAGGATTGCCAAATAAAAATAGGAGCTCCACTTTTAGGCTTGGCTAAATCTATAAATTTGAATGATTTTAAAACTGTTTAATTGTGCTTAATTATGTTTGAGTGGGTTCAGAATTGAATGGAATCAAACACAGCTGTATAGGCATATTTTTGATTAATAATTGTTGTGTTCAATTACCAAACCCAAATTAACCCAATCACTGCATTCAATCCAGTTAGAGAGATTAGATTAGATTAGATAGTTACGTAAGCTGGGCTAATTGTATAACTGATATCTTCCACTTACCTTCACCGTAAGAAAATGCTGCGTCACTGATTACTGCTGGCATACATGCCTAGAACAGAAAAAAAAAGGATCAGTGAAAAAAAAAACAACCAAATTCAGGGCAGTTACCCAGTCGCCAGTGGTGATTTAAAACTGATCAGGGCCACTAAAAGTCGAGGCTTAAATGCCTGATAGTGGACTGTGAATAAAAGTTACATTGTGAAAACAATAAAAATAAAATGTACGTTCATTGGAGCACCTTTCTTTTTTTTCCCTTCCTCAACTCTAAGTTCATCGGTTGTAGTAAATTTTTAGTTCGTGGAACACAAAATTCATGAGAACGAGCGACTGGCAAATTACTTTTATCCTTAATGTTAACATTATTGTTTTTTCTTTTGACAATATCAAATAACTAATATTGTATGTAACATACATTATTAAAGCATTCACAATACAATTTTTGACCAATGTGACATTAATGAACAGAAAGAACGGGTGAACAGAATAGTACTTCTACTCAATGTCAATTATTAAGGGAGTCATCATTCACTTTGCTAGCATTGTCACTCTCAGCTTTGAAATGTTGTTGCTGAAGCAATACTTTGCTATACTTGTGTGCTCCACCTACGATTCATGAGACGTACAAGCGCCTATTATTGGAAATTTTTGCATGCACTTTCCAGCTTTTGTGGAATCCTTACAAATAATTAACAAATCATCAGCTGAACCCTTGTTTGCAGCTATCCAAACTCTATTAACCATTTGTCTGAAAAGTGGTTGTCTTCCACCCTTTGCACAGTTCATTACTATAATACAAGTAAGGTAAAGCACTTGAATATCAATCGATCGAATGAGCAACAAAATGGCAGGAGCTCATTTAAGTTTACTGGATGTTTAATCATCTCCAATCTCCTTTGCTTAACTCAGTAAAGAGCCAATCACAATTAATCAAACATGTTGTAACTAATTTTAGCAGACAATTGTCATTTAAACAAGCCACATTGCCAAGAAAGCAATACAATCAGTACAATATGTCAAAAAAATCCATTGCTTATATATGGATCCCCCCCCCCCCCTGGGAATACGATGATTTTTGAGAAAACCAAAAAATGCATGCAGTAATTACATTGTATTTGAACTTTCTAAAACATGAACATTCCAATGAGTGACGAAAATAGAAAAGCACTTTCCACAATGCAGCGCTTTTATTTCATACATGTATTTACTGAGATGGGGAAAATGGCAAATTGCAGTCGCCTTCTGGAAACCAATATTATATTAAAAGGCTTAGTGATAAACAAAAATAATTTGCACATAAGTCTTAAGTGAAGCTAAATAATTGACATTCGATCAAACAATTCAGAAATCAGAATTAGGTTTAATGAATATTCAAGAGCTACTTCAATAGATTCATAAATGAGGATGTGCTTTTTCATCGATTCGTTACTTGCATGGAATTTGGTCTGGTTTTACCGAGGATATTGTAAACAATGCCTGATTAATTCTATTAATTCAGAGGTTAAAAGAACGAGGCATACACTGTATAACAAATATGTGCTGTTTTGTTATTCTTTTGTTATTCAATGAACTAACATCTTGACGATTTGCGTTGGTACCTGTTTTCGTCTTTTACTTCATCGCATGCTTTTAAAAGCTGCTTTTCTCCTTTGCCTGGCCACAGTTTGCTGCGTTAAAACAAAACACACTAGTATCCTTCAAAGCGTTGCCAGGAATTTGAGATAACCGAAGCGGGTTATCGTCGTAAAAGTAAATAACTGGAAATATTATATTTATGACCAAAGCCAAGACAAATTTCTCTTTGTTCGAGATAACGGGGAATTGGAAATAAGCGAGTTGAGATAGCGGGAGCCTTATTTATAAATACAAGCGAACTTCAATGTACCATACCGTAATATTCTGTGAAATGATTGAAAAATTCCGACAAACTCAGCAATCAAATCTTCACGCTAGTTCGAAGCATCGGACCAAAGCAATCCATATTTCTCCTCTCTAAGACATTCATATTCCACTTAATAGGCATTCGGGACCGGCAGTCGAGTTTCTTTAGCTAACGCGAAGCTAACGTCCAGTTTGTCACGTCAAAGACTTACTCGATTCCTCGCACCTGGGCAAAAATTGCCTCATGTAAGGATGTCATGAAATGCGACGGTCGTACGGCGCACGCGCCCGCGAACCATTCCGCTTGCCAATGACCATAAAAAATTACCAGCATGCCTCTTAGTATGAGTATGGGGCTCCACTTTTGCGGCCTTCGGCCGCAAAGGAGTTCCGCTAATAATCAATAGGTATTGACCAATCACAGCGCGCGCATTGCCTTCAGTTTTTGTATAAAACCATATTTGGTAATTTGCCTCATAATTCCTTTTTGGGACTTACAGATATAAAATAAGTTCAGTTGAACTTAGGTGTGGCCTGTCTTTGGAGTGTACAAAGTTCAAGTTAATAAACGTTTAAACGCGTTGAAGATAAACAGAATGTAAGTTTCATAATAATTTCTGTTGAGAAACTAGACAAAGTGTTAACTATTAAAAAAAAATTGTTTGGATTATGCTAGCAGTGGTTATTTGCCCTGACATAAATGACAAGAGAAAAGAATGAGCTTGATATTTGCACTGTATTTAGGCATCAAGTAAGAGCAGTAAGTCATCTGTGAACAAATGTTTTAGCCTCCAAGGGCTGATTACCTGAACGGGGATAGGACAGGGTTTAATAAATAACAGAGTAATAAGTTTCTGTAGAAACTGACATGCTGCACCCGGGGGAGGGGGGGAGGGTGTTTGGGAGTGAAACATTTCCATTTGATATCAATTTGACGACTGTTTGAGATTCAAAATTTAACTGACGCGTCGAGCGTTTGGCCTTTTGTAAGAGCGAATTCGACGAAGGGTTAACCCTCAAAAAGTCGCGAGTGCGACTTAATCATTATTTGTCCTTAATCGCGACCGCTGTACCATTGTAGCTCCGCCCGCCTCGATTAGCCTCTGCTATTTGCGGGCGGAACCGAACCTTCATTAATTCTTAGTACTTTGTAATTTTTGTGTTTTTTAATAACTTTTAATAGCCGCCTTTTGAATATCTTCATTATGATAATTAAATCGGCTCAGCTTAAATCAAATTAAAGGGTTTGACAAAACCTAGGTCAACACCAAGTAGTTAAAACTGGTCAATGTGAAGGTTATATCCTCTTTTATGGCCAACGCTGTTTAGAAGCCTGGGACAAAAAAAAGATAGTTGCAACTGTTTGTAAGTAGTTTTAGATCTCTTAAACCGGGTCTTACTAAAGTTCGTTACCTCCAGTCAGTGCAGTATACAAACAGTACACAAAGCCTAATTCATCCGTTAGATCCATTGTCTTTCAAGACAGGCGGATGCCAATAACATCACGTCAATTTGAGGTGCTCATCGCTGGTATCAATGTTCGTGTGTCATTCCACCTCATGGAAGTCTACCGTGTTCTGAACCGAGGTAAACAAATAGAAAATAAAACTCCAAATTTATCTGACGAAGAAAGATTTTCTTTACCCGGTTTCCTTATAAGGGGATAAAACAAATATCTTGCGTGCTACGTAGTGGTTGATCAGTGGGGTGTTCGAGCGATTAAAAGCCTCTGCTGATCTACTACATCTACTTAGCAAGGGTTATTGGAATCCAAAAAGAAAAATGTGGGTAACCACTCATTTTTCAGAGATAATTAAGTAGCCATAATTCTAAAAACGCGTTAAAATACAAAGAATGTATGGCAATTTTTTCCCAAATTTAAGCTCAATTATCTCTGAAAAATGCGCGGTTACCCCCAATTTTCTTTTTGGGTTCTGATAGACCTTGCTAAGAGCTGCTTTTTCCACATAGTCACAAACTGTGCAAAAATATTGTTGTATTAGTGGGCAAATTCCTTAAAAAATCCGAATATTGCGAAAGGCGCAGAACGTATGCGCATTGACAAAAGGAGGCACCGTCCTTAATGTATTAAATTGTACGGATTGGAACCACAGGGCGGAGCCTCCCCGTGAGAAACTCTGACCTTTATTGAGTCCCTCCCCCGGAAAAGAGCTTTTTTTTTTGCTGTGAAATCAAAGTATCCTTGACTCTATCATTAGAGAAGTTATTTAAATTTACACTAGGGAAATATGGCCAGAAAAAGATCTTAAACTTTAGTAACTGCATGGTTCAGAAGAGAGAAATATCTCGAGCAAACGCAAACTCTAGTCGTTTGCAACTATCTAGGCGTACAGTCTCCTCCAACTTTACAGTCATCGGAATTGTCCTAATCCCAAATTGGACAGCATGTAGTCCCATTTTGAAATAACGTCCGGAGATATTGATTTAAGTACAATTCTGGAATCAAAAGGTGGACAACATAACTCAACAGCCGCAACTCTTTATTGAAATTTAACTAAAAATAATCACCTCAACAAAATATTGCAAAATACCGTAGAAATCATCACGATCGAAGGCATATTTAACTTAATGAAATTCGCTGCACATAGCTACAAGTAAAACTAAAGCAACACTGATCTACAGCAATTCTCTGTTTAAAAGGAGAAGTACACTTTTAAGTAATATATAGATTTAGCCAAGCCTAAAATCGGAGCCGCCAAGGAATAAATTGGTGTTCGTTTCTCAAAAGTAGTCCTGAAACTTTTTGGTCTGAAATATGTGTCGGGGCTTTTGTTGGCTCGTTGGGTTCCGAAAAGTATTTCTCAAAAAGCCCGAAAGTGTTCCGAATTGTCCTCTAATACTTTGGGGAACTGTTCGGTAAAACCAAGCTCGAAAGGTCATTCTAGAGGCTGAGCACAGCTTGATATTTTTTTTTCGGGCATCAAACTCAACACATATTTCACTCACACTAATTTTACTCATTTTTACTCACATATTTACTCATATTTTGCAATGTTTCCATATCCTGTCGGTTAACTGTCAAGGCTTGTCAAATCTCCTTGGATTGTTGGCTGTTCCCTTGAATGAACTTCAAACGGCGCTCATTTACAACAACAAAATTTAAATGGGTTATCTTCATCGCGTTCGGATGTTAACAAATAACATGAACTGCCACTATTAGTCTGGTCAAAAATTTATACAGGCATTTCACCGGTATTTTACTGGGATTATCCGAAAGAAAGGATTTTGGGAGCCTCGAAGCACTTGTAATAAATTTATCGAAGAAATGTCGCGTAGGCTTGTATAGCAGCCGAGAAAAAATTCGAGCGCTTTGAAAAACACTCATTACTTACCGAATAAAATAGCTTTAAACTCAAAACTGCTTCGCTTATAGTTACTTAAGTAGCCCTTGTATTTCGTTCTCTAACTTGAGACCATCGAGATTGAAACAAACAAACACCAAACATCCTTAACTCTATGGCATAAGTTTTGCGACTGCAAATTGTTTGAAATTTGAGCCCTTTTAGAAATGCACAGAAGTGTTTTTGGAAGCTTTTCGGATATAATAGGTTTAAACCGACAACTGCTTCGCTTATAGTTTTTTAAATAACTGTTTTATTTCGTTCTTTAACTCAGTAGAGACCATCAAGATTCAAAACAAATAAACACCAAACACGCTTTAAATTATGCCGGCATAAGTTTTGCGGATGCCAAGTAAGCCTATATAAAGTTTACACCCGTTTTGAGGAACGCACAAAACTGTTTTCGGAAGCTTTTGGGATAAAATAGGTTTAAACCGACAACTGCTTCGCTTAAAAGGTTATTACTATGGAAAACTTCTAGCACAAGAAAATCGACAATTGCACAAAGAGATGTACCCGAAAGTCAAAATCAGTTGAAAGCAATTATTCGTCGTAATCTCACTGAAGTGATGCTTGTGCAGCTAGTTGTCTTGCAACTGTGCTTAGACCTACTGTTATGATAAAATAAACACAAAATAATGGACAGAGAAATCATTTTTGAAAAAAGTTTATTCGAAAACCCGTAAGTTTACACTTAAATCAGAAACTCATATGAGTTTCTGCTTAAATGCAATTCGCGTTACACTTCGTGGATCGGTCCACGCGAGTGAAATCGGTTGAGCATGGCGAAATATTTAAGACTACATCTGTCACAAATCTGAGCGCGCTTTCTAATAATTTTTTAAAGTCAAAAGTAAATGACACATTTCTGATGACATAAATTAAATTCCCATTTCAAAAAGTAATTTCTTTGACCGTAATACTCAAAATCATGTACCTTAGACCCTTTAAAAACTTCACTTACTCGCTTATGTTTCAGAACAGGGGAAGCTCTCCGCCGTGAAGAAAACAAAGCGGTGACGTCCATTGAAGGGCACGTTTGTAACTTGAACTTTTCGCCTTCTACCAGTATTCTTTTGAACTTTTTCTTTCCATTTATAGATATTAGGTTTTTTTTTGTCAAGTACTTCAGTACTCTCGAACAATCGTTTTGCTAAAGAAGCTTAAGCCTTTAAAGAAACCTCTTTTTCAAAAGCGACGATGGTCATGTGATTTCCCCCCCAAAAACGCCGGTTGCCCAAAAGCACCGCGCGATTTCCCGCCAAGAAAAGTTGACATTCTCTACCCCCCGTCGGGTTGCCTTGGGATTCCCCTCCCCCTCCCGCAGAGTCTGTGCGGACGTACGTACGTACGTACGTACGGACGGACAGTCACGTGACTATTACGTCACAACCGAAATTTCTCGGATCGATAGGTTACCAAATTTGCTTAGCAATGGAGCTCCGCTGGCGGGCTTCGCCCGCAGGCTCCGCTATAAATCATATCTATAAATGATTAGTTTCTTTTACTATGATTTGCTTCCTCTTCTACTTATTTCGTAATCAATTGTTTTGGGTTAAGGTAAATATATTGCGAATTGACCATAAAATTAAACGCCGCCCTACCCTTTTGTCAAAAAACTCATGTTCTTTAAAATCATAAATGAATAACTAGCTCTATATTTTAATAATAGTATAATTGATAATAATATAATTGCTTCTAATTAATCAATGATAGCATGCTTCTTGGATACACACAAATAAAAATGTCTCAGTGGATGCCTGCGAATGAATAAATAGTAACGACTTAATCAAGGAATCAATAGGGACTGATAATGCGTTATGCCTCTAAAACTGGGAACGATACTCCACAGCGTCATCCTCAAAAATTCGAAAAAACATATCATGCTCGTAATTATGCTGGGCAAAATCCCCCTTCTCCCCCCACCCCCATCGAGGCCAATCTTCAGATTTACTATCATTTTCTAGCCGGAACCACCGATCTGTAAATATATTCGCTTAAACTTGAAACCTCAAACATGTGCGAGCTTTATTCAGTACACGCCCACTCCCTTTATTCACCTTTCTAAGCAACATTTTCCGATCATTTTCATCAGGGTAGCCATAAATATAAAGGGTCATAAGGTCTCGTAAAAAAAGAACTTGCCGAACAAGGAAGAATGAAACCCAGGATCCTTCTTTAATTACAGCCAACTTGTATATTTTGCCGTAAGAAGCTTCATTGCCAAGAAATTAAACCAGTTTGGCCGCAACAAAGTTTGTGTTTTTCTTGTCAATTAATTTTTTCTTGCTCGTGGAACCTTCGCGTCAAGCATTTTTGTTAAGGGGGTGATTAAAATTTGTCGAACGTTTAATACCTTCTAGCCAAGCTGCTTCTTTAGGGCTATCCGCTTCCAAGCTCTCCGCTTCAGTTCTCGGCATGAACTGCCATGGAATTCCAGCGATGCACCCATGGCTTGATAGGTCACATCTGTAACAAAAACAAAATCAACAAACAACATCAAAATCGTCATCTAGATGGATAAGAGTTCTGTTATTTTTACGGATTAAACACAGAAAATGGTACTTGTACTTAGCAAACCGATCCAGGCAGTTATTTTTGTCACAATTTGCAGTGGATGCCTTTCACGTGTTTCATGTTTTTCGAACAAAACATACCCAAAACAGGAGCCCGGAATAAAAATTCGTTACGGCCTAAGTTTATCAATTGTTCAAAATTGATAAAATAATTATGAATGATTTTGGAAACATTGACTACAAAGAAACCAACCAAAGTCAGGGTGGATAGGTGTTGTTAGTTATGTGGATAGGTGTTGTTATTCATGGCTCGACTTTTTTACCCACTCAAAAAACGACCTTTGCTAGTGAGATTAAGTATTTTAACAAATTAAGACAATTTTTAACAGGCCATTCTTTGCAGGAGTGCCCATTTAGTCGTTTCCCTGCCAAGGTTTTATGTCAGTGCCACTGTTTGAACTAAAAGTCAAGAGGAGTCTAGATAAAAACGGAAATCTCAAAATTTTCTTAAAAGAAAAATATGATTTTAACCTTACCTGCGATATTCCGGACAGCAATACGCGTTCGCATCACTACCGCAGCATCTGTGTAACAACAACAAGAAATGGACTCAACGATATAAGAATAACAAACAGTTTTAAAATGATAGGAAAGAAACGAAACTAAACACACTCGATCGAGGACTAAACGCAAGTCAATTTCATGGATAAGATATGATTAACGTAATGGGAGGTTATAGTTTGATTTCTAAGAAAGAAGATGTGATATTCAGTATCATTTAATATCTAACTAACGAACAAATGATCGAATGAAGAAAGGAATGAATGATTGATTGAAGACTTTTTTACATATAACCAGTTAAACTGCTAACCACAGTAGATTACTTCCAGACGATAGGAAGCAGCTTTGTTGTCCATTGTAGCATAGTTAATAGCGGAACTCCTTTGCGGCCGAAGGCCGCAAAAGTGGAGCCCCATACTCATACTAAGAGGCATGCTGGTGATTTTTTATGGTCATGGCAAGCGGAATGGCTCGCGGGCGCGTACGCCGTACATACATACGTACGTACGTCGCATTTCGTGACATTCTTACATGAGGCAAATTTCCACCCAGCTTATTGCCAATGGCATGGTAAACTGGACGTTAGCTTCGCATTTTTTCTTGACTTTTTATGTTAAAAGCTCCATTCATCTTTTATTAAACTTTAATTTAAATGATATACTGAGAAAAATATGTCAAAAGAGTAGAGACGAAGGAGAAGGGAAGGAGATAGAGAACAACAACGGGAAAGGATGAGAAACGCCACTGAAGAACAGCGTCAAGCAGAACAGAAACAAAAACGAGAAAGACGAAAGAACAGTACGCTTACAGCAGAGCAAGAAAGGCAACGAGAAGTAAGACGGACGGTACTGAAGAACAACGCCAGAGGAAAACTGAGAGACGCCGACAGAGAACTGTAAACATGTCGGGTACACTTTTCTTGATTTTTATCAATTTGTGATTGGAAATAATTTTGTACCACTGAATAATTTACGTCTACGTTTTTGTATTTTATTCTACAGATGAACAAGGGGAAAGAAATCGTAATGGAGAGAGAGAATGGAGAAGAAATTTACGCCAAGGACAGCATGAAGTTAGAAGGTGTTCGGGTAAAATCAATTTCCCTGCTTTAGCAAAGTTTGTTTAACAAAAAAAATGCACTGTTACAAAAGGGAACTTTTCGTCAAAACTTAAACCGCACCTTTTACGGTATGTCATTTAATACTACTCGTAGAAAGTGAAAAAAAGAGGAAAAAAAGCAAAACAAAACAAAAGGTGATGGTATCATGTTACAAGATTTCACAATATGGCCGCGCGCGTCAGGCCGAGAACGAGAACACAATACCTTTTCAACGTTAGAAATGAAAAGATAGGCTAAAGAAACTCGACTGCGGGTCCCGAATGCCTATTAAGTGGGATATGAATGTCTTTATTGAGAGGAGAAATACGGATTGCTTTGGCCCCAGCGTGAAGATCTGATTGCTGAGTTTCCCGGGTGAGTTTCTCGGAATTTTTCAATCATTTCACAGAATATTACGGTATGGGAAATTCGCTTTTATTTAGAAGGATCCCACTATCTCAACTCACTTATTTCCAATTCCCCGTTATCTCGAACAAAGAGAAATTTGTCTTGGCTTTTGTCATAAATATAATATTTCCAGTTATTTACTTTTACGACGATAACCCCCTTTTCTCAACTTTGAAGAATACCAGTGTGTTTTGTTTTTCACGGAGCAAAGTGTAGCCAGGCAAAGGAGAAAACAGCTTATGAAAGCATGCAATGAAGTAAAAGGAGAAAACAAGTACCAACGCGAATCGTCAAGATGTTAACTCACTGACTAACAAAAGAATAACAAAACAGGACATAATTGATATATGCCTCGTTCTTTTAAACTCTGAATCCAGTCATTGTTTACAATATCCTCGGCAAAACCCCTACCAAAATCCATGCAAGTAACGAATCGATGAAAAAGCACATCCTCATTTATGAATCTACTGAAGTAGGACTTAAATATTTTTTAACCCTTATTCTGATTTCTGAATTGTTTGCTTGAATTTCAATAATTTTATTTGGCTTCACTTAAGCTCAAGACTTAAGCTTATGTGTGAATTAATTTTATCACTTATGAATTGTTTGCTTGAATTTCAACAATTTTATTGGGCTTCACTTAAGCTCAAGACTTAAGCTTATGTGGGAATTAATTTTGTTCATCACTTATGAATTGTTTGCTTGAATTTCAATAATTTTATTGGGCTTCACTTAAGCTCAAGACTTAAGCTTATGTGTGAATTAATTTTGTTTATCACTTATGAATTGTTTGCTTGAATTTCAATAATTTTATTTGGCTTCACTTAAGCTCAAGTTAAGCTTATGTGGGAATTAATTTTGTTTATCACTCAATATTATGCATGGTTCAATTCTACCTGTTACCATCCCCTCCCCCGGGCCTACCCCCGGGGATTTGCAATTTTTTTCTCACTTGGCAGTCTATTCCCCACCCCCGAGCACACAGAAAGAGACGATTCCCCACCCCCCGGGACTCCTCATCGACCACAAATACGTTGTTTTGTGTACAAAACCTAAATGACGATATTGATTTCCGTACAATAACAAATAAACCAGATGTTTTGACAAGAACTTAAATGCTTTTCTAGAGTTTATTGAACGAAGGACACTACATGGATAATATAATAAAAACATGAACAGAAAACTGACGAAAAAACCCTACCTGCACTGGCATACGGCTGGCAAGTAAAGAAATTTTCTTTGCCACATGTTTTATTCTAAATATAGCGCATACACACAAGAGGCCCATGAACAAATTGATGGCAGCATTTAAAGGAGTTTTTCTTAGCTTGTTTCATAAGAACACTGGACTGAGATCTCTGTTTAACATAAAGCTGTGCATCCGTTGAGGCCCATGAACAAATTGATGGCAGCATTTAAAGGAGTTTTTCTTAGCTTGTTTCATAAGAACACTGGACTGAGATCTCTGTTTAACATAAAGCTGTGCATCCGTTTTTATATAGAGTCTATTTAAGTCGTCTATTTAACACTGAAGAAATATTTCTTTGTTTGTGACGACCACCATTCATTGGAGTACGCAACAAACGCACATTCGTTCAACAATTTATAATAAACGTACCGTCGAACACAGATTTTAATTTTGAGATTTTATTCTTCTCTAAACAGTCTGCTACAAATATTAGAGATTTTCACTGGAAATAGGCAATCTTCTCCACGCGGTCCAGGGCCATCATATCAACTGAGAAGTGATGTACTTTACCAGAAGAACAAGAAGTTATTTTCGATTTGCCCCACTCCCCTACCCCTGGGACAAGACCACTTCAAACAATTCCCCACCCCCGGGCTCGAACGGCTGGACTTGTCCCCGGGGTTGCCCGGTGGGGGGATGGTAACTGGTAAAATTGAACCATGCATTAGTTCAGAAGGTGACTGCAATTTTTTTCAATCTCAGTTAACCTACAGGTATGAAATAAAAGCACTGCATTGTGGAAAGTGCTTCTTACTATTTGTCACTCATAATGGAATGTTCATGTTTTAGAAAGTTCAAATAATTACTGCATGCATTTTTTTCTCTAAAATCATTGTATTCCCAAGGGGGGTGGGGGGAATCCAGATGTAAGTAAAGGATTTTTTTTTTGCAATTGACGTAATTGTACTGATGTGTTTCTGCTTCCTAAAGGCAATCTGGCTTGTTTAACTGACAATTGTCTGCTGGGATTAGCTAGAACATGTTTGATTAATTGCAATTGGCTCTTTATTGAGTTAAGCAAAGGAGACTGGAGATGATTGAACATCCAGTAAACTTAAATGAGGTCCTGCCATTTTGTTGCTCATTCGATCGATTGATATTCAAGTGCTTTACCTTACCTGTATTACCCAATGAACCGTGCAAAGGGCGGAAGACAATTACAGACATGTAACCGCTTTTTAGACAAATGGCTAAAAGAGTTTGGATAGCTGCAAATGAGGGGTTCAGGTGATGATTTATTATTTGTTAGGATTCCACAGAAGCTGGAAAGAACAACGCTTTCATGGGTGGATGCAAACATTTCCAACAATAGGCACTTGTACGTCTCATGAATCAGGTGGATCACAAAAGTAAAGCAAAGTATAGCTTCGGCAACAACATTTCAAAGCTGGAAGTGACAATGCTAGCAAAGTGAATGACGACTCCCTTAATAATTGACATTGAGTATAATTACTATTCTGTTCACCCATTCTTTCTGTTCATTAATGTCACATTGGTCAAAAATTGCATTGTGAATGCTTTAATAATGTATGTTACATAAAATATTAGTTATTTGATGTTGTCAAAAGAAAAACAATAAAGTTAATATTATTTTAAGGATGAAAGTAATTTGCCAGGCGCTCGTTCTCATGAATTTTGCACTCCAAGAACTGAAAATTCTCTTCAATTGATGAACTTAGAGTTCAGGAGGGGAAAGAAAAGAAAGATGCTCCAATGAAAGTCTAATTTATTTGAATTGTAACTACAGTGTAACTTTTATTTGCAGTCCTCTATTAGGCATTTAAGCCTCGACTTTTAGTGGCCCTGGTCAGTTTTAAATCGCCACTGGCAACTGGGCGACTGCCAATTTTTAGCCCTGAATTTGTTTTTTGTTTTTTTTTTCACTGATCCTTTTTTTCTGTTCTAGGCATAATGCCAGCAGTGATCAGTGATGCAGCATTTTCTTACAGTGAAGTTAAGGTACGTGGAAGATATGAGTTATATAATTAGCCCAGCTTACATATCTAACTGTTCATTGAACTGGATTGAATGCAGTGATAGGGTTAATTTGGGTTCGGTAATTGAACACAATACATGTAATTATTAACCCAAAATATGCCTATATATACAGCTGTGTTTGATTCCATTCAATTTCTGAACCCAGTCAAACACAATTAAACAGTTTTAAAATCATTCAAATATATAGATTTAGCCAAGCCTAAAAGTGGAGCTCCAATTTTTATTTGGCAATCCTATTACTCACAATGGAAAATAAAAATTGAACCAACGATAAAATTGAACCACAACATTTACATGAGTGTGCCATCAAGGCTTCCATTTGGGTGGCAATGAGAGCCTTTACATCTGGACTTAAGGGAGGAGACTCTTAATCACCATATTGTTGCTGTGGAAAGTTCCTCAGAACCATCATATCTTGGAAACCCTATTACTTCCACAGATAAGCTGCTTGGCCACGTTTGTTTTATGGAAAAGGTTTTCAAGTTTTCAAGTCACAACCATATTCAGCATGTCACTTGACCTGAACAGGAAAAATGCTAAAACTCAAACAGCATACAGTTCTCGCTAGTGTAAACATTGCGAACATTTAAAGATTATCAGGATGCAAAATTTGAAGCAACAGTTTCTAGAAATTTGCTTTATTATGAGTATAAAAGTTATGATGGCACAAGCACATATCTTTATACATTTTTGTGCTGTAGTTCTTCTATTGAAATTATGAATATATGAAATTCATATATTTGAACTGCGGAATGAAGAAATAAATGATCCTCGCAGTTATTAACGCAACTTACAGTGCAGTTGCGAAAAGAAAGCCTGAAAAAATCAGGCTTGCCGGGATTCGAACCCTGACCTCTGCGATACCGGTGCAGCGCTCTAACCAATTGAGCTACATGTAACAAGCCAACTGGGAGCTGGTCATTAGTATCGCAGAGGTCAGGGTTCGAATCCCGGCAAGCCTGATTTTTTCAGGCTTTCTTTTTGCAACTGCATAAGTTGCGTTAATAACTGCGAGGATCTTCTTTACATTTATTTCTTCATTCCACAGTTCAAATATATGAATTTCATATATTCATAATTTCATCTTCATCTTTCCCAGGTATATTACGGACCAATTTAATGACCAGCTCCCAGTTGGCTTGTTAGCTCAATTGGTTAGAGGGCTGCACCGGTATCGCAGAGGTCAGGGTTCGAATCCCGGCAAGCCTGGTTTTTTCAGGCTTTCTTTTCGCAACCGTATAAGTTGCATTAATAACTGCGAGGATCTTCTTTACATTTATTTAGTTCTTCTATTCTTTGTAAAAACAGTAATTGCATGATTCGGATTGTAAAGAAGGGTGGGGCGATTCGTAAAAAAATGGGAACTTTACTAGTTTCCTCTTAGTTTTACTGATTTTCTTTTTAATGTGCGGTTGGGGACTGGCAGTAGCTATGCACGTGCAATGTTCAGTTGCGGAATTCAGATGTTCTTCTTCATTATTTCACCAACATAGCAGCACAAAATGCTGAAAACAGCGTATGACAGAATACCATCCACAAAAATCCCTTAGCAACAATGCGAGATCTGTAGTTAAGAATCTCCCTTCCTCAAGTTACAAAATCCTTTTTTCACGGTGATGTGAGATTTATCTGGATGGCTATATGGTTAATTAACTTAACACAGAATGAATCAAATAGTTACCCATGTTTACATGGTACCAGTATGAACTCACCCAGGTATGGCTCGCACAGTTAAGGGGATTTTGTGCTGTAATCATGTAACAAATACAGAGAAGCAAGAGGGAACTGGGGTGAACTTGTATCAGAATGAAAAGCATACAATGAACTTGTGTCAGGCAAACACCCCCTAAGACTAAAGTTGAGCAGCTCTCAAGAATGTTTAACAACATCCTCAGATACCCAGGGGCAGTAAAACCCTGATTTCATTAAAGCAGTGTAAACTCAGACTGGTGCAATTTTGTTTACATGAGACCAGTCTGAAATTCAGACTGGCATAAGTATTTACATGAGACCAACCATCTCTAAAAATACAGTTTACCTTTTGTCCATTTGGAATGCTTCAGTGCTTCTTATTTAAATGCACATGCTCAAAACTCAAAACAAATACCGTAAACTGCCGCTTATAAGCCCGCCTGCTTACAACCCCCCCCGGCTATAGGCCCATCTACCTGTAAACAAAAAATACATCCTGTAATAAGCCCCCCCACCCCCCGCATATAAGCCCCCCTCTAGTTTTCCCTGTTTCCTTAATATTAAGCACTCTCACAGAAATCTGTAAAGATTAACTCTGAGCTTCTGTTTTGTTATGTTCCGGTCACGTTCGTGTTGTTGCAGTTTTGATTTTGTTGTTAAAATTGAAATGAATTCGATTTATTATGACATTTTAAAGGTTAATTACAAACTGGTACATTAAAAACGTATTTCGATCAACACTGCTGTGGCTCATTTTGTAACTTTTTTCTTATTCCACTTATAAGCTCCCCCGGATATAAGCCCCTCCATTTATAAGCCCACCCAAAACCCCTTACAAAGTTGTATCAGCCTAGGGCTTATAAGCGGCAGTTTACAGTGTCTTAAAACATTTGGGGTAGTTTTTCATGCGAGCGTGCATGCTCAGTGCATGACACGGCATGACATTGCCAATTTTGTGAATTGTGTGCGCAGTATGGATGCACAGAAAAAAATTGCGCAAATATCCTCAGAACCTCCCTAAAGACATGGGCTTACTTCTGGCAACTGAGATAATTAAACTCTGCTTTGTTTTCCATACAGGTTTTTATTCCATCAACCTGATGTCAGAAAAAATATGGTAGTTTATTGTAAGGCTTTGGTTAATAAATTTGTACTCTTAGCTACATTTATGTTCCCAGGCAGACATTATCAATTGAAATAAAAAAATTTAAGAGCAGTTTTGAAATAAGGTTTTATATTTTTGTTTTTTTTTGTTGCAAATTTTGATGTTGGTGATTAGTTTGACTGTATCCACATACACTTAATGTTCCCTCAATAACACATCCACACACCAGTAGCATTTATTTGGGAGTAACCCTACTTCCCCTCCCCCCCCCCACACACACACACGCACAAACAACTAACTTCCCAGGGATAATGATTCAGACTTATTTGATTGAATTCACTTGACAGGGAAAACTATTTCAAATGATGGATTCACCACAGTCTGATCCCCTCTTGTCAGTTCATTACATGACAGGTTTCTGACTATCCTGAAATGATTTATTAAGAGGCTTTTCTTTTTGTTTCTCTTTGCTACCAGATTATGACAATCAGTAACATTGCTCATTGGTGACATTAGATGCAGTGTAAAGGCTAATGATCAAACCAAAAACAAATTAAACCACAAGATTTACTACCATCACAGTCAGGGGTAGTATCATAGTGAGTCATAATCTGTGCATCAAATAAAGTCACTAGTGGTTACTGGACCATTTGTTATTCGCGTTGGCAACACTGTTAGTCACAAATTTTTAATTGACTGATTGACCGATTTATCAACTAAGTAGTTGAGTGGTTGATTCATGACTGTTGGGTACTTAAAGAGATTGATTTTAATATAATAGTCCCTGGGCATCAATAAGAGTAAACAAGGTACATTATTATTCCACTATAGCATCAGTTTATCATATAAGGAGAAAACACACACATGAAAGTATGAGAGTGTATTGCACTGTAGAAAGTGTATTGCACTGTAGTGTCCCGGTTTCAAATCACTCATTGAATAAATCATTTAAAATGATAGGCAAATATTGTAGTGGAATAATAAATATCATTCAGTGGTTTTACAGATAATGGTCAAGGACATTTTACCGGTACTCATTGCTCGCATTTTTCCTCGCTCTATACCACACAACTTATCTGTCAAACCATTGAATAAGGTGGAGGTATTTTTCAATTAGTACCTTGTCTATACAATTTGACAACTCTGCAAAAATTTAAATAAATTAAACAGTAGACTTGTGGCAGAGAAAAGGCCGAGGTAAGGTGAACAAAAATAATTATTGTGCCTAATATTTAAGTTTACAACCTAAAACTGGGGCTTATTAATTTAGAATTTTGTAAAACAGGTTCATACCTGCCATCCGTCCCCATTTAATGGGAATTGTCCCCATTTTTGAGTTTCAAAACCTAAAAAAATCGGGACACTCCGATTTTCAAGAAAAAAAAGACAATTTGGAACTGGATTGTTAAAGATTAGTCTTCAATGACTTTTCTACATCCTATTGTTTTGTGCAATACATGTGGTGCTTGAGACCATTAAACAACACCTGAGAATTCTAATGCTAAGACAGTACAGTACAGGCAATATTTTTAAAAATTATTGCAAAAACCCTAGAGCATCCTAGACCCTGCTCAGTGTAGGGGGGCAGTGGGGGGCAGGGCACTACCCTGCCGGGTGAGCATGGGGGGGGGGGGTGGTCCCTATTTCTGATTTTATAAGGTTGGCAGGTATGCAGATTCTAATTTGATGAGAGGTGTATTTACTAATAATTACCTAAAATATAATATTGCTGTCAGGTACCACTTGAAATAATTAAAAACAATATTATAATTATAATAAGAACCTTCCCAGAATGCTTTGCACCAGAAAAATTTCAATGCAAAATAACTTAGTTAATTTGTGGTCGAAGAGAATGCTGTACCATGCGTTATTTACAACTTCGTGAAAGTTATCCCTCATATTAACGTTCGGGTGATGACGTCATTATTCACGTGACTATGGCAAAAAATATGTTTTAGCTCACTGCAAGAACAGGCCTCCATCAATTCAAGAGCAGATAACGTGCCCTGATAGTCATTGGAATGGGCAATATGGAAATTGCCAGTTGACATCTGGCATTTGAAAGTTAAGGTGGCTCTGTACAGGAGCATTTCCCAGGGGACTGGTAAGGAGTCAGTAACTATGGTAGTTTAAGGCGGAGAGAAACAAAGCTTGGCTGGTTAATAGTACTTCGCATGAAAGTAACGACCATGATATGCTCACTGTTGTGACGTCATTGGTCACGTGACCAGAGCGCACAGAAAATTCAAATCACTTTAAAACTGCTTTAAGCTCAATAAATTCGTAATTTCTCACAGTAATATCGCAGAAAAAATTGCAAGTTATTCAAAAACGTCCATTATTATTTTTCCTTTTGAAAAAAGCACAATGAAAAATGAACCTTAAACTTTTGATAATCCCCTGTTTTGTGAGGTTTTAATATAAATGTAAAAACGAATCAGCATATTTGGTTTCAAACTATGCTCTTTCTAACTACGTTAACAGTTTTTTTTTAAAAATTCGTTTTCATAGAGCTTAGGGATGTGAATTTGCAGGCACGCGGAGTACTGGGCACCAATGTCACGGATTGCTCAGGAAGACTGGTGCACTTTTTAGGCGCGGCGGCATAGCTAGCGACGAAAGCTGAAAAATGGGGTGAAAAGGTGTTTTGCTAGCTTTCTGTCGGTCCATTTCTGCTAAAGAATTGTTAATGGTTTCTCCGAAAGAGGACAGCACTTCATTTCTCGCTGCATTGCTCATGTCAGGTACGTGTAATTATAGCTTTTTATTGTCTTCGGTAAACAGCTTAATATATTAGCAGGGCTTTACCGATCGCTCATTTTTGTTTAATGTTTCATATTTATCGTTAGTCCAGTGCTTAAATAATTTGCCATTTTCGTTCCGGTAGCAAAAAGCCGAAAGATAGACACGAGGGTTGGTAGCTAAAGTTTATTAAGTTTCGTAAGTGTTTAAGTAAACGTTATATGAAGTGATGTAGTTTTTGTACACTCGTCTGTGAATCGTACATGTATGTTATTTGTTGGCCCAGTAAAAGTGTAGCATCGCATCCTTTATGTTTTCAGTAACTTTAATTACAGCGTTGCTGTTAAAATTAATGTTTCAAACAGCTATTGCTTGAAGCAAGAAGGTCAGGCTATTCTCTTAATGTTGATACTGGCAGATAAGCTTAAATTCTTTTGTGTAGCATCATTTAAGCTTACGTGTTGTAAACATCTCATAACAACATAACATAACACATAACATACTTTATTTTATCTCCATCTCCATTTGTTTATAAGCTGGGTTTTTCTTCACTGCTTGCAAATTATTTATATACATCTAATGACTCACGAATGTTTCTTAGATCAAGTAAGGTTCAAAGCTATAGTTGGCATGATTTGATGACAGACAACAAATTTAAATTTCGAATTAGGTACATGTAAAACTTTTATTAAAAGTTATGTGTTGATCACTTTTGGGAAAATATGCTTAGGATAATCGAGTTCAAAGCAGGTGAATGTTATTGTTTTGTACATCTCATTCTCTACTTTTACTGATTCAGTTATTCCATAATTTGCAGGGTAAAAAATTAACTTCAGTGCTTGAATCATTGAATTGCAACTCGGGCCAGTATCCTTGAATTCCAACCTCGTCCCCAGGGTCTTTTCACTTGCTCACTTAGTATAGTGGACCAGGCCATTTAGATAAAGTGGCTTTCAAAATCCTCTAGTCTAAATCAAAAAATTTAAAACCATATTTACTTGAATAGACCCCTCCCAACCTGGGTGAGAAGTAAGTCTTTTATCCAGGGATTTCGCCAATAATCATGTGGAAAAAGTACCACATACTGTAGAACTCTAAGTAAAAACAAACCTCAACTTTTAGTGGCCCTGGTCAGTTTTAAATTGCTACTGGCAACCAGGAGACTGTCAATTTTTAGCCCTGAAGTTGTTGTTTTCACTGATCCTTTTTTATCTATACTAGGCATGTATATGTCAGCAGTGATCTGTAAAACAGCTTTTCTTACAGTGAAGGTATGCACATGGAAGATATCAATCACATAATTATCCCAGCTTACGTACTATCTTACTGTTCAGTAAAATGAACTGGGTCAAATGCAATGATCGGTTTAATTTGGGTTCGGTAGTTGAACACAATTAAACCAATAATATGCATACAGCAGTGTTTGATTCCAATTTCTGAACCCAGTCAAACATAATTAAGCACAGTTAAACAGTTTAAAATCATTCAAATATACCAGAGATTTAAACCATCTGCCTTTAAATGTGTGAGAACAAGCACAAATTTCTGTAGTGTGGAATTTGAACATGATCTGTTTTATATTGTCGTGTAAACACATAGAAGACTGGGTGGCTAAGACAGCCTTTTCGGAAAAAGAAAATTTGGCAATCCTAATACTCACAAAGGCAAATAAAAGTTGAACCAAGGAAAAAATTAAATCACAACATTTACATGAGTGTTCCATCAAGACTTCCATTGGGGTAGGTGATGAAAACCTTATACCCACTTAAGTTACAAAATCCATTTTTCACGGTGATGTAAGATTTATTCTTGATTGTGAAAGGGTTAAAACTTAATGCAGAATGAATCAAACAGTTATACCATGTATGGGTTTCCGTACCACAGTGATTATTGTGACCCAGTACCACTACTGGGGCAAGCTCATACAGGTATGACTTGTACAGTTATGAGATGTTGTGCTGTAATCATTAAACAAATACAAAGAAACAAGAGGAAATCGGGAGGAACTTGTACCAGAATGAAAATCATGCTGGTATTATGAAAACACCCCCTTAGCCTAAAGTCGAGCAGCTCTCAAGAATGTTTAACAACATCCTCAGAGACCCAGGGGCAGTAACGCCCTGATTTCATGAGACCGGTACAAACTCAGACTGGTACGATTTTGTTTACATGAGACCGGTCTGAAAGTCAGACTGGCATGAAGTGTTTACCTGAGACCAATCTAAACTCTGTTTGTGTTAATATGGTCCGCAACCATCCCATCCTTAAAAATCCACTTTATCTATTATCCAGCAGCTTGGAATGGTCCAACGCCACTTATTAAACGTGCATACCCAAAACAAATATCTCAGACCAACTGGAACCCTGTTCATGCTTAAGTGGCTCCCCAGTCTGATTTCAAACCGTTCTAAGTCATTCATATTGGTTCAGCAGCAGTGATGAGTTAAACCAGCCTAAGGCCCTGTTTACATGAGTGACTTTATCCCGGGATGACTTTTATCTCCTCCCGGGGTGACTTTTATTGCGGTGTCTGGTCATTTACCTGTAAATGTTTACATGATTTGGAGCTGAAATGTGTTCACCCTGGGACGATTTCATCCCGGTCTTCAGCACGGGGATGAAATCATCCTGGGGTAAACACCATTTCAGCTCCAAACCATGTAAAAACTTACAGGTAAATGACCAGACACTGATATGAAAGTCATCTCGGGATGAAATCACTCGTGTAAACACAGCCTAAGATGATAATTATTTTATACTAGCTTCATGTTTCGTACGTTTCGTGTAAACAGAGGTAAGCATTTGGAGTCGATCTGAAGTCGTACCGGCCCAAGTTGGTACCATTCTCATAGACTACGAGCAGTCTCTCAATTTTCTCTGGCGCGTGCACACTGACTGTTCTACTATTGGTAATTGTGATAATTAAAATCTGCTTTATTTTTCTTACAGGTTTTTATTCCATCAACCTGATGTCAGGAAAATATGGCAGTTTATTGTAAGGGTTTGGTTAAGAAATTTGTACTTTTAGCTATATTCCCAGACACACTTTATCAATTCAAATAAAAAATTTGAAGAGCAGTTTTGAAATAAGGTTATATATTTTTTTGTCTTTTTCTGCTTAACATTTTGATGTCATTGATTAGTTTGACTGACCCCTCAGTACTACTACATAAGTGGATGATGTATGAAAATGGAATGAATCCTGGAGTACCTTTTAGGGCTCTACTTCAAAATATCTGATGAGCACACCCTGCCCCATATCTTTTTTGGGGGGAGTATCCCCCCAACTACTATCCCAGGAATGAAGAGTCAGACCTATTTGATTGAATTCTCTTTATGGAGAAAACTATATCGATTGACTGATTCACCAGTCTGATCCCTTTTTGTCAGTTCATTGCCTATTAGGTTTCAGACTATTCTGAAATGATTTAGGAAGAGGCTATTCCTTTTGTTTTTCTTTGGTACCAGATTATGGCAATCAGTAACAATGCTTATTGGTGACAAATTATCAAACCAAAAGGAACTAAAGTCTCGAGATCTACTGCCATCACGGTCTGGGGTAGTAAGAGAGTGAGTCATAATCTGTGCATCAAATAAAGTCACTAGTCATCACTGGACCATTTGTTATTCGCATTGGCAACACTGAAGTCACAGATTGATTGATTTATTGATTTATTGATTGACTGATTGATTGATTGATTGATTGATTGATTTTTTAATTGGCTGATTGACTGATTTATCAGCCAGTTGGTTGAGTGGTTGATTGATTGACTGATTGGTACTTAAAATAGATGAATGAATTGATTCACCTGAATTACAGGTAAGTCATTACATGCATAATGCTGCACTTCTTCGCATCTTCCTCTGGCAGTAAAATAATACCCGGCATCAGTCGAAACATAAAATAATTTTCAAGCCCAATGTCATGACATAATTGTAAGCAAATAATTTATTTGTAATTAGCAAGTAGTAGGTAAGAAGGCGTATTAGAGAGCAGGACTATTAGAGCTTTTACAGTAATTTAAATTATATTTCATATTAACTCCAGTAAGCTACTCCTTCTGAGTAACTACCACTATTGGACAGTCAAGAAAGAAAGCAATGCCCTGGGATGTTTTAGGGTTCACTACTTCCTACTATTAATTAAACTTCCCGGGGAATTAATACAAGTAAATAAGGTACATCATCATCATCATCATCATCATCATTCAACTACAGCGTCATTTTACCATATAAGGAGACAAATATGAGTATGAGAGCGTCTTACACTGTTGAAAACGTATTGCACTATAGTATCCCGGTTTCAAATCACTTATTGAATAAAGCATTTAAATTGCTTAGATATTTAAGCTTATATTACCTACAACAGAGGCTTATTTGAAATTTATGAAACACTGGTTCTAATTTGATGAGAGGTGTATTACTAATGATTAACTAATAATTATAATATTGTTTTCCGGTCTCACTTGTAATAATAATAATAATAATAATAATAATAATAATAATAATAATAATAAATAAAATAATAATAAATAAAATAAATAATAATAAATAACTAAAAATTGGAGTTCCGCTTTTAGGCTTGGCTAAATCTATATATTAAAAGAATCTTGTTATGAAGCTCAGCAAAGTCCTTTGTTTTATGTTTTTGTTACCGTTTTTAGCCTTGACGGTGCACAAACAACAATAGGTTTTGAAAACAATAGGTTTACAAAAAGATACCACAATTAGAGGTATTCAGGTGGGACACAAAGAATTAAAAAGCACACAATATGCTGATGACACAACAGTCTTTGTACGTGATCTTGACTCCGTCTCCCAGTTACTTAAGCTCTTAAGCGGGTTCAAAGATATAAGCGGTTTGGAAATCAATAAACATAAAACTGAAGCGATGTGGCTAGGGTCGTGGAGAAATTGCAAAGAAACGCCTTTTGGTTTCAAGTGGCCACTGGACCCAATTAACGCTCTCGGCGTACACTTTTCGTATGATTCCGAGAAAGCTATTAAGCGCAATTTTACAGACAAAATACAAATATTGGAGCAAACCCTTCAAACCTGGAAAAGACGAAATCTCACACTTATTGGCAAAATAAACGTTGTAAAAACATTGGGTCTTGCCAAACTGATTTACAGCACCTCCCTTCTGCCGATCCCAAAGCACCTAATAGACAGTATCAACAAAATAATCTTTGACTTTATTTGGGATGGCAAGACGCCTAAAATCAAAAGAAAGACTATCATCGCCGAAAAGAAGTACGGTGGCTTAAAAATGATCGACTTCGAAATCATGGAGCGCTCTCTAAAAATAGCTTGGGTTAAACGCATCATAGACAACGAAGACGTCGCGTGGAAGGTTATCCCAAATTACGCTACTTGCCAATATGGCGGTCTCCAATTTCTTGTTAAATGCGATTATAACATAAAGTCACTCAATCTAGAATATCTTCCGGAGTTCTACCACAAGGTGCTCAGCTACTGGCACGAATCTAAGTTACTAATTGATAATAAAGTGAAGTCTGTTAAAAATCAAATCATCTGGAATAATCAAAACATCGCGGTGGATGGAAAGTCAATATTCTTTAGAAACTGGTTTAATAAGGGTATCGTCTACATCAGCGACCTGCTTGATGAGAACTCAAACTTTCACTCTCTAGCAGGTTTAAAAGAAAAATTTCAAATCAATCCTCCGTTTACCGTATATTACGGCCTCTTAAAAGCCATTCCAAAGGAATGGAAAACGGCCTTGCAGAACGAGCCCCATACCGGTAATTCAACACAAATAACCTTCTCAACAAAATCATCGTATTTAAAATTACTTAGTAAAAGTTACTTAGCTCCTACAGCTGAACAAAGAATTATAAACCACGGCTTCACCAAGGAAAACGTCTGCAATGTCTATTTGCTGCCCTTCCGAATTCTAAAAGAAGCAAAGCTCATCATATTTCAATACAAAATTATCCATAACATCTTACCTACGCAAGCCAGTTTATTTCGGTCAAATTTAGCAGAAAATGATGTATGTCCTTTATGCAACCTTGAAAGACAGACGCTGTCTCACATGCTGTTCTCATGTACTGTGTCCTCGTCTTTGTGGAATCTCTTCACACGCTGGTGGCAAAAAACCTTTGGCCATCACATAACTTTAACAGAAACTATTATTCTTTACGGCTGGCACCAGGAACGTGGCTCTAACACCTGGATAGCCCTCAACTACTCTCTAATAATCGCGAAATATCACATATTCTCCACAAGTGTACGCGGCGGCATTTTAGACTTTGAAAACTTCCTCTTTCGCCTTAAAGATAAAATTTCTACACTTCATGCTATCGCTACCAAAAATAATAAAATAGATAAATTCAAGGAAACGTGGTCCCCTCTGCTGTAATTTTTGTTGTTGTATTGTTTCTTTCTTTTTGTTTGTGTACTAACCCTGTCCATGCGTATCTGTCGACCTTATTACTAGTATGGTTCAATGAAATGTAAGATTAACTTTACTTGACTGTAAATTGTATAAATAATTGTAATTGTATGTAATTGTAATTGTAATTTATAAGTAACATCTGTATATAGTATAAGAAGGTAGATGAATACTGTATTGTAATTAGTGTAAAAAAAAAAAACAAAAAAAAAAACAATAGGTTTTGAATTTTGCATGAGCAACGAACCAATAAAAATGTCACTGTTAAGTTATTCAGCCATAGTGTGCGATCGTAAAACAAAAGATTGTGCACTTTCGTGGAACTTTCAACATAAATTGTAGCACCTTTGTTATGGCCTTTGAAACTTGCAAGGTTTCATAACCAGTCCCTCGAGTAACTATGATTGTAGTGAACTTTAAAATATACCTGTCAATCACCTTTAAATCCTAGCCTGGCTTAATTTTCCCAACATCCATCACGCCCCCATTCCCTTTTAAGCGGAACACCATTACTAAGCAAATTTGGTACCCTATCAAGCCAAGAAATTTTGGTAGTGGCGTAATAGTCACGTGACCATCCGTCCGTCCGTCCGTTCGTCCGTCCGCACCACAGGATCACCAATATGAAGTGGCACACACTTGAGATAACTCTGTGCTGTGTCTCTCGTTTTGGCCCGAAATCGTATGGTGACCCGCGTTTTAGCAAAGACCACAAAAGTCAAAAACAATTTTATTAATGGAAGGCGAAAAGTTCAAGTTACGAATGTGCCTTCGAGGACTTCATCTCAAGTTGTCTGTTCTGCTGCGAACTCGGTCGGCACAACGCTTGAGTTCACCGCATTTGGCAGCGGTCCTGAGGCCAAACCTAGCAGAGCTAGTGCCTTCTGGTTTTCTCTGTCCACAACCATGTTTTTGCGGCGGTTCGAACACATTGTCGCAAGAAAAACACCCGTGTTTATCGTAACATAATAACTTGCGTAATTCGCGTAACATCGAATCGAGTCGAAGTACATCGCTTGAATTCGCAGTATTTGGCAGTGGTTCAGACATCAAACATGGCAGAGCTGGTGCGTTCCGGTATTTTCTGTCTACAACCATGGTTTTTGCAGCAGTGCGAACATATTTCCCCAAGAAAACCACCCGTGTTTATGTGTCAATCCAGCTGCTATCAATAAACAACTGTTTAAGTATTAAAATGTATTCATAATTTGATAACTTAGCAGAAGTTAGGTAGTGGTTAGCATTTTCGTCTTTTCATTCCGACGGTTTGGTGGCTCGGCGGTTCGACCCTCAGGGGAGCAAAGTTTTTTTCTCCATTTTTTTCTTTTTCTTTTCTTTTTGGTAATTTTTAAAAAATGAATAACTTCCAGTAATTAAAAAAAGTGGGGCTCTGTTTTTAGGCTTGACTAAATCTATATATTAGAACAACGACAACATCATCATTGCCTAGGTGGGTAAAATGAGTGTTATTGTTACGGTGAAGAACTGGCCTGACCCCGGGAGCTATCCTGTAGTCGCAGTCTGCGCTAGATGCCTCTCGAGTGTTTCACGTACTTTGAACATGTCATTATGCGAATAAGACCTCGTTGGGGCTGTGATTTTATTTGCTCAAAATTCAGATGAATCATGAATTTATTTGAGAACACTGCAATTGGCTGCAACATTACTGTATCTTCTTATAGATCCCAGGTTTGATGGAACTGTACTTTAAATGTATAAAAGGTCATCGCAGTTATGTATGGAACTCTTGCAGTTGTGAAAAGAAAGCCAGAAAAAAAAAAAAAACTCAAGTGGGAATGGGATTCGTACCCATGACCTCTCCGATACCGGTGAGCCAAGCCAACTGGGAGCTCTAGTCCAAAATGACCTGCTCCCAGTTATATATTAATGAATATATTAATGAATTCAGTGAAATTCCGAGAAATCGAGCGATAAAGCGAGCGAGTGCAATTTGTTTCAATCGCAAAAACTCGTTCATTGCTTACACATTCCCGAGTTTGCTAGAGGAGACTAAAGAGAAATTCGAAAGTAAAGAGAATTGCGATTGTAATCTTACTTTTGCCTATTTTTACAGCATTTTGCTTCACCACGACAGCATCTGTGTAAAAACAACAACAACATTAAAACAGTGCGAAAGAGGCAATACATAAGGCGCACGAAAAATATCAGTGGAAGGACAGTTTCATGGATAAAAGGTAATTAACTCAAGGGGGTATTGTACTTCGTTAGGATGTGATAGGATGTGATAGTCTAAGTGCGCTCAAACTACGCTTATAATTTTTCTCCATTTCATGTTATTATGTCGTGAACTTTCATGACATAATACATTTTTACTTCTCAAAAGAAAAAAAATCTCTTTTGCTGGAGGAAAACCGGCCGCGGTGGGATTTTTCCGTTATTGTTCACGGGAAAATTTTCATGCAATTTTATTGTAATGCCCTGACGTCCCACTGGTACTTTATTGTACCCGATGACATCACCCTTCTATTTTGGATTGTGTTGTTATTCTTTTTTAATGACGTCAGCTCTCTAGGGGATTATGATGCACTCCTTAGCATCCCTAGCAGCTTACAGTCAATGCCCTTGTTTCAGAACTGTTATTTTACATCTACTGATGGTCGAACAAAAACAACCATAAATAACAGTAGCAATAGAGCGGTTTTCAATTGAGTGTCGAAAGTAATTCGCGTTTTGCTTTGGTTTTGCTTTACTTCGCTCTGCGATTGGTTAAAAAATCTCGCGCCACTTTCACGACCAATCAGAAGCAAAACTCAAACCAATCGCCACTTGCTCGCACGCGTTTTCCCGCGCTTGGCGCTGGTTACATGTATTTGCTTCGAGTTCTGATTGGTTCATTGGGTAATTTGTGTTTGTTGTGATTGGCTGGGGTAATTACTTTGGTTTTGGTTTTACGACACTCATTTGAAAAGCGCTCTAGTAGCAACATTAGCAAAACCAATAACAGTAAAAACAGCAATAACAGCAATTACAATAGCAAAAATAACAACAACATCGACAATAACATTTACAGAAACGATCATAGCAAGAGACAACAACATTGAGTGAATCAGTCCTCTCAAGAAGAGATATAGAACGGAAACGCTAATGAGCAGTAAAGAAAAATGCTATTTTAAGACTAACCGGTTGTTAATGGGGCAACAATGTCTTCCGCTCCAGCAACATATATGGGTTGTGGGACAGCATCCACTCCACCTGAATAGCAACACTTGTTCCCATCCCGGCAGGTGTGAGTGAGATCCAAGCAGGGGACATTTTTTACGTGGGGCAAAACATCTGGAAATAATATTAAGTAAAGACAACAGTTGAGCAGAATAGCATAAAAGGACAATTGTTAAATCAAACTAATTCTAAATTGTCAATTACTATGCCCCTTGAGTTAAAAGAAATAATGATGATGATGATGATGATGATGATGATGATGATGATTGTTATTATTTCGTGACGGCATCTTTTCATACTAATAGAAGACAGATACCCTCACCTACCCCTGGGGAAACGCACGGTGGCTCACGATCAGTTTACAAAAATTGTATTACGTTGCTGTTTTATTGACTGTTTTTGCTTGTAGCTAGGGCTGCCTAGAGATTTCGTGAAAAAAAAAATAAAACAGTTGAAAAATGTTTTAAATTCAAAAGACGCGGTGAGTGTTTACCATTTACCAAGTCAATTTTGGTGTATTTTGCACTCTAACTATCGTAAGAACAAACACGTAAGGACCAGCATTTTACAAAAATAACCAATGGTGCCTACTGCTAAACTAGGCCTTTTAGACTAAAAAAGCTTGTTATTGGTCAGAATATTAATGAAATTTATGGATGTGGTCCCTTGATACTGTGACACAATTTGCCGAATTTCACTGCTTTAAAAACAAACACAGACTATTCTCTAGGTCTCCGGATTTATGTTAACCGCCAACAAAAACCTTATACGCGTAATCCTCGCCGACGACTGTAGAAAGCATTTGTTGTTGTTATCGAAGCTTTTAATGGAATTCTCTACAGAAGAACATTTCTCGGCAATAGAAATAAAAAATAACCTCCCTCGCAAGAAACAAAATGTACTACGTTGTTGAAAAGTAGTGGACCGAAAAGCAATAATAAATGAAAAATTTTCAACGATCAACCATTTGGTCCGTTCGAAAACACATAGTTACATTTATTTCATTAAATGGAACCATTAGATTGTAATGCAACAACCTTAGTAACCGGTAAAAGATGGCAGCAGATTGTGCTCTTTTGTAAATACAATCGAAGCTCTCCTTGCCATCACTCTCTTAAGCGACCAGCTCTAGTTAACGACCGACATTGTGAAACCCCGTTTGAACTGTCGCTTAAACTCTGTAATCAAAAGCTAATTATACCGGAAGTAGCTCCGCTGCTTCAATGTGTAAACTATGCGTAGACTTCAATGTTTCAACTACCGGTCTGCACGTGAGTCAAAAATGTGCCTCCTCTCGATAACGTTTAATATTGTAAAAGTCTATAAATTTATATATTGGGAAAGATTTTTAAATCTCAGAGATTTTGTAGATTTGATGTTATAGATTCATATATAAGATAAGATGCATAGCTAAGAACGTTGCCGTCGCCAAATTTTCATCTGCAGTCATCTGCAGTTTACATATATGTGAGTAATTCATACATTCCCTCTCAGTCATTTGCCACGTACGGGATTAATACTGACTAAAAGCTGACGATTTTGGTTTCATAAATGAGACATCAAAACTACATATCTTTAAAAAAGTGGTTTTTTAGACTTTGGAATCCGAAAATTGATTGGCCGCAAAACTTCCTGATTCAAAATGATTTGATGAAAGGCTGTTTAAATCTGTGGCGGAGGATTAAAAATGACTTGAAAAGACTCATAACAGTGAGAGAAAGAGAAAAACTTGAAATAATTTTTATCAAACCAAATCCGTGATAACTAAATAATTATTGTGAGAAGCACAGCAAATACCTTTTCGTATAGAAGTGATTTTCCTGACGATCGTGTCTCCAGATGTGTCTTGAAAAGATCTGCAAAAGGTTTAGGAAAGGATGAATGTTTATATCCATTGATGGTAACTGCTGACTAATCTTTCCCAACACATGATGGTTACATGATGTAATTATTCTTATACTCAGTTGCGGGTCGCGACTTGTCGGTCACGTGATTTAACTAAAGTTCAACGCCATTAACGTCTAAGTACGTACTG
The DNA here is from genome assembly GCA_964030785.1 of Siderastrea siderea. NCBI lineage: Eukaryota > Metazoa > Cnidaria > Anthozoa > Scleractinia > Rhizangiidae > Siderastrea > Siderastrea siderea. The sequence continues at coordinate 46,798,165 of OZ034967.1, read as the reverse complement.
ATCCTTGGCTTCTATAATTAATCAGAACAAAGACAGCCTAAGACAATATTACAACAAAAGGACTCGATAAAAGGCAGTTTATATTTGTGGGATGCATGATCGTGTTGAAAATATTTTGAAAAGTACTTTGAAAAGATCCATGAGAACAAAGAAAAAACTTTATGAGAAATCACAAATTGGAACTGCGGAATGAAGATTTGTTAGCCTATGAACAAGCTCTCTTGTTGGGGAAAGATTTAAATGTAGTAAATACCATTGGAGTTATGTAAGCAACTTTTGCACTATTGCGAAAAGAATGCCTGGAAAAAGATCACTCTTGTACGGGATTCGAACCCATGAACACTGCTGCGATTCCCTAGCAGTTTCGATATAAATTTATGATAGCCAAATAATTACGATCAATTTTAATCGTGCAAGGTACAGTTCATACTCTTTGGTCTAAAAGTGGATTTTCCGATATTTTCCCTGACTGAATTACTCTCAATTCCTCTCACTGGTTGTCTGAATAGGAAGTGCAAATATGTTTATTGAAGAATGATTTTTGTTTCCGTTTAACCTCATTTTGCCCAGCTGTCAGCAGCAATTTTCTCCTCAGTTGTTGACACCACAAGAACTCTTTTAAAGGTTCAACCGCTGTAAGTCTCATTGCATTTGTATCATTTTCGAAGATGGCGGAAACTAAGTCACTCACATAGAATAATCAGAGTGTTTTGTCTCTGTGTTCAAGGCACTAAGATTATCAAGAACCTAAGACAAGCGTCTCGCCAAATAAACATTTTTGCCACCATCTGATAGTTTATTATTTTCCTTCAGTTGTTCAGCCTTGTTTCGTGGCCTGCTTCATCAATTTAAGAGCACGGAAGGCTTTTTATTTCATAATACAACAGAACATTTTCGTTGTGCGCACTAAGTTGTAACCCGAAGGAGCAAACATTTTTAAATTTCCGTTTTGAGGCTTCCACATTAAGAAAAAAAAAGACATTTAAAAAAACACTGCGCAACTTTCGAATTCATTATTTCTGTGAGCTTTTCATTTACAGACAAAAAAATTGTGTGGTGCTATTAAAACATGAACAGGAAGTCGTGCGCAAACGTGAACAGAATCTTAGCGTAAAGAACTCATTCCACTCTTACCTAAATTCAAAGTTGTCTCGTTTCGGATATCTCCTGACGTATGTTTCAAGACTTTAGAAGTCCTTCGACAAGCGCGTGTTAGGGATTTTTCCGCTTTAAATTGCTGCGGCGTACATTGTTTCAGTTGTAGCTTACAGTAGAAATACACTAAAACTACTAGAATACACTAAAACTACCACGAGCCATTACCTCACAAATAAAAGGAAAACTCCTGACAGTTTGAAAAGTGCCTCGAAAAGTCTCATGATAAAAAAGAGAATAACTTGAAATAATTTCATCATACTAAATCCCTGGCATACGAAGCTTGCGCCCGCGGTGCTAGCGGTAGTGAAAACCGAGTTTTCCTACGTCATCATCCCTCATCGTAACATTGGGGATGGGGACATTGGGTACATTGCGATATGGATTACATGATGTCACACTTGCCAATTGTCCAGTGTTTCCAACTCGAGCCAGAGGGCAGGAAAGCATGCAGCGCAACGGGAGCGAGTTGCATAAAAGTTAACGTCAGGCGAAACTTATAACGCCGGACGTTCACTCCAGTCAAAGTCACTATTTTAACTTCCGTCATTAGCTGTTACGTCCAGTGTTAGGTTTTTGCAATGATAGATAACCAACGAGGTGCATAGCGGCGAGCTGGTTATAATTGTTCGATATCCAGCAAGTCCGAGTAGAATAATTGTTTTATTAAGACCTCAACCACTATAGCTGTTATAAAATCAAGACAGAAAGAAAAAGACCAGTAAGAGATAAAAAGGGACAAGAATTGGTCACATGAGCGAACGAAAAGACGCCCAAAGCTCGCTAAGTGTGCAGCGTTTCTCTCCAAAGCTGAATGAATCAAAATGAAACTGCTTCGGCGATCCAAACGGAACGAAGTGGCACAAGTTTTGGGAAAAAATCTACTAATTTTTGGCTCTGAAAATGCCGTACGTGTTTGATTTTTTTTGAAACATTGTTATAATCATCGTTCAAAGTGGATTGAAGCTGTACGATTTCACCATATTAGCTGCGGGAGTTGAAACGGAGCAAGATTATAATCCGTTCGCACAACGATGTGCTTGTTTAATCGAACTGAAGACAGAATTTTAACTTGAACAGGTTATCTCTATGCAGCTCAGAAACAGGATTACTGCTGTGAGGAACGTCATAATTCACCATCCTAGGCGAGACACAAAACGCAGTTGTTCTCAGTTTAGGGTTGTGGACGGAATGGTAGAAACAACACTCAAACAACTGGGAAGCGATTCAACTTCTTTTAGATAGCATCCGATTTGTATCAGAACATTTGGAGCTTTTGGAACAGAGAGCTACAACGAGTGCAGATAAACCAGAGTCAACTTTGTGTGGTATAGCCAAAAAATGTCGCCCTTCCTTCTTTCACGGTAGTTTGCTCGGTTCTTGCTTAGATTGCTTCTTGATTTTCGTGACTCGCCATGAATGTGTGACAGTTTTTATTAAATGCTTCTCTTTCATTTTACTGTGTTTTATTTTATGTCTTGTCTTGATACTTCGGAGTGGAAAGCCTTCCTGACTGATCGAACCCACCGCCTGTACTATTTTATGATCGAAGTGACGATGAAAGAAATTATTAAGCTGAATTGTAAACACAACGCTAGCTGCTTTCTATTTCTACACAGTTTCTTGTCGTATTAGGAAATAAGGCACTCCGGGACAATTTTGATTTGTGTCTCAGTGACGCTGTTGGAATTTCTGCTTAATTTAAATTCGTTGAAAGGTGATTTTTCTCGTCCGTTTTTCTCACCAGGTTGCTTGCTCATATTTAAAGATGAAAAACAACAAGGGAAAATATAACGCAAACACAATGCAGACCGCTGAGGAAACAGTAAAGTCGACTTATTTTCCTTCAAAAATAAGACTTCAGCAAGACATTCACCGGCAGCGCTTTTTGTAGCATTCTTTGGAAAGCTTATTAAGGTCAAGAAGAGTACTCGTGAAAATAAAGTTGCTCTGTTATAAAAACGAATGAACTCACGTCAGTTGCTCCCGGCAGCCGAGGAGCGACTCGACAGACTTTGCAATCTAAATACCGGTACGCATTTTTCACTGATTCGCATGCCCACTGGCTGTTTAGTTCTGTCATTCATTAAACAACTTTGCTAACATAAGCAATATCAACCAGGCATCAGGCCGTTTACTGGGAAATGTCACCCGAAAAATGTTTTCTGAAGCTTCCAAGCACAATTAAGGAGGGAAAATGGCACAACTTTTTCGCCCGCGAAGTATTACTCGGGTGTTTTAAAGAACACGTTGCACCTTTGGTCACTTTCCATAAATTGTTGTTTAACCACAAGCTTTTTCATTGAGCCCATATGAAAAAGAACGGTTATTTTGTCTTCGTTCATTGACGAAGTTTGTACAAAGCTTAAGCGATCGATCAGCGATCAGTTCTCATTTAGCCTTGCGATCTTCGACTGATCACCACAAAAAAACGTTGCTGTTGAATGTGCAGCCTTCGAACTTGTCAATATGCGCTCCGGCAAAAATTGCCTGAGGCTGGATTTGTTGGACTGTGAAGACATTTTGATGTGTTGTAGTGGAAGCACTGACTTGGTTTTCTTCGGACTGAGCGGATGTACCTGGCCCACGATTCAAGACAGGAGACATTTGTCGCTGTCGCTTCAGAGATGCTGAATGTAGCTGTCAAGGGTTTTCAAATTTTTAACACCGCTAAGCTGTGCGACGAATTTTGGCTGAACGTCTGCTTCGAGGAGTCGTCCAACACTGGTCCTCCTAACGGAGTGATTAGAAACCTTCTTCTTGTTTGTGTCATCGAGTTTGGCTTAATGTATACACGGTTCGTACTCGGTGTCATCTTGTTTTGCGAACGGAGATGAAAAATTTGGACAAAAGAAGGACGAGCTCTTTGGCAGGTATGTTTACAATTGCTCTAGACTCTTTCAGTAACTCACAAAATTTCGTGCATGCGTTTAAGTGGCGCTTAGTTTTGTACTGAGTGTTTCTGGATTTCTGTGCTTGCAAAAGCTTCTCAATTTCGACTTCGTCTTCGCGCGTAGCTTCCTCGGCTGAACTCAAATTTGCCAACTTTTGCTCATTCTCTTTACTTGCTAAATTTCCTCGCTGTCTACTGGTTCTTCCATTTAGTATTACTAACAGGAACAAGCCAATTTGTTTGTACTTTTTTTTGTAACTTTTTGAGGGCAAATGTTAGAACAAAATCGGTCTAGATGCCGGTCTAGATGGGAAAATCTAGACCGCGGTCAATATCGATTTTAGGCAATCAAATTCTTCTATTTGGTTGCTTCCAGTCCTTTTGAGACACGGCCATATAATAATAGTACGTTAGACATATATAAATATTTTGCAAGGTCAAGAAAAGCCCAGCTAATCAACAATCGAGTGGGAAATGTTAACAATACTTAAATGATGCTACACAAAAGAATTTAAGCTTATCTGTCAATATCAACATTCGGGAATGGCCTGGATTACTTGCTTTAAGGTGGCTCTCTATAGTTTTTGACCGCGCGCGCGCTGATCGTGCAAGCCGTACTAATCTGCGGGCGCTCACATGAAATCATAGGTTTTTCCTGATATTTTATGACGTCAGCATAGCCAAAACAAGCAAAGTAAACAGTGAATTTCACATATTATTTTTTGGAAAAATTCTGTCGGAGCAATTCAGTTTAATGGTTAAAAATAAGAAATCACGTGATATCCTTGAATCTGTCTGAACGACCCCATATTTTTTCCCTTGCAAAAGGTTAGTCAAAATCATTTTCACAAAATAGGAAAGTTTAAAAAATTTTCACCGAGGAAAAATCGAAATATTTAAGAAAAAAGACGAAGTAATGGAAAATATCTGTCATTCTTTAAATGTTTTGTTGCCATGACAACGGCCTATGCCTGAGGAGCATAAACTGAAAAATAAGGGTAATTATGCTGGTAACCTTACTGATAAAATTCAGGAACAGCGATTGCAAGACAACAGAACTAGGGTTTTTTTGTAAGCCTTGCCAGTTCGTAGAAACTCTAGGGAGCCACCTTAAGCAAAAACTGTTTGAGAAATTAATTTCAACATGAACACTGTAATTAAGGCTTATTGAAAACAAAAAGGAAGCTTCGTTGTCCTTTTACTTGGCCAACAAATAACATATGATTTAAAGTCGAGTGAACAAAAACTACATCTGTCGACTGTTTACAACTGGAATGAAAACTGAATTATTTAAGTACTGGACTAATGGTAAATAAGAAACATCAAGTTAATGATCAATCGGAAAAGCTCTGAAAGCTGTTCATTGAACAGAAATACGTAAATTATACGCTCAACTAAGCGTATTTCACAACAAAAGTCATGCACTTATAAAAATTACACCTGACTCGACAGTTGACCCAAATTTCTGAGCACTGCAGCGAAAAATGAAGTGTTGTCCAAAGTGGAAATACACGGCAAACACCTTAAATTGCTTTGTAGCCGAGCCTAAAATGGGCACCAGTCTCCCTCAATAATCCGTGACATTGGTGCCCAGTACTCCGTGTGCGTGCAAATTCACATCCCTAAGCTATATGAAAACGATATTTTTCAAAAAAACTATTAACGTAGTTGGTTCATTTTTCATTACGTTTTTTTCAAAAGAAAAAGTAATAAGGGTCGTTTTTGAAGAACTTAGAAATTTTTCTGCAATATGACTGGGAGGAATGAAGGATTTATTGAGCTTAATGCAGTTATAAAGTGATTTGAAATATTCCGTGTGCTCTGGTCACGTGACCGATGACGTCACAACAGTAAGGCTATCATGGACGTTACTTTCATGGGAACTTCATATTAACCAGCCGGAGTTTGCTTCTACTCCACCTTAGACTGTCATAGCTACAGACTCCTCACCAGTCCCCTGGGAAATGCTCCTGTACAGAGCCACCTTAACTTTCAAATGCCAGATGTCAACCGGCAATTTCCAAATTGCTCACTCCAATGACCACCAGGGCACGTTATCTGCTTTTGAATTGATAAAAACCTGTTCTTGCAGTGAACTAAAATATCTTTTACTGTCACAGTCACGTGACTGATGACGTCATCACCGCGACATTGATATGAGGGATAACTTTCATGCAGGTGTAAATACCACATGGTACATCGTCCTCTTCGACCACAAGTGAACTTTAGTATCGAAAAATTTTCAGGTGCAAAGCATGCTGGTAAGGTTCTTATAATTATAATAGCGGAGCTCGCGGAGCACCATGGGTAAGAAAATTTGGTAACCCGTTGATCCGAAAAATTTTGGTTCTGACGTCAGCGTACGTCCGTCCGTCCGTCCGTACTGACTCTGGGGGAGGGTGACGGGAGTCCCAAGCAAGCCTGACCGGGGGAGGTGGAATGCCATATTTTCTTGTAGCTGAGGTAAAGAATATGGCGGCTGCTTCCTCGATTTTCAATACGATATTTGTTATGCATTCTTGGAATGAAGACTTGTAGCAGTTCATCATGAAAAGGAAAAGGGTTGCTTTAATCTCGATGGCGCATATAGAAGACAATGGAGAGCTTGAAGGCAAGAAATCCTTGTAAGTACTGAATGGTTTGAATGTGAAGTCACAAAATCTACCGTTTGAAGAACATAGCTATTTTCGGAGCATTGCGTGCAAACATCCGCTATCAAAGGCAAAGTACTGTGGTGTATTACAATTATAACTTGTAAGGGAAACGGGAAAGCACACTCTGCTGGCCGAAAAAGAGGACGTTGATAACCTCAAAAGTGATGAACTGCACAAACTCTTGAAAATGATGTGTAGGGCACGGGAAACAAAATTGGTGCCTAACTTTACGAGGGTTAAATTTCGTCTGCAATGCAGACTAGTCGAGTCACAGCCTCTTTGATTCATTCTATTAATAGTGCAAAGGACAGAACCAGTTAATTGAATTTCACACATTTAACAATAAAGTCGGTAAGGCGTCCGTAGCAACCACCAACTCCAACTGTGCGTAAAAGTCTTATGGGAGGTACCTAAAAGATTTCGAAGTATACCATTCTCATGGATGTATATCTCTGAGAAACCACTCTTCAAAGCGACCAGCTCTCTTAAACGACCATTTTCTCCAAAGATTTGTTGAAATCAGTTCTTAGTAAAACACTTTATTCAGAAACAAGGAGAGTTATGTCTTGAGCTCCAAGGTCTTGGAACTGCTGTCCTTCCACCAATGTACTTAAGCCTTTATATGTAACCACTCAAGCGCTAAAGCCAGTATACTGATCGGGAGAGGGCAGCCATCTCTATACGTCTGCTATTTTAAGAGCGCGAAAAATGACTCTTTGTTTCAGAAACCAGCAGTAGCAGTAGCACTATAGCGCTGATACAGTATACAACCTACTGACCTACTTTCACTGAAAAAATCTGTAAAATATCTGACAACAGTGTGAATATGGGACAAACAAAATAATACAAAACAGTCCTTTCTGAAGCTCATTCTCAGATGTTTCTCGGAAGCTCAGTGGATTGAAATTTAATTTTGTGGCTTTCAATTATAAAGATTATTTTTCCATGGACAAATATTTTGGATCTAGTAGGAAGCGTAACTTGTCACAAAAATTAATTCTGTAATGTTTGAACCAGAAGAGAATAGCCGACCTTGAAAGTCAGGTACGTCTTCTTCTTGCGTGACATCATGCTTCACGAACGTGGCAACTCCCGTATCCAGACAAATATATAAATAAGCTCTGTTTTATTTTCCACATTATTTCACATGGACTTACATTTTGGAACACACGGCTAAAATCGAGTAATAAGCGTGCGTTGTTAGAAAAGATCATGCCATTGTGTGACTTGTGCAAGTCTCGCGTGACTAGTCAGGTAGCAAACTGTCAAAAAAACCAGAAACGTCGCACGTGCTGACATACCGTCTGGCACTAATTTTTTTCCGGATTCAAATTTTTCGGATTTTCGCGGTTTTTTTTTTTTTTCACGATCCGCAAAAAAAGTTCCCGCGAAAAAAATAATTCCTGCAAAAATTTACTCCATTGTCGACAGTCATTGGGAATGCCGAACATGGTCCACCCAAAAACCAACCAAAGAACCAACCTTCACAGAAACTTGAGGCTGCATGCCGACTATGAGGCTATTTTGTAGACAAAATAGCTCAAAAAATAAAAATATTGATAACAAGGGAAACGAAAACAGCCCTTTTCCGACAAGGACACGTTGATGAAAACAATTTTGAGTAAGACCATAGATTCAATTAAAGTCCTTTTAAAATATGAATGGTAATTAGGTTTATAGAGGTTAATGGAGGAGTCGCAATTGACCAATCGTAACTGGTACACACCGTCTGCCTGCTATTTTGTGCAAATGAAGTTTAATTAATACTAAAAAGTAACATTCATTTTCACTTTCAGCGATCTTGTTAGAATAATATTTTTGGTACTTTTCCATCAAGGCAATGGTATTATTTTCCCGTCCTGTTTACCTTTCGTTCTACTCTAGTCATCTATAGCTGGATTTTAACCATAGAGGAAGGTTGAAAAATAATTGGAAACTCCTCCTATTCAAAAAAGTAAATAAAACCACGTATTCCTTATTAAATTTCTCTTCAATAACGATTTTAAATTGCAAACATGTTGCGCACCAAAACAAAATAACAGTATAAAATAAGAATGGATGTTTTCCTTGAGTATAAATACATTTCTTCGGTGATTGAGGGGCTTTTATAAAACGCCATAAAACACTTTGATCTTCCACTCACTAAAAATCGCCCCCTCTTTGTTTCAGTGGAAGCAATGCCACTCTTTAATTAAGAAGTTACCATCTAATCGAACTTCTTACGTTTTTATTCGACGAACAGAAAATACGAAATTCGCAAAACCTTACTAAACTGGTTGCTACGGATTAAACACCGGTCCTTTGTCATCAGTGAGAATGCGATGGCTCTCGCTCAGCTTCCAGTAAGATTTCTCATGCTGATGTTTGCTGTTTTCTTGCCAAGTACAACAATGAAGACACCGAACTCGCTACGGACAGGTATTGAAAGTTTTTGTAAAGGAGATGCACTATCCGTCTGCGCAGTGTAGTTAAGGTTCTATTATACTTTCAGTTATCTTGTATGTAGTGTTGGGGCCCATTGGTTTGTTGGTGTTCTCTTGCCATTGATTCCTCTGTTAATCAACTTCGGGTCAACCAGAGGACGTTGAAATATACAGGCAGTATACAGCGCGTCTAAAAATTTGAAATACATTATTTTTACCAGAAATATAGGTATTTGCTTCACCATTTTGCTTCAGCAAAAAAAAAAAAAAAAAAAAAAATTCAATTTCTGGGGGATGTTCTTCTCGATTTGTACATGTATAGTATGTTCTTCTCTTTTCTCTTTTTATATGTGCACTATACTACATTCTTTTCTACGGTGTCTGCGAACATGAATTTAGTAGTAGCATTTATTATTTAGTAGCGTCGTCCCAAAGCGGACGACCTTGTGCAATGTACTTGATTAATATTCGTTCTTTTACCTTGTAAGTTTTTAGATAGTACTCAGAACTAAGTGAGTGAAGGAAAAAAAGCAGGTCAAAGTCGAGACTGAGTTGATGTCGAGGAGTTAAAATCGCAGATTGAAATCGGGGAGTCGAAATCGTAGATTATGCAGTCTATACAAATCGCCTAATTCGATAAAACAGTAATTGGTTCTTTCGAGCCGGACATAGTTATCGCCGATTTATCGTTTATCGTTCGGGATGACCGACAGAGACGAAGAAGCGAATGAAACCACAGAAGACATCAACTGGATGTCGAGAAAACTTGAATATCTTCATCGAGGAAGGGCAGCATTCAAAGGAGTCGTTACGAGAAACAGAAAAAAAGTGGAAAAAATGGTACCCAGTTATGGAAGTCGAACTGTTCGTGATTAAGAGCGGTTGGTGGAAGCGTTGGAAAATGCGAATCAAACAACTCAAAAATTATTCCCTTGCAAGCTAAAGAATCTAAACGAGCACAACTAGAAGAATGGTTGAATCAATTGCGGATCGAAGTGGAAGATAGTGTCGACAAAGTTGAAGAATATTTAGAACGTTGTGCAGAAGCCCCCTTATCGGTTATCGGAATTTTACCGCTGATTATGCGGACGAAGTTGATGAGAAAACTAGTCCCTCCAACCTCCAAATTGTGTGATGTTCCACAAGCTTCGGAAGCGGCGGAAGCGCTAAGGGAAGAGATAGCTGCAGTAACGAGAGAGGTAGCTGCATTGAAGGTTAAACGAGAAAAGAAAAGACTACAAGAGGAACTTAAGCTACAATAGCGAGCAGCGCAAATTACAATTCAACAGGAAAAAGACGAGGCCGTACGTTTGAAAGTGGAAGCTGAACTGTTGTCGCAAAATGGATAATCTAAAGAGAAGAAGCCCGTTCTAAAGTTTAGCAGTAAAGACTCTACTTCGAGTGAAGAAGAAAGTGAAGAAAACGAAGAAGAAGAATGTGATTCGAAAGATGTTGACAAATTGTTTAAAGGAAATAAGAAACCCGCCTGACCGTGTTCAGCGGAGATAAAGATCTTTATCACGACAGGAAAGCGCAATTTGAACTATTCCTAGATCGTATGAAAGTTCCACCTAAAACCAAGATGATGCTGTTGAAAAACTCTCTATCTGGAAAACCTTTACGAGCAGTTGAGTGCTAAGAATACACCTCAACACTATCAACCTGCTCTAGATAAACTGGAGCAGAAATACGGAGGAGAAAAACGATTTTTGCAGCGTCACCTGGAGACTATCTTACGTGGTTCACCTGTCGAGGAAGCCAATCTCAAAGAGTTGGAGATTTTCTCGGATCGTTTAACTGATGTTGTCGCCAAGCTTGAAGATAATGAGCAAAATCAGGAGCTAGCCGGAGTGTTCGCTCTTTATATAGCAGTGCAACAGAAAATGCCAGAGTCACTTCTCGTGTCGTTTCAAGGAGGTCGAAGAAGTTAAAGCGAGAACAAAAAGGAAGAGAGTGTCGACTCGAAGAAACCCGTGAAAACAACTTTCCACAACGCAACAAAGTTAAAACTCGAAGAAGATTTGACGGTCCAAGCTTTTTTTATTTTTTTTTTATTAAGACAAAGAAGACAGGATAATTACATTACAAATACATTACAATACACGACATATATTACGTTACTAAGCTTACTTCTATCTTTTACAATCTTTATACAATATTAAACTAACAAACAAAACATCTAATGACTAAATTTAGACGAGAAATAAAAGGCAAAAAAGAGAAAAACTGAAAGAGAGAGAAAAAAAGGACTTACACCTTGTTTCATTTCTCAGGGGACTAGGACCAAGTTCACAAGAGGTTACAAGAAATACTTAATAGGGTCCCATTTCTTCTGGTTAAAAGTGTTGGCCTTGTTTTCTATTTCATTGATGTGTTTCATATATCGTAAAAAGTCGTTAAGTTTTGGTGGAAATTGTTTACGTTTACATAGCCAAATATAATATTTAACAAGTAAGCAGCAAAAATTAATTTGGAAGTTTGTATTTTGATCTATCTGGGTTTAAGCCCAACGCTGTACCAAGTTCTGAGAGCGTTTCTTTCTCAACTATTTTGCATGACTGCAGCCATAAGGAGAGACTGATCCAGGAGGACTGAATTTTCGGGCATTCCAAAAGCAGATGTACAAGTGCTTCTGTCTCTCTTTGACAGAAAGTACATTTCTCGCTATTAACGAGTCTAATTTTTTTCAGAAAGTTGTTAGCCGATAGTCTTCGTTGTAAAAATTTAAAATTGAAGGCTATAAGTTTTGTGCTCTTTGTACATTGAAACGATAATTGGTATGCGGTTTTGCAGTTGATCGTAATGTTAATATCCTCGAGCTACTTTTGTTGGCTTGAAATCGGTAGTTCACTCTTTTTTGATACTAGTTTCTTATATACAGGTCTGCTTGGTTTTGAATTTTCTAAAAATTTTGATAAGCAACCTTCATACTTTAGTGAAGGCCTTGTATTTTGGGGGATATGCCTTTTCAAGAGTTTGATTGCAGATATAAATCCATAAAAAGTTAAAGGCTGGACTTATAGGTTATAGTTATTTTGGAAGGCAGGGAGTGAAAGAAAATTGCCAGAGTCGTCCATTAAATGTTTAACTTTTGTTACTTCCTTGGCGTGCCAGTCTTTATTGAAAACTGGTTTGTTTGCTATTCTTATTAGGGAGTTATACCATAGAGGTGATGAAAGAAAGTGGTACTCTGACACTACCGTTTGTTCGAAAATCACTTCTGACCAGATTTCAAGAATTTCTTTGATATTAAAAGGATCTGATACCTTGAGTATGCAGGTGTCTTTTTTTTTTAATTTTAAGATTTCCAGTTTAAGTGACTACGCCTCCATATTTCCTAAGTTCAAGATCAAAAAAGCTTTTCCGTCCTCCCTGGTTTTCTGTGTCTAAGTACTTTTTAATCCAAATAGCTTTTAAAAATCTATTGAAAGAATCTATATCAATCATCTTAAGTCCTCCTTTAGGGTAATCGTTTATCATTACATTTCTTTTATTTTGTCTCCTTTGTCATTCCATAAAAAATTGTGAAACATCCCATTTATCTCTTTGATTACCTTATTATTTGTTTGTAAAAGTGAAAAAAGATATGTCAATTGTGATGCTACGAGGCTTTTTAAGACCGTGATTTTCCCTAACAAGCTGGACCCAGCTGGTATCTTCCGCCCTTTCCCGTTTTTCGTGAAGACAGAGACACCACTAAAGTGCGCATCGTAGTTGACTCTGCTGCTAGTTTTAAAGGAACATTGTTAAATGACACAATGCTTACGGGCCCAAAGTTATAGCGACAAGTTCTTCTCCGTTTTCGACAAAAGCCTGTTGTTTTAGGTGCAGATATTAAGGAAATGTTCTCTCAAGAGCAGCTTTAGCTGAGGGAGACCGCAGATACCACAGCTTTTTATGGAGAGACCTAGATCTTACAAAGCCTGTTGATGTCTATGAAGCAGTTCGTTTGGTTTTCGGAGACAAAGCATTCCCTTAGCTCACTTAATTCGTGGTTTGCATTCACGCCCAAGACTTTCAAGACAAACACCCAGCAGCAGCTCTAGGTATGCTTGTAAACATGTACATGGATGATATCCGGCTCGACTCAGAGGATTCAGAAGGAGACGCTTTACACGTCCGAGATGACCTGATGAAACCCCGAGCATCGCTGGCTTACGAGCCTAAAAGTGGTGTAGTAATCAAGCAAAAGTGTTAGAAGAGAAGGATCGAGCAACCGGAGTGAAGCATGAAGAATCACAGTTGCCGAGTGTCTGACGTTAGGGATGCAATGGAATGCAAGTGAAGATGTGTTCACCTTCACGGTTAACGAACTTTTAACCTGTCCTTATACACACAAAACGAGGACTCTTGAGTCGTGTTGCCACACTGTTGCCACATCAATTCCTGGCCCATTATGTCAGCAGAGCAAAAATGGCGTTACAAGAAGCTTGGTTTAGAGGTCTTGAATGAGATGAAGAGTTTCCTGACGATTTGAAAGTCACCATCAGCAATGGGCGGAGCAGTTAGCTGAAGCTTCGAACGTAAAAGTTCAACGTTGCTATCGACTTGATGAGAAAGTGGAACAAAAATCACTTCACACATTCACCGACGCTTCCAAATTAGCCTACTGTATTTTCTTGATTAAACGCCGGGGGCGTTTATTTAAAACTCGGCCTCGTAGACCCGGCGTTTATTCGAATCTGGCGTTTATTCGATTGCATTTTTCGACCTTTTTTTCGCAGAATGCAAGCAAGCGAGTTAAATTGTAGTCAGAAGACTGAAGTCGGGCAAAGCAGTTTTCTGTGGAAAGTCCTGGATTAAAACGAAATCAAGAACGCGGAAAAGCACTGGATTCCAGAAACTCAGAAAGAACGCTTTTCGAAAGAGTTGACGACTTTGTGACAGGGGCAAAATGTGTTAAAAGACAGCCAGCTTTGGAGATTGACACCATTTGTAGACAATGTCGGAATTTTACGTGTAGGGGGAAGGCTAGAGTCTAATTTGCCTTACACGGCTAAGAACCCAGTTTTCTTACCAAAGAAACATCACATTTCAAAACTGGTTGTTGGGCACATCCATGATCAAGGTCACCATAGCCTCAGAGTGAACGCTACCCTTGCAGAATTGCGACAATGGTCTGGATTATCAAAGGGAGAGCAGAAATCAAGCGATGGAAACCAAAAGGTAATGTTTGTAAACTCCAAAGAGAGCGCAGAGGAGAGCAAATCATGGCAACTCCACCTGAACTCAGACTTGGATATTCGCTGCGATGTTTCGCTTGTTGTGGAGTCGATTTCGTTGGCCCCTTTGTTGTCAAGTTAACGAGAAAAGTTTCCGCAAAGCGTTTTCTATGCCTGTTTACTTGTGCAAGCACATGCGCATTTCGTTTGGAAGTCGTCATCTCTTTGGACGCTGCAACGCAATAGAATGCTACCAATGACAGGACTCAGTGGCATTTTGACCCTCTGGGCGGATCCCATCATGGAGGCCTGTTCGAATCTCTAATCAAGTCTGCAAAGAAAGTTTTACGTGCTCTCCTGGGAGAGTCAAGACTACATATGAAGAGCTGCTGACGGCGGTTGTCGAAGTGGAAGGAATTCCAAATTCCCGACCACTGACCTACTGAAGCAGTGATCCAAACGACGGCCATGTTTTAATTCGTAACCACTTCCTTTATGGTCAAATGGCAGAACAACTCGCACCACGAGTCGTGGAAGATAACGCGTTCAACCCAAGAAATCGATGGTGTTTCTTTCAAGATCTCTAAGTTTTCTAAGTGTTGGAGAAGATAGATGAAAGAATTTTTATGAGCATTGAACACCCGCAATAAATGGGTTGATCAGAAATGTAATGTTGCACCCAAGGATGTCGTACTTCTTGTCTACCCAAGTAACCTAAGGGGCAAATGGCCTTAAGGGGGCGTCCAGAAAGCATTTAAAGGCCCTGATGGAGATGTTAGGGTTGTTCGGCGTCAAGTCTGCAGGAAAGGAATACGTAAGGCCAATAACAAAGTTGTGTGTGTTAGAATTCTAAAGAGTATAAAAGAACAGAACTAGCATTCATGTTCGAGGGGGAGAATGTTGCGACGAGCATAAATTATTTAGTAGTCACATTTATTATTTTAATA
Organism: Siderastrea siderea; assembly: GCA_964030785.1. NCBI lineage: Eukaryota > Metazoa > Cnidaria > Anthozoa > Scleractinia > Rhizangiidae > Siderastrea > Siderastrea siderea. The sequence continues at coordinate 46,782,931 of OZ034967.1, read as the reverse complement.
GTAGTGTCGTTCCAAAGGAGACGACCTTGAACAATGCACTAGATTAGTATTCGTTCTCACACCCTGTGAGCAGGTCGAAGTTGAGAAGTTGAAATCGCAGGTCGAAGTCGAAGAGTCGAAAGCGCAGATTGAAATCGAGGAGTCGAAGTCCTAGATTATACAGTCCATACAAATTGCCTAATTCTTTAGAACAAATCTTGACAGTGTTTTAGACTATATGTACTATGTCCTTCTCCTTTGTAGAGAAAACTTTTGGGAATAATTGGTAATTTATACTAATTTTTAAAAGTATGTTGGTATCACTACCTCCCTACCCTACCCCCCTAGCCAGCCAACGAACTGACAAGTTGTGACGCAGTTCGCCAGTAAGGTAGCGTCACAGGCCTGGAGCCCCAAAATTTCTGCTGTGAACTCGAAGCCAGAAACCAAGGCACCTAATTTGTCTATGTGGAAACTGGGAAAATGTTGATTCTGGCTAAATGAAGGTCTGGAGTGAGGCGAAGGAGCCCTTAGCCACGATTTTCGTCTTTGAGGACGGGATCCATTCATTTTGTAGCCTGGAGCCCTTAACTCCTTTGAGACCTCTCTCAAAGCACCTCTCTCAACTCAGCTGTCATCGACTCCAATTAAGCAGGACCCTAAACGACTGCCGACACTTATTACTGGCCAGTGAATTGATAAAAGGGTTGCATGATGCATAAAAAGTAAATAAATTAAAAAAAAAAAACGCAAACGTTTTTTATCTGACGTTAGAGTATTTAAGGTACACCATGTTGCGTATAACCAGCGAGAAGCAGTGCACTAATCCCAAGCAGCAGGTTCAAGAGAAGAATTGTGTTCGCATAAACCACTGCGACTGGCTTCATTGTCGTCTTGAGCCTTTTGCTGTGACTCATCGCGAGGCTAATTAAGCTGTTTGCGAAGATTGCTTCTACTAAAACTGTTCCCAGCCATCCACAATCGGAATGACACGCTTATGAACAGCTTGCACTTGATGGTGAAGTGCGTGACGACGATTACGCTTAGCGGAAAGACACAAGTGATATGTGATTTCCAATTCCTTCCCTCCACCTTTTAACACACTTTGGTTTCTTGTTGGGAACTATCGGTTCTCGAAGACGAGGAGCAGAGGCAGCGAAATGACTAAGAACGAGAGAAACCAGATTGTAGCGCAAACGAGTCTTGGTTTGGTCAAAGATCTGGCGCTTCCAGCCTCGGAACATTGGCTGTCAAGATGCGATGCCTGTCTATTGCACGTCAGCAACTGTCCACACTGACACCCCGGAAACGATGTCCATTAAACGAAAGATATAACGGCATACGAAGCTACCCAGTGGCTAGTACTGAAAAGCGCCGGGAAAAGCACTCTCTGACAACAACCAGTGGGAGTCGCACTAAACGTGCGATGAAAACACATGTGTTTTACATGGATTCCCTTTCATTTATTATGTTTCGTTATGGCATAGCAAACAACAAGGTTTCCAATAACCCCGGCTATGGCGATGAAGCACTCTACAGTGAGTCGAATGAATACCAGGCATGTGGGCTCCATAAGGACGTATATTTCAAAGAGAGGCCTTTCTCGAGTTCCGCTGGTTTCTTCTGCGGCGGAAGTATTGTTAAGAAATATCACGGCGTGTCAGCTTTGAACTTGTATCAACTGTATTGAAAAACACTGGTGATCATTAAAAAAATACGAAGAGACAGCAGGTGCTAGCAAAATTTGACCATTTCTCAATCTAGCATGCAATTTATTCTAATCGAGACAAGGTGGCGAAAAAAATAAAAATTGAATAAAAATTGAATAAAAAATTGAAAGAGTTGGAAAGTCGTTTATCTGTTTTCCTATATTGCTGAAGGAACTTTTCAATATCTTCTGTGTAAAGTGTATGTTTGTGTGGGAGAAATTTTATACCCTCTGAAAGCAAACGATAGTAGCTGGAAGATTCTAGTTTACAATAGCTGTCAATTCAAATATCTAGGGCCATTTCGGTTACATTCCGAACGGATACTAAAAAAAGTTTCCAATCGGTTAAATACGTGGTCTTGAAAGTCCCTGATTCAGTGTCGTTTTAATTAAACGGCAAAATCATATGAAAGAACGAAGATATGCAAATTAATAAAACACTTCACAGAATACATTCTGCAACACAGATGCCTGGCTAGAATTATTCGTCGACCTTATTTGTTGGTTATGAAAGCGATAAAGAATTACTATGGGGCGCCTTTTGTAAATTTATTATTAAATTTAAATTGTGTACCTTTTTCATTATTTAAAATGTGTTTATGGTCGATCTAACCAATTCTGGGCACAGTTCTAAAACTGGTTATACGAAATAAGCAGTTTCTCACAATTTGCTATAAAGTAGTTATTCCACATAACACATTTCTTGCTCTTTGCCGAAAAGGTTGCCTTCAAATATATAGTTTCTCATTAAGTGATTATATCGAACAATCACTTTTTGGGAACTGACGATATCAAGTAACCACTTTTCGACACATGGCAAAAACTGGTTATCAAAAACCACTTTTGGCAAAGGAGAAGAAATTGGTTTTATGAAATATCTACTTTACGGCAAATGGCGAGAAGTTATAACCAGTTCTGGATCTGTGCCAATTTAAACAATGAAAAAAGGTACACGGTGTATGTTTATCTTAACGTGCATAACGAATGATTCGTTTTATTTTTTCAGTTCTTTTTGAAAAGTCTCTTTTTTTTTGTTTTTAGCAAATATAATATAATGTAATATTACATTTTGGTTGAGTGCCGTTTTGGTTATTTGTTTTTAGACCCTCGTTTTCGTGGTAAAGCTTTTAGTTTAAACATGGTTCCCTACAGCAGGCGTGGCTAATTATGGAATTAATACGACACCTTTGAACGCAATGGACCGCTGTCCTGGGGCACCCAACGTATTGTTTCAAAGAATGTTTGGGTGTTGACAATAAAGTAGCGTTGACAGTAGCTAGAAAAATCGCATATTTTAATGACGAAACGATGCTATCGTGGCTTGTATTTTTAGTTTAAATTACAAACCGATTAGTCTCTTACGCAGAGCGTTGCGCGACGACGCTAAAAACGCCTGGGTAAGAGACTACAAAGCGGTTAGCACGCGTATACTCTAGTATATTATTTTTTCTGATGCACACAGCTGGTAAGTATATTCAATGCCGCGCTGTACTCTTATTTAAATGGTCTTGGAAAAGGTAGTTAATCCTTTAAGCCCCGATAGTGATCAACATCAAATTTCTCCTCATCATATAAGTGTATTACAACACATACAGGTCACAAGAATGTAACAAATGCTCACCAAAGATGAATTATCTTGATGTTTGAAAAAGTTCTCCCAATTAGTAATCAATAACATCTATGGAGACCAGTAAGGAGAATTGATGATGTTGGGAGTTAAAGGGTTAAGTTTCCCAGTTTAGCCAGGACCTTAGTGTCTACCAAACGTCCTACCACTGCAGTGCTGTAATACCAAAAATTGAACTGTTGAGTCGCGAGGTCCTATTCACTCGTGAACAGCGAATGAAATAATTGATGACAAAGATATCTTCGCTTTTAACCGGAAAATTGAGAAGTGAAAAAAAAAAAGAAAAAACAGCAACAACAACAACAACAACAACAACAACAATAGGCTTTAAAGAGATTCGTACCCATGCCCTTGTTGATGCCAGTGTAGATCAGTCCACCACTAAGCTATAAGGCCATACGTAGGGACTGGTCCATGAGTCGTTGAACCACTCGTTTGTCAAATGATTTTGAAGAATCGTACCCTGCTTTGAGCTTAGGTTCTCTTCTTAGTATACAGCTGCATGTCGCAGAATCGTCTGAAAGTAATAGAGTGACTTTACAATCAAAACGAATCACGCGCTCCTTTACCCTTACTGACACATTGCCCCCCCCCCCCCCCCCTCCACCTCGTTTTCCTTTGCCGGTCACTTTTCAAGCTTTCCACATTGAGATGCATCACGTAAATGTCGAAAGTTACGTATCAGTTCAATAAAAAAATGGACATTGAATTGTGTTGAAATGATGTGTTAGAATGAGCAACGGAGCGAAATTTGCAGAATGATTTTCATCAACACAATCTTGGGAGGAAGACTTGATATAGAAATTACGGTAGAAGTAAGAGTGTAGTTTAAGCGTGGTATTCATTTTGCTTTGTTTTTTAGTCGTTGTCTGTGAGGACGCTGTGGCAGAATTCGATTGCACTTCCTATCCTGGAATAATCGATGTATACGACGTTGAGTTCGTAAAGGAAAATGCATATGCTTGTGAAAACGGCAACAAGACTGATCAATGTGTAGCGTCCGGTGAGGAAGAAAAGAACCTGAAAAGCACATTGGGGAAAAGTTGCAATGGAAAAAGAATATGCAGAATTCACATGACAGATGGACTTTACGATGACATCAAAATTCCGTGCAGAGATCTTGGTATCAAAATACGCATTCAGTTGATTTACGACTGCATTTTCTGTAAGTTTAATTTACTGCTGTGTACCTTTAAGATCAGAAAGTTAAAAACTCTTTTTCTTGGGGCTAATTTCCGCGAAAGGAGAAGGGGAGGAGTGGGGTGTTTGCAATTTTGTCTGCGAAAGTCGACCCATGCCCATGCTGCTGGCGCTCAAATCCTGGGAGTGGGGAGGGGGCACTCCCCATAGGGGGCTACACGGGGAGGCTCCGCCCGGAAGGGGTGCCTTTTTGTAAGCTCGAAGTATACTAAAGGGTGGGGAAAATTGCTATCTTAGTATTCTAAAGGGTCATCAAAATGTGCTGCAAAGTAAAAGAGATGGCAGCTAAAATAAGTTATAGAATAGGGTGCCAAATTTTGGCAGACATAACAACAAGAAACACACGAAAGCTTGGAGCCTTTACTAACTGACATAGGACAATCCTCGGTGAATTCTTCTTCTTATTCCCAAAACTCAGGGGCAAATGCGGCAACCATAGGACTTTCTACAGTTTTGGCTTGTCCTTAAGGTATAAGAAAGGGCTTCAGTTTTGGCAAAAATTAGTATAGGTAAGGGTGGAGCCTAGGGGAGGAGCCTCCCCGAATAAAAACTTATTGAGTGCCCCCCCCCCCCGGGGGGGGGGGGCTCAAATTCAGATAGTTATCGCTTCAGGGAAAAAATGGAGGCGTTTTCCACTGCATGAATTGTGAATATATTTTCTTCCAAGAACGGACATGGTTTTTGAGCCATTTTGGCCTGAACTTGGGTATGATTTGCCTGCCAGTCTGAAAAAGTTGCGTAGATTTGTGCCGTGTGATACTGGTGATCAGTTATTGTGTGGAGGGTGATACTGACAAGTCCAACGTTTAATGAGCAAAAGCGTCGTCACACTAAAGTGATTTACGTTCATTTAAAGAAATAGATTTGTTCTGGTTTGTTACCATACATTAGGCTATATTGGTTACCCTTATGTGTGGTTTTGCTTCGTTCTACTCCCGGGCTGGGTACTCCCGTCAATTTAGGATAGGAGTGTGCCGCCAAGGCTCTTAAACCCTGACCCTGTTTAAGGGTAGAAATTGGAGAATTGATACCCTTTTAAAGGCCCACATACAGCAACACAAGCTATAAACGTCCTTTTAAAATCGCTTTGTTTAACTTTATAACCTTTATTCGGGCGTGTAGTACGGTTTTAACAGACCACATCTTTTTCGTTTTGTGTGTTGAGATGGATGCTGCAATTTAGTGACCCTATCTAAGAAACATCTAAGGATCACGATACCAAAAAAGTACCAAAAAGGAGGTCCTATTTAAGGACTGAGCACCTCAAAAACCCTACCCTATCGGGCGGCACATACCTATATAGCGTATATCAGGGAGTACCCCCCCGGGGTTCTACTAAGATGTTCCCATTGAAAAAGGTATGATTATTTCCCTAAACACAGAGAAAAATAATAATAAAAATCAGCAGAAAAAAAGGCGACGACGTTTTGAAGCCATCGTGACTTTATATTCAAGTTTGAAAAGAACGGACGGTTGGTGTGGAGTAATTAACATTTTAAAGTTGTCAGAGTAAATTAACACCTGCGATAGAATATTAGACTTTTGAAAGTTCTTCCAAAAATATTAATTACTCCACAGAAACTGCTATTTTCAAAGTTGAAAAATGAAGTCAAGACGGCTTTGAATTTGCTACTTTACTAGTAATTGAATTGTTGCTATTTAATGCAATTTGACTTGTAAATTCAGTCTCAACTGCAAGAAAGTTCAATAAACTATTTATTTACTTTTGAAACTCCATTATTGTAACTTTTCTTTTCCTTTTTTAAATTATTAATTGTATCTCGAATTGTTCTCTTAAAAAAAGTCTTTAAACTAAAACAGCTAACTTTTTCCTTTAAATTTTCCAGCACCAACTGCACCCAGCAGTGAAGACTCAAATAGCACTTGGCTTACCACCACAACAGCTGAGCCGGTGAATGAGGCGGCAAAAACAACCGGCACTGCCAGTGAAGCAGTAACTAGCAATTCAGAAACACCACTGACCACAGCTAGTGAAGCTGTTGCTAACACCACAGGATCACCAAGCACCACTAGTGAAGCTATCGCTACCACTACAGGGAAACCAACCAAAAAATGGATTAGAAGGCGTCCCACGACTTGCAACATTACTAAAGAACATCATTTTATCGTAGAAAGCAACGCACCTGCTTGTGACAGTGCAGTGCGGATGGTTGTCTTCATATTGAGTTTCCAATGGTTTGTGAAAAAGCTGTAGCCGTTAGTTGATGACTACCAGATAATGTAAAAGTTTTGACGATAAGCTTCAATTTGTTTTCGTGTTTCTTTCCATAACTTTAAAAACTCTCTACACTTGGGAGGTGCCCCTTTTAAATAATCTGCCTTTGCGTTTGGTGTATTGAGGCCCATATCAACAAGACGACAACAACCAACCAACCAACCAACCAACCAACCAACCAACCAACCAACTAACTCGGTAACTTACTGACCGACAAACTAATAAGTAAGTAAGCAAACAAACAAACAAACAAACAAACAAACAAAAAGACAAACAAAATAATTGCCAAATGAAACAATGAATGAATGAATAAAGCAGCAACAACAAAACAAACAAAAGGAAGAAGTAAGACCAACATGTCAACAAGAAACAACATTTTTTTAGTTCAAATTTTTAAGTGTAGTAGGTTACTCTCTGCGATAGCGACAGTTGTGATATAGATACCATCGCATCGTGGCAGAAAGAAATGCCCTTTGTATAGATTACATTTTCGTCATCAGTTGAACATCTAAGTTGATATATTGAAGACATTTCTTTCAAATGTCCATCATTAGAATGCACGTTCTTCAAGAGGCTCGTTTATTTGTGACTACGTTATTTCTACTGCTGCTGTACTTAGCCTAGACGTAATCCTGAGCCAAATAAGAATACGATTCAACAGTTCGACGAGAGGTAATGAAATTTCAACTAGCTTATGAAAACTTTAAAGCCTTTCGAGGAATAAATTGTCTTTTTTTTATTTATCAGTCGTGCTGTAAGTTGAGTATGGAATACAGTTCCAACGTGTACACTATTAACGAACTGGTAAGCTTCACTGCTAAAAAATACGGCTCTCGTTTGCGTCTACCATCTGGGGTCCAATAAAGGGCTTTTTGGTGATGTCTTTTGGTGGCTTTCTGAGAACGTGGCCGATTCAGCTCCATCTTTTTTTGGCCAGTTCAACCATGATGTCTTCGTAGTTGCACTTCTCCCTTACACTTTTGTTGCTGATCTTCATGTGCCATCTGATCCGTAGGATAATCCTGAAGCATTTGTGTACAAACACGCTCAGTTTGTGGGTAATGTCCTTGGAGATTTCTCAGCACTCTGAGCCATACAAAAGAACTCTTTAGTATTTTAATTGAAAAGCCTTATTTGGGTTTTCAAAGAGATAACAGTGGATCTTCACAAAGGCTTCACTGACGCAAAGGCGGCCCTGCTCTTGTTAATTCGAGGGTGAACATCAGAATTAGTCCCGCCTTTCTCGTCCATGATGCTACCCAGGTAGGTGAACGTGCTCACCTACTATATGCTCACCTGTTACAAATAGTAATATTTGGCTGGTGGGATTTATTCCCATTTAGTTGGTCTTCTTTGTGCTAATTTTCAGGGCAATCTTTCCTGAACTGTAGTTGAGCCATTCGGACTTCCGCTTCACATGCTGAAAGGTGCTTAGCTTGCGAGCAAGTATATGTCATCTGCGTGCTCAAGGTCGTCAAGCTTTGTGAGGAGTGTCCATCTTATTCCTAGTTGCTGACCTGCTAAAGGCTCTTTAGTGACCCAATCTAAGGACAGTAAAACAAGAAAGGTGACAGCAATCAAACTCAAAACTTTATAATTTGCATTTGTTAATGGCGAAAGGATGACGCCGAAACGTCATGTTCTAGCGTTAGCATTTCTTCTAAAATAAGTAAAATTTCATTTTCGTCTTTCTGTTTTTCATTCAGTTAGTCTAATAAACAGTACATGTTTGACAATACATTACTTACCAAAGTAATTCTTATTTTCTCTGGTTATGTTTTTCGCAGTGATGTTTCTGTAAATATCGTAATTATAATGTTGTTAATATTCGTTAACACCTTCCTAGCAAGCCCTCTTTATAAGTTCAGAGCATTGCGATCTTTGTAACGTTTGATAATGGTCTTGAAATAAGAACAGAAATATTACGTTTATTTCTCTGGTTGTTGTTTTCTTGCTTATACTTATATTTTAAGTTAGCAAGATGTTTTTCGGAGTAGTTATCATGTTGTGCTGGGTATATTTACGGTTAAGTGCTAAGCAAACTAAACGAAAACTAATAAATTACCACTGAGCGATTGATAACGGTCTTGAAATAAGAATTACACACTTTCACGAGTTCCGAGGGCCTCTCGTTTTTTCCGAGAACAATAACACAGTGGAACAATCTACCTCAATCAAGAGGAAAACTCATTTAAATATCACATTAGTTATTTAAATCACAAGCCTGTAAAAAACCTTGCTTTGAAACATTATCAACATTTCTCGTGATTCAGGGGCCGTTCCTCGTAAATGAACTCAGGCTAACGCGGCGGTTGAAGCCTGCCTTGACCTCATGCACGACCTGAATTTCGTCGAATAATAGATAATTATAATCAAGAGAATGTGAGACACAATACAAGCCACTGCGACTTAACTAGCGCTTCAACTAACGCTCTGACTAGTTAGGAAAAGCCAATTTGTTGATATCAAATTAACGCTTCAGTTCCTCCAAACACGAGAAAATTTTATTTTGTCGTGTCAAAACGGTAAAATTCTTTTTAGAAACGATTTATTATTTCGAGAAAGGACAGGAAGAGAAAAGAACCGGGGAATGGCTGAACTTTTATTTGTCAAACTCATTAGAGTCGACTGGAAACATATATAATTCACGACAGGAACTTATAACACCGCAAAATTACTTAAATTAATAGCTAAGGCTTTTTCCGTGAAACGAATTTCTTTCCATGCAGTATGAAGCAAAATGTTTTGTTTCTTTAAACCCTGGGATAAAAAGGTTTTAAAGGAATGAAAACGAACAAAGAAAGCGGTTGAACTTTTCTTTCCCCAGTCTCATTAGCATTAAGTGGCAAAGTGATTCACAACAGGAACTTATACTACTGTACAACTACTAAAATTAATGACTGATTTTATTCTGAAATAATGAATATATGAAATTCATATATTTGAACTGCGGAATGAAGAAATAAATGTAAAGAAGATCCTCGCAGTTATTAATGCAACTTATGCAGTTGCGAAAAGAAAGCCGGAAAAAATCATTAATAACTGCGAGGATCTTCTTTACATTTATTTCTTCATTCCGCAGTTCAAATATATGAATTTCATATATTCATTATTTCATCTTCATCTTTCCCGGGTATATTACGAACCAATTTAATGACCAGCTCCAAGTTGGCTTGTTAGCTCAATTGGTTAGAGCGCTGCACCGGTATCGCAGAGGTCAGGGTTCGAATCCCGGCAAGCCTGATTTTTTCCGGCTTTCTTTTCGCAACTGCATAAGTTGCATTAATAACTGCGAGGATCTTCTTTACATTTATTTGATTTTATTCTGTGAAAAAAATTTCTTTGTTTTTAAACTTCATCAATGTGGAAAATTGCTTTGCTCTAGGAGATATTTTGGTCTTGGATGGGCATAATAGACGAGACACGCGCTTAACGTGAAATGAATTAAAGACGGTAATAAGAAAAATGTCTCTCGTAGCGCAATTATATTCAAACATACCGTTTTTACTTAAATAGCAGCCGCCCCCTCAATATAACGGCCCCTAAGCCCCCTGGACTCTCCAGTAATTTATCTTCTTCTTTTCAGAGGGGCGATGAAAAAGTGATAATTATAATAAAATAAATTCGTCTTGGGCGCTGGAGAAATAATCCTTTAAAAAAAGACTGTAGGACAAAGGTAAGAAGGGGTTTCATTTCACCTTTGCGGAAATCTTAGCGAAAAATGAAGAACGGAATAAGCGATGTCTAGTTATAACGTATTCTAAATAGCCCAATTTCGATATATTAAAATTCAGTCTTTAACAAGAGGCATCAGTTCGAGACTTAGGGGAATAAACCGATATAAATCCTTATATTAGTCCCCCCGGTCTTGTAGTGATGTCTATTGTTTTAAGTCGAGTTTTAATGTATCGAAATTGGGCTATTGTCAGGCGTTCTCGGTGCCCTTATGGGCATTTGCCACTTTATTAAAAAGGAGGCAATTAATAACGAGATTTTAAATTCAAAATTAACAGAGGAACAATTACCGTTGGGGGTGAAGCCAAAAGAAGAAACAAAAATTAGATTGTAAACTCGTATATTTTAAAATTGCTTTGTTCAATATGGAAATTAAAGTTTGTTTGAACAAAAGTTGAACTTTTTTGTCTGTTAAATTTTAAATCTTGCAAGGAATTTTGAGGTCTCCACCGATTATCATATATAATTTATAAGCAAATAGTTGGACACGTCGATTAGATTTTCATGACCGAGGAATCGTATGAAGTGAATTAGTAAGAAGTCCAGTGTCGCATTTGGATCAGTGTCACTTTTTTTCAACTTCGCTGCCTTGGACTGGGCGGTTTGGACATAGCAGTGAAAAAGCTTTGACTCTTTCGACTACTTATTTGTTGATAAAGAACGACCAGTCTTGATCATCGGTGGCAACGAATGATGTTGTATGGGTGGCAGTGGTTATTTTTGATAACCGTTACCTCGACATTGCACGGAATTCTTGCATTCAGAGCAGGTAGGGTTAAAAGGAAGGACTAAATGTATCTTGCGTATAAAATTTGTCGTTTTACAAGATACAAGTGTTAAGCAAGTTTGAATATTTGTGTTATATGACTATGCTTTCAGAATTCGAATCTTCACTTTATGTGAGATAAAGAAACCAATAAATATTTATGTAAATATTTAGGGAACCGAAGATGCATTGGGTTTCGTGTCAACAAATACAATCAATCAAAAACACTTAATCTTAGGCCTGCAAAATGTGGCTGAACGTTAAGGCATTATTTTTCCTCTAGATGTTAAAATTATACGCTTATTTATACTAACACAACAAGAAAAAGGGTTTGCGTTTACAATTTTTACTTTGTTTTCCTCTCTCACTTGACGTATCTTCATTGATTTAAATCTTTTATCTTTATTTTTATCACCTTGTCTCTTTTGTAAGTAATTGTGAAAATTCTTTCTTTGAAAAATCCCGATAAAATTCATCATCTATTTTGTCAATTGTTAGTTCAAAGAAAACTTTTAATAATGACATTTGCAAGCTAGCACGCACTTCATTAACTGCTGCGTTTTTGGACAATTACATGCCATATCTTTTGATATCAGGGTGTTACAACTGGGCCGATAACATTTTAGTGTAAGGCCAGAATTTTTGCTGACAAAATGAATAAACACGATTCTAAAAGCTTCTATCAAAGGCAACGTTAACTCTGAAACTTAAGCCTGCGGTAGCGCTTCAACCATACTAAATGTAAACAAAAGCGTTGAATATTTTATGATGCTGGAAAAATTCTTTCACTCATGCAATGTTTTTTGTTCATCCAGACGGAAGGTTTGTTACAAAAATCGATATCGAGACGGTAATAAGTTTAGGTTGGAGATGCGAAAAATCGTCAATAGTTATCCGAAAGCTTTTTCAGTTAACTTAATCCAATATTGTAAGCTACAACTCTTAAAATAGAAAATCACGTAGAAGTGTTACGGTTACATACCGCAAAGCAATTAGGAACATTAAACATTTGGGGAAGAAAAACGTTTGTGGCTGCAGTGTTTGTTTCTGAAGATGTTTTTTGGTTCTTTAAAGGAATTTTCACAGCTTGATGTTGACCTCTCGAGAGTTGTTCATCTTGTCTAAGCAGGATTACCAAAACTTTAATTGGAACGCCAAATCTCTCCTTAGTAGCTTTAAGTAAGAAAAAAGAAGGTTTTAAAGGGGAAGAATCTGGAATTTTAAAGCAAATTTTAACCAAAACAATGTTAATCTCGCCACAAAGGAAGAGGAAAGTATCTACCAGTATCCACCAGCACGGAAATATATATTTAACAATTATTCCATAAAGGCTCACTGGATATCGAATGATAAATAACGAGCCGAGTTGGTAATAAATATTTCATATCCAGCAAGCCCGAGTAAAATAATTGCTTTGTTAAAAACTCAACCAATAATCGCTAGAAAATCAAGAAAAAAAGAAAGAAAGAAAGAAAGAAAAAATGAGTAAAGAGATAAAAAGGGAACAGCATCGATCGCATGACTGAACGAAAAAGGCGCCAAAACCTTGCAAAGTGCATGTTGCAGGGCTGAATGAATCAATGAAACTGCTCCGAAGTGAACGAACTACTAGCTCAAGTTTTGAAACAATTCTTCTTATCATTAGCTCTGAAATGTGGTACGTGTTTGATTTTTCTTCAAAAATTGTTGTAATCATCTTTCAAAGCGGATTGAAACTGTGCGATATCTCCGTCGTAACTGCTAGAGTTTGTATTAAATCCGTTCGCATAACAAAGCCATCATCGAATTGAAGACAGACAAGACAGAATTTCAACTTGAAGAGCTTATTTCTTATGAAGCTCAGAAACAAGATTACTGTAGCGAGGGACATTAGAATTCACCATCTTCGTTTGTTAAATGCAAAGCACAAAACGCAGTTGTTCTCAGTTTAGAAGATGCGGATGGAATGATAAAAACAACGCTCAAACAACTGGGAAAGCGATTCAGCTCCTTTTACATGGCATCCAATTTGGAGCTATTGGTACACAGAGCTACAACGAGTGCATGTAAACCAGTGAATATTTTGCGCGGTATTACCAAATAAAATGTCCCTCTTTCTTCCTTCTTGGTAGTTTGTTCAGTACTGGTTTAGAGTGTTTCATGATTTTCGTGTTGACTCGCAATGAATTTCTTCTCTCACATTTAACCGTCTTTCATGTTTTGTCTTGTCTTGATATTTCGGAGCGGAAAGCCTTCCTTATAAAACCTACCATTTGTATAATCGAAGTGACGAAAGAAATTAATTGTGAACACAACGTTAAATGCTTAAATTTCTATTTCCACACAATTTCTTGTAGTCTTAAGAAATCAAGCACTCCAGAACAATTTTGATTTGTGTCTCAGTGACGCTGTTAGAAATTCTCCTTACGGTAATTTAGATTCGATGCAAAATTATTTTTCTCGTCCGATATATCTCGCCAAGTTTCTCGCGGAGAAAAACTTTCAGCTCACTTTGTTGTTGTGTGGTCATTGACCATATTTGGTGACAGCAGGTATGTTAGGTCATTAAACCTGTCTCCGTTGAACCAATCAAAAGACTAGAAATCCAATGTAAAATAATAAAAATGGATATCACTGAAGTCCAAAAAATAACGCTTGTTCCATTAAAAATACATGCACGCAGCTGTACACTGGCAAAGTGTGAGTTTTATACCAAGGCAAGGATTTCCTTTGCAAAAGATAACTTTCATTTCAGAACTTCCTGGAACCCAGCCACAAATTCCTTTCAAAATTTGTGCTCAAAAATGGGCATTAGAAAAAGCCACCGAGCACCCGAAAGTACGGGTAAAGTGTTAACGACGATGCCGATATAAGCTCTGCGTTATTAATTAGAAAGCGAAATGTGTAATTATGCGAAGAACATAGAACAGACTAGTTCGTGGGAGATTTTTGCCTTTAATCAAGTAGTGTTTTTTAAAATCTCATCGATATGTTTTCTGTAGGCCAAGATTGGTTAAGTTTCTCATCTTTCACCATGTAAAACAAAAGAGAAATGTCTATGGATGCTCTTGGCAAGATGAGAGGAACCTTTGAAACTGCTAAACTTGCTCTCAATTGTGCCTTGACTTGAGCTTTGATGGGGAAGAATCCAAACTTAGTCTTGTAAAATATCCATGAATAAATGACTCCCACGATGAAAAAATAACTCAACATAAAGCCCTAATCTGTATTTCTAATTTGAATATATTTTTTTTGGGGGGGGGGGGTGGGGGGATCTTGTTCGGAGACTGCAAAAATTAGAACCTGACCTTATATGGCATAGTTAACAAGAGTGCCCAAAAGTAGTGCTGTTTGGATTGTCAACCTATAGGATTTCGTACACACACATACGTTAGAGCCCTATTACATGCCTCAAAGGTTTCAGTAAGAAAACAGGAGAATTGCTACAATTAACAACAAAAACTTTATTTACATGAAAAGATTAATATATTACAAATACAGACTACCTGCAAATAGCGAAGCTAATCCAGGTAGGTAGTACGAAGACGTATCATTTACACTTTTACAATACTAATACATAAGGAGTTAAAAAATAATAAATATGGTATAACAGAATAGTTACATTAATAACTTTAATTATATTTATCATAAGTAAGAGGCTAGAAGATGGATGGAAAGATGTAGAAGTAGTGGCACTTAGAAATATAAATACATTTTTATTACACTGCGAAGACATACAGTGACAACGGAATATAACAATTAGAAGGTCACTGCTGTAGAATGCATCCATACTGTGCAGTGATTCCGTTACGATGTGGTAAATTCGAGTTTGTTTTCAGATCTAAGAACAATCCGCACGACCTACGTCTGTGAGAATGGTGTCATGCACTTGCAGTGTAGCCCACCCAATATCCTTGAGATTCATGGAGCAGACTACGGCGGGGATGCGGCCTTCATTTGTGGGAATGGCCAAGGATCGGATGAGGCATGCGCACTGATAGACAAGACACAAACAGTGAAGTCGCGGTGCGATAATAAGCAGATGTGCACCATTGTAGCGCTGAGTTCCATATTTAGTGATCCCTGTCCGGGTTTAAACAAGTACCTGAACGTCATGTATGCCTGTGGTAGGTATAAGGAATATTACAGTTAAATATATGAAAGAGGATGTGCCAAAAAGAGTCATAAAAGAAAGCAAAAGACGTATACACACTCCCATATAGACCCATGTCCGTGCCAGAATATCTCAGGTTGTCAGCAAACTATGTTGGTGTCAATCTTTTCGTTGTTAAATTAACTTTAAATTTTCAATCATCTTTACGTCTTGGTTTTGCTCAATTTTTTCAAACGTTATTCGTAACTGGCCCTTTTACCTCTTTATATACACCTAAAAAAACATGAAGATTCTGATAGACAAAGTCTCGCGTTGCAAACCTATGACGGAATTTTTGGATTGCATGAGCCTCAAGGAGGTGATAAGAAATCAGTCAAAACATTGCACAAATATAGCTTCAAACTGCAGGCCGCCTTTAAGAGTTACCAATTCCTAGTTTGTCGTTTGTTACGTAAGAAAGAGAATCTAATCCGACTCAAAAATCTGAATCAAATCCGCAAAAATCATGGGCCGTCCTTGGAAGCCACAGTTAATTGACTCAGGACGTTTTTTGCACTACTTCTTTCCATTTGGAATCGGTTAAATACTTTTTCGGTAACTCTACTACTTCTTACCTATAAAGGATAACTTCTACCGGTATTACTTTCATTTAAATCTCACAGTTAGAAAGGAGGCAGTAAAGGAAAAGACCAGTTTCTATATTTCCGGCTATTTATCTACAGCTGTTTTAAATTACTACCACCTTTCTATTTCATCTTAGTGCAACCAGTTGACGGTACTATCATAGCAACCACAACACCGACTCCAACATCAGAGAATGATATCACTGAAGGCACAGCAACAACCAACAATAGCACCTCGGCGATGAACCTCACTACTAACGCAAACATTACGCAGCCACCATCCACCGCAACAACCACGGGTACCCCAAATAAACAAAACCAACTGACCACCAGGCCATCAGAGGAAGGTCCCAAGACGACCAGAGTCATCCCGGTGTTTGATCCATCGAATAGTGTCATGTTGGAAGCCATTTCCGATTCAGTCCATGTCAAGAGTTTTTGTGGCGCGAGGCTCCTCTCTTGCGCTTGTATTATCAGTTTGGTTGTAGTCTGGTGGCTGTAGAATGGCAGGGAGTACAGAACAAACCTGTTTTTAACTAGAGAACGCGAATTTTTTTTAACCAACGTGATAATCAATGCTTCTTAGCAAATGCTTTAAACCAAAGAAGGGCAGAAGTACTAGTGGAGTGTCTTGTGCGATGTTTCCAGTAAATACAGTCACCAGGTACTCCTTGTAAAACAATAATGTTGGTTTCGAAGCTTGAGCAAACTCTCAACTTCGGAGTCAAAGAAAACCCGTTTTTAATTTTTTACTTCACTCTAAAGATTTGTATTGCTCAGGGTGTCGAAACATCGGTTACCATACAACAAACCTTTTAAAGACTGATTCTCACTTGGAGCAGAACTACCTGGAAAGTAAAAAGTATTGTAGAAGGACAGTGAAGATAGAGGGAAGGTAGGTGGAACGGTATTCGGTCGTTGTAGGAGGCGAGCGACGTAGAAACAAAATGTTTCAGCCTTAGGGCTTGGCTAAACTAGGACAGTTTGTTTAGAAGCGAATGTTTCCTTGTTCAGTCATCCGAAAAACATGATTGCCAAGAAGGGTTTGCATCTTTAAACCATTTGAGAAGAATCAATAAATCAAGCCAGCTTCACGCACGCAAAGTTTGGTTCCGAAACAGACGTTTCTCAGCCGAAAACACGAGTGTTTCAGCAACAATATGTTCACCAGTTTAGCCAGGCTTTACTGCACCATGAGCAATTATGATGACTCTCATACAAACAACCTTACTACACAGGCCAATTAATGCAGTGTAAATGCAACGTACCAATTCTTCATTTTGCCTTAGGAACATGAAATAATCTGTTGCACTATATTCGATGCTCATTTGCAGCGCTAGTTTCGACTTAGTTGACACGGAAAGTTCAAAATAATAAGTGAGGTTGCAGATAACGCCCAAATACTTAATACTATTAAGCATCGTATAAGCTTCAGAATGCCAAAAATTGTAAACATTAGCTCGTCGTCCACGAAAAAAAGTTTGCGTTTGAGTTAGTGTGCCGAAAAGAATTACCCTACGCTTTATAAATAACACTCGAAATCCCTCTTACAGACGCTTCCAAAACAGATACCAGATAATAAGAACCCCATTTTATCACGGACAGTTTACTTGGTCTTGGGGAAACCAAAACTGATAAAAACCGGCTACTTCTATAATACAGCTTTCAGCTTCTTCGCTGTATATATTAAAGAGTTTGACTGTATGTGCGCGTTACCTAGTTAAGGCTCGTTTTAAGCCTTTCTAGATGTTGAACCTCTTAAGCCCTAGATTGCATGGTCTTATAAACCCAATACTAATGTATGATATACTATTGCAAAGTGTTGCCGGAATGATCTGTGTATATTTTAAGTCACGGCAACAATAAAGCTTAAAGAAAAATAGTTTTAAAATATGAAAACAAATTTATTAACCTGTATTCATTAGAGATACCTAAATCATACACAGATAAACCTCTGTTTATAGACACCTCTTAACTCCTCCTTATAACGGACACTTCATTTGGTCAGAGATGAAAATTAACAAAAACTCGCAATACACTTATTTGTATGGATTCCTAACTGAATACGGGCGCCAAGCTACCTCTCTTTGGAGCTCATATCAAAGAGGTTTGACTGATTAGGTTGGAAATAAATTCTTATTCTTACAACGATCATAACTTCCCTAACAAATTTTCAGTAAAGGTAATATGGATGTATCCTAGTGAGCTAATACTCAAATTTTCTTAGCCTCTACTCTGAGGATCGTGCACCGGTTCAAACCAGAACAAACTTACTACATTTGTTGAGTCAAAGAAATTGACACTCAGCTGTTTAGCCTTCATTTAAATGGCCACACCTTAGGACCTTACCCACAGGCTCAAAAATTGAAAAATTGATAGCACTTTTACTGTCTCTAGTTTTGCCGGACTCCGAGAGCAAAAGGGAAATTAATAATCTTGGGGAGAGAACTTTTGAGGGCTCAGCACTCGAAGTTATCGGTTAGATCAGATGAAGCCACGCTGTGGATATGTTTGCAATCGCTTTGATCACTGAGAACTTTTTTATCGATCGCAGTGATGGAATGGAAAACATTGTCAAATAATTTGTGTACAACCTTAATAAAAATCTGATTTACTGAGAAAACTTAGCGATGGTGTTATTGATTTGCTAATACCTACCAGATAAGCTATGTGGTTTCTGTAGTGACCGAGGAATCTGAAATTAATTTTCAGCGGTAAAAATCTGCCCGTTTGTCAAAGGAAGTAAGTCTGGGGCTAAATGCTTTGAGATTCCTATTATCTAATTTATACTTTTATCCTCGACAGCGTGCAAGTTACGTCTCTTATAAATAAGCGACAACCTAGACTGCTAAACAATGCGTATTGCTTGTGTTGCTCCTTCTAGCGAATGCACAAGGTCCCCGAACGAAAGGTCGGGAGCGAAAGGATAACCAGAGAATGGGACTGAGCAAAGATGCGAAATTTTTCTAACCTTACGGGCGTTAGAATCTCACGAGAAAAACACATCTGATTCGCAGTATAAAAACTGCCCTGATAAAAAAAAAAAAAAAAATTCAGTGATATGTGCAGTTTAGACGTCATGCTTCTGTTAACACTAGGGCCTTGCTACATAAAACAGTCGTAAGATATGTGAAGGAGGTTCCCTAAGCGCCAGACATTCTCCTCGCGTTCTCTGTATCTCTTTAACTTGCTTTATACGAGTCGGCACGAGTAAAACCTCTGATGCTTAGGACCTTTTAATGTATGAAACCTCCATTCACGTTATCTGATTGTTCTATGCAACCTCGTGTCATGGTTGTATTTGATTTTTCGAACCATCGAAGCTGAAGAGTTTCTTGTGAATTTATGCTATACGAGTTTAGTTCGACTCCCGGAAGCAATACCGTTTGAAAAACCGCCCATGCCGGAGAAGTTTTTCGGAACTTATCTTGAATCTTTTTTAGTCCTGGAATAGGTTTAGCTGGATAAAATGACGTTTTAACCGGAACTTAGTGAAAACTGAGGAAGCGTCTAACAGCAAAAAACACCTTTATTTCCCTATTTGAAAACGTAAATAGGAAGTATTCTTTAATATTTCAAATTTTCGTGATATAATTGTGTTGTGCTGAAAAACACAAACTGAGATGAAGACAAACGGCGTTTGTTCCACACATGAAACAAATTTCACTCCTTAATGGAAAGAAAGTTTGAAAAGATGCTAAACATGGTCATTTAAAATATCAGTATTTAGGGCTACAACATGCAATGCAACATAAATATGTTATCAATAACGCACAGCTTCCTAAAACCACAGGTGGGCGTGTGTTTGCATTTCGAAAATCCATTATTTTTGAGTTTTACTAACCAAAGCACGGTGCGGTTTGACATTCTGCCAACCAGGTCGTCTCAACCGCGAATTTTTCTTCTGATCTCTTCATCTTCGGAATCCACGTTTCTCACACAGTATAGACTGGGTACCTGTACATTTTTGAGTAGATGACGTGTTTGTTGGCTTGCTCATGGTTTTGTCGGTCAGCAGGTACAAATATTAGTCACTTGTCTTTTATTTTCCGCCAGTTTGGCGTCGGTGTTTCGCGACTGGTTCTCTGCGCTTTTCAGTTCCTTCGCTTTCCGAAAGGAAAACGTAACCTTGCCTTAATATTACAGATTTTTCGCCACATTAAATTTTCGCGTTTCTAAGAAAAAGAGACTTATTTAGTGATCTTTGTTATAAGAACGTTAGGGCAAAATGTACATTTGCAAAAATCTAAGGTTGCAAAATTTCGCCCTTCCTAAGAATCGTGAAATTAAGAAGTCGCGAGAATTTTCTGTGACGGGGTAATCTGTGTTTGGTGAAACGCGCATAGAGCGGTTCCTCAAACGAAAACCAAAACCATGAGTGTAGCTATAGCTCGAGTACTTTTACACATCATAGTCAAACAAACTACTTTCGAGACTCGAGTAAGAATCAGTCCTCAAAGTTGATCGTATAGCGAACAGCAGCTTACAGAATGAAAAAGAAAATAATTTTTGCGATAACGTAACGACGTTTTTTGCTATGAGAGCACAGAACACATCTGAGTCTTGAGTGAGATTCTTGCTTGTGACTCCCACAATACAGGTCCAAGATCCCTACTTATTTTCGGGGAGGTGTGTAAATGTCTTGATATGGATGAACAGGAAGTAATACTTGTGATCCAGTTACTACGCCCATTATTCCCGCTTTCTCCTATCCTTTCAAGACATGAACCTTCCCCTGTGCGCTGGTGAAAAAGTTATACATTTCCACCAACAAAGTTGCATGAATTGGTTTCAAAACCGACAGCTTACGTTCGACATTCACATCTTCAAAGTAAACTCTACTATCCACTTGCGTTTGGACTTCTGCCGAATACCACGTTGCGAACTTGTTCTTGCAAAATTTCTGGCCGATAAACTCATTCTTCCTTGAATTTTCGCATCATGTTATGTTCGCGACACTTTTTGTTCGCGTCACTTTAATTTCGCGAAATTCGCGAAATTAACGTGTCGCGAACATTTCTTGTAATAAGGTAGGTTTCAAACTCGCAATGTGGCTGGTCAGGATTCAATTTAATCTGACTCTAGTTTCACTTTCTTGCTTGAACGATGCCACATTTAAATCTTCAGGTCATAGAACTGATGTTGGCTTAGTGTAAGGTAATCTGAAATCCAGTAGAACATTGGCTTTGGCAGAATCTGGAATCCAGGGCTTTGCAATGAAACGAATCCAGTTTCGAGAATCTTGGAATCTTACAACTGGACTATGGAATCCAGTTTATTACACTCCGAATACAGCATATTGCTTTTCTTGGAATCTTGAATTCCAAGATGCTGAATCTAGAATTCATCCAACAGAAACCGAAATCCAAAATGAGGAACCCAACTGAATCTAAGAAACCTTAAGATTACCTTATATCAGACGAAAATGATATTTCGCCAGCTGCATTAGGTGTAGCCGTAAACTTGGTAATCTGTATTTCGCTATTTTGGCGCTTTGACAGTCATATTAAGTCACTTATTTTTACCAACACACAGTCCACCCACAATCTCATTAATTTGCTCTGATGAAGAACAGGAGGAAACGAGCGATACGTCAGCGATTTACGTCAGAAACTACAAGTTGATATTAAAAAAAAAACTACCTTGTAACAGGGTCAACAAGAAAAGACTGAGATCACTTAATTTCGCAATTTTTGACGGACGATGTTTCATAAACTGGGGGACTTTGTGTCGGACTCTCATCTTATTAATTAACGGCTATGTTTTTACAATATCAAATTTTCGGGTTTTAAAAATAACTGTAAAAAAAAAAACGAGAAAAAATTATGGCGCGAAATTTCCTTACAGAAGTTAACCTTCTCACGATCCCACGACCCGGAGACGCATAGAAAGTAAAATGGGTTCTTTGTATGTTTTTTCGCTATATTGGGGCCTAGGAGAGATGATGCTGACCTGCAGAATATCCTTACGCGGAGACAATCACGGAGAAGCTCGGTCTTTGTTAAGCCTGCTAGTAAACTGCGTTCATATTTTAAAAGACACAGCTCCCTAAGTTTGATAGCCACTGACGAGAGGCTGTTGGGATTCGGATTTCAATACCATTCAGCGCGAGATTTAAAAATTTGGTATTTTAAATACCATGTCACTCAGTGTCCAGACTACTAGAAGTGATCCATCATTACAGTGGCTTCCTGAGTTTTCAGACAATATGTATGAACTATCCCGCCAAGATTTCAAGTCAGGTTTGAGAGGCTCAGAAAGTCATTAGTCTTTACACCTGTTTCCGGCAGTGAGTAGGATGTACAATGCGGTACGGAACCCAGCAGTTGTTGACAAATTTTTGAAGCGAATACACTGCGGGAAAGAAATGGCGCTCGTTTTTTAGAGGCGAAATTGAACCACTTCTTAGGTCGACTGCTTAAAAATTTGAACACATGACGCTTAAATTCTGGTCTGTTTAACTCTTAAGCATGTTATGTGGCAAAGGAAAAATTAGGAATATTTCCTAAAATTTCTACTTCGGAAACGTTGAAAACACGGGGAGCCCTGGCACCATAATATAGAACGTATTACACTGTTTAGTAGTTTTTCATTTGAATGATCTCTCTCAAGGTTTTTATCAAGACTGCAGACCCAAACTTCGATACTACGATACAGGAGAAAGACGTTAAAATAAATTCCAAAATTGCTGCACACTTAAAAATCTACCTAAAGGAACCCATTTTGAGAAAAAAAATCTTGGCAAATACCACATTCTTTGTCGTCGAATAATGTAAAGTCAACAGCTTGAACTATTGGAGCATTTCTCTCGCACCGCTTGCAATACATTCACACACACACTGCCATCGTGCACGATTGCCAAAAATAAAAGAAGAGCGCAATTCTTTCAAAGGGGGAAAATAGAACGATAGAATGGTAAACTGATAAAAATAAGACCTTAAAGGCCGCTAAGTAGACAGAGATTGCACATGTGTGTAAACACTTTTCGTTGTGTTATCAGAGTTCTAGCATTCAAACACTCGTCAATCAAGTCTTAGACTTATCGCACAGTGAACCCCCGCATCTGTTTTGTTTAAATCGCCGTATCAAGCATTGCTAAGCCGTCTGCCATATCGCTCACATCTGACCCAGAGAGTTGCGTCTCAAGAATTGTAATCAAAACCATGTCTTCGTAAGTATATTTTCGGCGAAGCATTATCAGCGAGAATACTTTGATCAAGTGTTAAATTAACAACCCCTTTTCATTCCATTCGTAGACAAAACTAACAAGGCTAGTCAAAGAGATTACACAATTTCTGATGAGCTCGACAAATCAGCTTTCTCGGGAGACCGCCGCGCATGCGTTGAGTGCCTCAACTACGCCGCAAATAACTTGAACTGTCAACAACTCGGCAGAGAAACGTAGCCAGCTACTGAGTGATACACAGTGATTTGCAAGCACAGTCCCGGCACCAGCTTCAAGAGAGTGGCTGGCAACGAACAGACTGTGGTCACCTCGGCACGTATCAAAACAAAACTCGCCATATTGTACCCATGGTCGGTCAACGTTTTGCCTAAGACACGCCGCGGTGTGAAAACAACTGAGCGGGCGTTATGTGGACCTGCACGTTACACCGTGCTTTTGTTTTGCTCCTGTGTGGATCAAGTCTCGTCTTCTTAGGTAAGTACAGCAGAGGTTTTTTTCTTTAACATATTCGTTGCGAACGCTGCAGTGCTGTCGGCAAACAATCTGCCTACTGACTACACTAACAGTGTCGGAATTGAAAATGGAAAAGGATGTTCCTTATTAAGTACAGCAGAACACGTACCAAAATTTCCTGTTGATTTTAAAAGCGTGCATAATCTCAAGCTATTTATTACACAACTGAGGCGCAAAAGCTTTTTAATGCGAAGTTTATATTTCCTAGATAATCATGTTTGGAATTTAGAAGCTTACTGGGTTTAGGGGGAATCCATCTTTTTTCGGTAGAATTAGATTAATTTAACGCAGATTTGGTCAGATTTGGTTTGTTCAATATGTGAGAAACGAAGACCTGTCTTACATAATGTTAGCTACTTCTTTAACGCTTTTTCTGGAGATATAGCACAGCAACGGCAACATTGCTTTTTATATTTAACATTAATTTTATATAAAACAAGAATCGCTATTTATAATAATCGCGCGGGATATAAATATCATAGGAACTACGCCAGAAATCGGAGCTACGACCGAACTTTTCCCTCTGAATTCAATTTGCCGCAAGAACATATAACATACTTGCAAGAATTAAAAGAAACGGGCATATTTATTTATTCTTCTTTACAGAAGGTAATTAAATATTGATCTGGATGCGCTCAATGAGAAGGAAGACCTATTTGAGGGCATCGCCGCAAAGTAATTCGTGCGTCGCACTGCGTGCTTTAAAGAATCCCTAACGAGTGAGATTGATTAAGTTTGTATTACTTTGTGGGAAGAAGGTTCAATGCGAAAGCTGCGATTAATTAAACTTTAGACCATCGCAGTTTTATTTAGCTAGGGCTTGGTCTCAAAAGATAAATACCTTGCCCGCATTAATCAAAAGCACGAATTGATTATTAAATATCTCACTGATTGCATGTCTGATATGGATAAAGTACTGCACTGCGAGTCTGCAAAGCGATATTTTTTTTGCTCAGGACTGTTCTGTAAATAGAACCGAAAACGATTGATTCCCTTTAATCCGTGTCACTTAGTCCGGGAATAATGTGTCGTAAATAAGAGGCCGTGTTTGTTCTTGTTACAGCAGGCTGTAAGCAAAATAATATTTTAACGTGCCGTAGGACACCTCAAGTATTTTAACTAACACTGCAGCGCAATAATTCCACGTATCATGGTAGATTTTCTTTTTCTAACAAGACAGGGCGGAGATGATTTTTATCTCTTTGTGAAACATCGTTAAGGTAATTATCAGTTCGTAATTACCGCAAAAGGAGCCAATCGCCTTCGAGAAAAATCCTCTATATCACGAACGGTGAGGACGAGAATATTTGTCTTGTATTATTAACAATAAATGTGGTCTCTGGTCAAGAAATGTTTGTTGAATCGCCCTTAATACACTGCAGCACCCTTCGGTTCTACAGTATGTGTACTGAAAGGCTTCTAGTTTGGTAATTAAATTTCTTTGTATCCTCTATAGATAGATAATCTATTGTCTTAAAATAATTACCCTTTCAATTAAGAATAATTCGTCTTTGATTTTGAAAGACAGCTTTTTGAAGAAGTCCGTTTATCGAAAGACAAAGAGTAATTAAACCACGACCTGTTGTACAAAACTCAATTCATATGCAAATCAATCGACGCTTTTGAGCGAGTTAAGGTAAACAAAGGATTATTTAGGTTACCTTTACTACACGTTTCGCGCCTCGAACATCAAAACTTATGCTAAGTGTATTTATTTTAGAAGGACATATTGCTTTATCTCAGGAAATGATTTCTAAGTGGTAAAAGTATCGATTGCACTCTCACGAATTTGAAACTGTTTGTCGATTTTGAATCACTAGATTTAATCTTTCGACTAAAATCTTCTTTGCTTTAAGTATAATTGGAAATTGTAACAGGAAGTTCTGAAATTCCGGCAGTTTGATACCATTGTGAAGGAATTCATCGTTAACGAACTTCATTACATCGAACATATACAGTCCAAATAAGCTAGAGGCGAACAAGCCGTTAACGGGAAGGAATGTACACTAGAGTCATGGCGAAAACAATAGTAGTCGTAGATTAAATCATGCACCGATTTGAAAAAGCAGGCGATTTTTAATGCTTGTAAACAGTTTCTAAGCATAGTTGCAAAGGAATTAAAGCAATAAGACAAACAAGGATTTAATGAAGTCTCAGACGCACTCTTTGTAAGCTCCTCACACCTTCTACGGAATTTTGACAAAAAGTTTCGTCATTTTTCATCTATGGTTGTAACGTCGTGAACTATATTACTCATTATTTCAAACACATAGGAAAATGGTTTCACGTGTTTTGATAGACAATGACTTATGCTCAAGATTGATGAAGGTACAGTGTCTTCTTGTAATGTCAAGCAGAAAGGTCGCGAAAGTGAAGAGAATCATCAACTGAGAGAAACTATTTATAGTACTGGTTTTTCAACCACCAATTTCTCCTTACTTAGAAAAAAGAAATGTGAGACGCCCAGAAGGGAGAATTTCTAGTTTAACCTTACGATTTAAAGGGGCTAGAATCTGGTATAGTTGGCAATAAAAGCTGTTCGTTCATGTCTTGATGTCTTAAAGCTTTCCGGAATTTGGTTTGGCTCAGGTCACTGAGTACGTGCTGTTTGTCAGGATCTCAGTTTGCAGCTTTTACGACAGTTTAACCCGTTCCTCAGCTCAGGCTCTGAGCTAAATCCCATTTTGTCAAATGCCAAAAAAAAAAGAATATCTGTATTGAAAAGTGCAGCTGCAGAAGAGCTTTTGTTCGAATGGTCACATCGTAGGATTCCATTCTAGTAATGAAATGGGTTAACAGGGTTCAACGATAACGATGTCATAGTGTTTCAGCATGGCTTATGGCAGAGAATATTTGCCGCTCAATATATAAATGACGAAAAAAGAGTAGTAAACGTCATTCTACCAACAAACTTCAGGAAGTGAATCGTTTCAAATTGAATCTTTCGAAACCGCATGCGATTCTCTAAGGGATTCTATCTTTATCAGTTTGATAACTCAATAGCAAACCGGTTTGAAAAGTCGTTAAACTGCCTTTTTCCTGTTGACGCCCGGTATTTGGGGGGGGGGGGGTACTGAAACCCGCTTTTAGTTTTTTACGCACGTTTGAGGCAGCAAACTGGAGTATTTCCAAATCAAATTAAGTCTTGGCCATACGTATACGAAAGTGTTCTTTTAGGCGGGTATTGGACTATAACACTGGAATGAATCCACCGACACCGACAAAGCGATGGGATGAGGCCTTTCAGATCGGTCACGAGCCTGGATTAATGAAAAAAACTTGATGTTCAATGTTTAGAAAGGTTGATTGGTAGACTTGTCCCTTAATAAGACAGAAAAAGAAGATACGCCAAAGAAACTAAACAAAGAAACGTGAAACAGAGAGGAAAATATCCTTTCCAGCAGAACAGTCATTTTTGTACTTTTTTCTTCGTTTTGTTTCAGCTACTTTGCCCGTCTTTCCTGTAACAATTAGCTATTATTTCATAGAGGTCATTACCGGAGACGTTTAATAACAAAGATCCCAATCAAACATTGGGCAAAGAAACTGCTTCCCTTTACAATTAATGAGAGTCATACCTGAAACGTAAACCAATCTTGTTTCTGATAACCTCTGGTCTTTAAACCTTCCTACGCGCGCACGCCCGCTACACGGCGGCCACTTACTAGTTTAATTTGTGACGCTAAATAAAGGAGCCGCTTGGAGTGTTGTCTGGGGATTACCTTAACTTCCTAGGAGTAAAAACAGAATATCATTTGGGAATAAACTGAGAATGGAATAGCAGTACGGGAACTCGTTATCGAAATTTACATGGTCACTGACTTTACCACAGACACTGAAATTTGTCAAAATTGGTTATGAGTTTAGCTTTGTAGGTGCTGATTGTGATATTTATCAGTTGAGCACAATTTCCTTCGGGTTAAGATTGTTTGTAATGGGAATCGATTTGTCTTTTCCTTTAAATTCTGGACTAAAGCGAATTAAATGACTCGATTTCAGGAACGGAGATAGACCGGCTATCTCAACAATTAAGGTGGCGCAAAAGTTTGGAATGAGAATCGAGAATGAGAAGGAAGTTAAAGAGTGATCAGTGAGAACAAAGAACACTAGATTTCTTGCTTGGGAGCTAGCTGGTAATGCTGGCGATTGATTCTCAAACGATGGCACGACTGGAGTCAAATCATGAATCAAGTAAAGTAGTTCTAACTTTTGCGTTTGTGGCCAGTGAAATTTTGAAATGTGGTTATCAATTAAGCGGTTTATACTGAATGTAGTGATACTTCGCTTAGTCTGAGATAAGATAGCCATGTCAGCCATAGAAACGTAACAGGTCAAAATTCTTTCGTTAGCTCATTAAAAATTACTTCAGTAGATCTGCATTTATTACCACAAAACGCTATGAGATCGTAATTTTTTCTCTATTTTTGTACTTAAAAATGGCCGATATTCGCATACATTACATTCAACAGATCGAGGTGTTTTGGTTCAGTGTCTCAACGTATAGTTGACAACCCTTAAAGTGAAAAGAAAGAATATCTCCTATTTACGATTGGTGTAGAAAAGTGTCTGCATTTTAGGAAAACTGATAATTCAGTAAGGCCTAAATTTCGTTTTTGCAGCCTGTTTTGACTACCGAAAAACGCAATACAGTTGAACAGATATTTCCTATTTATCAAATAAGCAAGAAGTTCAAAAGTTCATTAGATAATACTTGATAATTAATGAATCTCTGCCTAACAAGAAGACAGGGATCTCTGAGGGGTGGGGTTGAGAGGGACATTCAGCACCTCACCCTCTCTTTAACGCGATAGGTGGATGTGGTCTAAAGGGTCTTCCACTTCCGACTGTGGGAAAAAGAATTTAAATAATAATAATAAATAATAATAAAATATTTATATAGCGCCAATATCCTAAAAGTTCAAAAGCGCTTTACAGAAGTAACGTTAAAAATATTAAAAACACTATTAAAAAAATAAATATAAAAATAGTTAAAAAGTTACAAAAAAAAAATGCTTAAAATCTTAATACTAATAAAAAAAGTTGCTAAAAAGTTATAAAAATGCTTTTTTAAAAAGGAAAGTTTTAAGTTTATGTTTAAAAAGGGACACTGAGGAGCTGTTCTTTAAAGGAACTATGTCACGGCGTTACGTTTTCATTCATTTTTCTGATCTGACAAAATTATTTTCTCATTGAAGGAAGCCTCAAAATAATAGTTTCCTAACTTAGAAAAACACCAAAGAAGTAATAATAAACCAAAACTAAACAAGGATGGTTACAACTGAGGGAGATTAAGACGGATTACGAATGACGAACTTGAAAAAACTTGCCAATTTTTTCAAGATGCGTTATCCGTGACGTAGCTCTTTTAAGAATCTTTGAAGATTCATGAATTTGAATGAAGTTCAGTTGAAGTCCCTAGTTCTCAGTTCCCTCAACTTTCCTTATTTCATGCAAACTGACCAGCACTGTTCATAGAGTTTTTTAGACACTGCATGGGTACGTGCTAAAGTGACGTAAATCAGAAAACGGAGTAGGTGAAGCTGTAGAAATTAGACAAATTAGAATTCAACGCGATTAAATTTTTCAACTCAAGCTTATGGGAAAGCAAAATGGAGCAAAATGGAGCGAAATGTCACGTTTTTTTTAAGCAACTGGCTAGGCTTGACGCCAGGTAAAAACCTAGTCACTGCCAATTTCTTGCGTCACATCCTGTGGTTTACGATTCAACATGTCCTAAAATTACCATCGAACCTCTATTCTCTGAGACCCTGCGGCAGATGGGACGGGACAAAGATTTCACGACGCTAAATTGGCATGAGTAATAGTATACAAGGCGTCTGTATTGTAAACTCTCGGCGTCCAAGGATGCCAAAATTACGCTATTAATATTCCCAGAAGTGCTAGGAAACAACTACACTTGCATTCGTTTCAAGTTCCTGTTTACTCTAAAGGAAAAGGCTTCTAGCCACAATTGGCTAATGTGCCCTAAAACACCACTGTGGTTTGGTTGTTTGTGGCACTAAACAAGATTGTGTTTAACTTTTAATTCCTTTTCTTTTTCACAGCAAATAAGGGAAAATGAAATAAAATTTTGAGCTTGTGTTTGGCCAGATAATTCCTTATCAACACACAGGACGCTTTTGACCTTGTTGAACATAAGAGTGTACGCGACGACGAAGATGCCAAATGGGACACTTGTATTAAAATAACCTGTATCTAGGCACGAGCCTTCAGGTTACTCAGTGGTCGGAGCATCCTTCGGTGTGCTCAGGTTCATGGCTAAGACTCCCGTCGTGTACTTATTACATCTAACGAAAAGTCATCTAACGAAAAGTCATTTTATACAAAGAAGATTTACAAGTACTATAAATGGTTTGAGCCAGGAGTCGGTGAAGTATGATCGTCCGGGTCCTGACAAGGACTGTTTGTGATGACTTTGACTGATCATGACGTTTCGACAACCTGAGCGGAAGTCAACATCAGAGTCACGTGACTTCACTCAAGTGAATTCAAATGACTTGACTCAAGTGACTTCACCTTGACTCTGATGACGACTTCCGATGATGATGACTTCTGAGGAAACGTCAGTCAATGTCATCCCAAACAGTCCTTCTCAGGACTACATTCACCAGGATGATCATACTTCACTGACTTATGGTCACTTATGAGATTTACAAGTGTTACCTTTCAAAGACGAAACAGACGTTCCACCTGACTTGACTTTTATTTACAGGAATTTGAATAATTCCCTTTTTGTTCTAGACAAGGGATTTACGGGTTGTGAAAGCAAACGTATAAGAAATCTTAGTTCCTTTAAAGACCCATGTAACGTTCACTGAAAACAAATTGTTTTTCAAAATAATATTCAAATATCATTGATGTTTCTTTTCGGGCTTGGCCATACAATCTTTTAAAGCAAAACTAGGGTTTGAATTAAGTTCTTGAATACAGCGATCGTATAGATAGCAGATGTTGCACAGGTGGCAATTTTTCCAAAATCGTAGCGCCTGTTTCTATTGACTTTAATATTTAGTATTTTTAAGTGACAATTACAGTTGTTAATACTGGCTCAGTAAATCTTAAAAGCGAGAAAACCTTTGTTTGAGATGAATATCTGCTTGTAGTGGGATGCCTTCTCATTATAACCCAATTACTTAACATCATTTAGTAACTGATCCTTTTTCCAATTGCCTCAAATTAAAGAATTACAGTTCGCTCATACATAATTTCGCATCTAACTTCGGATTAATTGTTTTCAAATAAAGGAACCGATGCAGTGAAGTCAAAATACGTGTGTCAGGGGGAGAAATTGCGCTTACACTGTAAAAGACAATTCGTTATCAGCATATACGCGGCCAACTTTGGACGTCTGGAACCTGGGTCTTCGATCTGTCCACACCCGAACATCAGTACTCTGAATTGCAAGGCGCCTCAAGTCCTGCTGAAAATGACCCAGAGATGTGCTAACAAACAAAAGTGTACCGTGAAAGCAGATCCCTCAGTGTTCGGAGATGCCTGCCCTGGGACTTGGAAGTATCTGGATGTTATATATGGCTGTGGTAAGTTTAGTCATGCAGTGGTTTTTTAGATACAAACTAAGCGTGCGTGCGTACCTTGCTACCGCTTGGTAGAGGAATTGTGGTCCTCCTTTGAAGGAGATTATGTTCAACACGTGTCGAACAAAAGAATGCCAACCCTAAAGGCGACAAAAAACTTTCTAAACTTTGCGTATTCATTTCCTTGCGTTTTTTCTTCCCTGCTATTCACATGTTGAACCAGTTCGTCATCTGTATCTCCCCAAATGTTTAAAGTGAAATTTGGCAGTTCCATTCTTCGGAATCCTTCAAATTAGCGAAATCGAACCAATTTAGTCGTACGGGTAAAAAATTGTGAGCTTTTCCTCGAGTTCGATTGCAGATGACCCTAGTTTAATACAGCATATTCCTTTTCTTTTCCCTAACGATTTTCTTTGCCCGGTGGTGGTTTAACAGTGACGCAATCTTATCTTGAACGTGACTTCATTTCTAATTTAACAGTTCTAGGCGTGAATTGGACCCCAACACCAACAGGAAGAAAGGCGAAACATCGCACAACAACACAAAACCCAACAAGAAGCACAACAGAATCCTTAAGCACCGCAACAACAAAAACAACAAAACTAAGAACGACTCGAAAAACATTCAAACAAAACACAAGTGGACCAACTCAGTCAAACATTACTAGCAGCATAACAACGAACATAACGACCACTCGTATGTGGAGTTTAAAGGTGACAGCATGGAATAAGGAGCCAACAAGCACAACATTACCTCCAAAGGTTCCAAAGGACCCGAAGACTAAGGCCTCGGGCAGGCGAGGTGAGGAGCGGGTCATTATGGCCCTGCTGAGATCTCTGTACCTCACATACAGGTTCATAAAAGGTACGCATAAAGGGACCTGAGCACTAGCGTTACAGTCACGTGAGTCAAGCAGGTTCCAATGAGACACTGAACCCAACATATCATTGGTGAGGGAAGGGGAGGTGGGGATTGGGGGGGGGGGGGGGAGTTGAGAGGAGGTGGAGCCCTACGTTAACGCAGCCCTCTGTTTGGCTTCTGGGAACGTTATCAGATTTTCCAAGAACCTTAAAATTGGTTGTAATGTTCCCAAGCACAAAACGTTGCATGCTGAAGCAACAAAACACAAAAACGTGAAGTGCACAGTTGCTTGTCACATCTAATGAAGAAATCACCAGCATCATCAGGTTATTAGTCCATGCAGCTCACGTAACTGTGACGTCAGTGCCAGGGTGGCACTGTAGAGATCACCTATTCATATTGTGTTTGTCATGTGTCTAAACGAAAATTTGAACTACTGCTCTTTTTCTTAAGCTATCTCTAGTGTTACACAAACAGAATATTGCACTCTGACGATTGTTTTACACTCTTAAGTTATTGTTTTGGATTCAAAGAATACCTAACTTAACAATGAAACGTGTGAATAACGAACTCGGTTCGAATAGATATTTTAGTCGGAAAACTGATTTCTTCTGATCTGTATCAAGAAATCTGAGAATTGAACTAAACTCAAGATTGGAATATATATTGTTCTATCATTCCGATCAGCCGATAAGCTTTCGATTACAACTGCAATTGTTTTAATTAAATATAATAAATTTTTGTTTAGAAAGGAGATAAAATTAACGGAATTAAACTTGAGCATTAAAAATGTGTTTTTGCTCCCTTTCTGTCAAATACAAAACTACTGATCAAAAAGGTAAAGGAAAAATGAAATATTTGTCCTCCTAGCTCGGTTCAAAACCAGAATTAAAATCGTAAAATGATTAAAACATAGGCAAATTTTAGCTTGGATGATGCAACCACAACAAAGCTGATTAATTAAAAACCATATGATTCTCTACTGTGCCGCGTCCCAGCGTCTAAGGTAAACTTAAAGCAATAATAACAATAAAAAAGAAGCCTTTGGGAAAGAGTTTCATACTTTAAGGATCGACTGAGCTAACAAACAGTTAATAATCAATGACCAAGAAATTCAGAGCAGCTTTGTGGAAAGTTAACATGTATAAAGATATTACCGTAAAGTGTTGTGACTTCTGAAACAGAAGATCCTCTCCTAAAGGTTTCTTTGTAAATGAACCTGTTATTAATGTTAAAGTTAAACAAGTTTAGTGTGTGAATATGTCTAAGAAAGTACTTATCATTTAAACTTTCTTCTGAACGCAAATATTGGAATTTCTCCTAAACGATCAGGCTAGGGGTGGGGGGGGGGGGGGGGGCGGGGAAGGGAAGCAATCTTAAATTTTGGGAAATAGGCCGTATGGATAAAGAAAGAAATAAAGGATAACATTTTTGTTCACACCACCAGACAGTCCACCCGCATACTACAGCACTTAGGGTTTGCGGACTGTTTTAGTGAATTTAAACAAATTTTTCACTCACCTTATTTCTTAATATTTTCCAGTTTCCCTTAAGTTCATCAATTCCCCCTCCACACTTTCTTCTTAACGCACATTTAAATATCCTGAAAAAGCTCTTACAGGTTACACTACACTTCCATGATGGCATTTTTTGATTGAATAAAACCTGAGGCAGATAATTAAGAAAAACGGTTTAAACGTTGGGAAGACATAGCATCTAACCATATCACCCCTTAATTAAGCGTGGGTGAGTGTGGGCCCAAACGGTATTAGTTTTTGAGACGATTTGATCTTAGAGGTTACCCCTTGTTAAATGGCTGACACTTGTTTTGAAAGTATTTTACCTTTTATACAAAAAAAAACCTAGATATTAATTGTTTTCTTTGTTTGTTTGTTTGTTTATTTATTTGATATTTCCAGATAACCCGCGGGACACTCTTGTCGTGTTCTTGTCATCGGTTGCCGGTGGGACAGTCTTCTTGCTCGCCTTCCTCTTGGCTGTGCACGTTTGTAAAAAGCATCGGCGCAACAGAAAATTTGCGATGAAAAGGAAAAAGGCCGGCAAATCAGACGAAGCAGATAACATCAAGAGTGTGACAATAGAAATACAGGGCAGTGACGACGAAACTAAAGAAATCAACGTCAAACCGGGAGATGTCATTATTATTGATCACAATGACCCTAATCAATCGGGCAGCGAGGACCTCGGTTATCTTTCGGAAATAGTCCGGTTTTACAATAGTCAAAACATCGGAAGTGACGATCAGATATCGATTAGAAAGCAGTTCTCCAATTGCGACAGTCCATCAGTGATTTCGACGAGTGAAAGTAGAGACAGCAAGTACGACTCGGCTGGAATCAACATCAAACAGTGCACGTGTCAACAGGGTGCGTTACTGCGTCCATCCTCTCCATTAGGAGTTATGTAAGAATGCGTTACTAGGTTCAGTGAGACCGGTGCAGTGACAGGGTAACGCAATGCTTGATGGACAATCTGATAGATGAGTAGGCAGGCAGGTGATTGCTGGTGAGGGTCATGAATACCAATCTCCAAGACACAAAGTCCGACAGCAAACACTGCAAGGGATGCTGTTCGGAGAGGAGAGGCCCTGCTTTCTCTGCATAGTTGACAAAAACGTGGCTGCCATGCTTTTGTTTTGTATCGCGCAGATAAATGACCCATTTGTAACCTGCTAGCATGGTAACGGGGTAAAACCTCTTGTGAAAAACGGGACAGAGGTAAAAGAATATTCACCTGCATTCAATTGCATTCTATTAGAGAGCTTAGGATCACAAGACAGGTGTCTAGAGTTGGTTGTGTTATTTTCCGTATTTTCATATGCAAGGTACTGGTAACCTTATTACTGCGTTTCAGATATTTACTTTTGAAAACTAGGTTACGGTTTCCTTTTTGTACAGGGACATACATTTTGATGGGATGAGGGTGATTGATAGCTTATAGTTGCTTAATTTGTCAGGCAGGCCTGGAATATTGTCTTATTTTTCGTGAGTTTGACTCTTTCGTTCACTTAATTAGTCCTTTGATTTCAGGCAGGCCTGAAATCAAACAATTAAAACATTTCATTTCATTTTAACTATTTCACTGGGATGCAATCTTGACTAGCGATCTTAAGCAATTTCTTGGAGCTGAGGATTCGATTCTCTGTGCTTGTTTTCTAGCTGACATTTCGTCGTTGGATAAATCCTCATTTTACAAGAGGATAAACAAGGTGTGAGCGAGCTACTCTTTTAACTGATGCAGCACACCTACTTTCTAGTAATTCTTCTTACTCAACATTACAGAAAATTCACATCTTAAAGACACGAACTTACTTCGTCATAGGTAAAGTAAATCGGTCCAGAAAACACTTACATAAACACGCACTTGCATGAATAGTCAGTTATCCTTCATTACATTTGGAAAGAAAATTCGAACCAGAGTTCGTAACAAGGTGGTTTGGATTAGGGATTTCAAGACTGGGATTTATGTCACAAGGGACCTCAGAGGGATCAGCAGCGCAACCAGCCCGCGCGCTTTTTGTTGGATAAGCGTTAATATTTTTGTAAAAAGAGAGAATGGGACCAGACATGAGGAATAAGCCTCATTACGTCTTTGCAAAATGACGTTTGATCTTTGGTGGGCTTGTTTCGATAGGCAATCATTGATTTGCGCGATGACATCAATGTATCATCATCCTACCAATGCTAGCCGGCTCAAACACACACATCGGTAAGCGGGTTTGGTTTGCTTCCTGAAGTGCGAAACATTTTTCCAACCATTGAAATCGGTTGAAATGTTTCCTAATTTTTGAGCAATACATTAAACCGTGTTAACTAAGTTCAGTGCCAATTGGCCATTGCTGTAAACCGAGGCGAAGTGCTCAGCGTTTCGCACGTGAATGAGTATCCATTCACTTTGGAGTAGAATCCGTTTTCGTATGAAAGGCTGTGCACCTGGCCTTGCTTTGATAATGAGGCATAAACCAACTCGGAAATGGCCAGCCTCGTTCTCAGTCTTCCTCGACAGGAAATCAAATGCAATGTCACCCGTCGAGCTCAACGGTACGATTCGCCTAGGACGTCTCGCGCTATCATGTTCGGCCCCAAGCCTCACGCTGGCACTCAGAACGCGCGTAAGGGCCTGGGCATGAGGCTGGTGAATGACCTATTAAAAAATGGTCACCGAACCCAACCAGTAGAACATTAAAAAAAAATCACCCAAGAGGGGTGTGGCTAGTAGAAAACGACTGCATTTTAGTATTAACAGTGCTCATAGCACAAAAACAGCGCGTTTTGGCTGGCTTTGCTATTGCAATGTAACCAATTTTTGATCATACGTTGGACGATCAGTTTATAGACTGAAGGGCGTTAGTGTACAGTATGGATCTGCATTTTCATGGATTTCTTCAGTAAACATTGTACATAACGCTTAATAACAACGCTTGCGAAAAATGTAAATAGATCGTTATTTTTAAACGCATATTTTGTTGAAATAAATAACTTGAATGACAAGTTTGGGTATTTTCTTTGTTGACTATGTTTTCGTCTTCACCAAAAGCTTGGAAAACTCCTGTTCTTTGGTTTTCAATTAAGAACACGAAAGCCTCAAAAAAGTACTCAACAGTGGAACATCAAATATTCCGGTTGACGACTGTGGCATGGCTCACGAACTTCTGTGCCCAAGTTTCTCGTTGTTATGTTGAACGATCAGATTACAGGGACTTTTGTGCACACACATTAAGACCTTTCAAATTTATTTTATTTATCTATTTTCCTGCATTAAAATAATTGCGCTTCGCTTTCTTAATAGTACAATATAAATGTTTGCATAATATGCCCGCTAAGCAAGAAAGAACAGTTTCTGGAACGCCATCGTAGTTACCCTAGGACCATCTCTTGAGACAGTGTAAGTTTGATGAATCTTATCGAGTAGGGAGAGAAACTAAAACAAATAATACGTATGGGAAATAACAACAAACTGTTCGTGTTTCATCACAAACTCGTCAGGATTTGTTTTTTGTTTCGTTATTGAAAATGAGCCTTATGACAAAAGAGTAACCGCTGTCTTAAGTTTCTTTTTCAACAATTTCTTCTGCGAGTCTCCATACATGTCGAACGGTTTGGCACATCACGTGACCAAGGGAATCCGAGAAAAACAAAATACCGGAATTGAGCTTGCGTTGTTCAGTTCAGTCGGGGAATGAAGTAACAGTTTTGATAGAGATATCATCTTCGAGAATTGACTAAGACAACGGTCATTACTTCAGCGGCGGTTACTTTGAAACATGGACTTAGCAACATGGATGATATTTAAAACGGCCGTTGCTGATTTGCGAGAGCAGTGGTTCTCAAAAGTCCGTCAAGCAAAAATTCAGTTGTAGGCCGACCGCTTATGGGTGCACACGTTCTGTGATGTTGCCCCAGGATGGAAAGCCAACACACGCCTTTCCTTTGGAGTGCTAACGTCATTTCTATTAGGATGAAAAGAAACAGAAACTCTTTTATAGAATTTTATAGAAGACATCCCTCGTTCTCAGTCAGCCGTGTTGTATAAAATTCTGCACATCATTCTTATGGCCTCCATTTGACGTTTCCAACGCCATGAAATTGTCTTTTCAGTGCCTGAGGATCCGCCCAGCCTGAGTTGAGGTAACTATCATCTTCGTCTGCTTCCAGTTTCTGTAAAGATCAAAAGTAAGGAAGTCCATGCTAAGCCCCGTTTAAACATTGCAGATGGTGGTATAAGTGGCAGTTAACTTTTTTTTGTGTGTGTATAAGAACGTCTTTTTTTTGGGCGAATTGAGCCTGAAAACGTTCTAACGATGTTCGTACACTGCACGTACTGTAAC
Organism: Siderastrea siderea; assembly: GCA_964030785.1. Taxonomy (NCBI): domain Eukaryota; kingdom Metazoa; phylum Cnidaria; class Anthozoa; order Scleractinia; family Rhizangiidae; genus Siderastrea; species Siderastrea siderea. Next base: position 46,745,000 of record OZ034967.1, on the reverse strand, counting down.
ATGGTATAGTATTTCAGACACGACCAGAAAATCCAAATTAAGAAAGAAGTACATAAGGAAACCACCTGTAACAATTGTACATGCGTTACTACGTGTATAAACCTAGTATTTGGGATCAATTACTCAGACCAAACTGTTACCTTTAAATGTATGAATTTCTGGTTATTTAATCCTCTGAGTTCTTGTGAAAACGTGAACAAAATTAACACGTTTTACTGTGCGAATCAAAAAACCGTGAACACTTTGATCAGATTTTGAACGACTTCAAAGTAGTCCCCACGCTAAAACCATTCTCCGCAAATTATTGTGCTTTAGTCAAGCGTCTACTCATGTCTTTTTCTGTTCAATTAAGGTTGGCACTAACCTTGAGTTCCTCTTGTTTTCTGTAAGCATAAGCCATCATTTGTTTCCGCTGCTCTTCATTGAACACAGGTTCTCTGCCTGGTGGCCCTTGCCCCTTCTGCAACACAAGAACGAGGAAAAAATAATAAAATGGTCGGACACAAATGGTAATGGGAGATGCCGCAGTGGTGAAGTGGTTTTTATCTAATAATATGCTGAATTCTACGCGCGTTTTAATTGGTTCTTGGTCATGATCTATTAGAGGACAGACGCATAGATGACGTCATCATGGCCAACTTTTTTTCTCTTTATTATATAAAACAAATAGATTCCGTGTTGCCGTGCGTCTTTTCAGTACCAGATCACAGATGACGTCAAAACGTGGTAAGAACATCAGTTACACACTCGCCTAACGGCTCGTGTGCCACTTTTTTGTTCTTACCACATTTTGACGCCATCTGTGATCTATTACTGAACAGACGCACGGCAACATGGAATCTATTTGTTAAGTAGTGGTTAGTGGGTAGGACTTCAGCTTAGTTTGTCAACTGAAAGATCAGAGGTTGGGTAGTTCAAGGTTTGGTCTCTGCATTGCGTCATGTTGCTTCCTTGGACAAAAAACGTCACTCCATATTTAGTTTTTTGACGCAGGTGTATAAATCACCGAACCACTAGGACAACACGAAAAATGCTGGGCGGAGGGTTAACTCCTTGAGGAATTAGAAGCCAATCCGCGAGGGGAAGGGAAAAAATTGCTCCTGTGCTCCTACGGTACACTGTATTGTTACATGCATTTATTATTTTCTTTATCTGAAGGGAGCAGTATTATTGATCTAGCACATGTATGCCTTCTGATATAATAAATCACAATTCACTTCAGATCTAGACTAGACGTAACCATAGATTAGAGGAGCACATCTCAATCAACTATTAGCAGCTGATGAACCAAGAAGTCCAGAAATGGAATACATGCACTCTTCTGTCAGACCTAATTCTTATCCAATAAAACATTCATATTTGTTTCTTACCTTTTGAAGCTTTACTATGAGCTTCGTTTTCTCATTTTTTCCGATGAAGTCTTGAAGCTTTTTTCCTCGTTGAAGCTCTTTCCCAGCCCACCACAACTGGGCACTGTTCTCATCCAAAACTTGAAGGGAGGCCTAGGAAATACCAAATGACAACTTCAATCAAAAGAATGATTTAAATTAACAAATTGTGAAGGCTACATTTTTTTTATAAGAATTGTTGTTATTGTGTTGTCAGTAGTGAGATTATCACTTACAATATATTGGGCTGCCGTAATGTTTGTTTGTCTTTGATTTTTTGTTACTGAAGTACATTGCCTGTATAAAGGTTACCTTCTTACAGCTATACAGTGTACATCCATAGCAATCAATAATCACTCAGTAACTCACTGTAAATCACTGATCAATCATTCATTTAACCAATAAACAAAAGAAGGAATAGGAGAAAGAAAAAATGAAGAGCAAACAAATGAAGAGGGAAAAAAGGTTGAAGCAAGGAAGGAAGGAAGAAGGAAAGAAGGAAGGAAGGAAGGAAGGAAGGAAGAAGGAAGGAAAAAGGAAGGAAGGAAGGAAGGAAGGAAGGAAGGAAGGAAGGAAGGAAGGAAGGGAAGGAGGAAGGAAGGAAGGAAGGAAGGAAGGAAGGAAGGAAGGAAGGAAGGAAGGAAGGAAGGAAGGAAGGAAGGAAGGAAGGAAGGAAGGAAGGAAGGAAGGAAGGAAGGAAGGAAGGAAGGACGGGTTGTTGTGCACAATGTTGTGTGCACCAGTGTCAGGGCTGGAAACTGCAATTAAGAAACTGCACACAAAGTTGTAAATTATGTGTCCAGCCCTTACTTGAATTAAAAGACTTCCACCTACACTGTAGTTTACCTTAACTTCAATAAACCTAACCTGTGTTCCTGATAAGTCTTCAGTGTTTTCTAGTTCTTGTTTAACTGGATCATGTGGAGGTAGTCCCATGGGATAGACAATCATTACAGCTCCCCTCATCTGATCAAGGGCATCTTTTATGACCTCAGAGGTCAGAGGAATGTTTGCATCAACTTGCCCCTATAACATTAGAGTTATAATCATTATACTTTGTCACCTAGCATGAAAGAAGGAATTCTTAACCTAAGAAAAAGATGGAATAATCAACAAGTCGTGAGCAAGGTACAAAGAAAAAATCTGAGTCCCTGACGGGAATCAAACCATGACCTTCCGTACACTGGTCAGATGCTCAAACCACTGAGCTATTGGGAGACTCGTGGTGAGCATAAGTCATATTTACTGAGTTTGTGGTCACATGCGTCCTGCATACTGCTAAGATTAGCAATGTCAAAGTGCCTATGGGTGATAAATAAAGGAAGATGGTGAATTTTTAAGCTCATAGAAGAACCTGTTCTAATACCTCTAGAGGCTCAATCTCCCACTACAAGAGAATTGCAGACACATTGAGACATCCACAGCTGGAGACTGAGCCTAGCAAGTCTGTTGACTGATTTACTTTATTTTGAAACAAGATGTCAACAGGGATATGAAGGGAAAATCTACATGTGAGATCTAAAGCATCCAAGATTGCTCATGCAGGTAAAACCCATACACTTGTAAACTGTAAAAATATAACAATCACATTGACCTAAAGTGTATGGTTAAACAGTAGGTCAAGATTAAAAAGTGATTGACAGCTACTGAAACCGTTCTTTTGATGGGAATTGCTAGTAACAACAAACATGCAACACTACTCAGTGATTCTTCTTAGTCCTTGGTAAAGAAGCTGTAAAGATGTTTCACTGCAAAAGTAATTTCTCCCCAGAATATCAAAATTCTTATGTAAGTACATGTACATAATCTTAATTTACAAAAGAAAGCAGAAATGAAACCAAAATGTACTTATTGGCATATGATGATGTAACTGTTTTGTGAGATGGTATTGATGGGATAACAGTGGAATTGGTGTTACCAGCAAGCTTTTAAAACTTGTGCGATTTCAACAGACACTGAGCCCATGATTACTTGGGTTTTTAAACATGCTTGTAACAAACCTTGGCAATTTTGGCCTTTGCTTCTTGTCTAGTTCTGTTTAAGACTTCTGCCATTTTTTCAGTAGGTGCTGTAAGAAAACATGCACACACACGTACATGAAACACAACTTAAGTTTACATAAACAAAGCACTGCATTCTGGTTACAAATGACTTTCACAGCCAGTGTTCCCAGAAGAAGTTCTCCTTCTTCACATATAATAAGTGGTGAATCTAGGCTAAGGTAAGGGGCCAAAAAATATTCATTTTGCCCCTGCCCCTCACCCCCCCCCCCCCCCAGTGCCCCAGTGGTTAGCGCTTTGGACTTCAGATCTGAAGGTCGGTGGTTCGAAGCCCAGTCCCTGCCATTGTGTTGTTTCCTTAGACAAGATACTTTGCCCCACATTGTCTCTCTCCACCCAGGTGTAGAAATGGGTACCGGAGACCCACTGCTGGGGGGTAACCCTGTGATGGACTATCATCCTTTCCAGGGGGGGAGTAGCGATACTCTCAGTTGCTTCATGTTACGGGAACTGGGATAAGCTCCGGCCATGTGGGCCTCCTTGGCCTGAGTGCGACTTTATCCACCCCCCCCCCCCCCACCCCCGCCACCCTAGAGATACTTCTAGGACTGAATGCTCAGGCAAAGCTAACATAAGGAACTTTTTACAAAGAACATAACAAAGACATGTATTACAGATCCACATAATTTAAGGCAGGAACAATAAATTAAAAAAAGTATGCCCAACAATACCTACATGTTACAAATTGTGCGACATTTAGTTCACACTGGACAACAGACGACAGATTTTTCATAATAATCATGTTTGTTACTTTTGGGGTTTAAATTAGATTGTGTTTCATTTATTATTTGTGACAGACTTCAGTCCTGGATATACCGTATTTCCTCCAGGCCACACATGCACCTTGCCCCAAGTTCTGGATCTGTAAATCATTACCCACTTCTGTTTTGTTCCTCTTGACAATTCAAAATAGAAGATGTTTACTTCCTATGTGGAAATGGGTAACAGCTTAACTTTTACATAAGACAATTAAATTCTAACCTTTTCCATTTCTTTTTCCAAGTGGGTCATTGTTCTCAGTAACACCTCCACTGGGAATACACTCATCTTCCCAGTCATCATGAAGATGAAGTTCAGACAGCTGTTCTTCTGTCAGGCCCTGCATGTTAGGTGGGAGTGTGATCCCATGCTTTGCAAGCTCTTCCATTTCTGCAAATTATGGCAGATAGTATTTTTTTTTCACTTAAATGTATTGTAAGGTTAAGTTTAAATTATTCAATTAACATGTTAAGGACGGTGCCTCCTTTTGTTACTGCACATACGTTCTGCGCATCCGGGATATTCTGGTTTCTTAAGGAATTTTCCCACCAATACAACAATATTTTTGCACGGTTTATGATCTATGTGAAAAAAGCAGATGTTAGCAAGGGCTATTAGAATCCAAAAAGAAAATATTTGAGGGTAACCGTGCATTTTCCAGAGAGCTTAAGCTTAAACTTGGAAAGAAATTGCCATACTTTCTTTGTATTTTAACACTTTTTTATAAAGAATTGCGTGGATACCCACATTTTTCTTTCTGGATTCCAATAACCTTTGCTAAGATCTACTTTTTCCACATAGTCATAACCTTTGCAAAAATACATACCACTTATTAACCAAGCGTGAGGTCATTACAGGGAAATCTCAGACCGAGGCCTTGATGAATTGACCGAGCGATAGTGAGGTCAATACATCAAGGCCAAGGTCTGAGATTTCCCTGTAATGACTGAACGGACAAGGTTAATAAGTTATTTATTATATGGCCTTTTAGCGCTATTCAAAAAAAGAATATAATAAAAAACACTGGAAGTAATTTTCAACATCAGCTTGCGCGCGAAAGAGGTCATTTCGAGGTCGTGTTCACTAAACTGAAACGAACCTAGCGACGTGATCAAAACCACAAGAAACAGTTTCTTGACAATGAGACAATTTTTGTCTTTACTACATCAAGATCAGGGGGGAAATTCAACCACTTTAATTTCACAAAACACACTGAGCTGTGTTTACAAGTGTTTGACCTTTAAAAAGTTTAAAAGTTAAGCCAAAGATGGGCCTAGTTTGTGATTGAATTTTTAACACGTGGGGAGAACTTGCAGTGATTTCAGTGACATTTGTGATGAATGTTAATCTTTGTTGTCACTCTCAATAACATAATGTCGCTTTTTCCCTTGTTGGATCAACTTCACTGGGTCATTGAAGATCTGAAACTGGCATCCAGAGATACTGCTGATATTCGCTCCCGGAAAGACACCATTTGAAGCTGCTGGAATGCTTGCATTATTCACAGCGAGCGAATTAATCATGTGTTGGAGACTCATCTGGCTGTGTGATTGCTGGGAACTTGACATTAACTGGCCACTATTGCTAGCTGGAGGAGCAGTTATCTGCTGGGCATTTTGAGACTGATTTAAACCACTTAAGATATACGACATAAATTATGTCGCTGATGGTGCTCATTTGCTGACTTGTATGATTGGAGGCTTTGAAGCTTTTTTTCAAGAATTTACCTATTTCATTTTTGCCAAGGGGCGCCTTCATGTACCACACTTGCGAATTTACTCAGCGGTTGCCGTGTCCTACAGCAAAATCTGAACATTTGTCTTGTTTATCTTGCCAAGACAGGGACCGTGCGGCCTATTTTAAAGTGAGGGGGCTAACTCGTTCGCTCAAGTGTGAGGGAGGGGGGAGGGGGTGGAATGACAACCTAACGCGAAATTGTTGTCCTCTTTAGCGACTAACAATGCATCTAGGGCGGCCAAAAGTGTAAACAGTAGTCACTTTTTACCCATCATATAGACCCGTGTAAGTTACGAATCAAAGCTATACTAAAGAGTATCAAAGACATCAAACTATTCGACCTACCAGTGATTAACAATGTCGATACTTAATCCTAATCCGGAATAGAAGACAATGTACTATTACAGTTTTCTCAGTTTGGAAATGATGATTCCCTTTGCTCAGTAATGTACCCACGACAACAAAATGAACCGAATGCGGTCAGAACGTTTTGGTTCACTCAAAATAGAAAAAAATTACGATCTTTCAGGGAGTCAGTATTCTGGATACTCCTAATCGGAATAGGAATAGCCTTTCATCTCTGCACACATTTCAAGACGTATCCGGCAAGGTGCAAACCTTGACGTATTCGCATTTAAGATCTCAAACTCAAAAATGTTTAATTTCCCTGAAAACTTGTCTAAGGAAACTTGTTGTCATCACAGAGTGAGGCAAACTGAGAAAACTGAGCTGAGTGTCATTAAATAGTATATAGTTCACCAAAGTCAGTCTGTTGGTTTGTCCTGACTGCAGAATGCCTTATTTGTCACCGTTAAGAGCGAAAGAGATCTTTCAGCAGCTATCCTAGAGTATATAGTTGCAAAGTTTACGTGCATAGAGAGGCTTGAAGAAGTCACGTTGAGTTTCAGCAAATATCTAAGCACGTTGTTGCCGATAATCGCTATCTGGAGCTTGGGCCAGGCAAGAATGAGAGTCAACAAAAGTCAAACCCTTTAAGACCATAAGAGAGTCAATGAGAGTTCACGAATTAGAGGCCAAACGACAGCGAGAGTTTCAACTTCGGTCGATTGGGATTAAAATCTGAGTACTTAGGTTCAAACTCTTCAAGATAGACTCCCCCAGGGAGCACGTGAGTTTCAACTATAATCCGAGGACAAATTATAGCAAGGCGATTTAACTCTTGAAGAGTATTCCGTTTTTGCTTGGTGCATATGAAAATTAAATCTGAAACCATGGGAAAACTACGGTACTGGTTAACCTTGAAACTAATCACTGACTAATGAACTTTCCAACTTTATCATTATCATTTTTTAATTTGGATAAAAAATGCTGCGCTAAAATGTTTCTCATATTAAAAAAGTTAAAAAACGACGACGTTTCGACGTTCAACTAACGTCATTATCAAGTCAAAAAATAAGTGTCTGTTACAAAGTATAAATACTAGATAAACAATGCATCATTAAGAAACTAATATAAAATGTAAGAATGTCAGTTCAAACAAAGAGTTTTGCACGAATGGAATCGGCCTGGGTGTTCAAGCTTGGATTGATTTCTTTTATGAAGAGCATCTCATAAATCAGGCATTCAAACTTCGTTTGGCACTTGCGAAGAATGCGAAATTGGCTTTCTTTGGGGTTACCTAATTGCCCACGAGCTTCCACAAGGTGCTTACCGATGGCTGAGTTCTTATGTTCAACAATGCGCTGGTGGAGATGTCGGGCTGTATGGCCCACATAAACTGCATCGCACAGATCACATAAAAACGAATAAGCCACGCGTTGTTGATTTACAATTGGTGGCTTTACTTCTTTTGGCTTGAGATCTTGTTCCAATTTCTTGCTGACGAAAATCGGTTCAACGATAGTGCCGATCTTATGACTGAGATCTTTCATTTGCCTTCTAACCGCATTAGCTGATATTTGATCAAAAGAAATCAATCCAAGCTTGAACACCCAGGCCGATTCCATTCGTGCAAAACTCTTTGTTTGAACTAACATTCTTTATATTAGTTTCTTAATGATGCATTGTTTATCTAGTATTTATACTTTGTAACAGACACTTATTTTTTGACTTGATAATGACGTTAGTTGAACGTCGAAATGTCGTCGTTTTTTAACTTTTTTAATGTGAGAAACATTTTAGTACAGTATTTTTTATCCAAATGTTTATCCAAATCGCTTCTTATTCGTATTTTTTTAATGGCGCCAAAAAGTGGGGGGCTAAAGCCCCCTTAGCCCACCCCTTGCACATTCCCTGCAAGAAAACGGTAAAAACACTTCATATCACTTGACGTTTTTTCACAGTGTTTTCACTTTTCTGTCCTTGAACAAACTTTTGTAATTCCTCTTGACTGTTACTGAAATTTTCATCTCCATGGGTGGTAACCTTGGTCATGTTGTTTTGCTCAGTTTTGGCCTGTTCTTAAAACTCTGGATAATAAAACTCGCTCTCGCTGTGGCTCTCTTCATCGCTCATACTAAAGAAGTATCGGTAGGCTAGTATTTTTCTTTCAGTTATTGAAAAGATTGTTACAGTATTTTGTTGGAATGTCGTTTTCGCCTGCGCTCGTAGCTTTTACTCACAACTTAAAAGAGATGTCGCGCCGAGAAAAATTTTCATAATACCTGGTCATTACAAGAAAATCTTGACCGCTCAGCAGCCAATCAGAGCGCGTGTACCATTGTAGCCATATAATAAATCTGTATTAGGAGGCACCGTCCTTAAAAAATAATAAAATGAAATGAAATGAAATAAAATAAAAAGGCCTCATGGAGAACAGATCTATGCCACTCAAAGCCTAAAGATGCTGACTAGAACGCTCTTTAACTTGCATGAAAAAACTGTTTTGTGTTCAGCAAGTAATAAGGCCTTAGGATTATAACATGAACGTTACATTGGTCTAAAATATAAGAATCGCTTACCGTAAGACAAACGCTCTATTTTTAGTCGGCCATTCTGAATTCGGACTATCTGAGGTACGAGCTCCGACAGCTCTGCTTGACAAGTTGTCTCGTAAAGGAATAAACTCTCATCGCCCTGTTTCACGTGCAATTTTACCATTGTAAAAGGACTAAAAGCGGATGACACTTCTGTGCTCAATCAAAGATGGCGGACAGAAATACTACGCGCTATTGCTATAGAAACCAGGGAAGCTACACCAGAATGCAACGCGATTTCTATTGATCATATTTCGTGTCGCATATATGCACTAAAAGCCAGAAAAATTCGTGAGTTTGCAGAAATCGTCTCGCAGTGTACATGTACAAGGACGTCTTTGCTTGAAGCTTTTTATACAAAATCTTACCTTGCAGACTACCATTTGTTTAGATATGGATAAGAGTTCGCCCCAGTCTCAAGGTGCTGCCGCAAAAAATAACTTTGGTTTCACGGTGGATTTTTCCTGGGGAGTTAGTTCTCTCCGGCAATGTGCCGGTTTTCCTGCCAGCTTCCTCAACCGAGAAGATCAGAAATCGTATATCGCTCCTCTTGGGGCCCTTGTAGTTTGCTGGGATATAGAAACAAAGAAGAGAAAGTTATCGTTTCAAGCTCACAGCGATTTGATAACCGTAATGCTTCATAATGCCCACCACAACGCGGTTTTAACGGCTTGCTACAGCGGAGAAATCAAACTGTGGAGCTCAACGTGGGAACTGCTACTAAATACGAAAGCAAGAGTTGCAGAAATCCATTTTGCCGACTGGTCTTCAAACGGGGAACGATTTCTTATCTGTGGTGGCGAAGATTCAGTCGTGATTATTTACGATCTCGTGAAACGCGATCAAAAGTGGGAACTTAAAGAAAAGTGGCTCGCGGCTGCTCCTCAAACCCCAGAAAAATTCCCCGCAGACAAAGCAATGAACTTTGTTACTGAACAATCACTCAACAAGAAGGGTAATCCAAGTAGCTCTACATACGTGGAACAGAAAGACTACTATGATATGGCATTTTTCACAACTGATAACAGAGTTATCGCACTCCTGCAGAGACACCATAACAACTTCAGTGAGGCTCATTTGTACTCAGAATGTGGCACTTTTGTAAAATCCCAAACCTTAGATCCACTAGGAGATTCAAAATCGTCTTTGATGTGTGTGTTGCCATGTCACAGTGGTGTCTTTGCTGTGGGATTCCAGGGTGGGATGTTTCTTGTCATCAGTGAGCATGACCTGTCAGTCACCTCGTTATTCCAAGCAACAGGTTCAGCACAGGTAGCACTTTGGCACAACAACTATCTCCTGACTGTGTCATACCTATCTGGATTTTTCTCATGGTGGACACCCATTGGTGAGCTTGTCCATGAGATTCGTGGTGGACCGACAAATTCTATTATTCACTTGAACTGGGCAGTGCCAGGAAAAGAGATATGGGTGGGTGGAATCATGTCACTTCACTATGTCACTCTGAATTACAACAATCCCAAGGAGACATTTCCTCATAGTCTTGACAAGTGCCACACGATCAAATTCCTTGAAGTCACTGGATGTGGAGTTGCAGTGAACGATTCAAATCTGGTTTTGGCAGGAGATTTTACTGGGAATATCTGGGTTTGGAAGAAGGGTGAAACTGACCCTGTCTTCAGGACAAAGTATGAGGCTGCCATAAGATGCCTGACTTGGAACAATGGCTATGCTTTCATTGGATGCTTGGATGGTGAACTTTTAAGATGGCTTCCTGAGACAGATTCTCAACCATGCACTGCTTTGACGTGCATTGGCAGCATTATGACCATGGCTTGGTCACATGATCGCAGCAGCTTGGCTATCGGCTTGGGCACTGGAAATTTATGCGTTTATAGGTTTCAGCAGGTCGGCTTATCTGAGCCTGTAGAGGAGCTTAATTTTCGAGCTCATTTCATCAAAAAGGGAGAGCAAGAGATGGCAGCAGAGATCTGGAGTGTGTGTTGGAGTCCCTGTGGTTCCATGATTGTGACGGCATCTGAGGATCAGACAGCAGCTGTGTGGAAAGTTATTGGTGGTGAGTGAAGTGATTATTCCTTTACCTTTTGACAATGCCAAGTGAACACTAGGGGTTTGTTCTAGAAATTGGCTAATGTGGGTCCAGTGTGCCTTGAGAGGGGGATATACTCCAGATTTAAATTGATAGGGAGTTTGAAATGGGGACAAAAATTAAAACCCAAAAAATCCTTAGTGCATGAAGGGAAACCCACAAAAAAGCCCTGAACCAAAATTACTCTACATACGAGTAAACCCCAAAACATCCCGTGCTAAATTTTTGAATATATATCTCAAAAATAACCAGAAAGGATTAAATGATAATAACAACAAATAATGGTGCAAATTGAATTTTATGTTTGTTTATTCATCATACTGTCTCTTTACCAGATCTAGTAGTCATTCTTGCAAACAGATACCCAAAATTTTTGAAAAAGAAAACTACTTCAGTTCAAACAGGGACAATCTGAAAGATTGATGGTATTAGGTCACTATATTTAGTGGCACTTGATCATTTCAAGTACGCTTGTAATGTAAGTTGTTGAAAATCATTGGTTGTAAATTGTGAATTGTATTAACCAAAAGAAAAAAAATCATTTGCACTTCCTCGTCACTTTAAATGTGGAGTACTCCCCTAGGCCTCCTTCAGAGGTTTCAGAGGTGCTACTACATGTATTTTCACAAAGGACTCAGTGGCTTGGATTTTCAGTGTTCCAATTTGTTATTTACTTGATAATGTCTGAGGATGATTCTGATATGCAGCCTGTAGAATTGAAACACCGTTATCCTCATGTATTTGTTCCTTGCATGTTATGCACAATATGCATGTTTGTCACAGATATTTCCTATGCACATGTAAGATCAAATGGGATTCATCCACATGCTGTTCCCGTGGTGGCTTTGTAGCTGAGATGGTAGAGCAGTGGTCTAGTAACCCAAGGTTGTGGGTTCCACAGGCTTTTAGCCAGAAATTGAAAGTTGGCCGTCCAAGGAGCGTGTTTCTTGTAAACTATATGAAAGTTTAAGTGAATTTTATTTACATTTTTCCAAAAAGCACCTAAGCCACTGATTTTTTCTGTCAGTGGTTTGGATTTTTAGTGTTCCAATTTATCATTCACTTGATAGCACCTGGGATATTTGAAAATTTCATGTGCATCTTTAGACTAAAGGGAAATTGGAGGTGTCCAATAATTATCTTCTAGTAAACATCTGAAACAATATTGACAACACTTTTAAAACCTTAAAATCAATCACTTCTTTTAAATTTTATCTGAAAAATAAATTAATTGCTGACTTTTTAAATTGTAGTGGTCCTTAATCATATAATTTTAACATTTTTTAAATTGTAGTATTGTATTTTAATTTGCATTTATAAACATTTTAAACTGTAAACTGTTTATGTAACATTTTTAGAGTATTGTCACTGAAAAGCCCCACCAGAGGAGTGTCAATAAAGAATTGTATTATATTGTAACTAACCAGGTTATTAACCTTTTTTTTCCATGCTTGTGACAAACTGAAAGCAAATTACTTTAACCCTTTCCTGCCCAAGGTAAATGCCAAGTTTTTCTAAATTAGCAAGGATGAACTGGTAGACCCCACGTGATATACCATTTGAAAAGTAATTTCTAGGGTGTGCTGTAAATCACACTAACAGGGATGGAGGATGTCTTAGATTAGACTGAGAAGTGTCCAAAATTAAGAAAGAAAAACGTGTAAAATTTTCCTATTCCTCATACATATTGGGTATACCCCTAAACTATAGCTAAATTTGCAGCTCTCTGTGCATTGCTTGTTGTCAGATATCAACTTGAACCTAAAATTACAAAGGGAAAATGTTCCAAAAGTTGGAGGGGTGGTAAATCAAGCCTCATATAGGAGGGGGGGTTCAATTTTATGCCTTCAGTGTGCAGATCTTTCCAAGCTCTTTCGGTTGTGCAAATTTCACACAAATTGACCAAATATTGAGCATGTAATGGCATCTTGTGCCACATGGCACTCTTGGGCAGGAGAGGGTTAAACAATACATGATCAAGCTCAACATTTAAATTTCTCTCTTTACATTTTTCATGCTCTTCAGGGCAGAAGATTGAAACTCTGACAGGACACACTACCGCTGTGACGTCAGTTGACTGGAAGGAAATGTCCAATGGACAGCTAATATTGGCCACATGTGCTGACGACAGGACAGTCCACGTTAGAGATGGCACGACATTCCAAATGAAGCATGTATTAGACACTCAAGACATCCATGGGTGGTACACACTGACCTACTTGAGCCTTAATCCTGTTAGACAGTGGTGTCTTTGCTCAACCCAGAATGGCCGCCTGGTACTGTGGGATTGTATGAGTGGAGAGCGACTTGGTTGCAGGAAAATGCATGCTGGATCCATAGAAGGACTAGTATGGAACAAGGATTACACATTGTGTGCCACTGTCAGCTCCGATTGTGTGGTTAACATGTTCAGTGTTAATGAAATTCTCTGTAAATTGTGATAAGAGCTCTAAAAACTGTGCATGAAACATTATCTCTGTCAGTAAAAGATCCTTGCAACTTCAGTAGTTGCAAAGAAAGCCACAGAAGGCTTAGAGAGGGCTCACTGGTATCGGAAAGTTATGGTGCTTTCTTTACAACTTGCTAAAACCACTGCAAGGATTTACAGTAGGGTATGGTTTTGACATGTTTAAGGTTGGAATGGAATGTAAATGTTTGTTATTGTGGCCTGGAAAGTGTGGGAAAGATTTTAGTAGTTAGTTCTGATAAAGGGTATAAAAATTTTGCATTGTTGGCCCCTAAAAAATGGACAAAAATTCGGCCTAATGGTAACGCACACCTATCGAGTGACCTCTGTGGAGGTGTAGTTGTGAGTAACTGGTCAAAACGCCCCCAAGACAAAACGCCCCCCCTAAATCAGACAAAACGCCCCTTCAAAATAAGACATAAGACCCCCTAACATTTTGTCGGGGGCATTTTGTCCTGGCCCTGGGGGGGCTACTCAGCAAAGTTTTGTACGGGGAGGCTCCGCCTGGAGGTTCAAACCCTTACCCTTTAATATACTAATTTTTACCAAAATGGCACCCCTTTCACATACTTCGAGCAAAATTGCACTCCTTTCTTATACCTCAAGGATAAGCCAAAACAATAGAATTTCCTGTAATCACCCCGTTTTTCCGGGTTTTCAGTCGTTCGGATTCAGTTGCGTAGTCATTTCTGATGTGGTACCCTTTGATATACTTCGCTTTGGCCACCATTTCTTCCACTTTGCAGCTGCTTTTGTGACCCTGTCGTATACTACAATGGCAATTTTCCCTACCCTTTAATATACTACGAGTTAAAAAAAGGCACCCATTTTGGGCGGAGCCTCCCCCTATAGCTCACTATAGGGAGTAGCCCCCGGGGTCCTGGGTACGTTTTGACCTACAGTCTGACTAGGAAATACACGGAGTGTGTAAATCACCGGAATATTTTTACGATTTTACATTGCGATTTTGCTTAGTGGTAGAATTCTTTCTTTATAACAATTGAGTTCCCATCATAAATATCTTTTTTTCTTGACTAATATTGATTAGATAATAACCTTCCATCTATCCACATAACTTATGGTTTACAATACACAGTATTCATCGCTCTGTATCTATAGTTTGATGTCATGTATGTGGTGTGAGATAACAAAGGTTCCCAGTCGTAATTTTATGAATGAAAGCATATGACGTGACGCACGCACATTGTCAAAAGTGGTTTATTACATCTCAGCGATTTCGTTCTTTGTCATGTTTATGCAAGCCACAACCTAAACACAGAATGCGCCATTTGCGGGCGGTTCCCATAATTATATAATGCTGCATTACCAGACTATAGCTTGTGAACAGGCTCCTTAGTGAGAAAGAGGGCGCAAGAAATATTGGCGGGCGGATGGAGAAGTGCGAGTGTTGGCCGCAGCCGGTTTGCTTGCTTCGCTCACCGATTTCTCTCGCTGCCTGTCCCCAGTTTCTTGTGATAAAATGCGCTGAGTTGACTGTCTCATAGAAAACGCAGAGAAACAACTATTTATGGCCTTATTTAAAAATACCTAGAGCAAGGAAGCAGGGATGACGCAGTGGTGAAAGCACTCGCCTCCCACCAATGTGTCCCGGGTTCGCGTCGCCCATTTCCCTTTCGTAGACGGTCGTTGCCATTTTTGACGGTCGATGCCATCACTGGTAACCAAGCCTTTAGTCATGGTAGATGTCATATACGCTCTGGATTGCGGTAAGTTACCAAAAGGCAACAAATACATATTTTACAGACAGAAAGAACTAAGTTTAAGCCCAGGTTGAATTTACGTTAAGAGTTCGGGAAAGGCTAGAGTCACCAATTATAGATGTATCAGTTATGAAAAACAGTTTAGTTTTAATACATTGTATATACTAATTTTTCGGAATTGTGGCGGATTGGCGTGGTGCTGTAGTGGTAAGGGGGAAAGACTAGCATACGAAAGGACCGGGTTCGATTCTGGGTTGTGAATGTCTTTCTTTCTAGTAGAAAAACTTTCAATAACAGTTCAAAAATTGTTTGTGTCTTAAAAATGGCAACGACCGTATACGAAAGGGAAACTTGCATCATATGTGGGTTGAGTTTGTTGTTGGTTCTCGTCCATGCTCCGAGAGGTTTTTCCCCGGTACTCCGGTGACTCCGGTTTCTCCCTCTCCTCAAAAACCAATTAACATTTCGATCTGGATTTCAGTCTCCAGGCCAGAGGATCGAGACTATGATAAAGTTATTTATTTTATTTTAATTATACTTTCCAAAGACGTAGTGCGCTCGACCGTTGACCATCAGTGAATCGGCAATAACTATTAAAGCAAACATCGCGTGGTTCCGAAAAACTACAGTGAATGTCTACTGATTTAATTCATCACCTGAGAATTGTCGAATGACTGCGGTAGACTTTTCTTTACTACAGTGTATACATAACACGGAAGAAAGCTAATAAGTAAGTTCTGTTTGGCTTCATGGGTATGTAATGTGCAACATAATCGTAACACCAGCTAGTTTCAAAGGTGCACCTACATTATATGATCGTGCTATCTTTAAAAGAGTAAAATTAAGCAGAAACAAGTCAACCTCATTTCTAAAGCAAGGCTATAACAAGGCAAACCTTTCCTCGTCCAGTTGCTGAGCTATTTGAGAGAGTTCATTGTCATATTTGTAGTTGAAAGAAATGTGAACATCAGGCTAAAGCTGGCTGGGATTATAAACCAGAGGCGCTATTTCTTTACTTGTTATCTTAAGTTGTGGATCACGGTTTCGACGGCATGCGTCACATGGCTAGTATTCAGTTTTATCTTTGTTGTCTTTGTTAGCTTTCTTTTCCTGGTCATTTTTAGGTTTGTGACTCTTCTTATACCATTACATAAAAGTATCTTTAATGCGTGTACCTTGTTTGGCCTCTTCCAAGAAGAGCGTCGATGTGTTGTAGGACATTACCAGGCAAAATACGCTTAATTTCCTGGCGAAACTCTTTGCTTACAAGGCAGTAAACAAGTGGGTCTGCTGCAGAATTTGCTACTGTAGAAATAACGACTAGTGTCAGCAAGATGGTGTAATAGCTTTTGATGGCCAGTTCAACCCAGAAGCCCGGGGGGGGTACTTGGGTCAATTTTTGCTGGGTATGTGCCGCTGGCCTCTCCAGACCCCTACCCCATTATAGTCTATTCTGTAGCCAATTATAGACCCCATGTTAGTCACTTTTGGGCAAATATACCCCAAATCCCTACTTGCCGGGATTTACTTACCCCTGAAATCCCGCAAATGTGCGACCCCATTCTAGTAACTCTATTAGTTCCTAATGAAAATGCAACCCCATTATAGTCAATCCAGTCGTGAAAATGCGACCCCATCCAGCGGCACATCCCCATTAGCCTATCACTAGGAAGTACACCCCCCGGGCCCAGAAGGTTAACACCAAGCGAAACGCAGTGAAAGGAAACATACTAACCGCAAACAAAATCGCCAGAGGTTTCAGAATTCGATACGTTTTCCTCTTTTGCCGCAACATGGTTATTAAACTCTTGGATTGCGGATTGGATTCTTCGGTAGGGTCGGTATAACAAGAAGATTCCTCTTGTAGGATTATTTTCGTTCTCCCAGACACCGACCTTGCGATGCTTATGTAACTAAAGGCGATGATGAGGAGTGGCAAAACGTACAGCAGTACAGTCAGAGTGATTATGTACATCAAGAAGACCATAGGTGACCACGTAGCGTAACATGCCTGATGGCATGCGTCGTAGGCCTGGAATACGTACAAAGGCAAAGCGGTTAAGAGGAACGATGCAGCCCACAAGACTGGCACAATAAGGCGTCCTCTATTCCGGGAGCGCATCCTACGAACACGAATCGCCGACCGAGTAATGTTGACATATCTCTCCAACGAAATCAAGGTGATGGAGAAAATAGCCGCACCGAAGAATGTTTCGGTAGCAGGTAAGACGTACAGACAAACTGCTTCCCCAAAGTACCATTTGGATGGATCTTGCTCCTTTAAAATGGCGATTGGAAAGTTGAACAACAGCACTCCCAGATCTGCGATTGCAAGACTCAAGAGGTACTGACTGGAAGGCCCAAGAACGTGTGGCTTGCGAATGATGGTTAAGCAGACAATCGCATTTCCAGTGACTCCAAAAACACCGATGGTGATTTGTAACCCAATTCTGAAGATTGTGAGCCCGAATGGTTCTTGGAGATAGGTAGGAAAAGAGATGTTGCTCTCAGTGCAGTTATTAGCCATTTCAGATGAGACGATCTTGAGGCTGCTTGTGTTAAAACGAAAAAAAAAAAAAATCACGTTAGAAAAATCAGGGGTATCAGCAACGGTTCGTTTCGGGGAATATCTGTTCCGAAGCCGTGAATCGCCTGAGGTATTCAGATTTAATTGCAGGAAAATTAGAGATTTCTTTTGCGAAACATCACCTCAGACTTTCACAACAAGGCCGGAACTGAGGAGGGACAAACATGTCGTTTGGAGTGTAACATAAGGCCAGCTCAGTCGCATTTTTTAGAGAACCATCAGCAGCTCGCATTCCCTGCTAGCAGAGGTCTCTCAAGGAACAGCTCGCAAATTCGGTGTATAGGATTCTGTTTCCTACAATTTTCTGCGGCCGAACGTTTCGGCTAAAAACTCCGAACAGATCAACCAGTGATTACACAAAATCTCTAAACAAACTAAGAAAGTAGAAAATGATAATTCAAGTATTTCGCTAAAATGTCCTCTCTGAGTGCCCCTGAAAAAATGTCAAAATTACAACATGCTTGAAGATTCCACCTGGAGGAACACACTCAGATCTTTTCGTTAAATCCTTTAACTACAATATACGGGTTGATCAACATCCACTTATAACTTGTTATAAAGACTGTTAGAGAATAAAAAAAGGGAACTAAACTACCTGATTTTGCCTTGGATGGAGCAGAAAGAGCTAACAATAAATGAGGTAAACGTATTAACATTCAAATTTGGGTGTGAAGTAAAATACCTTGCGTTAAAAAGGTTGAAAGCTTGGCAAGTGAAGGAGAAAATGGATCATGATAAGGGCCGGCACTCCTCGCGTGTAAACTCTAAACACGCTCCATCCGAAGACTATGTTCATGTATAGAGCAGTTTTCAACTGAATGTCGAAAGTACTGTTGTCTTTGTTTTGGCTTTGCTCTACTACGCTTTCTGATTGGTTGAAAAAACTCGCGCCACTTTCTCAACCAATCAGACGTAAAACCAAAACCAATCGTGACTTGCTCGCACGCATTCTCCCGCGACGCTAATTATTTTTAGTATAAATCTACTTGCGTTCTGTCACTAATGCTGTTCTCTGATTGGCTACGCTACTCAACATTCTGTTGTCTATCTATTCTATTGTAGATAGTGAGTAGAGTGTTTTCCGCGCCCGGTGTGACCTATTTATATCATTTTTCAATAAAAACATGTAGTGTCTGCTGTTAAGTTTTGAACGTCTAGTAGATTTATACTAAAACAATTAGATTATTCGTTCTCGATTTCTATGTGTGATAGTTGATTCGGCCTTCGGCCTCATCAACTATCACGCGATAGAAATCTCGAGCTCATAATCTAATTGTTAAATATTTGCTTCGATTTCTGATTGGTTCATTTTGTGTCTTGTTCCTGTTGTGATTGGCAATAGTAATTACTTTGGTTTTAGTTTTACGGACACTCATTTGAAAACCGTTCTACGATCCGAGTAAGACATTTAAAATTTTGAAGTTGCAGTATGGTCAAATACATTCAGCGATTGTTGCGTGAGAGTAGAAGCGATGATGGGCGGAGAGATGTCTGAGACGACCATGCGTTCATTCAATTTCGACTCACCCGGAAGCGTTTATATAGAAAAAAATAATTACTTCAAATTCCGGCAGCTGAACATGAAATTGAACTGATACGGTATGAGTCATCAAAAGTTTGCCGACCCGTGTTTTCCTAAGTAAGTCACAGCTTGAAACCAGGTCAAATCATAATAACAATTATTTTTACTGGGATAAAGGCAAGCGTCTCAGAGACTGCTGAATGTAAACGCTCCCTGCAATTTTCTTTCGCCCACTTGAAGTTCACAGCGTTTGCGTTTTGGTATTAGACTAAGCCAACATTGCGATTTTGTTTATACTTTTAAAGTTAAGGGGTGGTTTGTTGTTGAGGTATTAGGTGTTCTTTTATTCTGTATGCAAATGAGCACGTTATGCTGGAGAAGCTCGAGTTTGGTGGTGCATTTCTTGGGAATAAGCAATAATATGACTTCGAATCCCTTCAACTGGTGCATTATTATTTTTTCAATTAGTATGGCAAGGAAAAAAGGTCTTTAATCAGACAAACCAGACATCAACGCCAGTGTAAAAGTTTTACCCAAAATAGCTCTCGCCTGGTCGTGAAAGATCATGAAAGGTAAACCATTGGATGATACATACTCCTGAGTCTAATCTATTATTTATTCTTGTTCATTTTTTTTATGTAAAGCGTCCTAGGTAGATTGAAAATGGAAGTACCCCCTTTTAAAACAAGTTGCCTTGGCGGCCAATGAGGTGCCAGTTAGAAATAGAAATGGTCAGCCATTCCAAGTAAACAGGTGCCTTCGAAAAGTTGAAAAATCACTTTTAACGAAACCTCTCATACTATAGTCCTAGTTATTTGGCATTATGTGTAGCACATTTTCCTGATCTGGGCTTTCGATATCTTCATCGGTCAAAAAGTTATGAAGTTAGGCATTACCCTCCCTACTACCTTAAATACTTCTAATTTCTTTAGAGAATGAATAACCCATACTGAAGTAAGCAATCCTTTGTTTTGCGATATGTGACTGTATTTCCATCGACTCGTATCAACCTGAAACGTGTGAAGAAGGGCATATTTTTCGTGATTGATATTTTCATTGATATTTTGAAAAAACTTACATTTTTTGAAGGTGGCTACCTCTAAATTATTCACAGGAAAATAGACTCTTCGCTGTTCTTGTACATAAAATTGTTTAGAGCTACATGGCTGTGTGCAGTGCCATAAGACGAGTTGCGAAATATGATAAAAATGATCAAACATTTACAAGAATTAAAGGAAATGGCTTTTTGTTACTTAAACTTAAGTGAACCCCCCTTTAAAAGCAAATAAACCTAAAACCTATTTACCCAAATATTAAGATGACGAAGATAACCTAAGAAAATAACAATAAAACTGTAAATGGTTTGAACCCAGGAGTCATATCATAATTCGGTAAATTGTGATCGTCCGGGTGAGTGTAGTCCTGAGAAGGACTGTTTGAGGTGACATTGACTGACGTTTCGACAACCTGAGCGGAAGTCATCATCAGAGTCAAGTGAACTGTGAATCGTCAGTAGATGTTATAAGTCTCTGGTCGTTGTCCTGATTGGTCGACGATCTCGTGATGTTATTGGTCGTCTGTCAGTTAAGCCGTGATGTTATTGGCTGTGAAGACTGTAGAACGTGATTGGTGCGTTTCGATCCGTCTTTTGTTAGTCAAATGTCCGTTGGTCTATTGTTAGGACAACGACCAGAGACTTATAACATCTACTGACCATTCACAGTTCACTTGACTCTGATGATGACTTCCGCTCAGGTTGTCGAAACGTCAGACAATGTCACCTCAAACAGTCCTTCTCAGGACTACACTCACCCGGACGATCACAATTTACCGAATTATGAAAATAACAATACCACGCACGAAATATTTCAACTTGTAAAACGTTGAAATAGTAAAGTTAAAGACGTATAACTTTCGATATAAACTTAAAATATAACATAAGGAAAGCTGTTTTGGTCTTAAGCTGTAAGATGAAGAAAGTTGTGAAAAGCGAAGGTTCTAGAACATTCTAAAAAGACACGGAAAAGTTATTAGGGTATTTTGTAATACTTATAAGTTTTACATTTAGGAAGCGACAGCGTCCAATTCCATACACCTAATTTTCTATCTTGTGTTTTTAAAACGTGGAACCTGCAGCAATATTTGTCACATTCAAGAGAGGAAAGGGGTAAAAGGAAGGAAACCAACTTTCGAATTTTACAGAGCTCTGTTCCATTTTGGATACTGGCACCTTGTTCTTTCCCTACGCTTTGAGTCAAACGCAAATCTTTCGACAGATATAAAGAGAAAATGCAATGAGGGCTATTACATTCCGTACAAACAAAATTTAGTAATCGCTCAGTGTTACAAAACAACCACGTATTCTACCGCTCATGTAAGATATTATGAAACTGAAGCGGAGACGTTCCTCTCAGTCACTACTCATCAGATGGAACAGTGAGCCGTTGGTAGTCACGAAGAGCTTTTTGCTTTCTCCTGTCCCAGGCGAAGTACGACACTCCCATGATGCAAACTGCGGCCACCATGGCCATTGCAGCCACCAGGAAGGGGAACTTAGCTGTAAGAAAAGAACAATCTATGTTTAGTTTTGTTATGTCAAGAGAAACCTTTTGGCCCAACTACAGCTATTACTACGAGTACAAGATCTGGAGGCGTCTGCAATATGCTAAACTGCTAGATTGCAAAGGAACTGATGAGAGAGCCTCGGGTAAGTCAAGGGTCAGTTAGTTTCTCATTTATTTTAAGTGCGTGATTTTCGTTGTGACAAAAAACCTTCAACAAGACCACGCAAGCAATTTTCTTTCCCGCCAAAATGCAAAAATAAGCAATTTGGGATCTCTCGTTTAAGGCCGTCGTTCGATTTAGTCTGTTAAAAAAACCTCAGTTGTAATCACGGTAACAGAGAGGCGACTGGATTGCTTTGTTGTAGTCTCCTGCTGCATTACACCTTCACATATCGGCTGCATTGAAGTAGATTGATTGTCACGTTACTCAATTCAGCAATTTGCGACACTATCACTAGACACATACCACTTTTGTCCTCATCGCTCGCTTTTTGCATCGTTTCCTCGAGCTGAGTTTCGTCTTCTTCTGAACGCATGAACGGTCCCTGTGCCAAATTGTACTCTTCATCCTTTGTTTCTTGAGTCATGAGGGACCTCTTGCCTCGCCTCACGCAGCCTTGCGCGCAGCGTGAGTTGGGATCCGAAGCGTTACAAATCTTCACCCTGCAGTGCATGTAGACGAACTGATGATCACCTATGAAAGCGAAGGCCTCCAGGTTAAACCTCTGTTTGCGTTTGTCTGGTGTTGGAATGAAGTTGACGGTGTCATCTACCGCACACCTAAAGGAAAACAGAATAAGGATGAGGACTTGTTGGCGGCAAAATGCAAAAAAATTATGACAGCCTTACAGTCTCCCTTCACTCATTTTCTCAGACTAATCAGCAACACTGCCTCTAGGTAGACTTGGCAATGATTCACAGGTACTTTTAAGGGAAGAAAAATTAATAACTGAAGATGCAAAGAATGATCTGTATTTACCCGTCTTTGATGAACGTGTATTTCAATCCCGGTTTGTTGGGATCAGGATCTGGTGTAGCAAAGCACTCTTCTGGCAAAATTTCCAGCCGTCTGTCTTCGGTATCCACACTGACTTCGACGTACAATATCTTTCTCAGAGGCAACATCACTGGGAAATCTTTCTTCTTGTATTCGTTTTGGAAACTGGCACTTGGGAAAATCTTCATTTCTAGCACGAATCTTCCATATCCTTTCTTGGAGAAAATAATCTTCTTGCTTTTGACTTGAAGACCCACAGCGGACACCACTCCCATGTTATTGTAGTAGCAGCTGAAGGGGATTTCCACTTCACGCACACGTGTGATGATCTGATGCGGTTGCACGGGGATCTCCTCCACCTTGTTCATGTAGCAGACGAAATTCTTGGTGTGCCTGCTAACGGTGTGGCATTCCGTCAGTTTTGTGTGAAGAATGTAGTGGGTTCTGGTTTCTGTCGCTCCGCAGTTAACATCAGAGAGGCGCAGATGTTCTCTGTCCAGGGCGGGAAGAAGATACTTTGGAATTTTGATCCACATCTCGTCCTTGCCACAAGTGACATTGACCGCTGCAGCAAAAAACCAATTAGTAAGTAACTGTAAGCTATAGTGCTTTCTGCGCTATGATTGGTTACTCAAACTCGGGATAGTATCTTCTGTTTGCCTCCTGGCATTGTTCTGGATTTCGTGCGGGAGTTGTTCCTCGTTTCTTAGTAAAAACAAGCTGTTTGGTGCTGGCTGTCCACTGGTTTGGAATATACTAAAACAATTATTCACTTCAGCTTCGGTGAAGAAAGGTAGATATTTCTTTTGCCCATGTCCGCAGCTTGGCAATTACCACTATTCAGTTCCACTTCGGTGAATAACTGTTAATTATTAATAATTAAGCACTAAAAACAGAGCAGTCTTATTTACTATAAATCCCAGTAAGTGATCTGTATCTTTGAGCAACCAAGAATGTGCTTTGTGGCCATTGAAACAAATGACATAAAGTAGCAGTGACTTATCTGTATTGGATTGAAAAAGGAAGCGTTAAATCTCGACGCATAATTTGCCTGTTACTTAACTGGAATTGAGTTATTTTATTAAAACCTTTACCGTAAGCAGTCTTTTCACAACATTAATGTGAGCTATTTTTTATGTTTAAGAACCGTTTCGAGATCCTCCAACCTTTTTCCAGTGTTTCTATAGCTCTCTGGGCAAATGGACAGGTTTGTTCTATTCTTAACGATATAATTTGTATGTTTGCACATAATACTGGTAAATGGCTCTTAGCCTATGATGGCGAGAGTTATATTTGTTTTTGTTTTTTCACAACTTACAGTCTTTCATAAACATAATCATTTTTCAAGCTTTCGTTATCTTTCCTATATGAGTAATTTATTCAGGATCAATAAAATCAGTCGTACTTTTTAATACGAATATTATTTTTTAAATTTTTATTTTGGCAGTCGGTAATGATAATCAGCGACGGAGAATGATCTTACCTGGATGGCTAGGGATAGTGGGTCTTGTGACTGTAACAGAAAAAAAAAAGTTAGTGAAGCCTTATAAATTATAATAAACACTAACTGACATGTTCTTATTAACACAACAGAAACCAGTCACAACTGAAAACAAGTATATGTTACAAGTGGCAAGCGCTAGAAAACGTATTCGACACGACTGATTTTAGTTTTATTTCTAACTGGTTGAGAAATGGCGTTGTTATTAACAGAGCGTAGTATGGCCTTTAAAACCAGAGGCTTATTACTGATCAGATTCACAACATCCCAAGCACAATTGAAAGATTCTGCACTTACCTGTTGGGCGAGTTGGACGAGTTGGAGTTGGACGAGTAGAAGATGGAGGCACCTTGACTATATATTTAAGGCAATAGAAACAGTAGAAATTATTAAAATAGCTTTCCTTTGAGTTTTTATCTCTCCTTTACTGAAAACGCTTTCATTTCTTATTGAGAGACAGTGTTTCTACTAAACAAATAGTCGGCACAATCAGATTACGAGGCCGATTAAAATTAAGACAATAAAGTTTGCGCATGTTTGAGCGGGCGAGAAAAGCCTCTGGCACCAAAGGTATGAACCCCCAAAAGTCAGTTTAAAACATCATTTTCGTAAAGTTAATTAATTGTGACTTTCCGTGACGGAAAAGAATTGAAAAAAAAAAAAAAAAAGAAATGTACCATAAATATTGAAAGAGGAAAATTTTGGTACCTTTACAGCCATAAAGCTCCACTCTCATTGAGATGTGTCCATGCCAAGCTGTTGGTCGAAAACGGATGTAACGTGCCCTGATTGGTGGGTTTAGGTCATGAGAAACAACAGTATCTCGGTCTGTGTTTCCAACGAATTTCTAAGTCAATAAAAGGAGAATTCATTAAGCAACGTATTTTAGTTATTTTTCTCCAAGTTTTGAATTCAGCCCACCACTACGGTAATACCCGGTATCCCCGAGGTAAGTTTCCACTATATTACCTTACTTTATTCGCCTCAGTCAAATTGACGAGGCAGTGGAAGCATTACGAGCAACGTCGCGTTTTGTGTTTGTAATTGCATGAGGCCGCATAGGCCGAGTAATCAATCATTTGTCACGCATATTTTCTATGTTTTCACAAAAATGCCCGAGTGTGAAAATTTCTCCTTAATTCTACGAGGACTCAATGCGATTACTTACAGAAGGCAAAATTTTCCGAAAACTTTGCCTGCTCGTCGAAACACAATACGCCGGACCTCAGAATAAAAGTACCCGCTCGTAATAGTCGCTCCAAGGTTTTCACACAAATAACCATTTGCTTTTCCCGAAAAGCGTTCAGGTTCACCCTTTGGAATGTCCCTTTTAGCTAACATCCGATTTCCATACCATTTTTACCAAATTTGACTTTGCTAAAAGTCAAACTCTGAAGCGATCCTCGTGTTAAAGGACACAAAATGTTTTGTTTCAAGACGCTTACAAAATGCAAATGGCGGGCTCTCGCGCTCAGCCAATCAAATGCGAGTAATTTTGGCGCTTGGCCAATCAGGAGTCATTAATTTTGCCCTCTATGCCTTCTGTCAAAACCAATCAGCAATCAGTAATTTTGCCCTCTATGTTATAAGCGATTTAATCAAGTTGTGAAATTGGGTCGTATGACCTGTCATAGTTGATTTTAATTCTTGCATAATTCATAGTCAATTCATAACTGAATGTAGTCTGAACTTGTCATAAGTTTTTTTTTCTTATAATTAACTGCGTCTAGTTCCAGACTGTCAGTGAATATTTCGGTAAACTGTTTTCACCTTTTCCGCACTTTGTCCTTGCTCCTTGTAGTACTGAAAGTTCGATCCATTATTGCTATACTGTACTTTGTACTCGGTTACCCACTGGCTGTGATGTCCAGGGGGCCAACTGGGGTTATAGTTTCTTCCTTGAGATGCTAGACGTGTTACTTTAGTGAGCTGATTACCCAGATCAATCTGTAGCCATTGATTAGCATCATTTGTGCGCGCTGACCATGATCCGGATTTTCTTGTAGTTTCTTGAAAGTTAAGTCTTCCCTGTATGGCGGCATGATTAGCGTTAAATTCTGAAGAGTTACTGATTTGTGCGTCCGAGATTGCGCCACTTTCCATGCCGAGAGCTTGATCACATCCTAGAAATCGAATTAAAACATTAGATTTGATAAGCATTTAAAGGACCACAGTTTTTCTTCCCGTGGAATTACCTTTTAACGTTAAAAATTACCGGTACCATTGAGCGTTTGCTCGCTTGCTGATTGGTTCTTGTGTATGACATCACATTTGATGCAAGCTGTCTCGGCCCGAAGAATATATTTTTCCAAACTGTTTTTGACAGAACTGCATGTTAAAATTGGGATTGTTCAATTAGGACACAATCGTCAATGGATAGATAGATTGATTCACTGCTTAAGAGCGATATTCAGTAAACATCGGGCATTCGGATGCAGAAGTTGAAAAATCGATTTTTTTCATATTTTGCATATAAATGGATATTGGTAAAACTAAAAACCTGATCTGGTTTGTTTATTGCCAGAAGCGTTTTATTTTCGAAAAACGAGCAAGTTCAGGAGGTCAAAATCACAGGATATTAATCTTGAAAATCAGTAGTTATAAACTTGCATCGCGCTGGTAAACTGAAGCGAGGAGAAAAAGATAGACACTTTTTGTTAACAGAACAAGTCTTTTTTATTAACCAGATAGTTTCAAAGCAGCGGTAGCGAAATTTAATGAGCACAAACAGTTCCAATAACTTACTTATTTAAAACTTCTTAACTTCTGTTGAATGACATAAATCTTACCATTTTCATCACTGAAGGTTTCTTTTTTGTCCGTGGGGGCTCTCATGGCTGTCTCGTCACCGTCCGGTCCCTCAAAGGCTCCCTGATTCATCGTTTCTTCCATAAGTTCGTCTTCATACTTCGTAACATCATCTGCTGGTTGTGGGAAAAATGTAGAGTACAACCTCGATACATATATGCATGTGCTTATTCACAAGTTATCCACACCCTTTGTTACAGTGCAAAACCAATGAAATGAAGGCTATTTGTTAGCTGAAGTTCGGAATATCTTGAGGAAAAAATCGGTTGAACCGAGATGTCTTCTCTCGAGGCAACACACTTTCATAACTAATGACAGTGAGAAGAACATCACTTTTTGTACCAAAACAGGGCAAAGTTGGTCTTTTTGATGATCGGCGTAAGGCGTCAAAATATAAGCTGCTAAAGCGATACTGATATTTCGATGAATTTACGATAAGTGTGGGGCTAAAACGAAAAGCGCTGTTCACTTTAAGCATATTTTAAAATCATGTAGAGTAAGATCAGTGTCTTAAAATAGCTGTACGTTGTATCTATTTGTATGAGTAAATAAATTCTTCATTTTTAGATTTCCTGTTATCTGAAATTTTGGTCTAAAAGGGGAGAAACGGTCTTCGCTCTACATTACGTACACGCGCTTTAGTTCAGAGGTCAATTTATCAAATTAAATCTAATAAATGAACTAAAGAACAAACGAATGGACAGATGCATGGATTAATAGTTATTAATGGCTGGACGGAAGAACGAATAGAAAGACAGATAGAAGGAAGGACCCAAGGACGAACGGGTAGAATGATGTACTGATAGATTAATGGATGGATGGATTGAATCTTTTATTTTCATACGGCATTCCATTATATTAAAATTCACGAGATACAGGTGGTTGGATAGATGGATAAGCAAGCAAGTGAGCTGAAGGGTGAGTTTGTTTCAATTCTTACCTCGAAGTGAATCTGGATCTGGCTCATCTCCTACTCCATCAATAGGGATCTGGTCAGGTGGGTAATCTAAAGTATCAAACGTTTTAAGTCAGTGGATGAATGATTCAGTGCCTGAGCGAGTGCGTGCGTGAGTAACATAGAAAACCGGTTGAGGGAGTGATCGAAACTTCGTACTGATCAATGGAGTGACTTTTGTTTAATACGTAGAACAAGTTATTGAAAGCTCTTGAGCGGCCACTCTCTGGTTGGATGGAAGGATTAGGCGGTTGGTTGGATGTACAGGTGAGATGAATGGGTGGATGGACTGCTAGGTAGTTGGGCGAGTGGATAAATGAATTGATGGACTGATAAATTAATGGATGGACGGATAGATTGAATCTTTTATTTTCATACGGCATCTAATCTTATTAAAATATACAAGATACAGGTTGTTGGATAGATGGATAAGCAAGGAAGTGAGCTGAAGAATGAGTTTGTTTCAATTCTTACCTCGAAATAGACCTGGATCTGGCTCATCTCCTACTCCATCAATAGGGATCTGGTCAGTTGGGTCATCTAAAGTATCAAACTTTAATTTTTCAGTCAACAGATACGTGTGTGAGTCACTTAGAAAACGGGTTAGTGAGTGAGTGAAACTTCTTGTTAATGGAGTTACTTTCAATTGATACGTAGAACAAGTTATTGAAAGCTCTTGAGCAGCTAGCTACTTTCTGGTTGGATGGAAGGATGAGGTGGATGATTTGATGTATTGTTAAGATGGATGGGTGGACGAACGAATGGATTTTTTATCTTCATGCGGCCTTCATCAAATTAAAACATACGAGATATTGGTAGATGGTTGGATAGACAGAAAGTGGTGAGAAAAATAAGCACGTGAG
This sequence comes from Siderastrea siderea, assembly GCA_964030785.1. Lineage (NCBI taxonomy): Eukaryota > Metazoa > Cnidaria > Anthozoa > Scleractinia > Rhizangiidae > Siderastrea > Siderastrea siderea. The sequence continues at coordinate 46,716,064 of OZ034967.1, read as the reverse complement.
TTGGAGGATGAGTTTGTTTCAGTTCTTACCTCGAAATGGATCTGGATCTGGAACGTCTCCTTCTCCAGCAATAGGGGTCTCGTCAGTCAGGTCTTCTGAAGTATCAAACTTTTTAAGTCAGTGGATGAATGATTCAGTACGTGAGTACATGCGAGCGTACATGCGTGAGTCATATGAAAAAAACGGGTGGGTGAGTGAGCGAAACTTCATGTGAATGGAGTTACTTTTATTTTAACACGTACAACAAGAGTATTGAAAGCTCTGGAGCAGCAACTCTTGTATTTTCAGTACACAGTCTCAAGCATTCATTCCAGTCAGCACACACAAGCTCTCTTTACCGGCAAAATAGGTCAACACCAAGACCTCTTTTAAATAGAATTGTTGAATAGAATTGTGGGCTGTGGGTACAACCCACCCACAGCTCTACCTCTTACACCTGTATTTCTGAATCACTGACGAGGATAATTTGGGCGAGAGAAACAATTAGGATAGATAAGGGGAGGAACAAGCTTTGAGATTGCGAATGAAAGCCTAAAGTTGCTTTTTCAAATTAAAGCTATCAAGCCGACAAATATGTGCATGGTACTGATTAATATGCTGTACATGGCGGCTCAAACATTTGAGTCTGTGAAAGAATTTGTGAGGTGTGTCCATTCGGGTGAAAACTATCGAGGTCTACTTTGCTTTGGTGCTCTTTATTTCAAAATTTGGCAACAAGGAATTTAGAGCTCTAAACTTTCGGATTCAAGCAATATTGCGTGTGAAGAGGGTACGCCTCCTCCTCAATCATTTGGCCTACTTTTCACGCGCTCAAATTCTTTCGTTCCTCTGTGACTAATCTTATCACACTAAAAATTATTCACCAAGTAAGGACTTTTTTTAAACATAGGCACGCAATGCGCGCAGAGCCAATGACGTTTTTTTTCACAATATGGTGAAATTTATCCTGACAACCTATGGGACTTTACATCTCCGGTAAGTCCCCCCTAACCCCTCAGCCCCAACCCCCCCCCCCACCACCACCACCAAAAAGATCTTGTGGTTATCCACTATAAAACCTGGTAATGATTGAGCAGCGTGACTACGCGGAGTAAAGAAACCCAAGAAAGCTCTTTATTTCACGGTTCTTCAAAGAACAGAGACAAAAACAAGTAAACTTAAACTTAAACTCGCCGTCGAAAAATATTGCATACATAATTTAGGCAAAGATCAGTGGAAAGTTAACAATTTTACTTCAGAAATAAATGCAAGTTGCAGTTGAACCTTGTAATTTCTTACTTCTACCGGCGAATATCCAATACTTTTCAGTGCTCATAAACGGTCAACTTTCTAAAGGGTGCCGTTTTGACGCTCTGCGAAATTTGCGTGACACGCGACTCGCTTTACTTTGTTTAATTTGTAAGGTTTCAGACGTTTCAGTCAACCACTTACGTTCTTAGTACATTGTATTGTCAAAACAGGAGTCTGCCATCAAACGGCGTTTCTTGTATCCACAATATTTTCGTTCGAAATCGGTTTAAACTAGCGTTTATAAACACGACTGAAATAGTTTTGCAACTATATTTATTTCCCCTGTTGATTGAAGTTGCTTGCTTTGTAATCAAGTCGGCTATAATAATTTTCGTCTTTTTGCTTCACAAATCGACCAAAGTATGTTTACATTTGTAACTTTCCCACGGTACAAAGTTATTTTTAGCGCACGTGTTTATTTTGAGTCTCAACCTACAGCCGCATAAATTTCGTTTGAACAGTACGAAAATGTTCAAATTCAGCTCGCTTTCCAGTAGATCCAACAGGTCTCTATTAGAATGCTTTGTCGCATATCTGTTGTTGTTAATCTTTCGGTACTGTTTCGGTCGGTTCGAGATGTTTTCAGTGTTGCGTTACATTCCTACGACTGAAATTACAGCTGTCAACTATGCAAATTTGCTCAACATACGCTTTACACTTTGAGCTATGAATAACCCCGAAATAACGTTTAGTATCTTGTAAAGATTTTAGTACATCCATCCTCTGATTCCTTGATCACCACTGTGACTTGGATTTTAATACTAGTTTCATTCATGTTTTTCAATTTTACGAATAGCTAGCAACAAGCCGCGCAATTTCCGATTTAGTTTTAAATGGGTTCATGTTTTATAACACGCACTCAAAAATGACACTGCAAATTTTAGATTCGCTGTTACCGAGAGATAATCCCGAAAAATTTTATGCTGTTTTACTCTAGTCTTTTTAACTTGGGCTTTAAATACTGTCTCTTTCACTGTTAATTAGGGATCGAAGTAACGTTAATTTCCACGTTCTGTTCATACAACATCTCAAATTGGCAAGTCCGTCTTGTATTTGCTGCTGTGGAAATTTGTACTTCAGTTAAGTAAACACAGGACTACAACGCGAATAAAATCCTGCCAGACCTCACGTACACAAAACAGGCATTCGAAGTAGATCCACACTTGGGAATGCAAAACACTTCAAAGCCCGGGGGACGTACTCCTATAGTATAAGCTGTATGGGTTTGTGCCGCTGATAAGGTAAGAGTTTCAGTCTCCTGGTGCACACCCCCACCCATCGTCTCACAGAATATCCCCCCAGCCTCACAAATCGTAAGACAGACGTCTCACGTATCATATATATGCGTATATCGTTGATTTTTAGGCTCTGACAGTAGCCATATGACGTCACTAACGTGACGTCATCGGCTAAAAAGTGAAAGAGTATTGATGCCATGATAGTTATGGAGCCATTACTGAAACCGCAGCTTAATCGAAGGGGCGCGCCATTAAAGTGACTTTCGCTTGAATGACTTCGAACAAGAACAGGTATAATTAAAAGTACACCTTTCAAACAGAAATTCAGGCAAACAGAAATGTCGATATCTTACTTTCGAAGACTTTTGTGACGTTCTTCAGAAATTTTTTCCTGTTGGATATTCGAGAATGATAACAGAACGACAAGAATAGGCTGTAAAATCACGAATTTTGATCATATGACGCGCTGCAGACCTTTTCTTTAGCAATAAAACCTGCAATTCCGATCCGAAATACCTTAAGAAATAGGTTTTTTTGTTGGTGTTCTGAAGTAACCTATTTAATGCTTATACCTGAGTACTCTTGGGAAAGGTAACGTGTGCATCGGTGCTCTCAAAATTGCCACATTTCGATTGTGCAATGATAGCAACCTTCTGCCAGAAAGGGCTGCATGAAGCTCTAAATTAACAGAACATTGTGAAATTTTGAAGAGAATAGAACTCTGGTCTTACAATTAGTAATTTGGTTATTTAATCCAAGACCATGACGTATCGTTGAAAATACTGACTAATTCGCAATACATGTTTCCAGTCACAAGCCTCATCCAAGATCAGTCTCTTTTCAGTTTTGGCCAAAGAACTAGAAAAAATACAACAAGCATTTACCTTCGTCGGTAGTGTCTATAGCTGTCACCACGCTGGCTAACACGAGACAGAAAAGAAGCAAAATAATTCTCTTCATGGCCACGGACAACCTTCACCTACAGTAACTCCAATCGAGTTAACACTGATGTATTTGAGCGCTTTACACAGCTATTTGAGAACAAATTAAATTCCATCAACGCGGAAAAATAGTTTCTTTTGTTATACTTTTATTCCTTTTCACGCAAAAAAATTGTCGTCAAAACAAAGTCCTTCACATAGTTTAGCAAGAGGGGATCACGCTAGGTTTTACGTTGCGGGATACCGCATGTCGCATACCGCATGCTAGCCTGCGTAGCAAGAGTTTCCGTAAGGTTTTCCGCACGTTCGAGGCATTTTTCGTTTTTTAGCCGCGCGAAAATTGGAGTGAGCGCAAAAAAACGCACTTTTTTGCGCTCCCTTTTTTTTAGATTTCTCTCAGAAGTTTATGAGACTCGGTTTTATCTTTTTTTGACAAAAAGTATAAAATGTGACCATTAGCGTGAAATTTGCTGATTGATAATTTTGTCTGGTGAGATTTGTTTTCTGTGCAAAATGACATTTTGGAGCACGTTTCTGTTTCCAAAGAAGCCACTTATGGGTTGCTTGCGTGTAGTTATCCTAACCTTCCTTTTTGAGAATAAAGTGGGCGTAACATAAACTTTGAATTCTGAAGACTTAATTTTGCAATCTTTGTTTTCCCTGGTTTTTCGGGTAAGCTCTTTCTCTCCTTGGAGAGATCTCCGAAAGGGGAAAAATTGAACACCGTGTGCACATATTACGTTATTGAAAATATTGAGGAACATAGGCTAACATTTGCTAAACGGCTGGCTTTTATTTGAATGGTCACACTTGATGATTTCATTAGCTATCTTTGTGTGAGAGAAGCATCCCTCTCTTATTTTTAAATGATACAATACACTTAAAAATGTAAGTTTTGTATCATTTCGCATATTTTCTGACATATTTTTAATGAAACTAAAAGTTCTTCAACAGGCACGTGTTAATTAGCTATTTTTCAATAATTACTTCGGCGTGAACGGTTTCCTTGAGAGCCAGTGGTCTCCAATTGATTTAGAGATACATGACGAACCACTTAGAACTCCAATAATAAAGGAAAAAACTTCAGTTGGTTTGGACGTCCTGTCTTTTAAATGGACTGAGTCATGCTATCAATTTTTAACATATAAAATGCTCTTTAAATCGAAGTTACACTTCGATTTAAACAGCCAATCTAGTTATTTAGTTATTTTAGCCGACGTACCACTGCCTGTATTTTTCCGGGACCTGCGGGGTCAAGAAACTCACTCACTCACTCACTCACTCACTCACTCACTCACTCACTCACTCACTCACTCACTCACTCACTCACTCACTCACTCACTCACTCATCCTCTTCATGCCGAGTGGCACATAAGGCCTCAAACTGGGAATAAGGTGTATCTAATGTCCTTCTTTTTTGTGGTTATGTCACTGTCTATATGCATATAAATAGTTCTGCACTTTGTTTATTGTTCGTAACTGAAAATTGATGTAGTTTTATTCGAAATGTTTAGTATACAAAACTTCGAACTGTCGTGTATGTTGTTAGACAACTTTTATGTAACATAACATAACAATAACCTTTATTTGCATGACTATAATTATTTACAGCATTGCAAAAGGTATGTTAAAACAAGAACAACAAGAAAAAGAAATAACTATTACGACGTAAATAACAGATAATCAAGTGACTTCATTCTTTGATGACAGGATACTGTCACGCAAATTATTCATTAATGAAATGTAATTCGTCAATCGTAAATCAGAATCAGTTATTTCAGGTAAGCTTAGAGGTCCAGATAAACTTAAACAAGTGCCTAACAAAAATCCGTTATCAAACATTTTTAAAGAACGTAGAGTAGGTGTATCATCGATTTCAGAAACAATTTCTCACACAGAAACTCAAACATGATTTCATTTTGTAAACAGAAACTTCTTTTGTTTTCAATCGCGGAATTTAGGAAGAAAGCACCGCGCTAAGTAGATACGGAAGGTTTACGTTACTGCATAAATTAGACAACCGAAAAAATTAGTGAAACGGTCGAAACATAACAACAAACGTTTAGTGGGGTTGCATTTTTCATAATAAAAATACATCCATGCAGTGCACAACAGCAAAAACTTTCTAGTGTTTATGAGCCGGTTGTTACAAACGTCTTAGCCAGGCATCATCATCATCTTTACTTATCTGCCAAGTCATAAACTTCCTTTGTGCTATTATACCTTTCACTCAGACCCACACCTTAGACTTTTGCTGACGACATTTTTAAGTGTGATCCGATTGAAATGAAATCTACTGAGTAATAATTTTCTCTAGTGTCATTTGTTCCAGGGCAAAATGAAATTTTGAAGCACGTTTGTTTTTTTTAATAGGACAGTTAGCGGTTGTTTTCGTGCAGTTATCTAGTTGTCCTAACAGCCCCTCTTGTGAATAAAGTGGGCGTAAGACGAAATTTGTGTTCTAGGATGGCAGTGACGCCTTGTTTTCTCGGGTTAGCTCTTCCTTCTTCGAAAGATCATGTCCGAAAAGAAAATAATACTGTGCACAAAGTTTATATCCCCCAAATATTAAGCTACATTCACTAATAATTGTTAGATGAATGTTCACGGTAATGATTTCGTTCCCAGCAATAGTAATTCAGAGAACGTGCAAATTTCACAGTGAAAGTGACAGGAACAAGTAAATTATTGTGTAGTGATATTAAAACCTCTCAAAGCACAGAACTCACTAGGCGAAATTGAAGAATCCTTCGCAAATATTAGAAATTAAAATAAACAACACCACAGGAAACTAAATCAGTGCTCGATTAGCTTTATTTGGATATTCACGTATTCACATTGCCTATTGATTTCTTTTACAGGTTCTTAAGGCTATAACTACTTTCTCGTAGCATAATAAACAGCATCACAAAAAATAGACTTTTCTGCATAATCAGGGAGTATATCCTGAGATGCAAACGTTAGAACGACCTTCAATTGTGCAGCAAGTATGCTGAAGCAGAACCTCACTTTCATTTGAATGGTCACACTTCAATGATTTCATCCCCAGTTTTAAATATCAAACGTATATTGCTTCATCTACGATTTGACTTTGATAATGAAAGTTTGTTGAGTTTAGAGAAGGAGGAAAGTAAACGAAAAACAGCGGCGTTTCATTTTATTGAATGATAAAGCCAAGTTGTAGCCATAATATGACTAATTTAATAAACTAAGTCATTGGTCAAAGATTCGCCTGTGTGAGAAACACCCGGCTATTAAAAAATACTTTGTTTACTTCATTTTATTCCCGAGGGAATCTCTTTAAGAGTTTGCCTTAGTCAATTTTCTAAATTGTGAGTAGCTTTAAACTTGGAAAATGTGGAAAGGAGCATGATTCCGCAATTAATGAAAGAATTCATTACGTTTCGTGGCGGTATTTTAACCTTGAACGTTGGAGTAAGGACGCTTTCGCGGGAACACATGCAGATAGTTATGACGTGCGGCATAAATTTTAAAGGAGCTGTGTCACGGAATTTAGCGAAATTCAGCTTCTTGGACCACGGGCCGGATGCTACTTAAATGACAAACGAGGGTTGGAGAATGGGGAATGGGGAACGAGAAATACTGGTCAGCGGTAATATCTAAAAAAATAAGTTGGAGTTTGTGCAGTACGGCAGTGAGACGAGGATCTGACGTGAAAAGCGAAAGATGGAAGGTAAGAATAATTATGATGCAAATCTTTATATAGCAACCTGTCGAAAACGATACCCTCGTGATTGTTAACATTATTGTCACTCTCACCACCTGCAAATCAACAGTTTTAGTTAATTTTATTAAACAGAAACTCGGGAAAACTGACAGATAAATATACTTACCTTTCATCTTTCGCTTTCCACGTGAAATCCTCGTCTCTTTGCTATACTGCGCAGGCTCCAACTTAATTTTTTAGGTATTATTTCCTATTCCCCATTCCCCATGCCCCATGCCCCATGCCCCATTTCTCGTTTTAGTAACATCCCCATAAAAATAACCACTTAAAACATTAACCAAAGGTTTAAAGAACACAGAAAACACAAAAGGAGGCACGGATGGGCCACATTGAAGAAGATTAATACGGATTGCAATTGGAGTTTTTGAAAAACTGTCAGGTTGAACAGTTTTCGAAGTTTATTTCTGTTGTTTGTAAATTTAATTGTTATATAGCTGGAATTTTTCCTCTAATAGCGTGCGCTCTCATTGGTCAGTTCGGGAACACATGACATCTAACAATGAAACTGTTTCCCGCCACAAGTCTCTGAGCGGGCAACATTGCAAAGTCTATTACGTCAGAGGTTAACAATGCAATGTTACCCGCGAATGTTGACCGAAGACCGCCGTTGCACGTGAACAGAACGTGATTGAAGTTGGTGTTATCATAGCGTTTGACTAGCGCGTTTTTCAAAGTTCTGTATTGCATTGGCGACTCCTTCACGCTTTGCTGATTTGTCGCGACAAGAAGTTGCCGGCCTTGTGGAAGAGAAAGATTCCAAAAACACACAGTCAGCGACAAAAACTGCCTTGTCTACATTAAAAGCCTTCTGCGGAGAGAAATATCCTGACAAAGTCCAGAATTTTGACAAAATTTCAAAAGAAGAACTAAACAAACTCCTTGCTGACTTTTATCCCAATGCAATGCAAGGAAAAAAACCGGAGGAAACTACAAGAAGACAGCACTAACAAGCATTCGCTTTGGCCTGCAACGATATATTTTGAACAGTCTAACCAAGTCTTTGAAGCAGTTGTAAAAGTCGATCATCATGAACCAATAAGGAAAGTGGACTTGGCGAAAATCTACTCGTCATATGATCAGTCATCACCAAGCCCTAAGTCATTGTTGCAATTCGTTTGGTTTAACATCTTGTATCACCTTATTCAAAAAGGAAGAGAGAACCTTCGCCTTCACACGAAACAGTCGTTTGCAGGCAGAGTTGACGCGACCGGACGAAAATATGTCTACCAGGAGCAGGACGAACTCGACAAAAACCACAGGGAAAACGATGATCCCTTTGATTCTTCAGGGGATTTAAGAATGTACGAAAACGCGAATAATCCAAAATTATGCCCAGTAAGGGCATTTGATCTATATTTACCAAAACTCCATCCGTCGCTGAACTTGCTGTGGCAAAGGCCCAAGGCTCTAGAACGCTTCAATGAATCTGAGAGTGTTTGGTACTGCAATTCCCATCTGGGTAAGAATACCCTAGGATCGTTAATGAAAATTATTTCTGTTGATTGTAAACTCTCTCAGGAGTATACTAACCATTGCATAAGATCTACAGCAGTATCCGTTCTCGATAACAACAATGTTGAAGCTCTGCATATTATGCGTGTGTCCAGGCACAAAAGTGAGAGAAGCATCAGGTCTTGCAGTCCACAACTAACAGAATCTAAATCAAGAGATATATCACAAACTTTAACTTCTGCCTGTGCCCAAGGCAACACTGAAATTGTTTCTTTGGGAACTGAAGTTGAGCAAAGTAAGCTTAATGTGCTAAACTTACAAAATTCCCCTGTGCTAACACACAATTGTGCTACCAGTAGTGGTCAAGAAACAGTTCACTTCCATACTGGAGCTTTTTCATCCGGTTGTAATGTTACAGTGAATTTCCATTATCATTAAACATCGCTGCGATTCAGTGTTTTTCTTAAGTTTGTACATTTTATTCCGCTTTAGTTTACCTTTTTGTACATTTTTAACATCATCGCCGATGATCAGCGGCGAGATAGTCCTGTCTCTATAGGGAAGAACTCCAAAACTCGCCGATGATCAGCAGCGAGGTCCTCACTTACACAAATGGCACTTTTCGCTCTCTAACACCTGCAAAGGTGATCTGATCATCCAGGAACATTCTAGTTCTGCCTAAGTACAAGAGAGTTTCAGGTTGCAGGACATTCCATACAAGTGCAATTTGCCTTTGGAATAATGATGTTTCCATTCGTAACATAACATCACATAAACAATTTATAGGAAAAATACGGCAGATGCTACTAAACCAAAATGCTGCCTTAGCACACTTTGAAATTAGCAGCCTTTTTTAGATCTTATTAGTACAAAGTTCAATTTTTTTTGTTATTATTATTATTAGTCATTAGAATATAGTATGTAGTTAATTAGGTTCTGGTTTTAATCGCGTCAAATATCTTTTCTTTTTTTTTATGTAAAATTAGGGAGGGCCATATTGTAAACTACCGGGCAAGCAGTAAATTATGTTACCCTCATTAAATAAAGTATTATTATTATTATTACAAAGTGAAACGAAAACTCTGCAATGGATCAAAAGGTCTGGTTATTCTCCAAAAAGGCGAGTATTCATGCGATTTGGTCTAAAAAAAAAATGCTGGCATGATTTTTGTTCTTTGAGTTGTAGTTTTTGAACGCAAACCAGTCTTTTGCACTTCATTTCTGGATTGAAATTTCGTTATCTCCCCTCACCGGAGACCTCTTTCTTGATCTCGTCCAATATAGTTTCATTTTTTAAATCAGCCAAGATGATTCTTTCTACTAAAATAACAAAAACCTCTCAATGGTTTGTCTTCAAATGACATGTCACTGCTGACAACTACTTTTTCTTCTGTAGGATTCTCAAAGGATAGATTTGCTAAAATACTAAGATATGAAGAAAGAGACTAAGAGGCGTGAGTACACGTGCAGGTTACTGTATAAATAACTAACTTCATTAGATCACCCTGCGCCCCCGCTGAAGTAGTTCTATAGCTGGCAGTTCTGTGGCTTGGATTGGCGAGTTGACGCGGTGTGCAGGACCGGGAGGGCAGACTCGAGCCGGTAGGAAAAAAGTCGTCCGGGCCCGCACACGTCATCTGTTTATTGAGCGCGCGCACTTTAATATTAGAGAGCATTTCTTCGGCAATTAGTTTAATAAAGACTCTTAAAGAGGTGTGTCTTTTAATGAAGGAATTCAGAGGCTTTTAGATCAATTTGCAAAACAAAACTGTGTAAATGGAGTCATGACTGTGACTCGTGACGCCATTATGCGAGCGCTGGCTAACTAAAGAAAACTTTTTTGCAAGCTATGAATGAAACTTGCTTCTGTTCTTGCAAAAGTGTGAGTGAAGCGATATTTTAAGACAAAAAAGAGAATAAACCGATCTAAAACTGCTCTCGCACAAAAAATGGCGTTGTTTCAGTGTCACTCTCATAACACACGCTCAATTTCAATAAGAACATACGTCAGCTTTATTATAACTTCAACTGGAATAAACACGTGAACATCTTACAGCAGTCGAACGTCGTTCCCTCCTAGGGATGGTAGCCATTCCTGGTCATGGTCTTCGCCGTCTACAGACAGAACTACCTCGCCGATGATCAGCGGTGGGTTTGGAAGTTCTTCCTTATACAGACAAAACTACCTCGCCGCTGATCATCGGCGAGTTTTCCGTTCTGTTTATTGGTCACTTGATATTTAATCACTGAATGTAACAATCACATAAAGAATCCGTTTCTATAGATATAAACATTCACATAATATGTGACTGAATGTGCAAAGAAAACGGTAATATGTCGATTTCTCGTTCTTAGCCTGCTGATGCAGGCGTTTTCTGGGGACGCGCGAGTGCCAAAAGCTAGGTTAATCGTAGCCGCCATATTGAATTTGCAATCCCCTCCCCCTTGGTTGCTCTTTCTACTCTCCCCAATCTTCCTCTTCTTTTAACATCCAAGATGACGGCTATAGCGTTCGCTCGCCCCCAAAATACGCCTGCACTGAAGGCTAACTCGTTCTATCAACGTTGCGCAAACTGATGACAGGGTTCTAAAAGAGGGCTCTCCAAGAGACAAGAGCCCAAGGGTTTATATTAATAGCCCAAGGGTTTATATTAATAGAATAGCACTGTGATAACAAGAGTGAAATATTCTAAGTCCCACTAATGAGATGCAATTCACGCGTAATACATGCTCTGTCTTAAATGTTTTAAAATGTTAATGTTTTTCCACGACTAAACTGTTGAATCCGCCGAAAAACAGCCGGTAAATAAAGATTCAACCGGAGAATTTCCATCGAGTAACAACCTCACACAAAACTCAACTTCAAAAGCACGTTTCGCTTGGGTGGTTTTCCCGCCTGTTCGACGCACGGTAGCGCGATATGACGTCATTTCTATTCCTTATTCAGTAATAAAGAATGACCCCAAGTTTTAGCGGGAAAGTTCCCCCAGAAAATGGCGGCTATTCTATAATGGGTAATTTAGAATAATATACCTAGTGTTATGGTCCGGGTGAGAGTAAAGCCCTGAGAAAGGCTGTTTAATATTGGTGATGTTTCTTACGTTTCCACAACCTGGGTGAAAATAATCTTCAGTAGATAGATAGCATTTCGGTCTCTGGTTATTGACTTGATTCGTCAATAACGCCGTGATGGTATTAACTGTAAAGATTCACTGAAAAGAGTGAGTAATGGGCAAGCTTTATGATTAAGACAGAGGATATTTTTCCTGGGAAAATTGTGATTTTAAAACTAAGCTCTACATTTAGTTGTTTTCTTTGCAGCATACGTATCAGATATTCCAAACAATTTGTGCTGGGGCATTGCGATAATGGATTTCAGAAACATTGCAACAACAGGGTAGATTAGCTTGAGTACAAAGCCAAATTACGTCGCCAGTGCAAGATTGAATTTATTGCCAAATTTCGGTCATGTTACAAAGCGAGAAAAATTTCTGGGTACTTTTGGAGCAGAAACTGTTTGTAAAAATATTTTCTGGTTGCATTCTGCCGAGTTTGTTTTGTAAACATTTGCAATAAAACTAAACGCCACGTCGGTTTAGTCAACTCATCACTCACTGTGCTGCTAATAATTCAGTTTTTTCTCAATACCCTCTGAAATCATTACATATCAAATAGGTGCGCGGAGAACCAATCACAGACGAGCATTTTGATATAGACACGATTATTATCATAATCGTAATGTAATTTGTTTACCCAGGAAACTCTTAGGAGCTCGGAAGCTCTTTAAGACGTGTTCGTGCGCTCCAGATCTAATTGGAATTTGGAAGTGTTGGTTTTTGAGGAGAGGGGAAAACCGGAGTACCGGAGTACTCTCGGAGCAAGGAAGAGAACTGTCGAACCCATTCCACATTGGTGGGAGGCGAGGGGTCTGACCACTGCGCCATCCCTGCTCCCAGGGGAGCAGGATGGACCATAATTGGACTACATGTTGTCCAATTTGAAATTATCTTGGAATCAGGACAATTCCGATGAGTGCAAATGTGGACGAGATTGTAGAACTGAAGAGTTGCTAACAAAGCGGTTAAGATTGCAAACCGACGGACCGACTAGAGTAGGCGTTTGCTTGAGATATTTCGCTCTTCTGGACGTCCATGCGGATACTGTACACTTACGATTTCTTTTTTTTTTGCGATAATTCCTTAGTGTGAATTTAAATAACTTCTCAGAGTTCCTTTTCAGTTAGGAAGAATAACTTAAACTCTAGTAATAGAGTCACGGAACTTTGAATTCAGAGAAAAGACGGTCTTTTCCGGGACGGAAGGGGGGGGGGGGGAATTCAATAACGTTCAGAGATTCGTACAGGGGGCCTCCGCCCCGAGGGTGAAAACCCGTACCTTTGATATCAAATTTAGATGGAAACGGTATCTCTTTCATGCCTTGAAAGAAAAGTTGAACCAACAATTAAGTTTAAAACACTAGGAAATCGTAGGCTTTTATTCGCTCGAATCCTCCAAGTTTTCTTATACTTCTTGCGTTGACATTACTGCCTAGACTTTGCAACCCAGTTTGCTACTTACAAAACAAAGGCAGCCATTTCTCAAGAAATAAAGGCACTGCTATTGTGCAAAACTGTTCCCATCAATAATAACTTTTAAAATATTATCATCCTTGTACAAAGAGCCTTATAATCCAGCAATCATTTTCGCTTGCCTGTACGTGATTGGTCAAAGTACGCCACATGACGTAACTTGGGTGCCCCAACTAAAACTAGGAAATATCAAAGCATATTCCCCAAGTGATATCTTCCAGGTTTTGAAAACTTCAGTTTAAAGCCATTTTTGAAAATTATATTTTTATGAAAGAATATTTTGCCGTGTTCTAACAGACGAGAACATCAACATCAACATATTGTTCATAAATCAGTGCAGGAATCCCCGGAAAACGGTAATTGTTCAACATCCCATCCAGATAATAAATAAAACAAGAACCTGTGGTTTATCAAAGACGGCCCCCCTGTAATGTGGCCATCCGCGAACCGTATAGTTGATCCCAAAATGTCGCTATCCGCGAACCATAAAGTTTATCTCAAAATGTCAGCCTCCGCGATCCAAAAGGAGTATCCCAAAATATGACCAAATTGTCAACTTATCGATCTGAACTTCAGCACGTAATCGATTGAGCCATTGCATGTAAATCCCGGGTGAAAGGTTCAAATTTAAGTATTAAAGAGTTTGAATGTAACGTCACAACAGACCCACTGCTTAAGGAAGTTTAATTGCTTCTGCAAAATAATTAATTAAATAAATAACACACCAAAATAATAATGAAGACTTAAGATAAATACAAAATACACGCTTTTGTCCGTTTACGTACGGGTTGAATGTTTAAGCATAGATTGAATTCGATTTCGAAAAATATCGACCATTGTGGCCTTGCCACGGGCTGTTCCGAAAATGGGGGGTGTGGGGTGAAGTTTAGTGTAATGGCTACGAACTGTGGACTGCGGACTATGGACTGCGCGCGTATCAATGTCTTTGCATTGAGGCTTATTCTATTTGAATGAGATGGCAAGTGCTGGTTCATTCTGACGGAGGTACAGCAATCCCCGTTTTAATTTAAAAGCAATAATTTTATTATTATTATTATTATTATTATTATTATTATTATTATTGTTATCTGATATTAATAAATGTCGCCATAAGACATTGAGTTGAAGGATGGTCCTTCAACTCAAGGTCTCATTTTCTGAGAATTTCATTAGTAAGAAAATCGAAGATCCATAACCAGGATTCATGATAATTTCATTAGTGTAACTAAACCTTAAACAGTCAGACCAGTCAAGCAATGACTTGTTATTGAGGCATTCTAATTTAAAGAATCCACCAATTCACACTGCAAACCCAGGATAAAATCCTGTGGATAAGATCCTTAAAGTGCCACTGAGACGAAAATTTGTAGGTTTATTTCGGCCAAATTCTGTCGCAGAATATCGCGTTGTGTCTATATTTACCCAGAAAACTGAACAAGAAACCGATTAAGCAATACTGGCTTAATTGCGGCGGTCCTGTATTCGCCCAGGATGGATTTTTACGAGGACTACGCCGAAGATCTTCGCGCTAGCAGACGGCAGAAGTGAAAGGATTTTCCACAAGAAAAATAAACTTTAAAAGACGTTCTGAAAGAAAATAAGTTTTGCACAATGGTGGATGCGTTGAAAAAGAAACAAACTATCACTTCAACTGCGTTTAATAAGATTAGGTACCTTTCGTCCCGTTTCTTCCGGATCTTTTTTTCCATATAGTTGGAATGGACAATGGAATAATCGACCTTCGGGATCCTTCGACATGACCAGCCCTCTGAAAACACTCTTCCGTGAAGTGATCAGAACAGCCGACAAAAATACCTCTCGGGTTGAAATTTGCATTGTAAGTAAGTACGAACATTATCCATTTTTCCACTGCGGGTCCGCTCGCAAGGCTTTGATGAAGCGAAATACCAGCTCGGTCGTTGTTTTTGTTGTAGCATTGTACAACACAAGTAATACCCGTCATAACTGCTGCAGCAACGAAAATTTCAAGGCCGTACAGCAAACAGTTGGCAGGAAATCTTCCCTCGACGACAGTTAAATTTCCCGCGGCATGTAACCGTATGAAGGTACTAGGTTTGAGGTGAGCCTCTAACGTCACTTCCGCTAATTCGCAAGCCAGCTTCCGGAACAAGGGCCAGTAATGGCGGCCGTAAAATCTCGACCAAAACCGTCCAAAAAAAGCGACTTCCAGTCGTCGTAATGAGTTGAAATTTGGCATGATGACTAACAACCACAGACTATTTTAGAAAATGCAAAGATATGGAGTACCAAAATTCTGGTCCCAGTGGCACTTTAAGTGTGACCATTCAAATGAAAGCTATTGAGCAGTACTTTCCTGTGGTGTTGTTTATTATGCTGTACAAGGTGGTTCTAGCTTTTCAGTCTGTGGATGAACTCATAAAGTGTGACCATTCAAATGAAAGCTATCGAGCAGTACTTTCGTGTGGTGTTGTTTATTATGCTGTACAAGGTGGTTCTAGCTTTTCAGTCTGTGGATGAACTCATTAAGTGTGACCATTCAAATGAAAGCTATCGAACAGTACTTTCCTGTGGTGTTGTTTATTATGCTGTACAAGGTGGTTCTAGCTTTTCAATCTGTGGATGAACTCATAAAGTGTGACCATTCTGAATGAAAGCTACTGAGCAGTACTTTCCTGTGGTGTTGTTTATTATGCTGTACAAGGTGGTTCTAAGTATTGACTCTGTGGATGAAATACTGAAGTGTGACCATTCAAATGGTAGCTAATGAGCAGTCATTTCCTGTGGTACAATTCCTTTTTCGCAATGTCAAGGTAGAGATTTCAGAATATTTGACATTTTTTCCTTTCAGTTTATTTTTTACTTCTTTCAGTCTCGAACAAAGGAAGCATCCACTCAACCATTTGACGTCACTTATCCACTTAGCACTGTTGTCTCTATTTTCCCACGTAATTGTAACCATTTTCCTTTCTTTATAGTTAATTTTAGCATTTTTCCTCTTGAAGAAACAACCATTCTCGGAAGGCATCACCAGTGAAACGTTTTGTCTTCCTGTTTTTGGAACCTTTCACTTCTAAGCGTGCCAATATAACAATAAAATACCACATTTATTTTGCAAAATATCGAGAGACAAACAAGAAGAAATAAAATTACTGCTCAGTAGGTTCATTTGAATGGTCACGCGTTAGGATTTTATCCACGTACCAAAAAGGAAAAGGATTGCATCATCTAGTGCAGCATAACAAATAGCCTCCCACTGTAAAGTACGACTCAGTAGCTTTGATTTGAATGGTCACAGGTTTCATCTACAAAATTAAAAGTTAGAACCACCTTACAAGTAGAGCAAAGTAGACAGCACCACAGGAAAATACGGCTCAGTACCTTTCATTTGAAAGGTCACACTTAAGGATTTCATCCACAGACTCAAAACTTAGAACCATCCTGTACAGCATAATAATAAACAGCACTATCGGAAAGTTCTGCTCAATACTTTCACAAGATAAGATTTGATCCACAAACTCAAAAGGTAAGACCATTCTGTGTGCGTGGAAGTTAAACAGATAAAAGGGGTTGTGTATGTGATGCTAAGTGGGTCAAAGTTACATTAAAATGAAAGGAAACCTGTTGTAAGCGACAACCTTTGCGGTTTCCCTTACGGAAGATGATCAGTTACTAGAGATTCTTCCTAGAGTGCGAAGTTGTAAAAAAAAAAAAAACTCTAAACGATCGACGATTTTTTATTTTCCTCCACCGAATTCTAGCTTCTGTGACTATCAAAAGCGTAATGAATCCTCCCTAAGTTAAAATCTGATTGTGACTGTCGTTTGGGCGAGGAATTTTGTCGTGGCCGAGTTTCTGTGTAAGTTAGTGACTCGAACTCGAGTAGTAGCAGGGGCTCCTGTGTAATCGATTTTGACTTTGATGAATTGTTCATGAGAAAGTATAATCACCTTCAGCGATGAAATTGACACATACACAAAAGTGAACTGTTAATTACTGCGTCGTGAACTAGACGTCGATGAAGAAGATCAACTGTTGATGACTCGCCTCCACCCACAGTTACGCTATTACAAGCAATCTTCCCTCTTCTTTCAAAAATTGGTATATTGAAGGGTAAGGGTTTGAACCTCCGGGCGGAGCCTACCCGTAGAAAACTTTGTTGAGTAGCACCCCCCCTCCCCGGATTGAGGACTCCGAGACTTTGCTTAACTTTCCGCGACATACGATGAGTCACTTCCATAACTAAGAAAAGTAAAAAGCTTAATCCATTCCAAAACGTAGAGTTTTATTGTCAATAACACGGGCAATAACCCAATGACACGTGCACGTGACACGTGCACACGTGACACGTGCATGGTGGGCAAGTGAGTAATGCCTTTAAATTTCCTTTCTGTGTATTAACTTTCGCAGGAGTAATTTTTGCGAACCTTTAAAGATGCGAACGCGAATTAACGAATTAAGAAACCACGCTAAAATATAGGGAATTGAGGTGTATGACTGGGCATGATACCAAAATAGTACAACTGAATCAAGTTTGTAACCAATTGTTACAAAGAATATGCTGAAATAATCAAACGTAATAAGTTGTGTTATTCTAAAATCTTTTTAAAGGGTTAAGCCACTTGCATCTTGGTCATAACGGAATTCGAGATGACTTCCTTAGAATTGGAAGACAGTTGAATCAATGTAGCCTAAAGTAAAATTATTCTTTGTCGGTTTAGAGAGTTATTCTTGTCATCAGAACAGTGGTCTACCATGTAAGGCAAAAGCCTATTTAGTGAATTTTACAGGTTTCAGTTGCCTGTATTGAAGGCGTATTTTAAGTTAGATAGCTTTAATAATAACCCTTGCTTTTTCAAGCCGCCATCTTGAAGAGACTAGGAAAGGGACGAATTGAAGAGTTGGGCGAGTTGAAAAGGAAGACAGATTAAGGGACTGCACACACGCAAGGTGGTTGATAAACACATGTACGAGAGTTAAAATCCAGCGGCCGCCAGCCAAATAAGAAGGCTGTGCTGTAGCTTATGTTTCACTGAAAGAATTTACATTTTAGTGGCTGAAATAAAAAGAGTCAACAGAAGCAACCTCAGTATCGCTGAAACAAGATTTGTGGTCACTTTCCGCATAGTTTACCAAAATTCCAAAATGACAGCTCAGTCCGTGTCTCCTGATTAATTAGTGGCTCGTTTTGAGTTAGTATTTCACGAAATCGTCAACGCTTTTGTACAATATTGCAATTTTTAGTACAAACTGAATTCGCCAACTTAAATTTGTAACCATTTTGTTTTTATTCAGTCATTCTAAGTGCCATAAACTGACAGAAATAGCCTTGGAAACAAAAGACTCCCTGAGATCAATTGTTCACGTGAAAGTTTCCTTTCATTGTTTGTCGCATCTCAGCCCATTTCAGCTGCATACACTTGGCGTGTAATGACCACATTAGACGCTAATGACCATCTCTTCTTACCAGTGATGTAGTAACTAACTGTAGGCTTTTCTATCTCGACGGTAATTTTACTGCGCATGGTTCTGAAAAGCCACACAGGAAGCCGCAAAAATAGGGAAAGCGGATTTTAAATGTCGTCGATGTTTTTCAAACTGGCTTTTAACCTCCTAGCTTCTTGTCGATCAATTATCTTTTTTCCGTTACTGTTCTATGAACTCCAGAACTACACTGTACCAGCAACCAACAAATGTCCGTTTAGTTCTTTGCAGTAGGGGCTTTTAATTCCCTAGCAGCTTAGTTTCTTGTCTCTTAATTATATTTTTCCGGTTTTTATATGCTCTTGGACAGTGTAGCGGTTCGAAACCATGAGGAAGCAAATAGATTATCCGGCTGAGATCAGGCCGAATTTTAGCATCGCTCTCATATTCTCTTACGTGGCGGGTCGTTTCGCCTTTCCCGCCTGAATGTTTCACCAAGCAAAACGAAAACAGAGCCTGATTGCAGGCGCCAAGTAGATACATTCATACAACCGATAACCATGCATTGTGTTCTGCAGCCTCATAAACCCAAGTAGGCTTTTGTACATTACGCGGGCTTTTTTTCGAGCATTGTAGTGACGCAGAAACATTATGCGAGCATTTTAGTGGTGTTTTTCCCAAACCATATTTTTTTTCGGAGAAAATAAGATGAATGTTTTTTTTTTCGAGAGAAAATAAAAGACTACGTTGAAACATCTGAGATCTTGCAGTACAACAACAAATAACTTTTCAGACTTTTCTTGAGTAGTCAGTTGCTTAGCCTTTTAAAAGAATTAACGAAGTGATACTGTATTAATCAATCTATTTGTTATACCGTATGTTGTTGCTCGAGTTAGAAAGCTGTCTCTAGGAGTTACACCCATAAAATAAACATGTGCATATTGAGTATCAACCGAGCATTTTACTGGCGTTGTCTGTGTAACTCGAGAATTTAAGTAGGAAAAATGGAGCATTGAGTCGGGGCATTTTAGTGGGGAAACAAAAACGTTATGTACAAAAGCCTAACTCCAAGTTGATAAGTAATGTCTCTTCTTCGTTAGTTTTCAGCTTTAAATCGGTCTTTCAGGCGCTTAAGTAAGCGATGGAAGTTTATTCAGCCATTTGCGATTCCAAAACTTTTATCACGAAAAATATGTAGCGCAGACATCACAAAAGGTTTTATGGAGTTTACTTTGAGAGATTTCATTTTCGTTTAGAAGCATTCATGCAAAAACTCTTCTTAAATGACGACAGTTGAAGTACCGTCACGAAACGTAATGAATTCTTTTATCAATAAGAATTAAATTAACGAAAAAAGTTATTTTTATAGCGGTGTTTCTCGCTCAGGCGAATCATTGGCCACTGATTTGATTGAGTTAATCAATCCTACTGCAACTTTGTCGTTCAGTAAAACGAAACGTTTCCTTTTCTCTTCCTCTGAAACAAACTTAAACCTTTCAAATTCAGAGTCGAATTGTGGATTAAGTAATATACGTTTGATATTTAAATCTGGAGGTGAAATCATTCAAGTGTGACTATTTGAATGAAAGCTCCGAGCAGTACTTTTCCTACGTATTTACCGCACAGGGTGGTTCTAACGTTTGCTTCTGTGGATGAACTACCAATTGTGACATGTCAAATGAAAGCTGCATTAAAGTCTCTTTTTCATGATGCTGTTTATTGTGCTGTTTATAAGCCTCTCTTTTAAGTCTGTGAAAAAAATCGGTGTGCAATGGGAATATGTGAATATTCAAATAGTCTTCAAATGACAGCTACATTGAGTACTGCTCTCCAGTGCTGTTGCTTGTTTATCGGCAAGGGATCCTTACTTTTCGTCCATTTCTGAGCTTGGAAAGGTTTAAATTTCATTTTTCAGTAAGTTATAAATCCTATTCACCTCCCGACATCGTTCTGGATTTTGCGCCCGAGTTTGTCCTCATTTTTCAGAAAAAAAGGAGTGTTTCATCTGGCTATCCACTGGTTTGGTGTATACTACAACAGTTATACTGAAGGTGAAGAGTAGTAGATATTTGACTTGCCGCATTGCGGCACGACAAATATCTATCACTATTTCACGTACACTTTGGTGAACACTTGTTAAATAACCTTGCAATAACAAGGAAAAACACACACCTTATTCGATAGTTTTACAGATACTATACCGGCGTACGGGAGGGTATTTTGTGAGTTGCTTAGCAACTCAGCGGTATATTCCGTCAAACCATAAGTGAAATAATATGGTTTAAGCTTCTAAGTCTGCGTATGGAATCCTAAAGTGTAATCATTCAAATGAAAGTTATTTAGCAATGTTTTCCGTGGTACTGCTGTCACGGCGGTTCTGACGTTTGAGTCTGTGATGAAATCCTGAAGTATGAAAGCTACTGAGAAAGCTATTGATAAGTACCAACCTGTAGTGTTGTTTATTATACTGTTAAAAGTGGTTCAAAATTTTGAGTCTGCGGACGAAATCCCGTTAAGTGTGGCAATTCAGATGAAAGCTAACGAGCAGTAATTTACTGTGGTGCAATTTCTTTTTAAAATTGTAAGTGAAAAGGTAAGAAAATTTGACATTTTAAAATTTCCTTTAAGTTTATTTTTACTTCTTTCCTCGTCATCAAAGGAAGCATCCACTGAAACATCACCTCTCAAGTCTGCTACGTCACGTTTTGTACTAAAATTAAAAAAAAATATTGGCCCAAATTTCCAAGGAAGTTGTTTGTCTCCATTTCCTGCAATTGCAACCATCCTCTTTTCTTTATAGTTTATTGAAGTCCCTTTCCTCTTGATGAAACGCTTATTCATTCTCAGAAGGATCGCTACTGAAGCGTTTTGGCTCCTGTTTTTTTAAAATCTCTTACCCCGAAGGCGACCAATATAATAACAAAAAAACAACAACAACAAAAAAAAACAAACAAACAAATTCTATCTAGCAAAATAACGGGAAACGAACGGCACCAAATAAACGTACCGTTGTGTAGCTTTCATTTGATTTTTCACGCCCTAGATTTATATCCACATACTTAAAGCAACATAGTTGTACAACCTAAATAGCACCAGAGGAAAGTACTGCTCAGTGACTTTCATGCGAATATCACACCTTAGCATTTTATTCACACACTTAAAAGATTATTAACGACATTGCACAGCACCATAAACAGCACCACAGTAAACTACTACTCAATTCCTTTGACACTCTAGGATTTCGATCCACAAATTTAAAAGGTAGAACCCATTCTGAGTGAGTGGAGGTTTGATTCTGAACGGAGTGAGTGATGTAATGTTAAGTATTCCCATTTTAAGGGCAATGCTTAAATGAAAAGAAAACCATTCGCAGCGACCAACCTTGGAATCAACAAAGCGTACGAGATCGTCGGCATTTACTCCAGGAGTTTGAATACAGTAAGTTGTGAAGAGTGACTGCATAGCGCTATCTATACGGGTAGTTTTTCGGAAACAAACGGAGTTCTTGCACTCAATAGACTTAAAATAGCCGACGTTTCAGGACTGGTGTCCTTTCTTCAGCGTACTTTAGCCGTTTTGGTGGTTCCAGTTAACGGCTAAAGCACACTGATGAAGGGGCAGAGTTTTCAAAACGTTTTAGTTATTGTTAGACTTTGAGAGCGTAACTAACTGTCTGTTTCTAAATACAGTATTTGGCTGAGATCTGATTCAGTAGACTGAATTTTTCGAGGAAATGGCCACTTATTAAGGGAGCTGGTTACTTTGAAAGAGAGGTTACTTAGAGATATTCACCATACCATTGGTATAATTAGTCTTTCGTCAATTTCAAAAAAGTTTCCTACGTTTAAGGCCGCGGGTGACAAGCTGCTCATGAATAAATTTATAAGGAAAAAGTTTGGTGGAGGTCTTATGCTAAAAACGTTATATCTTGAACGTTTGGGAGCTGATTCCGTTTAAACTTAACAGAGAGTTTGGGCAATGGTGGAAGTGCAACAATGTTGCTTTTGGTTTGATAGATTGCGCTTCTTTGCGATGCTATGAGCTCCCAAAGTTAAGATTTTGTAAAACGCGACTCCGTGTCCAAGTTTTCTCCTCGTGAAGAAGACAACACTTTTTGATTTTACCACTCATTCATTATTTAAAACCTCTATTATGTCACAACAGAAGCCGATTTTGTGATTTCAAGTTCCACTGAAAGTTATAAACCCTTAAATCAGTAGAATCGTCCTTCTTTAAATTTGAAGCCTTCAAAATTCTGTTAAAAAGCCTGTTTTAAAAAAGTGCTTCTGTTGTTACAACCTTCAACACACCTATTTTACCTCTCTGTTGTGTCAGTTCAGGAAATTCTATATCCGCGCTGTATTCTTGGACGCAAAATTGGTGGTTTTTAGGGCTTCCGAAGGCTTACCGAATAAACACGAATGTTTAAGGTAAGATTATGCTAATTATGGAAATTGAATTCTAGCAGTATTGTTCACTGTCCAGAAAAGAACAATACGTTGCAATTTAGAGATCGCAAATATTTGGATTGAATAATATAAGAGTTTCCGAAGCTCTATGTTAGCTATAGGGAGTATTATTTTAGTTTTTGCTTTGTTTTTGGAAAACTTCTTAAAAGTTTCTATTAACGTTTGAACGTAAAAAAAGCTGAACTTGACAATATTTTTTGTTTAAAAATGCTTAAAAGTCACAAAGCCGTAGCACACGATTTAACGCACGTGCAATTATTGATTCAGAAACTGAAAATTTTACTGAAGAGCCTCTTCATGAATATTTCGCGCAATGTCGCTATCATTCGTCGCACTTCGTGCATACACTTAAAATAAATAAATGCTGATGACTTAGTTTCTCACCTGCGGCCTTAAGACTGCTTATAAAGATGAGAATGCATAACTTAGTCTATTTAAAAGACGGGAAGTCGAAACCATTCGTAATTTTCCTTTAGCTGCGGGGTAATGGCTCTTCTTGTTCCCGGAAATCCACTCAAGGCGTGCAGTAGTTTGAGTACACCTCTACCTTTTAAGTTGCAAATGAAACCATGTACGCTACAGAAATTAAAGAAAATGGCTAACACGTGCTTGTCAAAGTCCTTGTTGTGTCATTAGAATATGACGGAAGACATAAGAGCCTGACAACGCAAAACAACCAAAACAACCACCAAATGATAGCAAAAATGGTTTATTTGGGGAAGGTACGTTTTTTTTGGGGTGGGGGGAGGGCTGGGGAATTTTGGTATTTTTTTTCCCAAAAAGTGTTGGCCCTCCCTTGCATTTTAATAAAAAAACTCCTGACCCCCCACCTTTAGGTGACTGACAAAAGCGCGACCCTCCCTTCACTACAACATGGTATGTTCCATGCTGTAGAAACCTCAGAACGTTTCGCTTGTGAACACAAAGTGTTTGAATATGAATATATCTCGATATTGAATGTGTGCGTGCTGAAACAAGGAAAATGCCAACAATCAGTGTGGGATATTTACGTTTTATAGCTGAAGTTTGAATATGGAAGTATTTGAGTATTATAAAAGTTTAACATAAAATATCTAAGGGAAAATACACGCGCGTCTTTCTCCGACTAGCCGGCATTGCTGTTGGTTATTTTAACAGAAAGGTTTAGTTGTTTAGCATGCGAAATCTGCCTCTCAAAAACAAATATTTCCGACATTTCCGACAGGGTAGAGTGCACTGTTGGATCTACTAGTAACTCTTCAGAACTAAACGACTCAGGAGATCAGGCAGCGGATAGCCAACAGCAAGAAGTTGAAGAAACGTTTCCTTGGAATCTTTTAATTTCGAAAAAGAAAATTGAAAAAAGAGCAAATATTCGCCAAGAAAATGGGATGACCGTTTCTCCACCGGAAGTGAAAGTTTATTTTTGATTGACAGCTAATTGATGCGAGTGCAGCCATCCAGAACGATTTTCGCGGGAAAGATTGTTTATGGGAGAGCCTCCATATTTATTGTTTCCCGAAACGTTCTACATGTCCGTTTACGTTATATTTTTGTCGTTAGAGCCCGGTTTTCTAAGTTATGACTTTGCTATGAAAACCCGCAGGCCGCGGAAATGTCCGTGGGCTAACTCCAAAAAGCGAAAAAAGAGGAAAACTCAGAAGACAAGAAAAGCATGACAGAGGAAACACGTTGTAGCCTCGCTGCATCAGACAAAGGTTCATATCATCGGGAATGGCCGTCAGAACCTTCCAATTACGAGGAAAGTATCAGAGCGAGCAGGCAAAATATCCTTAGAACGGAAGAAAGAGGGTTATTAAATGTTTGGACTGATTTTAATCGCAATAGTGACAGTGAATCGCCAGACGATTTAATACCAAATAATATTTTGCGAGCGCAAACTGCGCGGAAACGTACAGTATCTGTTATTACTGCAATTCGATGGAATACATTGTAGTACCTCCGTTTGATCTCTCTGGAATAGTAGAGCAGCCCTGAACAAGCGACCTAACATGAATACAGTTTACAACACACAATCATTCAAGTAACCTGATAACTGTTACCGTTTACCAGCTCCCGCATAGCGTAAACAAAGAACCGACAATAAAGAGATAGTGAATTTAAATTCATCTCGTTTTACCCGTGTTCTCTTTTGATTTTCTTCAATGTTTTGATTTTAATGAAAAAAGAAGAATTTTATTATTTTAGATTTGTTAATGCAGTGTACATGTAATTTTGATACAGTCTTCGAGTCCTCGGCCTCTACGTCACGCTTTAGAGATCAACACCGATATAGAAACGTTACTCGAAAAGTGTTGATTTTCGTTCAAAAAGGTCTAGTCGCTCTGAGTGTCGGTATTACAGCATAATGAATGCTTCTTGAGCTAAAACCTGGTTGTGCTTATTGTTTGCGTGAGGAAATTTTCTTGTGGTCGACCATTAGCTGTACTTTTCTCGAGGTCTAGTCATTACCGATATTTCCTTTTCAGTTTAAGCGAACTGAGTTACAACTTTTAGAACTTCAGCGCCATACTAAAACTGGCACACATATACATAGTCTTCACAAACTGGTTTTTATGCTTTTCATACAGTGACGGTCCAAACTAGACCACGATAGATAAAAAGACAAAACCTGCCGACCACTCGCCTTCATCACTTGATTATTACAAGCGATTTTTGCCTCTTTCTTTACTCTCCTACACAGAGGTTGATCTCGAAAGTGCGTCATAGAAACTGGCGACTCAAAGACTACCAAAATCTTTCATGCAATCATTCGATAAGACAATTCCAAAAGAGATTCAAAAACTCATCCCATTTAGTTTAGTTTAGAAAAGGTCACCTGTGTATATGATTCCGTAAACAGCACCACGGAATCAAGTTTGCACCTATAGCTACAACAAGATTACTCTAAACAATTTATTACTAACTAGGCTATAAAACTTACTCGTAACACTTCTGGGAGCTTGAAAACTATGGAGTAAGTCGAACTACCCGAGTTATGATTAAAGGACATTTGCAACAATACAGCAAAGTGCTTGTATAGTTTCGACGCAGCTTGAGCGAATCCAAGATGACAGATAAACGCAAGTAGGAGAGTAAAAATCTTGCGCCGCCTGCGAATAAAAAAGGATTTACTGCAGGTAATGTTTCAAAGAATTTAAATTTTGGTGGCTAGAATAAAAAAAAGGGCCAATAGAAGCAAGATCTATAACTGAAACAAAATTTGTGTTGCACCTTCGTCCCCATAATTTGCCAAAATTCCTGTTTCTTTTAAGGGAAATCGGCGTCCAAAATGACAACCACTCGGTCAAAGATGACATGTCTCCTGAACAATTAGTGCTCGTTTTTGATTTAGTATTACACGAAAACGATTTTGTACAACATTGAAATTTTCGGTGCTAGCTAAATTCGTCAACTTTAATTTGTAACCATAGTTTGTATTCAATTATTCTTACAGAAATAACCTTGGGAAAAATGTTAAGAGTTTCCTTTCATTGTTTGTCGCAACTCAGCCCATTTCAGCTGCATACACTTAGCGTGTAATGACACATATGCTAACGTGCATCCTATGTTGCTACTGAGTACTAACTGGTAGCACACTTTTCAATCCTTACAGTAATTTTACTCCGTTGTCCTGAACAGAAATACAAGAAGCCGCAGAAATTAGGAAAGCAGATTTCAAATATTGTCGTTATTTTGTAAACTGACTTTTAACCTCCTAGCTTCTTGTCGGTTAACTGTCTTTTTTCCCTTTATTTTCCATAACAAATGTCTGATTTGCTCTTTTCAAGGGTTTTTAATTTCCTAGTGACCTAGTTTCGTCTCTAAGTCTTAGCCATACTTTTTTTCCATTTTAATATGCTCTTGGGCAGTGCAACGGTCCGAAACCATGAGTTACCAAATAGATACATTCACACAACCGCTAAATTCCTGGTTGCCACTTTATTCTTGACTTCAAGGCGATAATAAATGAACATTTCTCTATTTTAAAACTGTTCAGCTTTTTATCGGGCTTTCGGGCGCTGTAATAGATAGAGGTGTATTCATTCATGGGTGATTCAAAAACTTTTATCGCGAAAATATTTATCATAGACATCACGAAAGGTTTTATGGAACTTGATTTGTTTCTAACTTTACAAGATTTTTCTTGTTTAGAGGCATTCAAGCAAAAACTCATCGTGATGACGACAATTAAAATACCGTCGCGAAACGTAATGAATTCTTTCATTAATTGCGGACTCATGCCTCGTTCCACGTTTTCCACATTTAAAGCTGCCCACATTTTAGAAAATTGACTGAAGCAAACTCTTAAAGAGATACTCTCGAGAATAAAATGAAGGAAACAAAGTTATTTTTTTATAGCCGGGTGTTTCTCGCACAGGCGAATCTTTGACCAATGATTTGGTTGATTAACTTAGTCATACTATAGCTACAACTTGGCTTTATCGTTCAATAAAATGAAACGTTGTTGTCAGGTTAGTTTACTTTTCTCTTCCTCGGAAACAAACTTAATCTTTCACCATCAAGGTCAAATTGTCGATCAAGTAATGAACGTTTGATCTTTAAAACTGGGGATAAAATCATTAAAGTGTGACCGTTCAAATGACAGTGTGGTTTGTTCCTGCATACTTGCTGCACAATTGAAGGTCGTTCAGCTTCTAACGTTTTGCATCTCAGGCTACACTCCCTGATTATGCAGAAAAGTCTATTTTTTGTGATGCTGTTTATTACGCTATAAGAAAGTAGTAATAGCTCTAAGGATCTATAAAGAAATTAATAGGCAAAGTGAATATGTGAATATTTACATAAAGCTAATCGAGCACTGCTTTAATTTCCTGTGGTGTTGTTTATTTTACTTTCTAATATTTGTAAGTGATCCTTATTTTTCGCTAGTTAGTTCTGTGCTTTGGGAGGTTTTAATATCCCTGCACAATAATTTAGTTGTTCCTGTCACTCTTACCGTGAACTTAGTAGTTGTTTGGATGAAATTTGCACGTTCTCTGAATTACCATGGTTGGGGACGAAATCATTAAGTGTGACCATTTATTCATCTAACAGTTATTAGTGAATGTTCCTCAATATTTTGTTCCTCAATATTTTCGAGGATATAATCTTTGCGCAAAGTGTTTTTTCCTTTTCGGACATGATCTTTCGAAGAGAGAAAGAGCTAACCCGAGAAAGCATTGTAGGCGTCATTGAGATCCTAGAACACAAAGTTCGTTTTACGCCCACTTTATTCACAAGGGGGGCTGTTAGGACAACTAGATAACTGCACGAAAGCAACTGCTGTATCAGTCCTATTTGAAAAAAAAAAAGAACGCTTCAACAAAACGAACCTTATGGTGTACTCTCTGCAAAAGTTGCCAAAACTGATGGGTTTTTTTTCAGGGGGGGGGGGGTCTACTTCCAAAATGACAACTTAGTCAAAGACGACATGTCTCCTGATTAATAAGTTCTCGTGATGAGTTTGCATTTCAAGAAAAGGATAATTTTGTACAGCATTGCGATTAACTTTTGTTATTCAGTCCTTCTAAGAGCTGTAAACTGACAAAAACAGTCTGTGAAACAAAGTTCCTCGAGCTTATGTTAGCGGATTTTCTGTTGTCGCAAGTCAGCCCATTTCAGCTGCATACATCACTTGCTAATGAACGTCCTCTGTTGCTAGTGGGAAGTAACTATTCACAGACTTTCAACATCAACGGTTATTTTACTGCGTTGTTTTCAAAAGAAACACAGGAAGCCACAAAAATGAGGAAAGTGGAATTTAAATATTGTCGATGTTTAGGCCGACTGTTTGGGGGAACTGGCTAATTACCTTTTTCCCGCGATATTTTTTCTAAGAATAGTGTAACTTTTGGCAATCGACCTGAATATCTGATTTGCTCTTTTCAAGGGCTTTTGATTCGTTTCCTTGTAACCCTTGTTTCGTCTCTTTAACTATACCTTTTCATTTTCACATGCTCTAGGGCAGCGTAGCGGTCCCAAACCATGAGTCAGCAAATAGATACATTCACACTTCGATAAATTCCTGTTTGCCACTTTATTCTTAACTCCAAGTTGATAATAAATAAACGTGTCTCGATTTTAAAAGTGACATTTCCAGTTTCAATCGGTCTTTCAGAGGTTTTTGTAATGGATGGAAGTGTATTCATCCATTTGTGACACTTAACCTTTTATCGCGAAAATATTTACCATAGACCTCACGAAACGTTTCATGGAACTTGATTTTTGTTTTTGTACTTTACAAAAGTTTTCTTGTTTAGAGGCGTTCAAGCAAAACCTCATCTTGATGACGACAATTAAAATACCGTCACGAAACGTAATGAACTCTTTCATTAATTGCGGCCTCATGTTTTGTTCCACGTTTCGTAAAGCTACTCACTTTTTAAAAAAATGAACTGAGGCAAACTCTTAAAGAGATTCCCTAGGGAATTAAATGAAGGAAACAAAGTTATTTTTTTTTATAGCCGGGTGTTTCTCGCACGGGCGAATCTTTGACCAATGATTTAGTTCATTAAATTAGTCACACTGCAACTAACTACAACTTGGTTTTATCGTTAAATAAAATGAAACGTTGCCGTCAGTTTAGTTTACTTTTCTACTTTTCTGAAACAAACTTAAGCCTTTCACTGACAAGGTCAAATCGTCGATCGAGTAATACCAGTTTGACATTTAAAACTGGGGATGAAATCATTAAAGTGTGACCATTCAAACGGAATGTGCGGCTCTGTTCCAGCATACTTGCTGCGTAATTAAGGTCTTTCTAAGGTTTAAGGTCGGTCTAACATATCAAGAAACTCTCCCCGATTATGCAAAAAAAATTATTCTCGTGATGCTGTTTATTATGCTATAAGAAAGTAGTTTTAACTTCAAGAATCTGTGAAAGAAATCAATAGGCAATTTGAACTAGTGAATATTCACATAAAGCTAATCGAGTGCTTAATTCTTTCCTGTGGACCGGTGTTGTTTATTTTAATTTCTAATACTTGCGAGGGATCCTTACTTTTCGCCAAGTTAGTTTTGTGCTTTGGGAGGTTTTAATATCACTGCACAATAATTTAGTTTTCCTGTCACTCTCACTGCCAAATTTAGTTGCTGCGATGAAATTTACAAATTCTCTGAATTAACATGGTTAGGGACGAAATCATTACCGTGACAATTCATTCATCTAACAATTATTAGTTGATGTTCGTCAATATTTTTGAGGATATAATCTTTGCGCACAGTATTTTTTCCTTTTCGGACATGATTCGATCTTTCGAAGAGAGAAAGAGCTAACCCGAGAAACAGCTTAAACAAAGATTACAAAACAAGGCGTCATTGAGATCCTAGAATATATAGTTCGTCTTACACCCACTCATTACAGTACAGGGGCTGTTAGGATAACTGCACGAAAGCAACCGCTAATTGTCCTATTTGAAAAAAAAGAAGAGGTGCTTCAAAATGTCATTTTGCACCAAAAACAAATTACGCTAGAGATAATTGTTCATCAGAACATTTCATTTGAATGCATCACACTTAAAAATTGCGTCAGCAAAAGTCTAAGGTGTGGGTCTGAGCGAAAGCTTTAATAGCACAAAGGAAGTTTATGACTTGGTAGACTACGAGCAGTCTCTCTTTCCGCTCAGGGATAGTCGAGGAAAGCGAACAAGCGAATCGCCTGCCGCGTTGAAATGTGACGCGCGTGTCGAACCGCCAGTGTAGTAAGCTGACTCACTACACTAGCGGCTCGACACGCGTGTCACGTTTCAACGACGCGGACGATTTTCGCGCGCGCTCGCTTGTTCGTTTCCCTCGACTATCTCTGAGCGGAAAGAGAGACTGCCCGTAGTCTAATGACTTGGCAGATAAGTAAAGATGATGATGATGCCTGGCCAAGATGTTTGTAACAACCGACTCATAAACATTAGAAAGTTTTGTTGTTGTGCACTGCATGGATGTATGTACTTTTATTATGAAAAATGCAACCCCATTAAACGCTTGCTGTTATGTTTAGACCTTTCCACTTATTTTTCCACTTATTTATGCAGTAACGTGAACCTTGCGTATCTTACTTAGCGCGGTGCTTTCTTGCTAAACTCGATTGAAAACAGAAGAAGTTTCTTTTTACAAAATGAAATCATGTTTGAGTTTCTGTGTGAGAAATTGTTTTTGAAGTCGATGATACACGTACTCCACGTTCTTTAAAAGTGAGTGATAACGGATTTCTCTTAGTTACTTGTTTAAGTTTATCTGGACCTCTAAGCTTAGCTGAAATAACTGATTCTTTGATTCTACATAAAAGTTGTCTACCAAAATACGTGGAAGAGCAGAAAAGTTACAAAGTGGTACTAACTCACGACAATTCGAAGTTTTGAATACTAAAAATTTCGAATAAAGCTACATCAATTTTCAGTTACGAGCAATAAACAAAGTGCAGAACTATTTATGTGCATATAGAGAGTGACATAACCCCAGCAAAAGAAGCAAATTAGATACACCTTATTCAACGGTTTTACAGATAATACGCGTGCAAATTCAGTTTGCGAATTGCGAGGCATTTTTTCTTGATCACGCAAAAAAAAATACGGGCAGTGGTGCGTCGACTAAAATAACTAAATAACTAAATAAACTTTTTAAATCGAAGTGTGACTTCGATTTAAAGAACATTTTACACGTTAAGATGACTGTGCATGACTCAGTCCTTTTAAAAGACCAATTGGAGTTTTTTTTCTTTGTTTAGGGAGTTTTAAGTGTATCTCTCAAACTGATCCACTGGAGACTTGAGGTAGTTTGAGTGCATTTCTGTTATAGGCTGTTAGGGAAACCATTTGCGCTGAAGGAATTGAGGAAAAAATGCGAACACGTGCTTGTTGAGCACTTCTTGTGTCATTAGGAATATATCAGAAGATATGCGAAATGATGCAAACTTGAAATTAAATAAGAGAGGAATGCTTTGCTTACACTTAGGTGGCTGATGAAATCATCAAGTGTGACTATTCAAATGTTTAGCAAATGTTAGCCTATGTTCCGCAATATTTTCAAGGACGAGATCTGTGCACGCCTTATTCAGTTTTATCCTTTTTGGAGACCTCTCCAAGGAGAAAAAGAGCTAACCCGAAAACAAAATAGGGAAAACAAAGACTGCAAAACAAAACCTCATTAAGTCTTCAGAATTCAAAGTTCATCTTACGCCCACTTTATTCTCAAAAAGTACGGTTAGGATAACTACACGCAAGCAATCCATTAGTGGCTTATTTGGAAACAGAAACGTGCTCCAAAATGTCATTTTGCACAAAAAAAGCAAATATAATAAATCTCACCAGAGAAAAAATATCAATCAGCAAATTTTACTTGAATGGTCACGCTTTATAATTTTTAAACGAAAGATAAAACTGCGTTACATAAACGTCTGAGAAAAATCTAGAAAACAGAGTATTAAGGAGATTTATGATTTGGCAGGAGGGTAAAAATGCCTTACGCTTTGCAACATTGCCCATAAACACTGGCACTGCACTTTTTTGTTGTGTGCGTGTCACACGTATTTTTATTATGAAAAATACAACCTTGTTAAACGCTTGCTGTGACGTCTTGACCTTTACAACAGTTTGCCGTATGCGGTATGCGGTAACGTAAACCCTAGCGTGATGCTTTCTTGCTAAATTATTAAAAACAAAAGAACTTTCTTTTTACTAAGTAGAATCACGATTTGAACGTGTTTTGAACGGAAAACGTACTTACGTCAAGTAAAGGACTTTGTTTTGACCACGCTTTTCCTTTGCGTGAAAAGGAATAAAAGTATAACAAAAGAAACTATTTTTTCCGCGTTGATGGAATTTAATTTTGTGCTCAAATAGCTGTGTAAAGCGCTCAAATGCATCAGTGTTAACTCGATTGGAGTTAAGTGAAGGTTGTCCGCAGCCATGAAGAGAATTATTTTGCTTCTTTCCTGCCTCGTGTTAGCCAGCGTGGTGAAAGCTTTAGACACCACCGATGAAGGTAAATGCTTGTATTTATTTTTTGTTTTTTGGCCAAAACTGAAAAGATTGATCTTCTGAGGCTTGTGACTGAAAACATGTATTGCAAATTAGTCAGTATTTTGAACGATACTTCATGGTCTTGGATTAAACAACCAAATTACTAATCGTAAGACCAGAGTTCTATTCTCTGCAAAATTTCACAATGTTCTGTAATTTAGAGCTCCATGCAGCCCTTTCTGGCAGTGGGATGTTATCATTGCACACCCAAAATGGAAGAAATTCTGAGAGCACCAATGCACAATAGTTGTCTTGCTTCGGTATTTTTTTTTTATTGAAAGGCAAGAAGATTCCGATTTCTTAAACGCCCAGCTTTTTTACACAAATAATAAAGACCCTCGATTCTTTTATTTTCAGACATTACTCATTAGCGAAAATGTGTAAGCTGAGCTCAGGTTTTGGGGTATTGAAAGCCATAAGTTTTCGTATTTTGCGTGCAAATTTTTCTGCGCACTAAGGTCTTTTGTTTTCGTTACCTTTCCCAAGAGTAGTCAGGTTTATGCATTAAATAAGTTACTTCAAAACAGCAACAGAAGACCTATTTCTTAAGGTATTTCCAATCGGAATTGCAGGTTTTATTAGTAAGTTAATTTCATTAGCCTGGCGCTAAAGAAAAGGTCTGCAGCGATCGTATGGTCAAAATTCGTGATTTTACAGCCTGTTCTTGTCGTTCTGATATCATTCTCGAATATCCAACAGGAAAAAATTCCTGAAAAACCTCACAAAAGTCTTCGAAAGTAAGATCTCAAGATTTTTGTTTGCCTGAATTTCTCTGTACTTTTAATTACACCTGTTTCTTGTTCGAACTCATTCAAGCGAAAGCCATTTTGATGACCCGCCCCTTCGATTAATATACTTTAATAGCTGCGGTTTCAGTCATGGTTACTTGTTTAAACCAATCATCATTTTTTCCGCTTTGGAAAACAATAAACTCATATACGTAACGTTTAACTAATTCCCTCGAGGCCCTGAAAAATTCCGCTTTCAATGAAAGAGTTCTGTAAAGCGAAAAATACCTTTGTAGTGGTTGATGCACTGTTTTTAGTGTATTAAGACAATGCCAATCGGTTATTCTGAAAGATTGTGCTATGAAAGATTAAACAATCGCACTGGTCAAAGGGGCTCCATACCCATCATGGCATCAGTACTCTTTCCCTTAAACGGTCCTTACTTGCTGAATAATTCTTAGTGTGATAAGATTAGTCGCAGAGGAACGAAAGAATTTGAGTGCGTAAAAAGTAGGACAAATGATTGAGGAGGAGGTGTAGCTTCTTCACACGCGTACAGCCTTTGAATCCGAAAATTAGAACTCTAAATTTCTTGTTGCCAAATTTTGAAACAAAGAGCACCAAAGCAAAGAAGACCTCGGTAGCTTTCACCTCATGATGGACACACTTCACAATTTCTTTCACAGACTCAAATGTTTGAGCCGCCATGTACAGCATATCATAATCAGTACCACATATTGGTCTGCTTGATAGCTTTAATTTGGAAAAGCAACTTTAGGATTTTATCCGCAGACTCAAAAGTTAGAAGTGCCATGTACTACATAACCCATCAATCAGTAACAGATTTTGGTCTTCTTGGAGTTTTAATTTGAATAGTTATTTTGAGATTCCAACCACAGACTCAAAAGGAAGAACCGTCGTGTACTACACAACACATTAATTAGTACCACATAAACTTCTGCTTGATAGCTTTTATTTGAATGGATAACTTCAGGATTTTATCCGCAGACTCAAAAAGATGACCCACCGTGTACTATACAGCATATTAATCAGTACCGCCGGTGCATAAACTTATGCTTATGCTTATGCATGTGGTTAACTTCAGTATGTCATCCGGGGACTAAAAACTTAGAGCCACCTTGTACAACATAATGGATAGCACAACAGTTAAATGCTGTTTGTCAGCCTTTATTTAAATGACTATAAGCTTAGGTTTTCATCCACAGACTCAAAAGTTATAAACAGCATCACAGGAAAACACGGTTATATAGCTGCCAATTCAGTGGTCACACTTTATTAAACATTCCTGTCAGCACTAGAATTAAAACAAATCGAGACGTGAAAGAATTCATAAATGGTGCTTGGTTTACGTAGAGATTGAAAGTTTTTAAATTTGGTGAAAGGGAGGGTGGGACGCAGAACGTCTTCTCCTCCTAATCTATCCTGTGCTTTTCAATTCCTCCAACTTTCCTCGTCTTTTTCTTCGTCTTTCTTGACGCATGCCGCACGTTTATACATTGTTTTCAAATCCGACGTCTCTTGTGTTAAGATACCTGTGTGTGTTAAAAATGGCTGAACCGATGTTTTATGCAGGACGCTGTTTGTTTAGTTTAAAGCAAGTGCAATGGGTAACATCATTTGGTCCCAGTATTAAAAATTTTATTTAAGGTGAATCCATTCTAACATTCTCGTTGGGTGAGAACACGCAACGCGGAAAGTTTCTGAACAACGTCACAAAGAGGGGTACTTTGTGGATCGTGCTGAAAGGCTGAAGGCCTAATTAATTCTTTTCTTGTTTGAAGCATTTCAAGGAAAAACAATTTCAGGTATTCTTTCGATTTAAAAGTTCGGCCTTTAGTTTGCGTGGCCATTAATTGCTCTAATAGGTGCGTATTGCGTCAAACACTTCTAGGTGTGGTGTCGCTTCAGAGGCTCCTTTTCAGTGAAAGCGGAATATTTTAGGGCCTCGAGCAATAAATAAGTACCACTGAAGAGATCTATTGTTTTGAATTGTTAAAGATACAAATATTGTTTTCAAGATTGTTTTGAATTATTACAGATTCGGTGAAAATAAAATGAAATGAAACAAGTGACCATAAGCTGACTATGTTTACGAGGGTAACATTGAGCTGTCGTACGACTGACAAACCTGTAACCACCCGATCTCGAATCTCGGAATTTTGAAATGATTTTTTTATGGGCTAAGTGAGACTGCAGAGCTGTGACCTTCTGAAGCAATGTACAAACACAGCCCGGCATACATTAGACGGGATTTGAAATCAGGCCATTTCGGTGGAAGGCGAACCGTCTCACCATTACGCAATCAATGCTCCTCAGGAGTCTCTCCGTTTGAATTTCCGAATAAAAATGTTAAAAGTAAATAGTGTCCTTTTTAGTTTCGGGAAAGTATGATTGCTTTTTCTTTAAAGTTACAATGTTTCTGAGCAGATAACAATAATTTTATTACGATTGTCCAAATACAGTGCACAGTGCGTCAAACATTTTGAGGCGTGGTGTGGCTTTAGAGACCCCTTTCAGTAAAATTTAAATTTTATAAAGCAGTTTTTAGTGCGCCAAACCAAGCGTAGTGTGTCATCATTCAAAGCCCACGAAGCAACTAACTGAGTTGATTTCATTGTTTTGCAGAGTAGAAGGATACTTTAATATGATGGTTTAAGTGTCCGGGTGCTTATTCTAGGATCTAAAGTTAGAAACATCGTCTACAGCACTGTTCAGTAGCTTGAGTACATAAAGTGCCGATACTGCCAAAGCTTCTTCCCCTACTCTCACCTGTTCACTAGCACCAATTTTGCCTGTTAGAGATTCCAAAATGCGCGCGTACTCTTCAAAGCAGTTTTAAGGTGTACAAATTAATGGGAACTGTTTTGATATGAAAGCTGCCGCGCGCATGAAACCGTTTGATCATATAGAAGGGTTGTTACTTCAAATGTCCTCCACACCTTTTTGAAAGAGCATAGTCACGCTATTTTAGTTCACTTTAAAAATCAAAAAAATGTCTTCACATCAATGAACGCCCACAAATAATGGTCTAGTTTTGTGACCAAAAACTACATTACTTCACCGAAACTATTTTCTGTCGTCTTTTGCTACTGATGCCATGGATGGAAATGGCTTGAAATTTGAAAATACGAGGCTAAACGTTTCAAATTCTTTCAGCGTGTTGACATTAAATCGATATTAAATGGTCATGGTTTGTTTTCTCTTAATGAAATTAAGTTAATATGTTCCTTTAAATGTTCAAACACAATGTTGGGCATGGATAAAGTTACCTACCGATAGTTTTAGCACAGTTTTGATCAAAAATCTGCGAAATCCTCGTGACTATGCCCCTTTGATCCAATAAGTCTCCCTCCATATCTCGTTCAACCACACACGCCTCTTTTAACACGTAGCTATCACAACATGACTAAGTCGGATGCTGGGCATGCAAAGACTCAATTTTTCGCTCATATCTTTAGAAGACCCAACTGACGAAACCCCTATTGATGGAGAAGGAGATGAGACCGATCCAGATACACTTCAATGTAAGAATTAAAACAAACTCATCCCTCAGCTCCCTTGCTTGCTTATCCATCTATCCAACCATCTGTATCTTGTATATTTTAATTTGATAGAATGGTGTATGATAATAAAAGATTCAATCCATCCATCCATCCATCCATCCATCCATCCATCCATCCATCCACCCATGCAAAATGAAGAATATTTGTCATCCTACGAACAGATATAACGAACACCTGGATGAAGTGATCGGTTATATTTTTAAGTCATTAGATGGGGCTTATATAAACATACAACAAATTCTTGTTTATGCCACACAAATTCTTTAGTTCTAACTCCTCTCATAATTTATGGTAAATTTACCCAGATGTAGTGCCTTTTGTCATCCTTTTCCCACGTAGTACGTAACCCCCGAAGACATTGCCAAATAATTCTATTAAAAGAGAATTCGTTTAAAAAAAGAGTGACGCGTTTGCTGTAAATAAACCGTGTTTGAAAAATAACGGGTGTGTGCTGTACAGATAAAAAGTGATAATACGTGAATTAAGGAGCACATTATTTTATTTTAATAACCTGCAGATGATACTCAGAAATATGAGGATGAACTTATGGAGGAAACAGTGAATCAGGATCAACCCGGAGGGACTGAGACTGAGGGTGACGAGGAAACCGCAGATGATCAAGATGGTAAGATAAAGAAATCAGTACTTGAAGACAGATTTGCCATGTCAATTTGAGGATACCTCTGATACCTAAAAAGTTCTAGAAAACATCAAAGATTTTTGTGATTGAATAAGAAAGTGAGTAAGTGGGCGCGAGGAAGCAATAAGCAAATGAGTAACCTAGCTTGTATATCGAGCAAGCGACGGATTGAGTAAGTGAATGTCAAATTGTCAAATTTCTCTTCGGTGGCCAATTTACCTCATCAACTCAGTTGAAAAATCCAAAGTTTCTTGTTTCACTTCGCCAGAGACGCAGGAGCACTCTAACTTTAGAAACTAAGCCCCTTTATTGAATGTCAAAGTAGATGAGACACTCATCGTAAATATATACAGCTTTCTATTTCGTATTCGATCTATAATCGTTAGCTTTGTCTAGAGGCACCATTAAGACCTCCCTGTTAGTTTACAAGAAAATAAAGGAATGGTTTACCATTATGTTTTAATGAAAACAATTGTTTTTAGATGGCAAGTTTCTTCTCAATGGCCAAAAGCTTGCACCGGAGGAAATGGATTCTGTTGAAGATCCGACGGAGGTAATTGATGGAGAAAAACAAGGCGATGAACCAGCTGAAGATCCTGCTCCTTTTGGTAAGAATTACATCAAACTGCGTTGAACTTTTGAATCTTTTTTTTTTCAGACTGATATTATAGCGGCGGTGGTGGATGGGGGGAGGGAAGGGATAGAGAAGTCTGAACTGCTCACTTCTTGTACCCTTTATTCTGGTTCCTCCTTTCGGGTGCTCAACCCCCCCCCCCCCTCCCCCCGTCCCACCATGTCCTCTAAATTGTAATCGCTTTAATATCGTGGGAAATAGGAAAACTGCACGGTTGTAGCACTAGGTGGATGAAGGAGAAATTCCACTCCATTGACAATTGGCCGATGTTGTCATTTTTAAATCAAAAATCACCATAATGGTGGCAGTTGGTGAAGGGCATAACGCCCTCATCAAATTTATGGTAACGAAGATTCAAGAACTGCTTTCCAAATGAAAGTAGCTGAGATCTAAGATCGTCCCCAAGACTAGTAACAAATACGCTAGACGCTGTTTAATACTAAGAAGCTAACATCGAATTTAGTTGAGTCTAAATTGCCTTCCAATTATAAGAATGGAAGATACCATTACACTCTCCCGAATACAAGAAAGAACTGATCTTGTCCAGTTTTTAGTATTCAAGGTAAGACCGAACCCATCCCCCACACCCCCCAAAAAGAAAGGATTGTACGGTATTACTTCATCAGATACACTGACAATTATACATACTATATACTTTCCAGGGTGGAAAAAGTATCCCTTTAGCTGGTGTACCGTACAGGGAAGAGCATTGATATCCAAAGGCGTAGGGAAGAGAATTGATTTCCGGGAATGCCAGAGGCGTTGTATAGCCAGGAAGGGATGCATGGCTATTGAATTCTGGGAGGCGTATAACTTTGC
Source organism: Siderastrea siderea (assembly GCA_964030785.1). NCBI lineage: Eukaryota > Metazoa > Cnidaria > Anthozoa > Scleractinia > Rhizangiidae > Siderastrea > Siderastrea siderea. The sequence continues at coordinate 46,676,535 of OZ034967.1, read as the reverse complement.
CTGCTTCGTGTGTACCAATACAAAGCTGATAAGACCTTACACCAACAAGAAGGACCTGGCCTATCCTGCGCATGTCTGGGTACAAAGTACGTGTGATGTTTATTTTAGATTTTGACCCTTAAATGCGCTCAAGTTAAAAAAGCAAAACTTCAATATTTTCATTTCACAGCAGCTCCACATAAAAGTAGTACACGACAGCTTTTACGTCCACGGCCACACTTACAGATTTCATTCACAAACTCAAATGTTAGAATCGCCTTTTAAAGTGGCATCACAGAAACGTGACGTTCAAATGGTGTAATTTGAATAGTCATACTTTAGCATGATCAGATTGAAACCATGTTGTACAGCGTAATACACAGCACTTCAGGCAAATATTGCTCAATAGAAAGTACTGCTCTATAGCTGAATATGTACGCTCGCACTCAAAATTTCTTCCACAAACTCAAACGTTAGAACCACTTTGAGCAGCACACTAAACATTAATGTAGCATAACATTCTGTGAGCAAAACAATCATTTATATATGTCTACTGTGAGAATAGAGGAATTGATCACCAAAGACAAATGTCTTGATGTTCAAACAAATTCTTCTAACATGCACCATCTGAAAAAAGCACCATGAGTAAGGGAAAACATGCGTGTTGATAATAATCTCGGCTTGGCCTCGTTGACTGCTCGATTATAGAAAACTTTTCCGGCCTCGTAATCTAATTGCGCCGACTATTTTTTTTAGTAGCAACACTGTCTCTTAATAGACACTGAAACCATTTTCAGTAAAGGAGAGATAAAAACTCAAAGGAAGGCTGTTTTAACAATTTTGTACTGTTTTTGTTGCCTTATAGTCAAGGTGCCTCCATCTCCTACTCGTCCAAATGCAACTCGTCCAACTCGCCCAACAGGTAAGTGCAAAATCTTTCAGTTGTGCTTGTGACGTGGTGGATCTGATCAGTAATTAGCCTCTGATTTAAATTCGCCTTACTACGCTCTGTTGATAGCAACGACATTTCTCAACCAGTCAGAAATAAAACCAAAATCAGTCGTATCGAACACGTTTTCTAGCGCTTGGCGCTTGTAATATATAATTGTCTTCAGTTGTCACTGGTTTCTGTTGTGACTTTTGTTTTTATGACACTTAACTGGAAATCGTTGTATACTACTGCCTTAGTCTGATTTACAGAATAATAGCACGTGTTTTCGGTAATAAACATCGCATACTGCTCTAAAAGACAGCGCACGTATCAACTTAATTAATTAACTCCTTTTGTTTGTTTGTTTGCATGATGATTGAATAATTCATGTAATTTGCCTTTTTACATTCTTTCTGGTAGAGAATTAAATTAAAAACTAAGACACCACCTAAATTGGAAGGAATTAGCAAAGCTTGATTTGTTCACCGTTTGCTTTCTTTCTCAGCTCTTCACATTCTATTACATTCTACAAAATATTTTGCAAGAAATTGTACGCCGACAACCTTTTCTTTAAACTAAACCATCCCGAGGAAGGTACTTTATAATCTAAACACCAAGTTTTCAGTTAATAAGAACATGTCAGTTATCAGTGTTTACTATAATTTATAAGGTTCACTAACTGTTTTTTTTTTATCTCTTACAGGCACAAGACCCACTATCCCCAGTCATCCAGGTAAGATCATTCTCCGTCGCTTATTATCATTACCGACTGCCAAAATAAAAATAAAAAAAATAATCGTAATAAAAAGTACGACTGATTTTATTGATCCTGGATAAATTACACATATAGGAAAAATAACGAAAGTTTGAAAAATGATTATGTTTATGAAAGACTGTAAGTTGTGAAAAAACAAAAACAAATATAACTCTCGCCATGATTGGCTAAGAGCCATTTACCAGTATTATATGCAAACATACAAAATTATTTCGATCGTTTAAAATACAACACACCTGTCCATTTGCCCAGAGAGCTAGAGAAACACTGAAAAAAGGCTGTAGGATCTCGAAACGGTTCTTAAACATAGAAAAATGGCTCATTAATTTTGTGAAGACTGCTTACAATAAAGGTTTTAATAAAATAACTTAATTCCAGTTAAGTAACAGGCAAATTATGCGTTAAGATTTAACGCTTTCCCTTTTCAATCCAATACACATAGGTCGCGACTACTTTGTCTCATTTGTTTCAATGGCCACAAAGCACATTCTTGCTTTCCATACAGAGCTCTTGTAAAGCAAACTGGTAGTGTGTATCAAAGATACAGATCACTTATGGGATTTATAGTAAATAAGATTGTTGTGTGCTTAATTATTAATAATTAACAATTAGTCACCGAAGTGGAGCTGAATAGTGGTAATCGTCGAGCTGCGGACGGGCAAGGGAAATATCTACCATTCTTCACCGAGACTGAGGTGAATAATTGTCTTAGTATATTCCAAACCAGTGGACAGCCAGCACCAAATAGCTCATTCGTACTAAAGCCGCGGCTACACGAGCGATTTTTTGCTTGCGATGGTGATGCGATTTTTTTTAAATTGTCGCGTCGCCAGCGCGCGGCGAAAATCGCCTGTGTAGCCACCCTCTGACGAAGTCCGTGATTTTGTCGCAAAAGTTCAACTCATTGAATTTCTCGCGATTTTTTTCTGCGATTTTTTCAACTGACGCATCACCTGTGCGAGGGTGGCTACACATGCGATTTTCTCCGCGCGCTGGTGACGCGACAATTTTCAAAAAAAATTGCATCACCATCGCAAGCAAAAAATCGCTCGTGTAGCCGCGGCTTAAGAAACGAGGAACAACCTCGCGCGCGAAATCCAGAAAAATGCCAGGAGGTGAACAGCAGATACTATCCCGAGTTTGAGTAACCAATCAAAGCGCAAAAACACTATCCACTGCTTTAAAATATACTAAAAACTGTAGCATGAGAAAACAGCCGCCGTTTCGCGAAGTAGCCACTTGAGCCCTCGCAAAACGACGTCTGAGCAACGAGCGCAGAAATTCCATACTGATGACGTGTCACTACCCAGATCTTGGTAGTGCTTCTGATTAGTTGAAAGAAAATTCAAATCAGAAGCACTACCAAGATCTGGGTAATTTTTGCGCTCGTTACTCAGACGTCGTTTTGCGAGGGCTCAAGTGGTGACATCGCAAAACGTCGGCTGTTTTCTCAGGCTATAAAAACTGCTAACGACAATCCTTTATCAGTTCTTTAGACTTAATAGCCCCTGTCAGATAGCTTCTCTCGGTTACCTACTAATGGTTTTTTGCTGCAGCGGTCAACGTCACTTGTGGCAAGAACGAGATGTGGATCAAAATTCCAAAGTATCTTCTTCCTGCCCTGGACAGAGAACATTTGCGCCTCTCTGATGTCAATTGTGGAGCCACAGAAACCAGAACTCACTACATTCTTCACACAAAACTGACGGAATGCCACACAGTCAGCAGGCACACCAAGAATTTCGTCTGCTACATGAACAAGGTGGAGGAGATCCCCGTGCAGCCGCATCAGATCATCACACGTGTGCGTGAAGTGGAAATCCCCTTCAGCTGCTACTACAATAACATGGGAGTGGTGTCCGCTGTGGGTCTGCAAGTCAAAAGCAAGAAGATCGTTTTCTCCAAGAAGGGATATGGAAAATTCGTGCTGGAAATGAAGATTTTCCCAAGTGCCAGTTTCCAATACGAATACAAGAAGAAAGATTTCCCAGTGATGTTGCCTCTGAGAAAGATATTGTACGTCGAAGTCAGTGTGGATACCGAAGACAGACGCCTGGAGATTTTGGCAGAAGAGTGCTTTGCCACACCGGATCCTGATCCCAACAAACCGGGATTGAAATACACATTCATCAGAGACGGGTAAAGTTTGTTTAGTCTGAACGACTGCCGATTAGAAATAACCATTCCCCTACAAAAAAGAGCTTGTGAATCGTTGTTAAATCCACACACAGTGTTTCGAAGTTGATGTCGCTCTAAGGGAACGGGGAAATTGGGAAACTGTGAGGTCACCAGTAAACAATATATGACTTCGTTAACCAGAGAAATCACGCTGTTCTTGGAATATTTGCTCACTGCGTTTCGTCCCTTTTGCCATAGACAAACGCATATCGACATCATTGACTGTAGAGTGCTCATCCTTGTCGTGATTTTATTTTCAGATGTGCTGTAGATGACACCGTCAACTTCATTCCAACACCAGATAAACGTAAACAGAGGTTTAGCCTGGAGGCCTTCGCTTTCATAGGTGATCATCAGTTCGTCTACATGCACTGCAGAGTAAAGATTTGTAACGCTTCAGATCCCAACTCACGCTGCGCGCAAGGCTGCGTGAGGCGAGGCAAGAGGTCCCTCATGACCCAAGAAACAAAGGATGAAGAGTACAATTTGGCACAGGGACCGTTCATGCGTTCAGAAGAAGACGAAACTCAGCTCGAGGAAACGATGCAAAAAGCCCGCAATGAGGAGAAAAGTGGTACGTTTCTAAGTCGGTAACAGAGAGTTAAGTTCTCATAAAGTTTTCTCATTCATTTAATCTGCAATCTTGGACAATAGTGTTGATGTGATAAGAAATTTCCTTTTCAATTATCGCTTCGCTTCTCTCTTTTATCAATGTTTGTCTTCAAAGAAATATTAATGACAGTCCATCAAGAATTTAAGGGATTCGCAGCAACCAGTAAACGTAAAAGAGAAAGAGGGAGCAGTCTCGAGTTCATCTAAACCGTTGAATAAAAGACAAAAGTCGCATTTGTACAGGATTCATCCAACCTTCATGAAGACGAATTATGAACTATGAACTATCCATAGCTCTGTGTATTGTTTTTGTTTTCGCAAGAAAGAAATCACTGCTGAACTAGTATTCAATCAAACTTCTCAATACTGTGGGAAATTGACCGTTCACAATGATGTTTCTAACAACACTCAAATCAGTACCTACTAGAATAGATTTTTGCTTATCATTGTGCTTATGAGTTCTTTTACTATCTACACCCTTCAATTTATGCGACGAAGCCATGTTTTGTACTCGTAGTTGTAATTTTAGTATAGTCAAAAGGTCTCTGTTGTGAATTGAGCAAGACTAAGCTTAGATTGTTTGTTTTTTACAGCTAAGTTCCCCACCCTGGTGGCTGCAATGGCGGTGGTGGCAGCAGTTTGCGTCATGGGAGTGTCGTACTTCGCCTGGGACAGGAGAAAGCAAAAACCTCTTCGTGACTACCAGCGGCTAACTGTTCCATCCGAAGACTAGCTACTAATAGGAGCATCTCCGCATCAGTTTCAGTGTATTACCAGTTCTAACATGAGCAATAGGATAGGTGGTTTTCGTGCAGCACTGAGTGATTAATAGGGTTAATTTGTTTGCAGTGCATGTAACAGCTCTTTGCAATTACTGTTTACCTCCACCTATGCGTCTTGACTCTGCTCAAGGAGTAGCGAATAATAGTACGTTGTGAAGGAAACAGGATTCAAATTGTGACAGAGGTTTGGAAAATTCGAACACCCATTTCTTTACAGGTGCACCCTTTTCTTGCTTTTAGATGTAAGACGTATACCCTCAGATTAAAAGAATAGGCTACTTTCAACAAGCTAAATTTCATTTTAATTTTACCAGTCAGTTACTTTCAACATTTACCTATCATATTGCTCATATTTTAACGTTTGTTAGTTGTAATAATTGACCGTTGACTGCGGGCAGTTTAAAATAACGTGCACTTCATCTAATCCCCAATATAACGAGTGTTGGTTAAGTTTCCATTTTTTTCCATTTTATAAGTTCTTATATCTTTAAGCCACTCTTGGTATAAACTTACAGTAAACAAAGGTCGAGCCTTTTGAGGATAAAGTGTACCTAGGAGTGCCAATAAAAATGAGAAGAAAACGATGCTAAGTGTTTTCCTTATTATTGTAATTGCTAATTGGCTTAATGGCATATTCCTCTCTACCCAAACCATTGCCGGCAGATCTAAGTATGTGATCTTAGGAATTATGACACCGATAGCTATTCACTGAGGATCGATGAACTGTAATAGATGACAACCAGAGACGATTGGCTTTGGAAATTGATGACGATAATAATAATAAATCGATATCGATTGACATCGACTGGACATCGACTGTTATCTATTTTTATCGATTATCGACTTCAACGACTTATCTGACCAGGATGCTGCTTTTGTCGATTCTCTTCTTTCAGGGAAACAAATTTTTAAAAGTCTTTAACACCCAGGGACTTGGATCAAGAAATGTAGTGTTGAAACTGGGAGTGAAACCGTCAAGTGTGACCATCAGAATTAAGGCTGTTGAGAGTTTTTTTCTGTTGTTTATTTTCTGCGTAAGGTTGTTGTAACTTTTGAGACTGTGGTTAAGATCGCGTTTGTGAGCATTTTAAAGAAGGTTAATAGAGAACGGTTTCTTTACCTTGATGCCGTTTATTATGCTGCAAAACGGTGTTGTAACTTTGAGGTCTGTGAAATGAACCGTAAAATGTATTTGAATGCAATCTTTTAAGTCTTGGAATTAAAGTATCAAGCGTGACCATCCAAATGAAAGCTATCAGAGAAAATTGCTTTGTCGTCAGTGCATCCGTACCTTAACATTTTCAGGAATGTAATTTAGGATCACTTTAGTTTACGATTTGGAACAAGTTTGTAACACCGCCTATCACCTTTGCAATCATTTTGTCTCGTACTGTTTTACGTATTGAGGGAAAATGCGCAGTAATTAAAGATTTGAACATAATTTAAGAGTTAATTAGAGATTTGGGCATCATGCCGATGTTTTGCAACTATAACACCGACCATGAAAATTGAGCGTTATGTACTTTGTCGCAGGTAATTTTGTTTCAGATTTGATTTAAAGCGACGAGGTTTAGCCTTTTTCAAACAAAATCTAGGTTTTGGACATATATGGAACGACAAGCAAATGATGTAAGCGACTCTGTTATGACCAGTTCTGAGCGTGCTTTTATTCTACACTAAACAAGAATAAGTTATTAATAACCTTTTCACTTCTAATATCAAACACTCGCTTAAGTAGTATGGGCCTAGATTTTGAATCCTTGACGAAACCCTAAAATGTGACAATTAAGCAATTAATTCAAAGGAAAGCTACTGACTGAGTTGGCCCTGTACTTTCGTAGATATTTTGGGGAAAAATTGTTTTGATCTTTGGCGCTGTGGGAATCATAAGGTCAAATAAAAGAAAATATTTTTTTCCGGGTTCATTGGATTTATTGTCCTGTTTAAATAGCTGTGTATAGCACTAAGATACATCAGTGTTGACCCCAACTGCAATTGAGGACGTTGTCCGCAGCCATGAAGAGAATTATTTTGCTTCTTTTCTGCCTCGTGTTAGCCCGCGTGGTGAAAGCTTTAGACACCACCGATAAAGGTAAACGGTTGTAGTTTTCTTTCAGTGTTTTTAACATTATAACATATGTTAACATTATATGTGATAGGAAACCTTTCTCGAATTTTAGGAATTTTACAAACTATTTCCAAAAATTTAAAATTTTAAAGCTCCAAAAAAGGAGGCTTTTATTCCAGGCAAATTGTCATAATCATCTATTAAAGTCGAAACTTATGCATGTCTTACTGGCTGCACTGCGTTTCCACTGCAGAGGCAGTTGCGTGGCTTTCTGCATTCCTTTTTTTTAAAAAATGCCTAGCCTTGGAAGTAAATAATTACCGTGTGCCTCCCTTTTGATAATATTAGGATATTAAAGGCAAAGAGATTGCATTAGCTGAGCTCAGTTTCTAAGCGAATGATTAGAATCATGTGGAACTGTTGGCGACGTAATGTTTGCGTCCAATATCTTAAAGTGTTAGATACTAGTGAATGTTTCAAACCCCATCTTCAGTATCAACATGCATCAAGATGTCAACATTATATTGCGCCAATATTTCGATCAGATAAAGCATCTTAATGAACCAGAGCCGTTACTGATCTAGAATTATCTAGTGAAAGCTTAAACCCTGAAATAAAAATCTAACGGCAAGAGTAAAGAAAAGCTAACGAGAAAACTAAACGTACTATTTTGTGCAAAGAAATTTGAACTCAACTGACCGTCGCCAAAAATCTGAGCTTTGGTAACACGTGTACAATTCCCCGCTTAGAAATCTTAATGTGCTAGAATCAAGGATCGTGATTAGTCATGAAAATGCTGAACTAGGCAATGAAGAGTTTTGAGATCTTTTTACCTCCAAAAAAAAAAAAAAAGAATAGAATACCCGGCTTAGCCATGCAATTCAGTTTGCAGTATTCTTCAACAATGAATCTAGTTTCATTTCGTGCAGTCAAAATTCGTGATTTAACTACATTGAAGTGAACCCGTTCTTGCCGCTCTGTTGTCGTTCTCAAACATCCAAAGCGGAAAAAATTCCTGAGGAACGTCACAAAAGGCTTTCAGACTATTCTCTCAAGACAGTTGTTTGTATAAAAGCAGTATCTTAGATTACATTTGTTATTATTCGACGTTATCCATGCGATGGTCATTTAATTGGCACCCCTTTGATCCCTAGGTCTTAAGTTTTGCGGTTTGTCATGGTTACATGTTTAAACCAATCAGCATATTTTTCCGCTTTGGAAAACAATAGACTGTTATCCGTAGTGTTTTATTAAGTGCCCCGGGGGCCTGAAAAATTCCGCTTTCACTGAAATGGTTCTTTTAATGCGAGACGATAACTCGGTTCTTTTTGAAGCACGGCGAATTGTTCCTAATAATTCACGAACTGTTCACTAATCATTCTTTATTTCATCCAAAAGTTTTGAAAGCCTAATTAATTGAACCGACCCACGTTGATTTTATCGTTATCCCGTGTGAATACTCACTTCTACAACACACCTTTTTTCGCGAGTAATCATTGAATTCTTCCATGAACTAATGTCAGCAACAAAAGGGACTGGCAGTTGTTTAGCAAAACTGAGGCAAAAAGAGAAAGGAACAATGCTTCCCATACAAAAGAACGCTCAAACACAAAGTTCACAGAATCCAATTTTATTTGGTTCAACGTAAAGCTCCGTAGTTTTCAATTTAAAGGTCATACTTCACTTTAGATGTCATCCACAGTCTAAAAAGTTGTATCACTGTGTACAATATCAAAAGCAGCACCACGGCAAGAAAATGTTGGAACAGTTAACTAAGGGGCCGATTACATGGCAAATTTCAGCCCGGGCTGAGATTTCATCTTGGCTTCCTGAACAAATCTTTTAAAAAAGACGTTTGGGATTACATGAAGAGAGTTTCAGCCCGGGCTGAATCCAATCCGGGCTGAAATTTCCAGCCGGTTTGTGAAACCGTGCTGGAAATTTCAGCCCGGTCAAACGAGCTGAAAAACCTCACGTATAATCGCATTAAAATTTCAGCCCGGGCTGAAATATGAACTTGGGCATGCGCACCTCATCAGTTGTGCACGACAAAAGCAGGTAAAACGCTTTATTGCAAATTTTCTCCCCCCAGTTGTAAACATTGCACCCGGGCTGAAATTCGCCATGTAATCGCAAAAAAATTCCAGCCTGGTGGGCGGTCCGAAATTTCAGCCCCGGCTGAAATTCGCCATGTAATCGGCCTCTAAGTAATGGGGCAACTCATTCCGGGGTGTAAAAGGGATGAGGACTAGACGATTTCAATGCGGTGGGAGAGGAGGCAAGAAGAGCGCAAAGCTTCTTCTTCCCCTTCTCTATCCTTCTTGTTTCTCTTGCCCAAATTATCCTCATCAGTGATTCAGAAATACAGGTGTAATTAAGAGGTAGAGCTGTGGGAGGGTTGTACCCACAACCCACAATTCTATTCGACAATTCTATTCAAACGAGGTCTCGCTGTTGACCTACTTTGGCACATACTCACTCACTGAGTCATTCATCCGCTGACTTAAAAAGTTTGGTTCTTTAGAAGACCCGACTGACCAGACCCCTATTGATGGAGAAGAAGATGAGCCAGATCCAGATCCATTTCGAGGTAGGAATAGAAACAAACTCATTCTTCAGCTCACTTGCTTGTTTATCCAACCACCTACGGTATAACTTGTATGTTTTAATTTGATAGAATGCCGTATGAAAATAAAAAGTTTCAATTCATCAATCCACCCACCCACCCATCCATCCATCCATCCATCCATCCATCCATCCATCCATCCATCCATCCATCCATCCATCCATCCATCCAACCATCCATCCATCCATCCATCCATTAATTTATCAGTCCATCAATTCATTTATCCACTCGTCCAACTACCCACCTACCAGTCCATCTATCCATTCATCTCGCCTGCACATGCAACCATCCACCTTACCGGCCTTCCATCCAACCAGAGAGTGGCTGCTCAAGGGCTTTCAATAACTTGTTCTACGTATTAAGCAAACGTTACTCCATTGACACGAAGTTTCGCTCACTCCCTCAACCGTTTTTCTATGTTACTCACGCACGCACTCACTCACGCAATGAATCATTTATCCGCTGACTTAAAAAGTTTGATGCCTTAGAAGACCCAACTGACCAGACCCCTATTGATGGAGAAGGAGATGAGCCAGATCCAGATTCACTTCAAGGTAAGAATTGAAACAAACTCATTCTTCAGCTCACTTGCTTGCTTATCCATCTATCCAACCACCTAAAGTAAAACCTGTATGTTTGAATTTTCGATAGAATGCGGTATGAAAATAAAAGATTCAATCATTAATTTATCAGTCCATCAATTCATTTATTTACTCGTCCAACTACCTACCAGTCCATCCATCTATTAATCTATCAGTCCATCATTCATTTATCAATTCGTCCAACTACCAACCGTCCGTCCTTGCCATCCTTCCCTCCTTCTGTCTTTCTATCCATTCTTCCGTCCATCTATTAAGACATTCAGAACTTCAGTTAACGGACAGCCTTCATTCCATTGGTTTTGCACTGTAACAAAAAGTGTGGATAAGGTGTGGATAAGCACATGTATCAAGGTTGTGCTCTACATTTTTCCCACAATCAGCAGATGAGGCTACGAAGTATGAAGACGAACTTATGGAAGAAACGATGAATCAGGGAGCATCTGAAGGAACGGACGGTGACGAGACAGCCATGAGAGCCCCAACGGACAAAAAAGAAACCTCCAGTGATGAAAATGGTAAGGTCAATTTCATCATCAGGGGTGCACGTGTGCATTGGCAGCATATTTATTAAACAGCCAATCAACCTATCCATCAATCGATCGGTAGTTTGGTTGACCATGAATCATTTATTCTAAATAGATCAATCGATGATTAGTTGATTAAACAAGCACTCAGTGAGTCCGTAATACAACCCGACAATGACAAATATACAAAAAAAAAAAAACGCAAAAAATAACTCCTATTTTTCCAAGGCAGGCAGAAATGGGTAATAGTTTTTTTATACTGGATGTCCAGTGAGAAAACAGGCGGTGTATGTTCTTGAATAGGTTCTTATTTTTAATTTGGCAGATCCTGCTTAATGCAGGCCATGATAATGGTATAGCTTTATTTAAACACGAAAAACTGACGGGCAAGAAATGCTCGTTGCAGACGTGTAAGTGTATGTGAAGCTATAATAGGAAAACTATAAAAGCCCTTAACATGTGTGTACCCAGTTATAAGATAAAACATTGATATTCAGGTATGTATTGCCTTGCTGGAGCTTCCACTTAACACAAGGGAGAATTCACATTTACCTTCGAACTAACACAGAAGTTACAGTTGGAGTGGACATGTATTTAATCAGCAGATACACCATCAGATTTATACTCTGCACAATGATCGTAAACTTCCAAAATGAAGGAATTTATTATCAATAGCATTTAAGACGCACAGAAACTGACGTCAATTTGTTTTTTTACAATATGCAAAACAAGCTTTTTTAAACTAAAATAAACTTTGGGAGCAAGTTACTATAAAACTAACCTTTATTCCGTTCCAAGATGTGCTCACGTCCACTCAATGATTTATCTGAGTCCGTGCAAATTCGCTTTCACCTGCTTCGTAGCACGAGTCGGCTACTGGTTCCTGCCATTCAAACATTTTTCTTTCAAACTAAGACAAATATTTTCTCTTTTTGCCTCGTAAATTAGGCATGATCAATCGATTAAAATTTAAATTTCACCGACTGACGATTGTGTCCTTATTGAACATTCCAGTTTTAACATGCAGGTTCTGTCGAAAAGAGTTCAAAATTTACCCTTCAGACCGAGACAGCTTGCATCACATGTAACGTCATTTTCATTTTATTGTAAACGGCCCTATTTACAATAAACGAGAACTGATCAGCACAGGAGAAGTCGCTCAGTCGTTGTAAAAAAAACTATGCCGGGAAGAAAAACTATAGAGGAATAATTGGTATATAGTCTGCACGGTAAAACGTTGCTTTCAATCCTTATTAAATCACAATTTTTTATTCGATTCCCAGAATGTCACCAAGCTCTCGGCATGGAAAGCGGTGCAATCTCGGACGCACAAATTAGTGCCTCTTCAGAATTTAATGCTGATCATGCCGCCATACAGGGAAGACTTAACTTTCAAGAAACTTCAAAAAAATCAGGATCATGGTCAGCTCGCACAAATGATGCTAATCAATGGCTACAGATTGATCTGGGTAATCAGCTCACTAAAGTAACACGTCTAGCATCTCAAGGAAGAAACTATAACCCCAGTTGGCCCTACGGAGCTCACAGCCAGTGGGTAACCAAATACAAAGTACAGTATAGCAATGATGGATCGAACTTTCAGAACTACAAGGAGCAAGGACAAAGTGCGGAAAAGGTGAAAACAGTTTATTTCACCGAAATATTCCTCTGGCAAAATGGAACTGAACACAGTTAATTACTTAAAAATAAGTTATGACAAGTTCAAAGTACGATTCAATTATGCTCAATAATAATTGAATTAGATCAACTATTAAAGGTCATACGAGTCAATTTCACCACTTAATTAAATCGCAAAACGCGACGTTGCTCGGAATACTTTCACGGTTTCGAATTGACTGAGGCGTAGTAAGGTAATAATGGAAACGTACTTTGAGGATAGTCAGTAAAGAGGAAATATGTATTACCGTGGAGGTGGAACAAAAAGCGCTAAAATAAGTAGCTTAATAATTTTTCCTTTTATTGCCTTAGGAATTCGCTGGAAACACAGACCGGGATACTGTTGTCTCTCATGACCTAAACCCACCAATCACTGCACGTTACATCCGTTTTCGTCCAACAGCTTGGCATGGTCACATCTCAATGAGAGTGGAGCTCTATGGCTGTAAAGGTACCAAAAATTTTCCTCTTTCAATATTTAGGGTATAATTCCCTTTTTTTCTTTCAATTCTTTTCCATCACGAAAAGTCAACAATTAATTAACTTTACGATAATGATGTTTTAAACTGACTTTTAGGGTTCATACTTTTGGTGCCAGAGGCTTTCCTCGCCCGCTCAAACACGCGCAAACTTTAGTGTCTTACTTAAAAGCGCGCGAGAGAAACCTCTGGCACCTAGGGTAGTGGGTTCAGGTCTCCACCTAGTGTCGTCTCACAATTGAATTTACTAGGAAGATGAACACTGATTGCTGCTGGTCAAAATTACCTTCTTGCTCTTTCAACCGAAAAAGGGTTTGGTTTCGCAGGAAAAGATCTGACTTCTAACTTCTTTAGCCGCAAATTATTTACAGATACAAATGCAATTCATTAATAGTCACTTGTTTGTCTTAATTAAACTGAAAAGAAAAAAAGTGACATTTCAAAGCGTGAGAAACAACAACTTTCTGTAATAGCATGGATTATGACGGTGTTTTTTTTTTTGGCCGAATGTAATTTCCACAGATGGGGAACGTTACACCTTGGTAGTGAAGAAAACAAACAAAGGAAAATAAGCACAATTAAGAAATAAGCACAGATTACTAAGGATTACTATTATCACTTAATATTATGATGCTTTTTATTTTGCAGGCCTACCCACTCATCCAGGTAAGAGCATGGTGACTTGTTAATTACAGTTAAGTCCGAATAATAAAAGGAATAATTACTAACTAAAATTGCCTCTACTAATCCCCAGTAAAATACATTCTAGGTATAAAGCATACCACTACAACTTCAATGCATGTCATTTATTTTTAATGCTACTAACCCACCTCAAAGCAAGTCAGCTAGTGATAACTGTTGCCGACTTATATACTCGAGCAAATACGGTGTCTTAAAAACATTATTTTTATGGAATCCTCATGTATAAATTTTGTCTTCTTAGCGTAGACCGCTAACATTTTTCTTTGCCGGAGCATTAGACGCAATAGCCCCTGTTAAGAACGATGCCTTCTTCTCTTACTACGCATACGTTTTGCCCATCGTTTGTCTGCTCCGAGATAATCGAATTTCTTAACGACGGTGCCTACTAATACAAAGGATTTTTTGCACGTTTTATGTCTATGTGGGAAAAGCAGATGTTTTAAGGGCTTTCGGAAAACAAAAAGAAAATTGGGGGGAACCAAGTATTTTTTTAGAGATAACTGAGCTTAAAAGGTGGAAATAAAATGTCATACAGTGTTCTGTATTTAAATCCTTTTTTAGAATTATGGTTGTTTAAATATCTTTGAAAAATGCGTGGTTATCCACGTTTTGCTTTTCAGATTCCAAGAACTCTAATTAAGATCTGCTTTTTCCCCATAGCCACAACCCTAGCAAAAAATACCTCTGTATTAGGAGGCACCGTTGATATCTTTTTTTTTTTTTTTACTTACGAGTTGTTTGTTGCAGAGGTTAATGTCACTTGTGGTGAGAACGAGATGTGGATCAGCATTCCAAAGCGTCTTCTTCCTGCCCTGGACAGAGAACATCTTCGTCTCTCTGATGTCAATTGTGGAGCCACAGAAACCAGAACCCACTACATTCTTTACACAAACTGACGGAATGCCACACAATCAGCAGGCACACCAAGAATTTCGTCTGCTACATGAACAAGGTGGAGGAGATCCCCGTGGAAGAGCATCAGATCATCACACGTGTGCGTGAAGTGGAAATCCCCTACAGCTGTTACTACTCCAACATGGGAGTGGTTTCCGCTGTAGGTTTGCAAGTCAAGAGTAAGAAGATTGTTTTCTCCAAGAAAGGATATGGAAGATTCGTGCTGGAAATGAAGATTTTCCCAAGTGCCAGTTTCCAATACGAATACAAGAAGAAAGATTTCCCAGTGATGTTGCCTCTGAGAAAGATATTGTACGTCGAAGTAAGTGTAGATACCGAAGACAGACGCCTGGAAATTTTGGGAGAAGAGTGCTTTGCCACACCGGATTCTGATCCCAACAAACCGGGATTGAAATACACGTTCATCAAAGACGGGTAAAGACCGATCATTCTTTGTCTCTTCGGTTATTGATTTGTCTTCCCCTAAAAGTACCTGTGAATCATTGCTAAATCTACCTAGAGGCAGTGTAGCTGAGTGGTCTGAGAAAATGGGTGAAGGGAGACTGTAAGGCTGTCAAACGTTTTTGGCATTTTGCTGCCAAAAAATCCTCATCCTTATCTGTTTTCCTTTAGGTGTGCGGTAGATGACACCGTTAACTTCATTCCAACACCAGACAAACGCAAGCAGAGGTTTAGCCTGGAGGCCTTCGCTTTCATAGGTGATCATCAGTTCGTCTACATGCACTGCAGGGTGAAGATTTGTAACGCTTCGGATCCCAACTCACGCTGCGCGCAAGGCTGCATTCCACATCGAGGTAAAAGATCCCTCATGACTTTGGATCAAGAAACGAAGGATGAAGAATACAATTTGGCCCAGGGACCGTTCATGCGTTTAGAAGACGAAACACAGCTCGATGAAACGGTGAAAGAAATGCACGATGTAGAGAAAAGCGGTATGTTTCTAGTGGTAGAGTGTACAAGTGTCGAAAATTGCTGAATTAAGTAATGTGATAATCGCGAAAGAAAGTGTTGAGATAGTAACTTACTTCGTTCGTCAATTTTGGTCCTCTTGAAAGCATTGGTGACATGCAAAGGGCCTTGAGCAAGCTGTCAGACCCACGCGTGTGGGAGAAGAGGTTAGAGATTTTTCAATCGAGAGTACAAATCAACAACATTGAATTAAAGTCTGTTTCTCTAAAAGTTGACAATGCGCCAAATGACAATCTCTTATTCGAGCCTACTTCAATGCAGCCAGCATGTGAAGGCGTAATGCAGCAGCAGAGACTACAACAAAACAACCCAATCGTCTCTCTGTATTAGTGTGATTACAACTGAGTTTCTTTTTTAACAGACTAAATCGAACGACGGCTTTAAACAAGAGATCCCAAATTGCTCCTTTTTTGCATTTTGGAGGGAAAGAAAATTGCTGGCGTGGTCTTGTTGAAGGTTTTTTTGGGACAAAGAAATCACGCACTTAAAAAAGGTTGAGGAACTAACTGACCCTTGACTTACCCGAGGCTTTCTCAGCAGTTCCTTTGCAATCTAACGGTTCAGTATACTGTAGACGCCTCCAAATCTTGTACTCGTAGTAATAGTTGTAGGCGGGCCAAGTGTTCTCTTGACAAAACAAAACTAAACATAGATTGCTCTTTTCTTACAGCTAAGTTCCCCACCCTGGTGGCTGCAATGGCCATGGTGGCCGCAGTTTGCATCATGGGAGTGTCGTACTTCGCCTGGGACAGGAGAAAGCAAAAAGCTCTTCGTGACTACCAACGGCTCACTGTTCCATCTGATTAGTAGTGACTGAGAGGAAAGTCTCCGCTTCAGTTTCATAATATCTTACATGAGCGATAGAATAGGTGGTTTTGTAACACTTAGAGATTACTAAATTTTGTTTCTTTGCAATGTAATAGCCCTTTGCATTTTTTCTTTATATCTGTCGAAAGATTTGCGTTTGGCTCAAAGCGTAGAGAAAGAACAATTGTGAAGGAGTCGGTATCCATAGTGGAACAGAGCTCTGTAAAATTCGAAGGCTGGTTTCCTTCCTTTTAGCCCTTTCCTCTCTTGAATGTAAAACATATTGCTACAGGTTACAAGAAAAGGCATAGTATTACTTCAATGCTGGTTCAGCTATTAACGAAACTTACCTGTCCTTTTGCTCATGGTTGTAACTTTTGTAAGTTTTAATTTTGTAGGTTGATTGCGGAGGAGTTTGATGCATGTTGCACGTAGTTCTCAAAACCTAGTAGCGAAATGTATGCGTTGCTACTAAGGGCAGCGACAGGCTAGAAAGTATTCATATGCGACAACTAGAATGACTCTTAGTGCTCGATATAGAACTTTTCACACATAAGAGGCCAAAATTACCGATAACTTGTATTTTTATGCAAGAGCTTGGTAACTAGCCATCCTGCACATGCCAGTAACGCCAGTTACCTGGCAACGAACACTGATGCCTTAGTTGTCAACTGAACTGTCTCACAAACTAGGAAAAGTAAATTATCGACGACAAGACTATCGCGTTTGGAAAACTGGAAACTGTTTTGTAGAGTTTGTTATCGATAACTTGCATCACACAATGTGTTTTATGATAGACAGAAGAAGAAACAACTAAATAGTTGTCAGCAACTATTTCCCTATACTGTCGAGGGCCTATGTATTCTAGTTTTTCAATTTTTCTCGTTTTTGTATCACCAAATACACACAAAACAAGAAAGACACACAAGGCCTTGCAAGCGATGAGGTGTAGAAGTGTAACCTTCTCAGCGGTCAAACGCAAAAAGCAACGCCACTTCCGTTTTTCAGAGCCTTGAAGTTTGAACCAATTCAACACGCTTACAAGCTTGACGTTTTTATGAAAGCAATGCAAAACTATCCCGGCAAACCAAATTTCGCGCCGGCAAAACTTGTGGACACATACTCAAGGTACAAAGCTTAAGTTTTCAGAAACAGCTTTAAGTTTCGCACTTAAAGTGGGGCTTTCCACATTTGTCTTTATTTTTCTCTGCAAAATTATGGTGGGCACTGCGCACGCATCGTACGTTTGACCGCTGTGAAGGTGTTACCAAGACTCATGTGACAAAGAACAACAACAACAACATGCAAACGTAATTAAATGAAATAATAAACAAGGTCTCCGAGAAAATAGTTGCTTATTCTGATTTGCCAGCCGTAGCCATGCGGTAGAGGTCGTGGTGGTGGGGGGTTATGTATGCCATTTGGTTTCCCTTTCAATGATAAGACTCTCCGACAAAGAGGAAAGAACGAGGGACATTTATTGCCTTCAATGGTGCTTAGTTGACCCTCTGTTTTGACACGCAAAACTTCTTTAAGATATAAGCGCACTTATTAAAGATATAAATACAGGTAGTGAAGGTAACGCTATATCCATTAATACTTCAACAAGTGAACGTAATGAAATTCACAAAAAAGTAGATCAATCGAACACAATCAAACGGACGACGTTCGATTAAATTCGATCACTTCGATTGAGTTTGGACTACTTCAATAATGGACCGGAACTAATTGATAACTTCTAGTATGGAAGTTGTAAGCTTGTCTCCTCTTACTGAAGACAGTTTAGTTTTGCCAAGTATTAAAGAAGTATCGGAAGAAAACCGAGTCTTTTTGAAAGATTAAATGTAGCTGTAATAGAGCTGTATGTCAACCAGGGGACAGTCAAGCGAACACATCGACCATAATAGAGCGTTATCCACGGATTGAATTCGATTGCGTTCGATTACCGAACGTTCGAGTGATGGCAATAATTAGTCTCTTTTGATTGCGTTTGAGACGACATTATTTTCCGATAATGTCGTCTCAAATGCTGGAAGAGACAGTAAGGAAAGTCATCCCTTCAGCATTTTCCTCGCGAAATCACTTTGTCCGATCGATTCGATCCGCGCTAACCTCCCTCACAACGCTCTACCTGTATTTTTCTCAGTCATGCGCGAAACGTCTCCCAGTTTGTCGGTTGGCGTTTTGCTACACGGGTCGTGTCGACCCGTGTCCGATCGGGTTGATCTGCCGACATTTCTACCCTTCCTCATATTAAACTTTCTACCTGTATTTTTCTCCCACGAGATTACTTCCGATGGGAAGGGTGGCGTTTTGCTAGACGGGTTGCGTGATCGAGTCGATCCGCCGATATTTGTACCCTCCCTCATAACGCTGTACCTGTATCTGAGCCTCCCGCGAGATGACTTCCAGTGATACAGGTGGTCCACTACCTTAGTCGACCCGATTCAGTTCGGGTGTATTGGACAACCCTCAAAATTTGCTTTCTAGATCTGCTTTCTGACGTGTTGTCGTTCTTCGTTTTGACGTGGAAACAGATCTTTGTGGAAGGTTCATAAAATTGGCTTACAGTAGCTTCAGAACAAATGTTTAAGTTTAGATCATCTCACCATAGAGAGACTCTGTTACCGGTCCATTAAAATTGACCCCACCGTAATAAATAACGATCAAAACTGTAGGAAACGCTCTAAATCGGCAAACTGGGAGCGAATCGGGAACACTCCGATAAAAATTTAATACGTAACAAAAATGAAAACCATTCGAATGCTTAACCCGAAAAATCGCCTTTCTCTCTATCTTGAAACTGTTTTTCGAATAATTATAGAGCAACCAAAGCAGGAGCTTGGTCGACCCTGACAACACAGGGACCGCCTGGCATAGGTTAAAGTGAGGGAGGGCGGGTGGGGGGGGGGGGTAACTTGATCGCACAAGTGTGAAGGAGGTGAGGTCGGGGGCAGCATCACGGGAAAACTTGAAATTTCTGTCTTCTTAAGTAACTATGTATTGAGAGCGTCCAAGTGTGAGAAAAGTTGGCTGTTTATACCTATCATATTGACCCATAAGAAAAAGACGAAAACTGTAATTTAAGTCGTATCCGACAAGGTACGAACCTCGACGTATTTGCATTTAAGACTTCAAACTCAAAAACGTTTTTCTTGAAACTTGTCTATGCAAACCTGTACAATTTATTATCACTTTACAGAATACGGCCAACAGATAAAACTGGGCTAAGTGTAGTGAACAATATATTTCACTAAAGTCAGTCTGTTGGTATGTCCTGACTGACGAACACCTTATTTGACATCGCTGGTTAGAGCCAAAGAAATCTTTCGGCAACTGTCCTAATCACAAAATTTCCGTGCACTGAGAAGCTTAAAGACGTAACGTTGATTTTCGACGAATATCAATATCTGAAGACAGAACTGACAGCCCGTCAGCTGCCCCGATCCCTGGGCCAGACGAAAACGAGAGTCTACAAAAGCTCAAACTCTTTTTAAAAGAGCAGAAGAGAGTCAAAAGAGTTCACGAGAACTAGAGTTTTACCTTCATTTGACTGTAATCAAAATCTGAGCAGGTTCAAACTCTTCGAGAGTCCCCTAGAGCGCACGTACGTTTCAACTAATCAAGTCAAACAAGAGCAAGGCTTGGAAAGTATTCCGTTCTTGTTTGGTCCATATGAAAATTAGATCTAACTGGGGAAAACTAAACACTTGTTAACCCTGAAAATAATGTATTTTCCAACTTTTTTCATTTATTATTTTTAATGGCACCAAAAAGTGGGGAGGGGGGCGCTAAAGCCCCCTCAGCCCACCCCTCGCGCGGTCCCTGCAGCATCACTTTCCATTCTAAACAGCAGTAATGAATTTAGCTCAAAAACCCCTTGAAATAGTAACATGTCAAATTCTTACGTTTTGAGTCCTGTTTTTTCTAATGTTGAAATTATCTTCTTTAGAGACAGTGATAACGCTGCTCGCGCAATGGCTTCCTGATGACGACTGAGATGCATTTTGTCGACCATTTCGTCCATCTGCAGGTGTCAGTTCATCGTCGAGATCATTGAAAAGGTTATTAGCGTTGTCAACTCTGTTGTCTCCCCGATTTATAGGTTGCTGCTCGTCATTGTTATCCTGTCTTTTGAGATAGCAGTAGATGATCAAAGGACCCGAAACAGCAAAAATTGATAGAGCTCCAAATAAGAAATAAAACATCTTGTTTAGGCCATCTGCAAATGTACGACAAAAAAAAAATCGTTAGTTGATATCAAGGAAAAAAGCAATGTTATGCGATGCGATGTTGACTCGTTGTTTCCCTTGTTATTTTGATAGATTTTCAATTCTAGTCATACTAGAAGTAGTATTACTGTTTTAAATAAGATTTTGTAATTTTCCGAGTGTAGATTATTGTTATTACTTTTATTAGCATTGTTTGTAAGCCCTTAGCAATTCAGTTTTATACTGTCATTGAGGTATTAATAAACCATCTATCATCTATCTCTACCTTCTTAAGCGGCATTTCTATTGTCATGACTTTTAATTTTGGTGCGATAGTTATTAAATGCAATGTTGAATAACATCTATATTCTTAGCGTCATTTTTTATAGTTTTTAAGATTGTAAATATAGTTTTTTCGCTTAGTTTTAATGATGTATGTAGAATTTTAATCCAGGCCCCTATGGATACCAGCCTACGTTGCTTGCTATCTCATCTATCCCTATTTTCAGTTACTCTAAACATTATTAACCCTGACTATCAATATTCATAGTCATGTGTTAAAATCGAAACTAGCCTGTTCCGACCCAATTAGAACAAGTTGCCAAAAAAACATTGTGTTGCCTGAAATACTGGATTTGGACTCGTTCATCCATTATTTAAGTTCCTGTAAGGAGTTTCATTTTTTACGGCGAGAGAAATTGTTCCTCTTTATCTGAAGCCGGAGAGCGGGTTTGCCTGACGTCAGCAGATTATTATCCACTCTTACTGTGTTCTACAGTGTTATTGATCGTGCTCAATTGTGATTGCGCGGCTGTGTTTACTTGCTATGTTAAAACGAGACTTGTCTCTCACTGCTGCCTACATGAGACGTTGTGCGCATGACTGTAAATTGTCTTTTTCATCCTCATTAAACTTACAGGGTGGAACATCCGGAACTGGACAACCATCAGGACATGCGCAATTGTGGGTAAGAAGGAATTCCTGAAGAAAAAATTCATAACAACGTCACCCTTGTCTTGACAGTTGCACAACAGATTCCTGCTATGCGCCCATACTACACTAACTTAGCAGGGCTCGAAATGTAAGGTCGCAAATGTGCAACTTGCGACTGGTTCGAGGACATTTGCTCCTAAAAAGAATAACTTAGGAGCAAAGTTGCTCCTTCAACTTTTGGCCCATTTTCATAATAAATCCATTTTCTGCTCCTTGTTAGGCTGAATTTGCTCCTAAAATTTTGGACCTAGGAGCAGAATTGCTCCTGGGAAAAAATTTAAGACGGATTCCGCTCAACGTTCGAGCAATAAGTGCAAAAAATATTTACCAAAAAACTACTCATAGCATGGTAACATTTTAAATGCTATTTGAAACATCTCACTCTAGTTCACTTGCCCAAGTGACCCCGCGATGAAATTCTCAAGCATTCTCAAGAATATTAATTTCAAATTTCGTAAAAGTACGCTAAAAACGGGCGCCATTTTGTTTTGAACTGACATGAATCGTCTTTTTAATTGAAATATGGATAACTTCAAATCCAATTTTCTCTTGCGGGGTCAGCTTGGGAGCAAAAGTAACGATAAGTTCTTCTTATCTGTTCTCAAAATGTGACAGTGCTGCAAGTATTTTTTTGGTAACTTAATTTTTGCACTTACTGCTCGAACATTGAGCGGAAATTGTCTTAATTTCGAGGCCTGACACTAACACTGATTTTCTAGCTCATTACACTTGGCCAAAATAAATTATAAACCATTGGATATCACGGTTACCGAATTCACTGACATACACAGAGGAGTTTTCAGTTAAAAAAGATCCATTGTATCATTCATGACTTACCCTATCATTAATTACGTCAAACTTTGCGTCCTCTGCACTTTTTCGTGTTGCGTCACACTTAAGCTTGACTACGGCCTTCCTACAAAAATACAAAGAGCGTGAAGAAAATGTTTTCACTTAATCACCGCGTTTTCCCGAAATCTTTCGAAATTTTTTCTTTTGCCTCTTTTTTTTTCTTACCAGAAAAAAATGAATCGACGAATCGACCCCTGCTTTTAATTTTCTTTGTTTGGGCCAGCGGATTTAATTTTAACCCTTAAGCCCTAAGCCCTGATGAAAATGAAATTTCTTTTTACATGATCACTACTTGTTTGAACATTCAAGTGACGAGAAAAAAAGGAAGTGATCACTGAGGATAAGATGTGTTTATATTTAGACAAATTCTCCTCACTAGTTTCATAAGAAATGTATGGAGATCGGTAATGAGAACATGCATTTTTATGTCAGGGCTTGAAGGGTTTAAGTGTATCTTCCCCTCAAATCCATTGCCACTGCATGAGGCGGAATATCTTTTTTTGCATATTTGTTGGCCAATATAAGAAGATACGTTTTGTCTTTTGTTTTGTTTTGTTTTACTCTCCCTTCTATCTATATCTGGCATAGCGAATGCCAAGCCTTTTGGCCAACCCAAGAAATTTTCATCGTCTTTTTATGTATATCAAGTTAACCAAACATCAAAACTTTTAATGGCTAATTTATTTCAAACAAGATCCGATTTAGCGCTGGATTTTCGAATGCGTTAGCTACCTGAAGCATTCTTTAAAGTAGTTAACAGTTTAATGGCTCTTTTAAGTTCCGATGGGAAATGACTCACAAAACACCAAAATAAATAAATGAATAAATAAACCAATTGTAATATTCATAAAATAAATAGTAAAATGCGTATCGTTCGACATAGGCAACTACATACTGTATGTTGGAATATTCCATTTGTGGTGTCATGGTTTCTTTGTCGAAACCACAGCTCTCTGTGCTTTGTTTTCCAATGTTTATATAATTCGAGGGATTTTCACTCCACATACAAATCTGAAACAAAATTCAAATGTTAGAAAACATAAGTAAAAGACTGTTATCGATTACTAGTCAATTTGACCGGTAACTGCCTTTATCTCTGTTTATCGACTTTTATAAGATATACCAACTCTACAAAATGTTAGCGTTAACTACGAAGGAAGGAAGGCTCTTGTGGGACACCTTAGCTTCGTCTGTGACAATACTTCTCCAATACCTATATATATAGTTCCCTCCGTATAAGACGCCAAAAATGAATGATAGTTGCATTCAAAAAGGAAGCGTTCGCCGTTTCCGGTTCTTCAACTGGGGTACTTCAAAAGAGAAGACCTAGAAAAATCTAAGGATTTTAGCTGTAAAAGAATCGTCTGGATAAGACACGCGCGTAAACTCATCTTAGTCTTGTTAGGTTGCATTCGACTATAGTGAAGAGACGCCGCAAGACCTTTTTTTTTATAGAAGGAACCGGCATTTTCAACAGTTGTAATAAAACGTACAGCTACATCACCATCGCTACATTCACTGGTTTGTGGCGGTCCCATGAAAAACGGCCTGCAAGGGTTATAGCTGAACTTGTTTTTCTCTGGACCTTGCGCCGTAACCCTGTTAATTAAAACAAATTCAAGGTAATGCTGAGTGAATCCGATGTCACGGATTAAGCCTTTAAGCCCCAATAGTGATCAGCATAAAATTTTACCCTCAACATATTAGTGCATTATACCAGTGCATTACCGGGAATGCAGCAAAGGTGGAAGTAAGAGGTGCACTCGGCCACAGGCAGGCTACAAGGCCGGGAATGAACAACATGGAGTACGGCTGCTCCCCACTGGGTGAAAACTTAGCCAATCGAAAGGTTAGTCGTCCTAGCCTTTCGTTAGGCCTTCGTAACGGTTCGCCACCAAGATCTAGTGGTTCCTGCTGACCGACCTGGCAGTGCCAACCACAAGAACGTGACGCCTCTACCATTGAATCACGTGAATAACAGTAAACTATCTAATATAGCTAAATAAGGGATGTTTAAAAACCTTGGTTTTCCATCATCTCTTTGTAGTGGAGCTAGGTTGTAAGTCTTCCCATTTGGATCGTAGCAAACGCAGTTATCAGTGGATCGTCCTGCCATGTTAGAGGGTGGTGTGTTATCGGCAGACGGTGCTACCATGTTAGAGGGTGGTGTGTTCTTGTTGCCATCAGCTCCTTGGCTTCTTAAGGTAGACAAAAAGGCCATGCACACAAAACACCTCATCCAGATCAACGAGGACATGGTTCTACTTCCACTAAAGAGGATTGACAGACACACTTGGAACTAAGGTTTCGTGCTCGTGATATTACTTACAAGAGTAACTTTGAAACTATGAAAGAGATTACCGGTCTTTATTTTTTGCCTGAAAATTTCGGGGTGACAGGCACTTGGTCCCTTGGTTTAATGCGAAAGAATTACCTCCAATAGAGTGATAGCATGACACACCCAAAACATGATGACAGTCCAATTATGAATTGAACTAGAAACACGTGTTTTGCAGAACCTCGCCAAGCTCGGGCAAGGGTGCACCACAAAATTGAGCGATGGGGGTGGGGAGGGGATAGAATTTCGGTTTAACTGGAGGTGTGGATGGGTGGCCACAATGGTCCCGAATTGGGAGTTCAGATCTACATTCTGGTTCCCAGCCGCTTGCAGGTAACTTGCATCCAATCCCCTGTCATCCTAAAATCTAATGCATATAGAAACTGGGTACGAGTTTGCGGGTTAATTTGAGCTAACTGCTGTTTGCGACTACATACGAAACTATGTTCAGCCCCCCCCCCCCCCCCACCTCTCTTCATTCTGGCATTGCTCTCTAGAGAGGATGCATATTGTCGTGGACCTGTTGTCCAAGACAGTGGTGTTTCTGTTTATTTTGGTTGGGTCAGAGTAGGTTTATTAGAAATGCAATTCAAATTCCAACTTGGAACTGCACGCATGTTATCCCCAACATTAACCCGGCTGTTTCCTTTAGATGCTGTTGTACAGTTTTTGTTCTATTTACTGGGTATCGACAAGTGTCGAGAGCTAAAATAATTTGTTATTTCTCTTGAATGGTTGAAATAGCAGGAGTCTATTACTGCTGAAGAGTGTTGCAGTACAGCTGGATTACAAAATTATTCGTTTTTACCCAAAAATTGAAATGGGACTAATACAAAATAAATCATCGGGTAAGAAATAACACTAGTCCTTTAATGTAGTTATTCGTCCTCTTTATGGAGTTAATTTAACGCCACTACAACAGTAGTTAACTCTTTGAAGGGTTATTCCAACAAAAATTCCTTAACACCAATTCCTATTAAAAATTAATATTTTAAACTGTGTTATTAAAAGACCTATAATTATAAATTGCAAGTGACAATCATGAAGTCATATAAGATTATCATCCGATTTTAACCAACCAACCTTACCAGACATGATAGGGTTAAACGTCACCAAAACAAATGCAGCTTGTAATTATTTATTTGGCAGTACAAAGGGCACAATAAAAATACCTTACTGTTACCCATGCTTGTGTTTGGCCGGAAAAATCATTTCCAGAGTTTCCTAATATTGATAAAATACTGAATTATTTGGGGGTGTCAAACGTTCGCTTTTACAATTTTTCTTGGTCAGTGGAAGGAAACAAAAGAGTATATAATGTAAGAGTAAGAGCACATAGAGTCACCTTGACAACACGCGTAATAAATAATCTCCTCGGATTCGATCAGCCTCCAACGCAAACATTCTTTGGGCTTGTCACGCGCTCCTCTCCCACATGGGGAAGGAATGGATTGCTATCGAACCCTTAGAACGTCTGCATTGGAGGCTAGGCTTCGATCAAAGAATACAACTTCCGTCAGTAAAACGAACAAGCAAACACCTGATAGCGGAGAAGTGTTGTCAGGAAACTCTCACTTGGTTAAAAACCAACTATAATCATTTTAGGCGCCTTTATTTATAATCCATAATTGTAAACAAGTGACAATGGTGTCCGAACTTGATGCGCATTGTTTT
Source organism: Siderastrea siderea (assembly GCA_964030785.1). NCBI lineage: Eukaryota > Metazoa > Cnidaria > Anthozoa > Scleractinia > Rhizangiidae > Siderastrea > Siderastrea siderea. Next base: position 46,649,841 of record OZ034967.1, on the reverse strand, counting down.
TTTACCATTCTACTTTCAATGTTCGAAAATTGTTTGCAGGTGTATTACTATGCAGATGTTTGTTTTTACCCTTGTGGTTCCAATGCCTCGAGCGAAACCAGACACTGAAGTGCAAGCAATGCGATTAGACTGCAAACTCATCGGCACAGTGACAAGAGTTTACACTTGATCATGTACACTGGTTTTTCCTAGTGTGTCGATTCAAAAGTCGACTCACGTTTCCTGTGAAAAGAAGATCTTTCCTTATTATCAAACAAGCACGTGAGCGTCGAAGAGAGGGAGTGCTCGCATCGTGGAAGAAGTCCATTCAATATAATTGATCTTCCATCGGTGCGTCACTGTCGAGGACCTGTCTTGTACAGGTTTCGCATATCTGTCACATTTCTCGGAACTCCAAAGCAGCCACCAAAATCGTCTCCAAGCGCGTTTATGAAACAATTCACACCGCAGACAAGACAACAGTAATGATGGCGGTGTATTTACTATGATTGAACGATCGTGAAAGGAAGTTGAGTTCATTGCGCGACGTTGAGATATCATTAATGTCAAATCTAAAATTATGTACTGAGATTAAATTGATAAAATCAGATAAAATGACTGAAGTTAAAATCTTCCTCACCTCAGGAGTAGCTTTAAATCAGTAGCCACCACTCTTCTGCAGCACCTATGTGTTAAACAGTATTCCAAAGGTGATATGCTATGCGTGACGAAATGAAAACATTCATAACGAAAGGATATTGCTAATATAGAATTGTTAACCTTGTCACGTGCCTTCAAGGGACTTTCCCAGAAAAAGCGGAAACAACACTATTTCTGGCTCATTCCTAAGCCAGGGTCTGGAAGGGTATTCTCGGGATCCGGGATTTGACCAAAATTCGGGAAAACGCAAAATGTCTTGACGGGATTCGGGATTTGACTGCTACCAGGGAAGCGGGATTCGCCAAAATTTGGGCAAGGGATGCGGGATTTTTTGGCTTGTCTGTCGGGAATTCGGGAAAGCGTCAAGACCCAAGTAAACGTTCTAGCGCAAAAGCGAATCAACCAGGCGAGCGAAAAATATCAATCAAAAGGGCCAATCTACATCTTAAATTTATTAGCTTTTGCAGAAATTAGTCTTTTTTAACGTATTTTTGGGAAAGAAAAAACGGTATTCGGGATAGCGATGAAAAAAGGGCGGGATGCGGGATTCTCCTCAAAAAGGAGCGGGAATGCGGGATCAGGACCCCCCCTTCCAGACCCTGCTAAGCCTGTTCAAAGATATTGTCGGCCGTCGAATACTGGAATTTTTGCGCAGTAATAATAACAATAATAACAAGGTTCTTGTGGCCCATTTAAAACAAATCTCAATGCGCTTACAAGACACTGAGGAGAAGCTAATTCACATCTGCTTCCTACAATGTAGGAGCTCAATTAATATTAAGGCTGGTTTCCAAATCATCGCTACGATCGCTGGCAAAAACGTTCAGCAATCGTTGGGATTATGTGGAAACCACTTTCTAGCGATCGTGACAATCACAGCAATCATATGGAAGCCAGCTTATAGGGAAACTGTTCAGCGATCAAAGTCGCAACGACCGCTCAACTTTTTGGGTAGCGATCATATGGAAACCAGCCGTTAGATATAAAACAAATGAAAAAGCCTCAATCATGCTTTGTCCGTTATGCACATCACGAGAGAGAGAGTGACGAGCACAAAAGAAGCACCCGTGTCACTTTTTTTAAGTGCTTAAAAACAGAAAAAAGCACGGCTAAGAGTTTTTAATTTGTTTTGTAGGGAAATGTGCCTTAATTTGTATTTTTTTCGCCCACGCAGCACTGCAATAATGCAATAATAATGCAATAATGCAACAATAATGCACTACAATACTGCGTTTTGGTTCTTGGTTGTCACAATAAACGAGACTGAGCAATTGCCACTATGATTTAGCATTAATATAAAATTCGTTATTTTATTCCTGCTTTCATACACTTAAATCTCTTCAAAGCAGTTATCTACATCTTATGTTTTATTTGACACATAAATCTTACAGGGGCATAGACTACAAAAGAATTGTCGCTGGGATACAAAGTAGGAGTGCTGTCTAAATGATTTTACACTACCACAGTATGCTAAAGATGGATAGCAGTATGAAAACGACGTAGGCAGGTTTCATAACTTACATAAAATTTAAGGTATCTAAAAAAGCTTCGTTATCCAAGACAAAGCAGGGCAAGGAGAAGGAATGTAGAGAGAACTACAGTATTTATTTATTGTAGTTTTAACTAATTCTCCTTGTTTAGGTTACCAATTTTTCTGCAAACCTATTATTCTTGGGGCAACTCTGTTCTCAATTCAAAGATAGTGCATGCGGCTCCAGGAAAAGGTCCTGATCTTTCATTTCCGGAACGTAAGACTCGGATGGCGGATTTCTTTTTCAATCTTAAACATTTTTCACTAAATTTACTGTGTTATGGTGTTTGCTCCCTTTTATGTTGATATCCTGGTTAGGTAGTGAGGAGTGGTTGGCAGCGTAGTCGTCGACTCTGTTATGCTCTTCGTTTAGAAGCTGCCAGTTTTCGTCGTTGCCTTTATTCCTTCTTTTGATAAATCCCCAGATGACCAATGGGACGACAATGACAAGAGAGGAAAAAGCACCAATAAGGCTGTATTCCAGATCGTGTGTGCTGGCTGCAAGTAAATACAGAAAATCGTTACTTCTTAGGGCTCGTTTCTAATCAATTCCTATATTAATTAGCATTGGGTTTGACTTTCATTTTGCCGGATCCAAACATCGATGCTTGTCTTAAGCTTTGCGAGAACTTAAGTTTCTCCATAATTTTTGTCTGTTTGATTTATTACTTAATGAAATACAACAAAGTCTCGGTGGGAAGGCCGTTACTAATGGAGACCCGTATCTCGATAGCACGCGATTTCTCCGCTCAAGTTCCAGTTCACTGTACATGTTGACGGTTTCCAGAATCGAGGGGAAAACATGAACACTTTAATCGATGAAGAAAAAAACGTGACCTCCCTGTCAAGCAGGTGCTGAATGGCAGTCTTAAACAACAAAACTCGTTACTACTTAGTGCTCGTTTCTAATCAGTTTCTGTAGTTAGCATTGTATTGGGTTTGATTTTCAGTTTGCCGGATCCAAACATCAACGCCTGTTTTCAGCTTTACGAGAACTTAAGCTTTTTCATAATTTTTGTCTGCTTGATATATTTATTCACACCTACACTATTTCAGCAGTTTGAAATTTCTTGTGCCTCTAGATAACTGTCATGAGGACAGACCACCCAGGAAAATGTCAGTTTGGGGGTGGGGGGGAATCCGAATCATATGATTGTAATATTGTCATCCTTCTTACCGTATATAACTCTGTTACTGTTGTTCTAATTGAGGGGATAAATTATGGTTCTGAACAGAAAGGTTTTGAGCGATTTTTCCCACTTATACAGCTGTAAGCAACAGTATTAGTACAAGAGAATATTTTGTTTTCTCGTGTTTTGCGAGCGTGGCTCCGGCACAATAAATGGCAGCTGGGTTTGTCCATAGAGTTCTTGACAAGAAAAAGGGTTATCAACTAGCAAGACCGGTTTCGGAAATCTGAGTGGTTTTTTTCTTCAGTTGCTTTGGTGCTCAAGTGAGTGTGAGCTGGCCAAATGATTACGGAGCTGTTTATATAAAGTGACGACAAAGTGAGACAAAGAGTGACAAGTCCCGCACATGCGTGCTCTGAGTAGCTTGTGCCATTTTCATTTTGCGGCCGCAAGCTACCCATAGCATTGTAATTAAAATTCTAAATTGTATATTAGAATTACAGCTGTTATTGTAACAGAATACGATGTAGTATAATGTTATGAAATTTAATGCTGATGTAATGTTATGCAAGGCAACGTTGACGGTGATCCTTTATTGGGAAGATGATAAACCTTAACGAAAAGGTGGGAAGGCCGTTATTGATGGGAGCCCCTTATCGCGATAATACACGATTTCTCCCCTCGAGTTTCAGCTCGCCCTACATGCTGACAATTTCCAGAATCGAGGAAACAACACTTGACTCGAAGTAAAATAGACGTAACGCCCTACCAAACAGGTTCTTTTCACTGGAGGACGAATATAAAAGAGTTCTTCTCCCAAACACGCCTTACTTCTCACAGTCAGTGAGAATTGATTATCCAGTAAATCTGGTAAAAGTTTTTTTTTATGTTCCACTGCGAGCCAACTAGAATGTGAGCACTTCTCAAAACGCATTAAACGATCTCTCGTTGGATTAAGATTTTGTGTTTTTTATAACATCGTTGACATCCTTCTTAAGATAGAAATCCACATAACGTCAAAGTCTATAAGGCCGAAATTTTTAATAGCTCACACTGCGACCAAACCAATGACATCGGGTCTCTTTTCATCATTCATCGCTTTTCTCTGACAACGAATGCATTTGTGACCAAAACAATTAAGAACTGCTGGCTGCATTAGGTGATCCAAACATAACTAAGACCGGTTACATACTAAATAGGACATGTATGGGGGATACACTCTCTCATCTTCAAGCTTTCATGAGGGGAAATAGATCTGGTCAAAATTGTACGAGACCCTACATATTGTATTTCACTGCAAAAAACCGGTAGCTTACAGGAAGCAGGTTCAACAGTAGTAGGATCTTGATTTTTATCTGGATCTTGATCATCGCCAGGCCGACAACCGTCAGGACATGCACAATTGTGGATAAGAAGAAATATCTGAAAAGGAAGGAAATCGAAAAGTCAACTAATCTTGGCTGTGTCTTGGGAGTATCCTCAGTGATTCGTACCGAAAAAATGGGTGTAACAATTGCTGACATCGCGAGTTCCGTTTCCTAATTCTCCCTTAAAAGGTACAAGTCTCGTGCCCAATCAAATCGACTGAACAAGCCTTGAAGCTCATCAAGGCCGGCATTTAACTCCAGTTTCCGTAGCATGAAGGGACTAGAAACATTACCACTCCCCCCCTGGATGGGATGCCAGTCCATCACAGGGTTAACCTCAACAGAAATGGCGCTTAGTATATGCTTAACTAACATTTAGAAGCATTAACAAGCATTAACAATTTGAATTTGTATGGTATTGTGGTCGTGTTAATGCGATTTTTATCGCCGGTCCCATTAGCGGTCGAAATATCGAATATCCTACAAAATTTAACGTTCCTACCTTTATTTTTCTGTCTCTAGGTGTGCCCTGGCCGGTTTGAGAGAGTTTCCCACTTTAGTCAAATCAAATGAATTATATTGTTTCAATCTCGTCTTACCCTCGGGTTGTGATCATCTTCAATGACTTCAAACTTTGCCTCCTCGACTCTTCTTCTCGTTGGATCGCACTTAAGCTTCACTATGGCTTTCCATTGCGGAAATTTGCTGGGAAAATATTCACAGTTTTCAACGATAAAATCATAGCGGTCAAAAGTTGAAATCTTTGTTTAAAAATTGGATTGCACTCACTATGTCCGGTGAAATCAGAATAAATGCTAATTACAGTGAAACAACAATACACTGGAAACCAAAATACGTATCTCTAAGCTTTAACAAACTAGACAAGACAAGACTTTATTGAACACTTTCCCTCACGTAGGGGCTTTTCAGTGAAGAAGAACAATATAACTAGCAAATGTAAAATATTAATTTATACTAACCGAATTTAACATATTTACATGCTTCACTCATTGACATCTTGATTCAAAAATTGATCGAGTAGCCGGCTCTTCTTTACAATTATTTTGAATTCTTTATAAGTTTTTACTCTTCTTAATAATCAAAACTATTCCATAACCTGATAATTCTATTTAAAAACAATTTCTGTCCCGCAGCTGTTTTGAAAAGTGGGAAAAAAGATTTGAAAAGCTGCTCCGAATTTCGCGTCACCCGGCCTGAAATTTGGCCTCTAGTAATTATTTTCGCTGCGGTCAGATACTCCGGGGCACAGCCCGTCATGCACTTAAAAGCAAAAACAGCATCTCGTAAGTACAATTGTTGTTTCACAGGTAACCAGCGCAAGTTCTGTAAAACTGGTGTAACAAGCATGGGTACGTACTCTGTGTTGGTATACTCAAACTGTGGTGTCATGGTTTTTGTATCGTAGCCACATCTCTCTGTGCTCTGTCTGCCAATGTTTTGGTACATTGCCTGATTTTCAGTGAACATACAAATCTGAAAAAAAAAAGGAGTTCAGAGAACTTAATAAAAGAAGTAATTTTTGTAGAGCAGTTTTCAGTGGTGTCGAAAGTAATTCGCGTTTGTTTTTGCTTTTTTCTTTACTACGCCATGCAATTGTTACAAGAAAAATCCCCCTCAACCACGTAGAACTAAAACTTAAACCAATCGTGACTTGATCGCAGGTGATTTCCCTCGCTTAGCACTAATAACATCTATTTGCTTTGAAATCTGATTGGCTCATTGCGTTTTTTAATTGTTGTGATTGGGCGGACTGATTACTTTGCATGAATGGTTTCGGTTTTACGGTAATCAGTTGTAAGCCGCTCTGTCATACAAAACGTAATTGTCATACATTGCTGAAATCTTTTTCCAGCAAACTTACCGCCACATCACCGAAACAGTCACTCGACTGCGGTGGACCCAGAGAGAAAGAACTGCACGGATTGTAGCTGAACTCGTATTCATGTGAGCCTTGCACTGTGAACCTGTTGGGAAAGTTTTAATTAATGTCTCCACAAATACCAAAAACTACAAGAAGTACTACAAATAACACTGGCTATCTCAGTGAGACTGTTGTTATTTCCAACCAGGCGTTGAATGCGCAATATAGCAATAGTCTTCTGTTAAACAAGTCCCTGAAAATACAGGCAATTTATTGAGCCGAAAATTGTTGATCCCAAGGAGCCATTGCCTTAAATATTCCATATCATAAACGCTCTAATAAGATGACGAACGATTTTTGGAAACTTTCTCTGGTTATTCAACACCGGCAAGCTTAAAGCAATAGGATATATTTATGTATCAAGCACGAAAAAGAAAACTGATATTTGTTCCATACGTGAGTCACACTGTGTAACTTAAGATTTTTCTCGCCTACATATTATCGAGGTTACATTTTTATCTCCTCCAGTGGAGGAGCAAAGACAAAAGTTTAGAATGTCAAAGGAATTTTTTTAGTAGCCATCAACCGTCAAAATTTCTAAACGACTTTAACCGTCAGCCCCACTTTTTTTAATTGCTGGAAGTTATTCATTTTTTGAAGTAATTACCCAAAAAAAAAAACGAAAAAGAAAAAAAAAATGAAAAAAAAAACTGCTTCCCATGAGGGTAGAATCGACGAGCCTCCAAAACAGAATGAAAATGGAAAATGCTAACCACTACAAAACTTGTGCTAAGTTGCCAAACTAGGAATAATTATAATACTGTTTATTACGATAAACACGGGTGTTTTCTTGGGAAAATGTGTTGGACCACCGCAAAAACCATGGTTGTGGACAGAAAAAAATCAGAAACCAGCTCTGTTATATTTGAGATGGGGACCGCTGTGAAATACTGCGAACTCAACCGTTGTGCCGACCCAGTTCGCAGTACGGAACCGACAACAAAGATGAAGTCTTTAAAAATAACTTGAACTTTTTGCTTTCCTAAAAAGACAACTGAGTACGCTGTTGAACTCTTTCTTCCCATTTATAGTTATTTGATATTTTTTCTCAAGTTCTAAACTTCACTTTTGTCGAACTGAATGGTTTTGTTAAACGAGCTAAGCTTTTAAAAAAACCTCTTTTTCCAAAGTGACGATGGTCATGCGATTTCCCGCCAAGAAAAACGCCAGTTGTCCAAAAAGCACCGCGCGATTTCCCGCCAAGAAAAGATGGCATTCTCCACCCCCCGTCGGGTTGTCTTGCGACTCCTCTCCCGCTCCCCCAGGGTCTGACGGGCGGACGGACGGACGTACGCTGACGTCACAACCAAAATTTCTCGGATCGATAGATTACCAAATTTCCTTAGCAATGGTGCTCCGCTGGCGCGCTAGCGCGCGGGCTCCGCTATGAAGAGCTTTGCAAACCTTGGTTTCCCATCACGCCTTTGGAGTGGAGCCAAGTTGTAAAGTTTCCCGCCGTCAGAGCAAATGCAGTTGTCAACAAAATCGAACATCATGTGTTCGCGATCCGTGTGGTTCCAGGGAACTGTCTGGTTCCAGGGAACTCCTTGGTAGGTGGAGGAAGAAGACATACGCATAAAGGCCATGAACAAAAAACACCTATTCCAGGTTATCGAGGACATGGTACTGTGACAAATAAAAAAGCACCGCGCAGTTAATAATTCGCAGAAGTATGATATTAATACGGAATCCATCAGGAAATTGAGTAATTTTAATTTTCAGTGGACAAAAACCTTGTACCAGAATAATTTAAAGCATATCACATTCTTTTTACACTTTTTAAGAGCTATAGATGTAATTTGTTATCTGTAATAACCCCAAAGACAATTTCGTATGGGAGCCCGAGAAAATAAATTTCAAATTTCACAAAATGAAGTCTTACGCATAAATTTTACCTGTGCTTCCACAATTCCTGTGAAATTTGAAATTTAATTTCTCAGGCTTCCAGAAGAAATTGTCTTTGGTGTTATTACAGATAACTAATTACGCCTATAGTGTAAACAAGAATGCGATATACTTTAAATTATTCTGGTACAAGGTTTTTGTCCACTGATAACTCAATTTCCTGATTGATTTCATCTTAATGTTTTTAAAAATACTGGGTAAAAGGAGCAAAACACAACTCGTAACACCAATCATAAGACCATACTTCACCAGCATGGATATCGTCACAGTACTCAATCAAAACAGTTCATGCTGTTCTGAATGATTTCTGTATGTATGGTGTTTTCTTTTTTAAAAGGACCCAATTTAGTGGGGAATTTATCTCCTGGCTGCTTGTTCTTCTTTCAATAGACCCTATTTAGTGTGCGATTTGTTTTTCCAGCTGCTTGTCGCCTAGTTTTTGATTAAAAGCTCCAAACATAAAAAATTCAATTCTTCTTGAAGTTTCCCTCTACTAGTCAAATTTTCACATTCTGTAAAATAAGCTGGTGGGTAAGAACTTGTACCGGACATTGCTACTAGCACAGCCACGAAATCAATTAGCACTCAAAACATGCATTTGTTCCACCAATACATGTAACGAAAGACACCGAACCAACTAAAACTTTCATGATCAGTTATAGTTAACAAACGTGTCATCCTTGACAGCACTTTCATCGTGTTACCTCAGATGCCGCAGGATTTGCCTGTCTCTCGAGGAACAAAGCCATACGTTTGTGTTTCTAGCAACTGCTGTTTTGTCTAAGGATATCTGAGCTAGTCCTACGCAGCCGTTCTTAGGGTCGTCACGCAACGCTCCTGAGACTATATATCTGAGCCAACTTGAGCTAATCTGTCTCCTCACAGATGTCCACTCGAATTCTAATGAACTCATTCTGCCCTTTTGCGACAGAGAAACATTTTTTAATTGAGAAAGGTATAGAACGCTGAGATCGCTTTAGATATTGTTTGGACTATTATCATTTTCTCGTTAATTTGACCCTGACACCCAGTTATGTAGTAACACAAGACAGGATAACATTGTGGTTGTCGTTAGACGATTATTTTTTAAGACCGAATGCGTTAGCTAAATAAGAAGAGGGATCAAATTTTCCATTCCCTCATAGTCGCACTTTTAAGATTAAAAATCTTATGACTTCAATAAAAAGACTTTTTACATTAAAGAACTAGAGATAAACCTTTAATTTCGCTACCATAAGGAAATAAAGATTAGGATAGAAGGAGAAAATGGGAGCACGCCTTGACAAGCAGGGTAACTACCATGGGCATTTTATGCATGTTCCTCCGTCGTAAAACGCGGGCGCTTTAATACATTTCGGCGAAAAGAACATGGCACGAACGTAATAATGTTACTTTGTCAGGCGCACAAAAAAGTGGCTCAAAACTGAATCACTGAAGGCAGCTGGACTCCTTAGTCATGGCGCAACATGCAATACCGTACATCAATCTGTAATCAGTCATTGAACAAGCTTACAAGTCACCCTATGAAAGACTACTTTGGCGCTGATTAGACTGTGTGTAGAGAAACTGCAGAGGTTTGTATCCAAGTTCAAAAAACTCGCGATCGTACCTTCTGTACGATCTGGTATCATAGTTAATTGGGGTCCTTATTCTTGGAATTCTAAATTTATAACCAAATGACGAAGGAATCAGTATGCTTCAGGGAAATTCCCGTTTTAAGTCTGACACGCCTTCGCGATCATTGCATCGCTTGCAGTTTTATTCTTGCTATTTCTCTTTCAGTATATGAGGCTCGAACACAGAAAAATATTCAATTGTTAACACTGTCTTTGAAAATTCAATTTCCGTCGAGGATTTACAGAATGATTTACCGAATGATTTACCGAATGCAATACACAAAGCATCAACCTCATTTTTAATTCAACTTCCACTTTCGCTTTAAAACCGGAAGAATTTTGCACACGATTTCTCTCCATCCCATTGAAGTCAAAGACGATTCCTTCATACAGAAACAAAACTTTCCAAATACTGCACTGTTACAAGTTCTGCTCCACAACGGCGGGACTATCATTAAAGGCAGCCAGAATCTGTAGTGAAAAACCGAATAGAGATTGCTTTAGAAAGAAGTTTCGTATATCTCTTACCTGACGAAATGTTGACTCCAGTAAGGGCGCTTTCTTTTACCGAGAAGATACGCAGCAAATCAAAATTGTTTCTGTTCACAAGGTCGTTCAACCTGGCACTTAACTCCAGAACAAGACTGCTGACATACAGCAATAAGCGGATAATTGGCGCACTTACTGCGCACGCGATTTACATCTCGTCATTCATCCAGTTTGCATCTGGAACGGATGAAACGGTGACAGATACTTTGAACGGATTACCTCTTTGAAATAGCAGTCGCCGTCGATCCTCGATATCTTAAATACACGGTTACTCCTTTTTGTTTGATAGATACTTTTCTCTCCCGATTGAATATATTTCATTAGAAAAAAACATAAAAATAAATCCGAAAGGTTTGAAATACTTCTGTATATGCCAATATTCAGACATGTGCCACAATAAGCCACTGTCGTAGTTATGCAGGGCCTTAAAGGTGGCTTTCACTTACGAGGATCTCATCTTTTAAACATTAATTTTATACTTTAATTTAGCTTTTTAATTTATCCCTAACCTTTTGTGAAGTGCCTAGAGCAGAACTGGATAGGCACTGTATAAATTATTATTATTATTAATTATTATTATTATTATTATTATTATTATTATTAAAATATTATTTAGATAGTCCTACGTAAAGGCAATCAAGCAAAAACTTTGCTCCTTTATGCAGCTCCTCACGGTACTTCTGGCACTAATATATCATTATCTAAAAATGGAAAGATTTCGAAAGGATTAATGTTAGAAACTTTTTCCGCGAACGTCCCTCCCTAAGAGGCTTAAGGCATTGCTGCAAAGCGTCATGTATCGAATAAAAACATAACCCAATACCTCTTCCGCCAATTCCCAGAAAACTCTTTTAAGTGTTGTAAAAGGAATCGGTTTCCAAACTTCCAAGACATGGAACTTTCTAAAATCAGCCACTTACCAAAATGTTGCTTGATAACATTTTTCATTAGCGGGTATTACACGCGACCTTAGACCAAGACGGTAAAACGGAGGAGTATGCCATTGCCCTTTGATCTTGGGAAGTGAAAGAAATCTTCCTCCACGAAAACAGTTATTGTGACGTTCTTCCAACTTCGACCGTCACAAAACTGATCAAATGTTAGTTGTGGTCACTGCAGCGACATCGGTATAACTCGATCGGTAATTAAGAAAAACAGCAATAGGCCGTGAAAATTTTACTTTTTCTTTCACAATTTGAATTTTCAAGATAAATTTATGCAGTTTTCAAAACCTTGGCCAGATGGACGCTAAATAACAAATGTTCCTTTGGCCAAAGCAACCGCAGTTTGAATTTTACATACACTTGCTCGTTAACTTCTCCTCGAAAACTTCGTTTATTTTTGTGTTCTATGTCCTTTTCCGAATCCGTGAAATGGATCCTCTTTCAGTGTTTGAGTACAGAAAAATGCGCACCAAACCACACTTAACTCAAGGGTCAGTAACTGTGTTCTCTTTATGCATTTTCGCCCTTTGTATAAGACTAGTCTGGGCTGTATAGGGTAATTTCTTTTTCAATTTAGTTTTGAAAACATCGTTTTCTTGTTTCCGATATTTGGGTAAACGAGAAGAAAAAGGTAACAACAGTAGCTTGAGTCATGGTCCCTCCATCGTGTTGTTTATTTAAATAAACCTTACTCCCTTGAACTGTTGTCCAGAAAACATACGAAATGCTTGGATAACCAAACGAAAGACTAGCATCCCCCCACCCCCTCAGGCAGGGAGTAGTAATAAACCTAGTTGCCTAGAGGTTTTAAAAGTGCCGCACCGATGGTTTAGCTTAACGTTTTTTAATCTTTTCCAGAAACAGCAGTAAATAGCAGCACATTTGCAGCTCGTTGAACCATCAAAAAAGAAAACAGTTCTTAGATGCTATTGTAGTATACATTGGAAGGTCTACCAAACGTGCGCAGAGGTAGGCGGTCGAATACCGACATTTGATTTCAGGTACAAGAAGCTAAAACTATTGCCGTTTCTGGTGACAAATGTTGGGAAAGATGGAATTTTCCGCCGTTTAGTTGTTTTTCGACTATTGATTCATTCAGGTTTGAGGAAATTGTGAGTGGAAATGGCGCACTTCAGGAAATATAGATCGTTTAAATGCTTGGTGCGGGTGAATTGCGTATCACCTTTCATAATCATATTACTAATTAGGAGCAAAAATTAGAAAGACGCTTATTCTCGCTCGGAGAGCGAATTTTTGCCCCAGATAGCGAGTACGTAAGACATAAACAAAGAAACACTGTTTCTTTCATAAAATCTTATTAATTTGCAGAATTTGCAGTCATAACTCGAGCTTTGGCTACCTGTGCTTAGACCATCACAATTAATCTGCGCGCAGACTTCTCCTTTTTCCTTTGCTCCACGAGGGAAAAGAAAGCAAAGGAAATATGCCACATCACATCATGTGAGAGAGGCGGTGTGGCCTAGTGGTTAGGCGCTGGACTTGCAATTCGGAGGTCCCAAGTTCAAGTCCTCTCTCTCTGACCACTGGCTGGATTTGTAACAAGGCAGCCCCGTGTTCAAATCCTAGGCCACGCTATGTAAATAGCCAAATGGTCAGCCTCCCACCAGTTGAGATGTTTAAATTGTTTTTGTTCAGTTTATAATGATGGTGTCCCCAATCAGCACTTTCGTGCTAAATACATCGACACCTAAATAAAGTGATTTGTTTTATTTTATTAACACGACTGAAGAAGACATAACGATTTGACTTGACTTTAATACAAAACATAATAGCATATTCATGGTATGAAACATTTGGATTTTTTATTTTAAAAAGTATTCAGTTATTTACATAGCTAGTGAGATGTTATTTTGACATTAAATGTCTTACCAAAAAACGCTTGACTTGACATGAAGAAAATAATGTTAATCTGGAAATGCTTGAAGGATAAAACGGAACCATCTAAGGCTTTACAAATAAATGTTCATTGTTTTCTCTCCTTGGACATGCTATGTATTACTTTATGGCATCGTCTCTACAACAGACTACAAGAACTATTTTGTCTCTTTTGACTTAACTGTAATACTATGTACCACTTCATGGCATCGTCTCTACAACAGACTACAAGAACTATTTTGTCTCTTTTGCCTCACAGTCGATTTCTGGCTGCTATATCCGTAGTTTCTTCATTACAGCACATTTTAACGCTATGTACAGACCCTGATTGTTTAAACATGATTCGCCAGTTACGATTCGCCCGTCATGTTTCGCCTGTTATCATAGAGAGCTGAGGGAAGTTGATTTTGCTTTACGGGAAGTGCACATGTTTGCAGTTACATGTATTTTATTAAAGGGGCTATGTCACGCTATTTTAGCATCTTTTAAAAAAGCTAAAAAGTGTCTTGACATCAATTGAATTCCAAAAATGAGGGTCTAGCTTTGTTATTAAAGACTACCTTACGCCACTGAAACTGTTTCCTGTGGTCTGTTGCTACCGATGGCAAGGATGGAAATGGATTGAAACTTGAAAAAATTGGGCCAATTTTTTCAAGTTTTGATGCTATGTTCTCAAAAATCACCAAAAAAAATATGGTTAGCTCTGCCTAATAAAATTCATTTGATATCTTCCTTATAGTTTTACAGGAGCATTTTGTGTATGAGTAAAGGCACTAGGTTATGATTTTAACAAGAATTGACCTAAAATAGCAAAATCCTCGTGACATAACCCCTTTAACATATGGGCACATCATAATTCGCCCGCTATGATTTGCCCAAGGTCACGACCATATAATGGCGAAAATTTGCCCACGAGATGAATTTACGGGTGGTAGACTAACTGTTATGCACGTTGCATAAAGGTACTCGCACACAATGTTTGGCTCGAACAAATGATGCTTTACTGAATCAATCGGGCTTTCGACGACGTACAATTAACTCTTGAATAGTTGACAATAATATGGAAAACTATAAAATCGTAGTGCCGTACTTTCTCGTTTCTCGTGTAAATCTCAACTCTCCATAAGTAACTCGACAATAACTTTTGTAGAAACTCGATAACAACTAACTCGGTGACAAATCGATAACAACTAAGTAAAGAATAAAGAATAAATCTAAGAACAACATGACGTCATAATCCTATTAATTTTCGCGCGAAAACTACTTAGAAACTTGAAACTAAAATCAATAAAATCACGTTCGTGACACTAACTTGCTGAGATGTAAACAGTCAATTTTGTGACACACAGCAGTAAAATCGGCTATAAAAACCGTCAGCTTTCATGAAGATTTGATGCTATTTTGAAGAATCCTTAGCTCAAAACAGCAAGGTAAGATGTTTCTCTGCGTTACACACGACTTCAATTTCATAATCTTTTAACAGTTAGACACGTGACCGAGTGTTCCATTAGCGAATAGCCATCCACAATAAAATGACTGCAATCGAAAAAAACCTATGAAATGACTTCGTTGTAGATTGCTACACTTAGCAAGTTAGTCAGTAGGGCTGAGAAAATCAGATTGGCTTATACGGTACAAGTCTATTAATGGCAATTCACCATAACGCAAAAACGCAGCAATCAGACCTAAGTGTCCATATTATGGAGATTTCCGTGCTAAGGGGGAAGAGTTTGTTTGGTTTTTGATTTCTTTCAGACCTCTTGAGACCTAACTGACTGACTGTCCGTCGACGGCATAGAGTTGTCCACATTGGAAGTTTCAGGGTCAAAACGACTTGCTTTTGTTGCGTATGCGTTTGTTTGTCTTTGCAACTGTTTTAAAAAAATGACAAAATTCTCTTGTAATACCAGTGTCATTAAGTTTGCCTTGAGTAATTCCTTTAACACACTAAGCCGCGTCAAGTAAGAATTCCCATGCTTTAAGGACGGTGCCTCCTTTTGTTACTGGGCATACGTTTTGTGTCTCTCGGGATATTCGGGTTTCTTAAGGAGTTTGCCCCCTAATACGACAATATTTTTGCGCGGTTTATAACTATGTGGGAAAACCATATCTTACCAAGGGCTATCAGAACCCAAGAAGAAAATTGGGTGTAACTGCGCATTTTTCAGAGATAATTAAGCTTAAATTTGGAAAGAAATTGCCATACATTCTTTGTATTTTAATGCTTTTTTAGAATTATGGTTGCTTAGTTATCTCTGAAAAATGCATGGTTACCCACATTTTTATTTCTGGATTCCAATAACCCATGCTAAGATCTACTTTTTCCCCATAGTCATAACCTTTGCAATAATACATTTCTGTTAGGAGGTACCGTCCTTAATGCCTGTTTTATAATGTGCAAATTATCGTACACTTAGCTGGATGAGTGTTTGAGACACAGTCTCGAGCGCACGGGCAATATTTCACGCTGCGCGCGCATTGGCTGTTTCCCGACTCCACCCCCGGCCCTTTCAAAGTTGCCTTACTACTTACATCATGACCAAAAGTTTAGGCGTGAGGGAGGGGGTATTACAGTGCAGCTACTCGAACCGGGCCACTTGGAAGAAAATTGACCAATTGTAACGCAATTGAGAACAAAAGAAGGCAACATTTTTTCATACACTGACCAATAAAGTTGAAGGATCTGGACAATACATCTCCAAATAAATTTGAAACTGTCTCATTCTGCGGACCTCTCAGGAAAAAGACGAATTTTTTGATTGGTTAGCTTCAATAATGGTTTTTTATTATTTCAAACGGAGCGGTGTTGACTCGATGTGATTGAAATCTGGAGGATTGTTTTTTACGCGTCACATAAGTTATAAGCTTATTGTAAATGTAAATGTTTCCAAAATGGCTTTTGCCCTGAAAATACAAGTAAGACTGAATCGAGAGGGCGGGATATACGGCAACAGTCGTCGACACTCCCAGCTGTTACGAGAGTACGTTTCAGACTTGCACCACGCTCACATAAAGGATTTGGATTTCCTTGTAGTATTGAGCCAGAATCAATACATCAACGATAAGCACCTGTTGATTCAAAAAGCAGTTAGGGAATGAGGAGATTTGGGAACCTCCGTTTATAACTGAACGGTCAAAGGGCGCAAATGTCAATATTTATCTTTAGATCTGTGTTTGTTTATGCTCGTTGCGCTGAGCGAACCCTTATCAGAATCAAGCAAGTTTGCTGCGTTACCGAATTTCATTTCGGAAAAAAATTGTTCTACAAACAAACTCATGCATTAGCTGTACTGCTGAAGCGAAAGTATTGTTTAAGGTTTGTTTATGGGGAAAATTTTATTATCAATTGCAAATTCGACATCTCAATGTTCTGCTCATAATTTAGCACATTTAGGATCGAAAGCAACCAATCTTAGACGTTACAGTTTCCCGAGCGGTCATGATCAGAGATCTCGGTGTCAAATTTTTACCAACGTACATTGTCTGCCTGCTTCAACGTTATTGGTTGTTTACAAAAAAACTTTGCTATCTTTTGTTTTCAATTAGCGTCGGGATTGGTCGGTTTTCTTCCAACTAGCCCGGTTGGAGTAGCCACACTGTAAAGGAAGTATACGGATGTACTGTGGGTCAGGGCAATCTTTATTATCCCGTGTGGGTTTTTTCTAATTTCACAACCAAGTGTGTGGAAATTCAATAACCGAGATTGGGAATTAAATAATGGACAGTTATCTTAAAAACCACTTTCAAACTAATTGTTATGACAAAAAAACAATTTAGTTGTCTGTGGCATTGCCGGCGATGATCACTTTCATTCGTAAGGTCAAATGGTTTCAACACAGTTGGCTTTAACACTAGCCTGCATTGTTCATCCGTAAGTTCTTTCCTTTGTTAAAATCTCTTTGAGGCACATTGCTGGAGTCAATGAAATTGTTTGCAGCATAATCGACTCCGCCATCTCCATGAATAAGAGGTTCCCTGCCGTTGTCCTGGTTGTTCTGTCTGGTAATACATCGCCAGATGGGCTTCCGCAAAACAACCAATGGGACGACAATAATAAGAGAGCAAAAAGCACCAACTAGGCTGTACTCCAGCTTGTTTATGCCAGCTGAAAATTTTACAGGGAAAAATAGTCTCACGTTTTCGGTGAATACCTTTTCCTTGATTTTTTTTCATTTTTCCCCAATTTTCAGTTTCTTGTATGTCCAAATAATCAGCTCGAGGACCAGTGGCTAGAAAAAAAAACTCATTACTCCTTACAAAGCCGCTGAGGGAAAAATCCCTATACCTCTATTATCCATCTTTTAATGAGGAAAGTGTACTCACAGTCCACTTATCATATATATAAATGATTTTCAAAATTGACAAGAGAACACTAAACTTAATATAACATAAGCATGAATTGTCTTCCAAAAGGGACAGAATAGGAGTGGCATAGTCGTGAGCATAAAATTAGTACACCCATTTGTGCAAAAACCAGTCACTAGTAAATAAGCGTTGCGATGGCGCCATTGATGCAAGAAGAAGGTGCTAACCAGTTAAAATATCGTCCAATAAATCTGCTCTTTTGTCGTAGAGGCAGCCTTACAATCAGTTTTGTCTGCTAATATACGAGGCTGATGGTGAATTGACGTGACGAATAACGTGACGTCATAATTAAACCCGATGTCAACAAACGTGCCATTAAAACGTGTGCTCATTATCAACGTTATTGGTTGTTTACAAACAAACATGAAATGACTTAAACGTGTGCTCATTATCATTATCGACCGTTGAATAGGAGGATTGTTGTGGGGTAGTACACTGAGAAGTAGCTAGTTCAGATCTGTATTGGTCCCATCTTCTCTTCATCTGAACTGCGCTTGAATGCAGGCTTCTTACAATAAAGCAGCTCAAATAATATTTAATAATTAATAATTAACTCAATTAACTAATAAAGAAGCCTTAATCTTGCTTTTCCGTTATGTAAATCACGCAAGAAAATGACGAGAGCACGAAATAAGTACTCTCGTGACTTTTAAGTGGTTGTTTGTTTGTTTTTTGTTTGTAGCTTGCGTGCTGAACGGAATCACAATGGTGTGAACGCGCTTTCTGTTTTTCGGCTCTTGGTTCATCCCCATAAACGAGGCTGAACAAGTCCTGTTATGATTTAAATTTATTACAAAATTCGTAATTTTATTCATGGTTTGATACGCTTAAATCTCTACAAATCAGTTATGTACATTTTATGGCTTTTCTTCATACTGACACATAAACCATACAGGAGCACAGAAAAATACGTCGCTAGTACTAAAGAGTGCTATCGTACTGCTTTAATATAATCGTGGCATGCTAAAGATGGTCAGCAATATTTAAAAACGACTTCAAGCAGCTTACAAATAACTGACATAACACACATAAATTGAAGGTAAACAATCCTACTGCTCGTGACACAGACATTCCTGTAGAGAGAAGAGATAGACTGGACTACAGTATTTTACTAACGTAGCTTCAGGACTTTCATCCTTTTCTTCTAGTAATGTCTGTCAAATTTCGGGCAACATGATTCTCAATGTTAAGTCAATGGCAGCCCTAGGAAAGGAGTTCTGAGCGTTTTTTTTTTTTTTTTTGCCAAAAAAGTTTAGGCCTAGGTGGCCTTTTAAATTTTTTGAAAAATTAAAATTCTAACAAGGTATTCTCTCCAACCCCCCCTCCCCCCCACTCCAATTTTCATAATTTCCCTTGGAAGTGTCCAAAACTCATTCTTAAGGGTGTAAGGCATCACGTCGATTTCTTTGATTTCTTTAAAGAGTTATGGAACCTTTTACATTATTTAATTTATTTCTGGTATTTTCTAGCGCCGAAAAAAGTTTACGGTTTTTACTCAGCGCTTCGCTCTCCTTTCCTTTTGCAATATTTGTGTTGCCTTGTCTAATTCACTATTGGACACAGTTTCGAATCCAACACTTTTGAGGGGGGCGCTGACTGTTTAAACTTGCAAAACGAATGTATGAAAAAAACCATTGAAGGGTTAAAAATAAACCAGAATAATTATTAGCTTTGGGCTAAAAATGTATAGTACTATATTTCCGGGCACATCATCTGCACCCCATCGGTGGCAGGTCTTTAAAGCAGTTAAATAATTTTAGTGCAATATTATACATATTAATATTGTTATTTGTGAAGCCAGTCGATAATGTTGTTCGCGCGCTGCACAAAAAAAGATTGGGAAGCCCATAGAGCCTATCCCCCTTTGGATCTTTCATTATTGTTTTAAACTAGATATAAAACATTATACATGGTTTGGGCGAACAAACTTTGATTTTTGTTCAGTTAGAACTGGTTTCAAGCCACCCCTCTCTTAGTCAACAATCTTCGGTTAAAGAACGCAACCTTTGAGTACATCAACTACTATTCTATCAAATTACACCGACAGGCACTCGATTACAGTACCATTAAATGATTCATATCCATTCATATAACGCACATTCCACATGCCGTTCTGTAAATGTGGTTTACAGTTCAGTTGAGGGTGAGATACAACTCAACATGTAAAAGGCTGCCGGTGCCATTCCTTTATGCACGTATCAATGTTTAGACGGAGAGTGGAGGGTAAGGCCAAAGGTGCGACATTTGAATTTCTTTGCAATTTTTTGGTCAAATTCCCGACCCTTGGGACTGGAAAATAGTTCAAATTTGATAAAATATCCACACCTGGGGATAACAAAACCGTGTAGTGACACATATAAAATGCAATGAAGTAATTTGAAATAAACGTTGTTAACTCCTGTTTTTATATCGAAGGTAGATTGAAAAAGATTGAAGTTAAATAAAGTCAAGAAAAAAAAACAATCCCCGAGAGTTGTACACAATGTAGATTGCTTCCCAGTAGCAGAAAAGGTGTTGAAAGGATATCATTCATTATTAATTAAGCTTCAATTATCTGTGCTGGTACTAAGTGATCTGAGCTGTATTAAATATTGGAACCACACCAAATTAATTAAACAGGAACATTTGTAATGTATCTTTCCAGAAAGACTACATAGTGAAATACTACGAAATTGTCTCTATGAGCTGCAAAGTATTTTAATAAAGTACCTACTTACTTACTTACTTACTTACCTGCAATGGTTACACGGACCACTGTGTACTCTGACAAACATCACCTCATACCATAACTGTAGTGTATTGCGTTAGAAAAATACAATAATTAAATGCCATCGTTACACACTTACCGATCTTTGACCTCGATTATCCAAGATAGCGTCTCTTCTAGCACGAGTTTAGGACCTAGTACTCTGCACGGTCAAATTCAAATAGACCCAGTCCTCTGCACGATCAAATTCAAATGTCCGCAGTGTGGAGCAAAATTTGTGGTCAAATTCCCCAGAGAGGGGACAGCAGAAGTGCTCAAATGCCGCACATTTGCCCGTACCCCCCCCCCCCCCGCCCCGTCTAATCATTGACATGTGCATTATCGGCATGTAGCCCGAATTGCATTTTGGTCTCGTCATAACAATTATTTACCGAAGTGGAGCTGAATAGTGGTGGATATTTGCTGAGCTACGAAGTGGCGAAGTAAGTATTTACCACTCTTCACCGACACTAAGGTCTGGTGAATAACTGTTTTAGTATGTACCAAACCAGTGGATAGGCAGCACCAAATAGGTCATTTTTTCTAAGAAATGAAGGAAATCTCGCGCAAGAAATCCAGAAAAATGCCAAGAGGTCACTAACAGATACTATCCCGAGTTTGAGTAGCCAATCAGAGCGCACGAAAAACACTATCTACTGGTTTGGTATATAATAATACACATTTGGTATACAATAATACACAATATACCATTTTAACCTTGTTTTCACTAAACTCCGTCGACACTTACACTAACAAGAACTAGCACTGAGAATCTCGACAATCGCTTTGGTCAGAAAAGCGGATCAACGTTAGACTTAAGTATACTAGCAAGTTGGTAACAACGCTATGACCATGGCTTGTTTTGGTAAAAGAGAGTGGTTTTCTTTTTACCCTCGTGAATCCAAAGCCAGTGGCTAACGTACCGCAATAGCTGAAACGATTTCAACACAGACTTGCTGTGTTATTGTGTTTGCTCCCTCTTATGTTGATATTCTCGTTAGGCATTGAGGAATGGTTTGCAGCGTAGTCGTCGACTCTGTTATGTTCTTCGTTAAGAAGTTGCCTGTTTTCGTCGTTGCCTTTATTCCTTCTTTTGATAAATCCCCAGATGACCAATGGGACGACAATGACAAGAGAGGAAAAAGCACCAATAAGGCTGTATTCCAGATCGTGTGTGCTGGCTGCAAGTAAATACAGAAAATCGTTACTTCTTAGGGCTCGTTTCTAATCAATTCCTATATTAATTAGCATTGGGTTTGATTTTCATTTTGCCGGATCCAAACATCGATGTTTGTTTGAAGCTTTGCGAGAACTTAAGTTTCTCCATAATTTTTGTCTGTTTGATTTATTACTTAATGAAATACAAAAAAGTCTCGGCGGGAAGGCCGTTACTAATGGAGACCCGTATCTCGATAGCACGCGATTTCTCCGCTCGAGTTCCAGTTCACTGTACATGTTGACGGTTTCCAGAATCGAGGGGAAAACACGAAACTTTAATCGATGAGGAAAAAAACGTGACCTCCCTGTCAAGCAAGTGCTGAATAGCATGTCTTAAACAACAAATCGTCTTTTCATTGGAGGATGAAGATAAGTGAGTTCTTCTCCCATACACGCTTTACTTCTCACGGTCAGTGAGAATTGATTATCTAGGGATTAAAATGCAAAATTTGCGAATCGAATGTGACGTATGTGACGTCCTGGTGAAAGGCATATTTAGGTTACAATGTGAGCCACCTAGAATGTGAGCGCTTCTTAAAACGCATGATACAATTTTTGAACTTTTTCGTTGGATTAGGATTTTGTTCATTCTTTAACATCCTTAACATTCGCCTTACTATAGAAATTCACGTAACGTCAAAGTCTCTTAAGGCCAAAATTATTAAAGGATCTTAATGGATAACACTGTGACCAAACCAATGACATCGGGTACCTTTTCATCGTTAAAAAACGCTTGCGTTTGTGATCAAAACAATTAAGAACTGCTGGCCGCAGTGGGTGATCCAAACATAACTTAAGACCGGTTACCTACTAAAATAGGACATTTATAGGGGATACACTCTCTTATCTTTATGATCTCATGAGTGGAAATAGATCTGGTCAAAATTATACGATACCCTACGTATTGTATTTCACAGCAAAAAACTGGTAGCTTACAAGCAGGTTCATCAGTAGTAGGATCCTGAGTTTTATCTGAATCTGGGTCACCATCAGGCCCACAACCATCAGGACATGCACAACTGTGGATAAGAAGAAATATCTGAAAAGAAAGGAAATCGAAACGTCACCTAATCTTGACTGTTTCTTGAGAGAATCCTCAGTGATGATAACCCGTAAAAATGCATTGCTGACATTGCATGTTACACCTTCAAAAGCTACAAGTCATCTGTCCAATCCACTCGATTGAACGAGCCATGAGGTTTATCAAGGCCAGCGCTTAGACTGGTACTACGATCAAAAAATCAAGCGAAATTTTAAGCCTTAATTTGAGAAGAAGACTTTATTTAAACTGCAATTTTCTGATTTAATGGTCCATTCTAGCATCAGAAAGGACACAATGGCGTCATTTACTCACAAGCTTTAGAATGCATTGTGTGAACATAGCTTATTAATTATGCAGTGTGTGTGAAAGTGGCTTATTCAGAACGCAGCACGGGAGTTTTGAGCTTTCAAACTCGTGTTTTGCGTAATTAGTAAGCTGTGTTCACACTGCATTCTAAAGCTCGTGAGTAAATGAAGTCAATGTATCCTTTCTGTGTTAGAATAATGGCGGACCATTAAATCGGAAGATTGCAGTATAAATAAACAGTCTTCTTCTCAAAATTAAGGCTTAAGATTTCGCTTGGGGAGTGTTTAGCAAACATAGCTTCGAAATCCTAAGAAAAAATACAAAAGTGATTTTTTAATCGTAGTACCACAACTCCAGTTTCCGTAGCATATTTGTATACAGTAAAAAGCCGCAAGTTAAAACCTGTATTTTCCCAAGTTAACCTAAACACGTTCCTACATAAATGGTAATTAGCACAAATTTAGGCTATTTAGGTTCTTAACCCTTTGAAGCCCAAATTAATTTTGCTAAATTTGGGCAATTTTAAGTCATAAATAGTAAAAAATCGGTAGGAAATGTTTTATTGCAGCTATCTAAGTGAAACTTGCACACCTCTGATCATTTTCAAGACACAGGGCTACATTTTCACAGGCTATTCGAAACAAATGACACTAATTGACACCTGTCATATCAAGTCAAACATTAACAACAAACAAACTTAAACAATTTCAGTTCTGTAGCTACTTCCCTTAAAAAGGAAAATATGAAGTCGCATCTGCCGTACGATATATCGTACACTGAGCGTTAAAGGGTTCAATAGGTTCTTATTTTCTGAAGAAAAAAATTACATTGTAGCTAATAGAATTTAGTGGTATTCAGCCTATTCCTTATATAAAATCTGCATACCAAATAAGTATTTATGTAAAAATGATTATAATAAGAAAAATTGAAGCACTATAGAGGGGGTCTAACTGACGAATTTTAACCTAACAGGTTCTTAAAAACTAGGTTCTTACTTGCGGGTTTTTACTGTATCTTAAGAGGGCCACAGGTTTATCAGCTCTGCTGTTAGGTGTCACCCTTGTAAAATAAAGTTGTTGTTGTTGTTGTTGCAGCATGAAGTGACTAGGATCATCACAACTCTCCCTGGATGGGATGCTAGTCCATCGCAGGGTTACCCCAGCTGTTGGGAAACCCTAACAGATTCTTCAGGAAAATGGCACTTATTATATATTTAACGTTCATAAAGAAGCATTGACAAGGCGAAAAGTAACAACAACTGCTAATGGCGGATGTCAACCACACTTGCGCTACTCAACATTATTAAGTCACGATGAATCCACAGGCAGCCCAAGCTAAGTGTATGAGTCACGTCACTTCATAGATTAGAAGGTGTAGATGGTACCGGTGGGAATATTTAGAATAATTCAAGTAAAGAGTTCATCGTCACTGCTCTGCTCACTGAAGCTGTTATGAAGAGTTAACTTCGCGGTGTTTTCAATAGGAAAAGTGAAGGTGTGGTACTGGAGATTATACTGTCCTCGGATTGGATACTCTTTTGCCCTGGTTCCTTGATAGTATCCAAACTGGCAGAAAAATACAGTGACACTGTGATGTATATATATATATATATATATATATATATATATATATATATATATAACAATTATTCTACGAGGGCGCACTGGATATCGAATGATAGATAACCAACGAGGCGCGTAGCGCCGAGTTGGTTATAATCATTTGATATCCAGCAAGCCCGAGTAGAATAATTGTTTTATTAAAAACTTAACCACTATTTAAAAACAAAAATCAAGAAAGAACGGGAAAAATGAGAAAAGAAATTTAAGCGGAACAAGAATCGATCGCATGACTGAACGAAAAAGGCGCCAAAACCTTGCGAAGTGTTGCAGCGTTTCATTGCAAAGCTGAATGAATCAATGAAAACTGCTCGAAAGTGACCAAAGTAACACACGTTTTGGAAAAAAATCTTCTAATTATTGGCTCTGAAATATGGTACATGTTTGATTTTTCCTGAACATTGTTGTAATCATCGTTCAAAGCGGATTGAAGCTGTACAATTTCACCATATAGCTGCTGGAGTTGAAACTGAACAAGTTTGTAATCTGTTCGCACAACGGAGCCATCATGTGCGTGTTTGATCGAACTGAAGACAGAACAAATTTCAACAGTTGAACTTGAAGAGGTATTTTCTATGCAGCTCAGAAGAAAGATTACTGTAGCGAGGAACATTAGAATTCACCATCATAGTTTGTTAAACGCAAAGCGCAAAATGCAGTTGTTCTCGGTTTAGAGGTTGCGGACGGAATGGTAAAAACAACATTCAAACAACTGGAAAAGCGATCCAACTCCGTTTACATGGCATCCAATTTCTATCTGAGCATTTGGACCTGTTAGAACACAGAGCTACAACAAGTGCAGGTAAACCAGTGTCCTGATTTTGCATGTTAAAGTCGAAAAACAATCTCGCCCTTCCTTCCTTCTTGATAGTTTGCAGCTGTATTTTTTTTAGCACTTGTTTAGACTGCTTCATGATTTTCGCACCAACTCGCCATGAATGTGTGATAGTTTTTATTAAATGCTCCAGCCCCATTTCATTGTGTTTTATTTTATGTCTTGTCTTGATATTTTGAAGTGGAAATCCTTTCTGATAATACCTACCGTTTGTTCAATTTCAATGATCGACGTGACGATCGATGAAAGAAATTAATTGTAAACACAACGCTTAATGCTTAAATTTCTATTTCTGCGCAGTTTCTTCAAACAATTTTGACTTGTGTTAGACGACGCTGTTGGTGATGCTTGTTGGTGACGTTGTTGGAATTTCTGCTTAATTTAAACTTGCTGGCAAGTGATTTTTCTCGTCCATTTTTCTCGCCGGGTTGCTCGCGAGGAAAAAACTTTCAGCTCACTTTGTTGTTGAGTGTTCATTGACCATATTTGGTCGCAGCAGGTATATGAGCTGATAGCCTAGCTCCGTTGAGCCAATCAAAATGCTAGAAATCCAATATACTTAGTTGAGTTTTTAATAAATATATATATATATTGCTAGTTTGATCAAATCATCTGAATATGAACCTCGACTTACTCTCGGGTTATGGTCATCGTCAATGACTTCAAACTTTGCGTCCTCGATACGTCTTCTTGCCGGATCGCACTTAAGCTTCACTATGGCCTTCCATTCCGGAAATTTGCTATTAAAAATATGCACAGTTTTCAACAATAGCATCGTAGCAGTTGTAGAATCTTTGTTTTAGAAAATTACTCTACCGTATCTCTTGTTGGATTGCACTTAAGGAGGCTGGCAACAGTTTTTAGGGCCTTGGAATGTATCTTTTCAAATCAAAATTTCGCATAGAAGGTAAACTTCGATTTCCTTGATACTACACCACCTTTTCAACATATGACCAAAATGTATTTTTCATTAGTTTCCTAGCAACAGCTGTCACCATAGCAACAGTAATGGACAACCCCTCATTTTAAATAACGCCGAATATCTCGAAAACTAGTCAGACACTTTATGACAAAACGTGAACTATTTGAACTACTGAACCTACACAGCTTGTATACGAAATTAGGAAAAATCTGTAAGAGCGTTTTCAAGTAAATCATGATTCATTTTTTACAGGCTGATTTTGGTCATTCCTGCAATTTTCTCCAATATTTCAAGAAAGATAAGACTTAACAATTTCTCTTTTCAGTTGAAAGATCTTTTATGATAGCAAAACATTCTTAATGTACATTGAGCTTCCTAGGTGGCTGCGATTTTAAGATATTTATATTTAAAAACTGCTAAAATACAGTACAATTCAGTCCAAAAGTTCGCAATCAATTTAAAAGAAAAATCTGTGAGGGCAGTTTAGAAATATTTCTGATTATGCAAATTATGAAGTTTTTGACTGATTTGTGCAGTTTTTAAATATAAATATCTTAAAATCGCAGCCACCTAGGAAGCTCAAGGTACATTAAGAATGTTTTGTTATCATATAAGGTCTCTCAACTGAAAAGAGAAACTGTTAAGTTTTATCTTTCTTGAAATATTGGAGAAAATTGCAGGAATGACCAAAATGAACCTGTAAAAAATGAGTCACTATTTACTTGAAAACGCTCTTACAAATTTTCCCCTAATTTCGCATACGAGTTGTGTAGGTTCAGTAGTTCAAATGGTTCAAGTTTCGTCATTATGTGTCTGACTAGTTTTCGAGATATTCGGCGTTATTTAAAATGAGGGGTTGTCCATTACCGTTGCTATGGTTACAGCTGTTGCTAGGAAACTAATGAAAAATAAACTTTGGTCATATGTTGAAAAGGTGGTGTAGATTCAAAGAAATCGAAGTTTATCTACTCTGCGAAATTTTGATTTGAAAAGGTACATTCCAAGCCAAAAAAAAACTGTTACGAGCCTCCTTAAGGTTTACTATGTTCTTCCACTAGAGAAATTTCTCGATAAATATTGACAGTTTTGACGATATGAATTTATTCTCTAGCCACCTTAGTCCAAAACGTGGTTTGAAGCCTTACTTTTGAACGTCGATATTAGTTGATTCATTTTTAAAAGCAATTATACCCAAGGGAACGGTAAAAATGAAGACCAATTTCCAAAAAACACTGTAGGTAGACTATGGCTAGACAAAGGGCCACCAACTGGCCAACCAGTTGGCGGCCTTCTGTTCGCAACAGTTTCCTCAAGCGTTTGATAAAAGAGTTGGCCATCTGTCGTCAGCCGACAGTTGGTAACTTTTAGGTAGACTGCTTGTTGAACATTTCCTCTATCAGATACTTTCAACGATTTCACTGAAAGGAAAAAAACCCAGTGGTATATGGCCTGTACTGAAGAAACTAGGAGTGAGGTACAAAGGAGAATTATTTCAGTGAACTCCATGAAAGCCAACATAGTCATATTCTAAGGGATACCATATTATTAATTGGCTGAGTGGTGCTGCCTATTTTACCTATCTCACACTGAACTGCGCAAGGTGGTAAAAAAATAAACTAAAATAAGAAAAAACCCCAGAATAAATGCTGGTTGCAGTGAAACAACGATACACTGGAAAACCTAACAGCTATTGCTTGACAAACGTGAGTACGTACTCTGTGTTGGCATATTCCAACTGTGGTGTCCTGGTCTTTGAATCCAAACCACATCTCACTGTGCTCTGCCTGCCAATGTTCTGATAAAATTCCCGATTTTCAGGGAACATACAAATCTAGAGAAAAAAATGGGATTTCAGATAACTCAATAAAAGAAGTAATTTTACAAAGCAGTTTTCAGTGGAGTGTCGAAAGTAATTCGCATTTTCTTTGCTTTTTTCTTTAGTACACTGTGTAATTGTTACAAAAAATACCGCCACTTTCTCAACCAATTACAGCTAAAACCGAAACCAACTGTGAGTTGGTCGCAGGCGATTTCCCTCGCTTAGCACCGATTACATCTATTTGCTGTGATGTCTGATTAGTTCATTGCGTTTTTTGAGTTTTGTGATTGGATAGACTGATTACTTTGCATGGTTTCGGTTCAGTTAACGGCACTCAATTGGAAACCGCTCTGTCATACGGTATGTAATTGCTATACATTGCTGAAATCTTTTGCGAGCAAACTCATAGTTTTTAGCAGTTATCGCAACTTACCGCCACATCACCGAAACAGTCACTCGACTGCGATGGACCCAGAGAGAAAGATCTACACGGATTATAGCTGAACTCGTATTCATGTGAGCCTTGCGCTGTGAACCTGTTAGGTAAATACAGGTTTTAATTAAAGTCTCCATGAGTAGCAAAAACCATCAACTATTACTAGGAAGAACACTAGCTATCTCAGTGAAACTCTTCCTATTTCCAACCAGTGTTTGAATGTTCGATGTAGCAGAATTTGTCTACTAAACAAATTCATGACAAAACAGGGAACTTATCGAGCAGAAAACTGTTGGATCCCAAGAAACCATTGTCTTAAACATCCGACATGATAAACGCTTTTAACAAGCCACCGGGAGGGGATTATTAAGGCCGATCCTCTCAAAATAAAAGTTAGCGAACGATTTTTGGAAACTTTCTCTGATTGTTGAACACCACATGTTTTTAGAAAGGTGCAATAATAATAACAATAATAATAATAATAATAATAATAATAATAATAATAATAATAATAACAATGACAATAATAATACATTTATCCAGCGCTGTTTCTCGGTGGTTCAACAGCGCTTTACAGGTGCAGAGAACGGATAACCGTGCCCGCGAAAGAGACATGTTTGACTCAAGTTAGCTAGTTTGGTTGAAATTCTCCACCTACTAACCACGAGCTGTTTTGCTCAGTGAGCACTGCGTTTCGTGGGAGTAGCTTAAAGCAATGGGATATATTTTAGTATCAAGCACGATATTTGTTATTTGATATTTGACATTTGTTTTATACCTGAGTCACAATGTGTAACAATGTGTAAACTTTTGTAACGTTCATATTGTCAAGCGAAAACTTACCTTTCTGTCGGACAATTAAAAAAAAATTCAACACAAAGGTGACGATTAGTAGGCTAAAATTACGCAATAAAAAGGCAGGTCACCGAGCTCATTTAGAAGAAAATCACCATTCATTTCTCAGGATCAGCTTGACATAAAAAAAAGAAGAACATGTTCTTAAAGTGCGTGTGCTCTTTACCGGAAGAAATTATGCGCAGAAAGGATGCGCAATGCAATTGAATGGAATCACCTAAATGTAAAACCCCAGTTGAAGGGGATTTGCTTATTAGAGGCAGGCGGGAAGGGGGGGGCACTGAGATGGGGGCTTATTTAGGTTACCAATTTCCTGGAGAATCCAATTATTTAGCAAATTTCTATTTCACTGGCAACACAATAAAAAACAGAACCTGTATCACTGTCTTGTCAGTACAAACTATACTTCAGGACATTACAAACACTTTTTTTCCTACATACTGACCGACACCTGGGGGGGGGGGGGGGTTAATAATGATTTATCATAAGTTGGTGAAGTATGATCGTCCGGGAGAGTGTAGTCCTGAGAAGAACTGTTTGTGGTGACATTGACTGACGTGTCGACAAGCTGAGCGAAAGTCACCATCAGAGTCAAGTAAATTGTGAATCGTCCCTTGAGTGTTTCAGGCAGCTATTGTTGCGTCGAGTGAAATGCAAACAGACAGAACCTCAATTTGAACCTCCCAACCATCCCAACACCCCCTTCTCAGTTTTTTGATCAAACATGCACGATGAAATCCGTACGTAACCAAATGTCAAGCTTAGTTGCATGAGCTGATGATTCTATCATGCGGTCATTTTTTTATTATTCTTGATAATGAATACAACGAAGTGAACTAAGCATTAGCTAAGTCTCCGAAGGAAAATCGGTCACCGTTTACTGTTTAAAACAATCAACCATCAAAAGCTATCAAACAAGGGTATTTTTTACCAGTAACTGTCAAAGGACGCAGTCATCAATTGACGTCAAACGGTCTCAATTTAACGATTTCAGGTTGTTCATCAGATCATCCTTGAGCTCTCAACGCAACAAAACCAAGCAAAAAGCAAAGGAAAGCACAGTGCAGCACAGCAGAGATGGGTTGTTTTAAAACCAGCACTAGCCTCTAAAACAAAATAGCCAAGATAAAAGTTTAAAACGTCAAAGGAATTTTGAAGTATCCATCAACCAGCAAAATCATTAAACTTTAACTATCAACCATCACAATTACTCCCTTCAGACCCTCATATATGTATGTAGTGCTCTGCAAACCTTGGTTTCCCATCAGTCCTTTGCAGTGGAGCCAGGTTGTAAAGCTTCCCGTATTCGCCATCGCAACTGCAGTAGTCAACGAAAAGTAGTCCTTCCATATCAAAGATTTTTTCCGTTACGTTCCAGGAAACTGTCTCGTTCCAAAGACCTCCTTGGTGTGTAAAGGAAGTAGACATAAAGGCCATGAACACGAAACACCTCATCCAGGTTATCCAGGACATGGTACAGTGGTCACTAACAAGAGATTAGAAGACCAAATTTTCATAATTAGTAGAAGTAATATATATAGATAGGCTAGCCTAACAGCGGAACTGCCATGCGTGAATAAGCTGGTGCTTCTTTCTCAAATGACCCGAAAACTCTTCGGGCCAAAAAATATGCGGGGCTATTTTCGGGCGCAAAATTCTTTCGAAAAGTGTTTCTTAAAACGAAAAACCGAAAGTGTTCTGTACAGGGCTGCAAATTGTTTCCGCGAATTGCCCCGCAATAATCCGAACTCAAAAGTCACTCTAGAACACAACGTTATTGTTAGAGCTGCAAACCGTATACATATTAGAAATATTTTTCTTATTCTTTCGCCGTCTTCCTTGGTTTTTACAATGTTTCAATATCCTGTCATTTAACTGTCAAGGCTTGTCAAATCATCTCAGTCAACTGACTGTTCGCTTGAATGAACTGGAAACGTCGCCTATCTACAACAGCTAAATATATAACTCACTCTAAACGGGTGTGTTTAGTGTTCGGAGCTTGACAAATAGCACAAGATGCCATTAAATCGGAATCAGTAGCGCCGAAGCGCACTGACCTGTAATGGAAAGTTGAAATTTCGCGTTAAGTTTTCGGTGAGTGTTCTTTCTCATTTCGCTAGATTGCTCAGTAGAGCTACCAAAATCGGCTACTCGTCTGATTTGTGCAGCGTTTGGTCAACCCGGTTTTTATTCCATCAGTTGCTGCAGTTTATGACGGCGACTGACAATTTTCTAGACCGAGAGGAGGTAGGATTTCTTTTAAGATTTTTGTAGACTATCGGCCGGTTTATTAGGTGCCGTCTTTCTTTTTCATCCATAAAGTTGCTTTACAATTTGTTTACTCTTTCTTTTCTCTTAAGAACAAATTACAAATGGAAAGGTTTTTCATTAAATGTAAGCCTTAGATACGTCTCCTTTCTGGCTTCTAAACGAAAACAATACAAGTGGAAATGACAACATGTACCTTAAAAATAGGAACGGATTAATTCATTTTACTGCAAGAGATCGGAAATACAATACTGCTCGTATCCGACTGAAACTGTCGGTTTCGCGTTAGATGAGACAATGTTTATATAAAACAGGTGGTTTGCCTCAACTTT
Organism: Siderastrea siderea; assembly: GCA_964030785.1. NCBI lineage: Eukaryota > Metazoa > Cnidaria > Anthozoa > Scleractinia > Rhizangiidae > Siderastrea > Siderastrea siderea. The sequence continues at coordinate 46,617,559 of OZ034967.1, read as the reverse complement.
ATCCTCTATACAGTGTCTTTTTACGACTTTCATCTTGAAAGCATCCTAAAAGAGAAAGGAAGGTCGTGCAATCATGAAACATATTTTTTGAATTATTTATTTGTAGAAACTGGAGTGCATTTGTGGATTGTAAAGATGAAATTCTTCTCAACTTATCGGCCCCTAAAATACAGTACATTTCAATTGTGTAGTTATTCGCCAATGGATGAAAACAACAAGGGAAAACATAAACTTAAGTGTCATTGTCTGAGAAAGGTTTTTCATTAAATGTAAGCCTTAGATACGTCTCCTTTCTGGCTTCTAAACGAAAACAATACAAGTGGAAATGACAACATGTACCTTAAAAATAGGAACGGATTAATTCATTTTACTGCAAGAGATCGGAAATACAATACTGCTCGTATCCGACTGAAACTGTCGGTTTCGCGTTAGATGAGACAATGTTTATATAAAACAGGTGGTTTGCCTCAACTTTATCCTCTATACAGTGTCTTTTTATGACTTTCATCTTGAAAGCATCCTAAAAGAGAAAGGAAGGTCGTGCAATCATGAAACATATTTTTTGAATTATTTATTTGTAGAAATTGGAGTGCATTTGTGGATTGTAAAGATGAAATTCTTCTCAACTTATCGGCCCCTAAAATACAGTACATTTCAATTGTGTAGTTATTCGCCAATGGATGAAAACAACAAGGGAAAACATAAACTTAAGTGTCATTGTCTGAGAAAGTGTTCCAGAGGTTGGAAATGGGGATCAACCGATTTCGATGAAACTTGCTGCAGAAGTTAACCTTGATGAGATATTCCAAAAGCCAATTTGGTTTTGTTTTCTAACTTTTGGTTGAAAAGTTTCAGGAGGGGTCCCATCTGGGGCCTTCAATTCACTGAAAATCTTGTTTTTTAAGGAGTAGGTTTAGAGTTCAATAAAAACAAAACTAAAAATCCTTTGGACTCATTAATGGTATGGTGTGTTTCTACTATAAATACTCTTTCAGTTCATATGTAGGGATTTGACATAGAGGGATCTGGCAGTCTGGGGTCTGGCACTGGTTTTGGCCAGATTTTGAAGTGAAAACCTCTACCCAAATTTGCCAAAGTTCACACCTTTATATTTTTTAACTGCCAAACTAGCTAAAATTGATTCTTCTATCACGAGTTACCCCAATGTAAGTAGAATCCAAATCAATTGAGAAAAATTTGGCCCATTTATTTTTTAGGGGCTTTTAAGACCCATTTGCAGTCACAGCATCACATATCTCAGATATTGTCAAAAGTAATAATTTAACAGCCATCATAGCTTTATTTGTGTTTAAACACTTCAACTTGATTTGTTCAGGCCTACTTTATTTATAAAATCTGTGAGAAAACAGTAACTTTGCTTTAAAACTCTACTTGAGAATGTTAAACTGCCGCAGAACTACAAAATCAGTACAAGAAACCAATCTTGCTTTATTTGAAAGGTAAATATACAATACTATAAAGCTAGTTTGCACTCAAACAACTGAGTAGATGGACTGCCACTTACTTAGGTATACTGACAATTCTTCCAAACGTAGCCTGGCTTTACCTACCTAGCTTTTTTACAGGTTCTTGGCTTGTCCTAGGGGAAAGTAATTTCTCCAAGGTATTCCAAAAAAACCCATATATTTCTCGAAATCGTGCCAATAAAACCATCCTGTCGTCAAATCACATTGCCTGATGATAAAACCTCATTGCCTGATGATTCTGCATTGGTTTACAGACGAGTCCATCATCCAACCATCATCCTACATGATCCTAGCTATCTAATAGGAAAATGTTCTGGTACCGCTCTTTGGCAATTCAGTCTTCTATCGAGTCTTTCAGCAGGAATACTCATCGCTGGATGTAAATAATCGGACACATTCGGTGTAGAAAGTTTTTATGATACGCAGGTTTCCTCACAAGTACAACACACGTCCTTAGAGTGGATTTCATGACATAGAAGACAACTCCGAGCTTTGATTGATTCATTTGTATTGTTTATCCGCCATTTTGGAAGTGGACGCGGGAGAACTGGGTCGAGATTAGCCCCAGTATCAAAAGAGCTATGCACACTTATGCACACAATTTATACAAGTTTCAAATCCGTTGATTATGAAACAAAAAGAATCCACTGAAGTAATCATACATGCTTTTGATCTGTGGCTAGCAAATAAGGTTTTTGGTTGCCTAAAAAAATGAGACCGGGCAACTGCGTGACAAAACGTTTTCATTCCCACGCACCCAAATCTAATCAAATCAAATCCCGGAATTGCATACCGGGGGAGGTGGGAGGGGGGCAGTTGAAGAAAGTTTGGCTGAGGGTGTGCCGCCGTGGCCTTAAAACCCTGACCCCGTTTAAGATAAGATCCGTTCATTTTGCTACCCTGTTTAAGAAAAGAGGCGTTTATATTTTGCTTGTGTTCTGCGGCTTTTGTCTGCCTTGTTTTTTATTTCCATATTCCTACATAAAAAGAATATTTTTTATGAATGACATCATAGAATGAGATTTAAAAAGTTGCTGGTACCCACATGTAGGGTTCAAGAGTCCAGTCCAAAAAAGAGACCTTGTTCAAGACGCTAAAAAGTAATATTGTATACTCTGTTTAAGATGCAAGACCCTGAAAACCATGCCCTGTTGAGCAGCACGTATCCATCAAGGCCAAATAAGGGAGTTCCTTACCCCCCCCCCCCTCCGGCGGGGTATTGCATAATACAGTGGGCATGTAACATAATTCGGAATAATAGTAATAATAATAATAATAATAATAATAATAATAATTATTATTATTATTATTATTATTATTATTATTATTATTATTATTATTGGAATTATATGTAGATCATCGCAGTGAAGGTGTTTCAACTTAAGCAGTTGAAAACAAGAAATCTGAAAAAATTCAGGCTTGAATTTCTCTTTGGTATCGCAGAAGTCATGGGTTCCATTCCCGTTCAAGCCTGAATTTTTTCAGGTTTCTTGTTTTCAACTGCTTAAGTTGAAACACCGTCACTGCGATGATCTACATATAATTCTATCTTTATCCGCAGTTCATATATATGATTATTTCATATATTCATATTCATTCAGTTATTATTATTATTATTATTATTATTATTATTATTATTATTATTTATTTTTTGCAGTGAAACAGTAAAGGCGTAGTGGAGCCGTGGTTAGTGAGACTTCTGATTGGACTTCAGTTCATTGTACGTGTTGGTAGGGCTACTGACTGCACAAGTGCAGGGTTAACGTAAAGGAAACTCACCCATCTGTTTCAAGAACTGCGTTACGGAGTGATAAGGCAGGCTGGTACCATAGCTCCTCACTATTGTCATCTATTTACTCGACAAGTAAGCGAACGGGTATAGAAGTTATACGTTATGATTTTTCAAATCCTTAAGCAGGGAATTGAAGTATATTACTGACCACAAAATTGCGCCATGCAAGTAACCTCTGAGAAATTACGTATCAGAAAACAATGACATGGAGAGGGCAGACAACGTGAAAAGTGGACTGGAATCTCCACCAGTATTAGAGGCACCCGGGTGGCAGTTTGTAAAATCGATACTTCCAAAATGCCAACAGCCGTTGGAAATAATGAGATTCCGGGTATTACTAGGTACAATAACTTCTCTTTTGATGAAGATGGCATGCAAGTGAGTCGCAAGTATAGCAGGCATACGGTGTTGGCAAGGGTATGATCAAGATTAAACGCTGATAGCAAAGAGGAAGTTTCTGGTCTAGAAAGAGCACGCGAGTGGAGCCAAGAAGTTACTACGAAACAGCACAAAAGGAACAAAAGAGAATCGAAAGCTTGTAACAGTGATCTCGTAAACACATATGCCAGTTTGGCCCCATCATCTATTTTGACATTTAGCACACTTGACGACGCTGATGAGCATATGGATACTGGATGCCACGTCATCCTACCCGAGAATGAATGTGTTAACGACACTATACGAAGACAGTGGGCCGCTACAGCAACTTCTGTCAAGGGAAAGAGTCAGAAGATTAGTGACAGTCGATACCATCCTGAATCTACAGTACAGGCTTGCCAGGGATGGATTCTTAGGAAGCAGAAAGCTACTGGCAGAATCTCACCGGCCGTCAAGGAATACCTCACCCAGGTGTTTAAAATAATGAAGGTACCAAGTATGGACACTCAAAAGCAAACGTGGACATGATGAGCCAGCTACTTGTAAAGTATCATTCAATGATGCTATTTTGAGCTAGTAAAATCCTGCCAGTCCTAGTGAGCGATCTTCAAGTGATTGTTAAAGTTGTGAAACCCTGGGCTTGAATTGGACGTGGAGGGATAATTCATCATTAGTCTTGGCTTATATATGACAGAAGAGTCTTGAAATGAAGGTCTACAAACAAAACAACACAATCAAACCAAAAAAATAATAATAAAATAACCATATGGTTTTCTGAACCCTGTCCTTGTGTAGTCAGAAAAAAAAATCCTTCTTTCAGGGGGGGGGGGGGGGTAGCCTTACCGATCGGAAGTCCAGTCAAAAGTCCAACTGCCTAACAACGGCGCAACTGCTCCTTACTGATTCATTACAAATAATCATAATCATAATCATAATAATTATTTTTACTATTACCATTGTTATTCTGAATTACGTTACATGCCCGCTGTAAATTATACGCAATTCGGTGATTTCATTTGATTTGGGTACGTGGGAATAAAAACGTTTTGTCACGCAGTTGCCCGGTCTCATTTTTTTAGGCAACCAAAAACCTTATTTGCTAGCCACAGATCAAAAGCATGTATGATTATTTCAGTGGATTCTTTTTGTTTCATAATCGATGGATTTGAAACTTGTATAAATTGTGTGCATAAGTGTGCATAGCTTTTGATACTGGGGCTAACTCGACCCAGTTCTCCCGCGTCCGCTTCCAAAATGGCGGATAAACACTACAAATGAATCAAAGCTCGGAGTTGTCTTCTATGTCATGAAATCCACTCCAAGGACGTGCGTTGTACTTTTGAGGAAACCTGCGTATCATATAAACTTTCTACACCGAATGTGTCCGATTATTTACATCCAGCGATGAGTATTCCTGCTGAAAGACTCGATAGAAGACTGAACTGCCAAAGAGCGGTACCAGAACATTTTCCTATTACATAGGATCATGTAGGATGATGGACTCGTCTGTAAAGCAATGCAGAATCATCAGGCAATGAGGTTTTATCATCAGGCAATGTGATTTGACGACAGGATGGTTTTATTGGCACGATTTCGAGAAATATATGGGTTTTTTTGGAATACCTTGGAGAAATTACTTTCCCCTAGGACAAGCCAAGGATCTTTAAAAAAGCTAGGTAAGTAAAGCCAGGCTATGTTTGGAAGAATTGTCAGTATAACTAAGTGTAACAGTCCATCTACTAAGTTGTTTGAGTGCAAACTAGCTTCATAGTATTGTATATTTACCTTTCAAATAAAGCGAAAATAGATTGGTTTCTTGTACTGATTATGTAGTTCTGCGGCAGTTTAACAGTCTCAAGTAGAGTTTAAAAGCAAAGTTACTGTTTCTCACAGATTTTATAAATAAAGTAGGCCTGACCAAATCAAGTTGAAGTGTTTAAACACAAATAAAGCTATGATGGCTGTTAAATTATTACTTTTGACAATATGTGAGTTATGTGAGGGTGTGACTGCAAATGGGTCTTAAAAGCCCCTAAAAAATAAATGGGCCAAATTTTTCTCAATTGATTTGGATTCTACTTACGTTGGGGTAACTCCTGATAGAAGAATCAATTTTAGCTAGTTTGGCAGTTAAAAAATGTAAGGTGTGAACTTTGGCAAATTTGGGTAGAGGTTTTCACTTCAAAATCTGGCCAAAACTAGTGCCAGACCCCAGACTGCCAGATCCCACTATGCCAAATCCCTACATATGAACTGAAAGAGTATTTACAGTAGAAACACACCATACCATTAATGAGTCCAAAGGATTTTTAGTTTTGTTTTTATTGAACTCTAAACCTACTCCTTAAAAAACAAGATTTTCAGTGAATTGAAGGCCCCAGATGGGACCCCCCCCGAAACTTTTCAGCCAAAAGTTAGAAAACAAAACCAAATTGGCTTTTGGAATATCTCATCAAGGCTAACTTCTGCAGCAAATTTCATCGAAATCGGTTGACCCCCATTTCCAACCTCTGGAACACTTTCTCAGGCAATGACACTTAAGGCAAAAAGCACAATGCCGACCGCCGAGGAAACAGTGAAGTTGACTTATTTTCTTCAACAAGAAGACTTCAGGACGGCTTTTACCGGCAGCTGTTCTTGCAGCATTCTTTGGAAAGCTAAGTAAGTTCAAGAAGAGTACTCGTGAAACTACAGTTGCTCTAATAAACCCATTTATAAGTTGCTCTCGGTAGCGACTCGACAGACTTTTCAATGTAAATACGCATTTCTCACCGATTTGCTGGCTGTTAAGTTCTGTCAGCCATCAAACAACTTTGCTAAAAAAACTAACATTGCCCCGGCATCAGGCAGTTTTCTGGCAAAAATTACCCGAAAAGGTTTTCGGAAGCTTCCCAGCACACGTAAATTATCGAGGGAAAATGGCACAGGTTTTTCGCCCGCGAAATATTATTTGAGGGTCTGAATGGGGGTACCTCGATAACACTTAACGCTTAATTTTTGACCTCTGTAACATAAAACAGTTACATTTTAGGCATTTTAACACTAACAGTAAAAAATTCACTGTAACAGTAAATTTCATCCAGAAAGAAACAAAATCGGCTCTAAAATTGTGGGATAGGAGTCCGAAGACCATTCGAACGTTTCCGATCATTTCCGAAGATTTCCGAAGTTCTTCGAGGAGACTTTATACTATATACCAAGGACAAACAGTTCATTCATCACTTAAACAAGGAAAAGACGTCAGTAAACGTGACGTAATCGATATATTCACATGTGCAAGATATATCTTTTACAGTGTAAAGACAGAATTTTTCTCAGTGAGAGAAATCCTTGTAATTCACTAATTTACATCATAACATGGGATATTATTCACCATTAAATGCTTAGCAAAAAATTACAGATGTAATTCCTTCCTTGCTAAATTTACATGTATGTGACGTATATGAACTACGAACTTTTCAGCGCCAGTTTCCGCTATGCCCTCGAATATGAAAACTCTTTTCATGCCAAATTTCAATGCAAGTTCTGAAAGCCCAAGAAATTCCGTGAGATGTTTCTTGGTGGCTGCCACGCTGGATTGCTTTGCAAGGTCAAACGTGACCCTGCTTCTATGCCTTTCGAAGGCAGAATCCTCTCCGCTTCTATAGAAGCTCACTGGAACTTTAACAACGCCGGATGCCGCCTTGTTGTTTTTTGGCTTTTGACCGATTTGACTTCGAGTTCCAACCTCGTCGACCCTTCACAGCAGTCAAAAGAAAATACAGACGAATGTCGAAAGTTTCACTTAAGCCGCAAAACTTAACGCCAATTCTGAAAACTTAAGCTTTTTACTTCGAGTATGTGTTCAGAATGAAGTAACTGGCACCCTCAAGTTTTATCCCCGCGAAATTTTGTTTATCGGGAATTTTTATGTATTGTTTTCATACGAACTTCGCGCTCGTAAAACTCTGAAGTGACTCAAACGTCAAGGCTCTGAAAAACCGGAGGTGACGTTGTTTTTTGCCTTTGACCGCTGTGCCGAGGCGTCGACCCCAGTTCGCACGCAACTCTGACCAAAGGATCGCGGGCTCTTGGTACGCTATTGGTCTCCAGGTTTCCCCAAAATACTGATGCGCACGGGTAGAAAAAAAGAGACTACTGCCTCTTTAAACTGCCCCTTTGAGCATAGGTTTAAAGTTAGGGCAGCATGGCGATTGAGTGATTTTGTTAGCGATTCCAGCAAAGCAGATAAGTATTTACAATGCTAAAAGACTGATTTGTTTTTCACGAAAAACCTTTTAAACACTAAACAGTATTTTCTCCGAAAACAGTAAACATTAAAATATTGGCCAATTTAACAACAAACACTAAAAATTATCGGCAAATAACACTAAACACTAAACCCCATTCAGCCCCTCTTATTCGGCAAAGAGTTTTTAAACTCACGATCAACTGCTGCCAAATATTATTTTGTTCCAAAGGTTTAGCGGTAAATTTCTAGAGATGTGTTGTTTTTATAATTGTTTTTCTACATGCCAAGGTAAATAAATCGTAGGCCTTCATATGCTGAAATACGTAGTGACCGTGTCCGTTAACTGTAATGTGCACAGAGCTTCAAACAGTTAGACTACAATATTGGCGACCGAGCGATTTTTCGGTTGGTCAACAAATAAATCATCATCGAAACAACCCAGTCCGCCGGGGTACCGAGGAACAACGAAATGGCTTGTAAAACAACACCAACTCAGTCTAGAGTAGTTTTTATTATTAACTTTCGAATAAAACACACCCGTTGTGAAATAAACATTGTCAAACAAACTTGAAATGCAAAATTTAAAAAAACTGCAATAAAAGATTTGGGTTCTTTTAACCTTACAAATGGCTTTTTGATGAAAATCCTTCAATTAATATTTTTAAACAGAAAAGAGACAGGCCTTCATAAACAAAAACATTTACTAGTATTTAGTAAAGCATTTGTCTGTCTGAGAAAGTAAAATCCATTCAGTTGCGGCCTCGAGAAAAAAATATATATAGAAAAATTCACTGCCTGACGAGTGAATTCCACGTTAAATTTCACGCGAAAAACCGATATCGCACGAATCGCCAAGCGATGAGTGCGATACTGGTTTTTCAAGTGAAATTTAACGTGGAATTCACTCGTCAGGTAGTGAATTTTTCTTGAATCGCATAGCTAAAGCCACCAAATCATTGGGCGAAACTAAACGTTTTGTATTTTTGTGAGCCGCGCCAGTGCGCAAACAATGGAAATCCTTTCAAAGTCAGGTGTCAAGATCTAGCGAATAGGAAACAAGATGCTTTTAGAATGAAAACCACTTTTATTTCAAACTCGTGGAGAAAGCAGTGCCTCACATTTTACAATCTTCAGCAAAAAAACTGAAAGTACAAAATACGGAGCTATTTAAGACAAAAGATTTTATGGAAAAACTCTTTCATTCAATGAATATCTTGGATTTCCCTACTACCATACAACTTGGCAATATGTGGCGCCGACAATCAACAACTGAAATGCTCAAGCGAAAGGGAAATTTCAAGCGTTCCGGTGTGAAAACAAGATCTACAAAAAAACCGGTAAGCGCTTTACAGTTATAAAAAAATTGCATTTAAAGTATAATGATTAAGACTGGAATATCTGAGTAAACTCTTACGAAAAATAGCTCAAAAAAGCTTAAAAGTCACCATTTTAACTGTTTTTCTTTCATTGCAGAGAGTCGCTTGTTGGTGTCATGTTGGACTGAAAGTTTATGGAAATATTTACTGGAGAATTATTAAAAGTTACTCCAGTAAACATCCCGCCAACTGCCCCTGCCATCAGGTAACTAGAACTACTGGCAATGCTGTCACGGTTACTAGTAGCTGCTGTGTTGCTTGGCGGGACTGAGCTGTTGAGAACAATCTCCCGTAAAGCATGACTTGAATCGCTGTTGGTAGTTGTCGTGCTTGGGTTGAAACCGGCCAACTTATTCGACATTCGCCGCTGTTTTTCCAGAGAATTATGGCTGTAGCTGGATATTGATTCTGGATTGGCGTGGCTAGTCAGCTCTGAGCTCTCCAGTGGGTCGAAATCATCACGGAGCGCTTGGATGACTGTTTTGCGACCACTCGAATTTGTGAATTTGCCATCCAGGGAGGCAATGGACGCAATACTCTGCAATTGCTTTGCCAATGTATTTCTACCAATTGGAACCATCTTGTACCAGACATTGGATTTTGGACTGTCAACTGGACTCAGGTAGAAATTTCCAGGAACGTTATCACCCTTCGGACGATGGCCAACGTACTCGATAAATGCTAGCGCTCTGTGCGGATCTCGCTCTCCACCATCCTTCCTCCAAATCTTGTTGTTATACTTTCTCGCCCGTTTTGTCGCAGTCGGTTCGTCTCCCTGGCGGTTCTTGGTTTGTCGCTCTTTGTATTCGATGTACTGCTCTGTCACGGTGAAATCACTTAGTTGACAGTCATGTTGTTCTTTAAATCCTCTCATTCCTAAGTGCGTGCCATTGTTCCACCATACCAGATGGAGAAGAGAGCGAGGATTTTGAAGGCCGATTGCACCTGACGACCACATCTTTTCAATATCTTCTGTTTCAACTGGTTGAGCGGCATTTGGTTTGTCGCCAAGACCTTTTTGCTTCAAATCCTTTTTCTTCATGGATAGCATCGTTGAAACTTCTTCGAACTCAATCGCTGAAGATTTTTCGAGGACGAAGTTGTCTACTGCCGGTGGACATGGACGCTCCAGAAAGTACCTTCGTAAACCATTGTGGTAAGTTTGTAATGTTCCTGGTTCATATTCTTTGCCTTTGTTTTCTTTTGTCGTCTGCCTTATTTCTAGAAAGAAGTGCTTGAGAAGCTGCGGTGCTTCTTGCTTTAAAATTGCATCGAGATTAATTTTTTTGCCATGTTTTTCCTTGAACCAAGACTGCAAACGGCGTACGGATGTACTTGTACTTTTTTTAGTGTTTTCTGAAACCATATTGTCCTTAAAAGAGACCAGTTCGTCAACTGTATAGGTCACAATGGTTTGCTTTTCCGGAATAGACGCTTGACTTTTTTCGGCATTGATACCTGTTTGGTTTTCTTTCGCAGCGCTTGTTTGCTTTTCCTCTGTAAGAACTTTCGTTTGGCTTTCTTCCCTCGTCTCTAACATTTTGTTTTTTTCTTCAATGCGTTTTCTCGTACTTTTGAGTGTGAGTGGTTTCCTCAAACTTTCTAAAAATTTAAATTTCAATTCAAAATTTGGCAGACATTCATTTTCTGTAAATTTGTTCATTTCCAAGGTGTTTTTTTCCTAGCACGAGTTGCATTTTTGTTTTCACGATAGCAACAATTTTGCTCGCGACTCACGTCAGCAATATCCCTTCATGCACAAGTGCAATTCCACGCTAAATACCCTCTCTTCGATAGCCAATCAGACCGCGAGTTTACCTTTAGCTATGCGATTCTACTCAGAAGCAATTCCATTCGAACGCGAGAATTTAATTCACTTGAACATCTTAAGAAAAATTATTTTCAACATGGGAATTCTCTCAATTAAACAATTCTTATAACGTAAATCACAATCAAATACGTAATTTACTTTACCGTGGAAGTGGAAGAAGTACTTCAGAATTTAACCGAAAGTTTGGCGCTTGTGTGGTCTTTTTGAGATGGTCGCTTTTCAAATCTCCTCTGAACAAACAAGTCTGTCCTCTAGCAAGAATTTTGTACCTTCGACTGAAGCTCTCTACGCGCCGTCGAGGTCTTTTCCTTTTCATGTGGAGCTTTTAAAGGAAATGTCTTCATTTCAAGGACCCCCAAAAAATTCCAGCGTACGAAAAGCCATCGGCCATATTGTTGATTGAGATCAACTGAACTTCTCCCGTGATAACAAGCCATCCGAATTTTGCTTTTTGTCAGTGTCTAGTGTATGGGATGTTGAAAAATTACAACAGAGAAATGGTTGCAGAGCGTATGATTTCTTAGGACGAGCAAGGAACTTTGTTGAAAAGCTGAAGAAACTCGCACTTAATTAGTCTTTAGCGTTGTGTTTACGATTTCTTTCACCCTCTTACACAACGAATGTTTACACAAGGTAGGTTTTATACGGAAAACTTTTGACACCAAAATATCAAGACGTCACGCAACACAAAACACAGAGAAATTAAAGCGAACCGCTTTATAATAAGTGTCACACGAGTTTCGGTGATTCTCTACCAAAATCAAGCTAAATAAACACTGTCAACCAGAAAGGACAAAAATTTTTCGGATAGGCTTATATACTACACAAAATAACATCGTTTTACCTGTAGTCGTTGTAACTCTGTGTTCAAGCAGCTCCAAAAATTCAAACAAAATAAAATGTAACGCAAAATAAGTTGAATGATCGCTTTCCCAGTTGTTTGATTCATTGTTGTTATACCACATTCCCTCCGCGGCCTTTGAACCGAGAACCACTTCTATTCGTTTTGTGTTCGTTTCAACTCAGACTCGCAGCTACGATGCTGAAATCATACAGCTTCAATCCGCTTTGGATTATGAATACAACAGTTTTTCGGGAAACACCACAATCCTATACCACATCTTAGAGGCAATAATTGGAAGACCTTTTTAACAAAATATTCTCGCACGTTCACTTCCGAGCAGGGGGTTGATTCATTCAGCTTTGCAAAGAAAGCTGCAACACTTCGCAAGGTTTTGGCGCCTTTTTCTTTCAGTCATGTGATCGATTATTGTTCCATTTTTTTCTCTTTATGTTTTTTTTTTTCGTTCTTTCTTGATTTTTATGGTCACCATTGACTGAGTATGGAATCAACTGCGCACTGATTTGCATTGCTTATAATTTACAATTTCAACGGAAGCGAAATGGAATTGCGGCATTCTGCCGAAAAAAATACTATTTCAGAAAGCTTAATATCGTTCAGTTTTCACCGGCATTTCTACTGGCTATGTTATAAAACAATTGCTTCATGCTTTTAGCTGGCGAACATCAAGTTATGGATGCACTTGGGAAGTTTGGAGAGCACTCAAGAGCATCTCAAGACCTAGAGTTTCTCTCGGCTGCGCCTCGAGCAACTCTTACGCTTCTCTCGTGCTCCCAATCTCGTACCCAGAGTCCACTGGCTTTTTGGTCAGCGGGAGGGCGCCAGTAGAGACTCTGGGATAATGGAGTAGTATATCCGGTAGTTAACAAATACCACCTGATTGTCAGAGGTTTATTTAAGAATTTTAAAGCTCCCACCATAATAAACAAGCTCCTTGCGTCGCATGTTTATTATGTTGGGAGCTTTAAAATTCTTAAATAAACCTCTGACAATCAGGAAGTATTTGTTAACTACCGGATATACTACTTACCCGAAATAAACCACCCAGCATAAAAAAATTTTTAATTAAAGAAATATACATCTTTATTATATCCAAGTTGTAGTGTCTGCACTAAACATAAACATTGAAGAGCTTTTGAAAGAACTTGATCCAACAACGTTACAAGCTTTAGAGCAATTACTTGCAGAGGACGCTCCTGCTGTGCGAAAAACTATTCAGAACATATTGGATGAACCTATTTCTGAGAAAGTGGAGAGGAGTTTAGATAAACCTTTACTTCCTAAAACCTTTCAACCGACTGCTCCTCCTCGTAAAAGAAGGGTGAGAAAAACACAAGAAATTTTGAGGAAGTTTGATCCAATTTCTCGAGAAACCATCCGAAATGTTACAAACTATCAGAATGAGATTCTTGATTTATACAATAACACCGAATATGAGGGAGAAGAAGTGAAAGGGGGGCGCCGTTTTATTAGATGGCGTTTTATTCGAAATCTTGAAAGAGATCTTACACCCGATTTTATTAAAAAAATACGAGAGAAAGTTAAAACATCTTTCTACGCTAGACATATTTTTTCATATCAGCTACGCAACATTGAAGAAGATTCATCAATGTTGATGTACACTAACATTGGCTCACCTTGGTTTGAACGTTTTTCTGATGCGGAGAAATGGTTGAGTGAGCGGGAAAAAGTACGTCTAGACCCTGACAACATAAATAGGCCGGACACGAAATGGGTGTTTGAAAAGCATTTTAATGTTGATGTAAAGGTGGTGCTTGATCGTCAACCGCTTTTAGGAACAGGGCCATTACCAGATTGGCTGCGTAACCTTTCACATAGTCGTAATATGCTAGCTTTAGACACTTGCAAAGACAATTTATGTCTTTGGCGTTGTATTGCGGTACACCGAGGTTCAAGACCAGATCGAAGTACAACGGCAGCACGGGAACTTGCTAAGAGTTTCTTTAACCTCATAGCTACTCCACAAGAATGCCGGAAAACATGTTTAGATGAACTTGATGAGGTTGAAAAACATATTAATAAAAAACAAATTTTCAAAGATTGGTTGGGTATTCGTGTATATGAGCCTGAACGTTTGGAGGATGGTGAATTGGTATGGCATCTTAGAAGAACACCACCAGCCAAATTAACAAATATTTTGACAATTGGAATTTACGAAGGGCATGCTTTCTATATAAAAGATATTTCTAAGCTTGCAAAAGTTTATGCATGTGTTCACTGCCGTGCAAGATTCACTCAAGCTTGCAGTTTTCAACGGCATGCCGAAAGGTGCTCCCAAGGGAAGACGGTGATTGAATGTCCGGCCGAAAAAGTTGAATTACCACAAACAGCTTTTGAGAAGGCTTTTTATCCAAAACATTCATCTTCTCCAGAATCTCTTCGCTGGCTTGAACAAGAAGCAGCACTTCGTAAAATTCACATTCACCACGCCGCCTGCGGTCATGGAGGTGAAAGATGGGTTGAGCGCGCTCCTGTAGACGGTTATAACCATGAAACAAAGACTGTTTTTCAGTATCATGGATGTCATTGGCATGGATGTCGAAAATGTTTTCCTCATGATCGAAATAGAATTATTACTCATCATGACCAAACACGAGAAGATAGATTTAAAGCAACTGTTGAACGTACACAAAAGCTTCGAGCTGCTGGCTACCATGTAATCGAGGCATGGTCTTGTGAAGTAGGAGAAATAAATATTAAGTTGCCACAAACTCAAATACAAAGTTATCCACACGCTATATTGTATGACTTCGAAGCATACAGAGATAAAAATCAGAGGAAAGAACCTACAGGCATGTTAACTATTGAAAATACACACGCACCAATATCTGTTAGCGTTGGTGACACTTTAGACAGAGAACCTACTCATATCTGTGAAAGAGACCCTGCGGAGCTTGTTCGCAAGTTTATGGAAGAACTTGAGAGGCGTGAGAAAAACATTAGGGATCAAGTAAGAGCAGCCTTCATACCTGACGACATAAATATGCTTACAAAAGCGCAGCGTCTTAAAATAGAAGAATGGTGTAATCAGGTGCCAGTTCTTGGATTTAACTCCGGGAGATATGATTTGAATCTTATCAGAGAACATTTCGCGGAACGTTTATCTGATACAACAGGTAAAGTAAGAGTTGCAAAAAATGGAAACAAAATTATGTTCATTTTGAGTAAAAACTCTCGCTTTCTCGATATCATAAACTACTTAGGTCCGGGTACAAGTTATGAGAAATGGGTGAAAGCCTACGAATGCGAAACTGTAAAATCTTGGTTTCCGTACGAATGGTTTGACAGCCCTGAAAAGCTTGATTTCAAAGGGCTTCCTGACTATGAGCATTGGTATTCAAAATTGAAAGGGTGTTATCTTCTCACAAAAGCCGAACGGGAGGGTTGCAAAAAGCTGTTTGAGGAAAAAGGGATGAAAACCTCCGCAGACTGGCTGCGTTACTACAATAATCTCGATGTAGCTCCTGGTCTCGAGGCGCTGGAAAAGATGCGTGCTTTCTACACTGATAAAGGAATCGATATTTTGAAAGATGCTGTAAGTATCCCAGGTGTTAGTTTACATTACTTACTTCGCGGATGTGTTGAGAGGGGCGCAGATCTTTACAGCCCGTGCAAAGAAGCGTATGAGATGTTGAAAGAAGCTGTTGTTGGAGGACCGAGCCTTGTTTTCACAAGATATCATGAAGTTGGAGTAACCAAGATAAGGTCCCATCGAATTGCAAAACCTCTTGTTTGTAAAAATATCTTAGGTTATGACGCCAATGCTTTGTACTTGTCAACCATGCTTAGAGATATGCCTTGCGGAAAAGGAAAGGTAGTGCATTACAATAAAGATGTCGTTCCTATTCTTTCACAAAGGCTCAAAGAAGGAAAATGGTTTGGATTCGCGGAAGTCGATATAGAGATTCCAAAAACCCTGTGGCCAAAATTTGAGGAAATGTGTCCGTTCTTCTACAACAAAGAGGTCCCTGTTGAAGCTGTGCCGCAGCATATGCTTGACTATCTTAAACGCACAAAAAGGAACCGCGGAGACGGAAAGAAGTTAGTGGGAGCATTGTCTGCAAAGAAGATATTATTATACGCACCTCTTCTTAGATGGTATCTTGAGCATGGAGCAGTGATCACAAATGTTTATCGGGCTATTGACTACCAACCAACAAAAATATTCACTTGGTTTGTGGAGCAAGTGACTGAAGCTCGTAGAAATGGAGATAGAGAAAAAAGCAAGGCGCTGCTGGCTGAGGTATTCAAACTGTTAGGAAATAGTGGGTATGGAAAGCTCATCGAAGCCTTGGAGAGGCAAACAAACGTTATTTACACCAAAGACGAAAAGGTTGTCGACAGAGCCTTGCGAAGCGCATTTTTCAGTGATCTTGATGAAATTGGGGAAGCGTATGAGTTGGAAAGTAGAAAGCCAAGGATTACAATTAGAAGACCATTTCAGGTTGGAATTGCTGTATATCAATTGGCTAAACTTCGAATGCTTGAATTCTGTTATGACTTTCTTGACAGATATTTTGACAGAAAAGATTTCGAATTGATTCAGATGGACACAGACAGCAATTACATGGCAATCAGCGCAGAAAAGTTGGAAGACATCGTCAAACCAGAGCTGCAAACAGAATTTGAGGCAAAAAAGAAAGAATGGTTAGCTTGGGACAAGTGGAGCAGTCGGACCCCAGGGCTCTTTAAACTCGCGTGTGAAGGCAGCAGAATGATTGCCCTCTGTTCAAAATGTTATTTCATCGACGACTCTGAGGGTAAAAAAAAGAAGTTCAGCACGAAAGGGGTGTCGAAGAAACAAAACGAGATCACGTGGCAGCGTTTTGAGAAAGCTTTGGAAGGCAGCAAGGACATTGCAACTAATAGAGGTTTTAGGATGCGGGACGGGCAGATGGTTACTTACGAACAGCAGAAGCTGGGGTTGAGTGCTTACTATGACAAACGCTGGGTATTGGAAGACGGTATTCACACAGAACCGATCGAGTTTCATTGTTAGATTGCCGGTGGTAGTTGTGTATCTGGAGGGACAACCAAAAGTTCTTCGCGGACAAACCAGCGTTTTGGACCGTCAAACAAATAATAGATAACCGGTGCGTCTGGTTTTATTATAATTTTTTCAATCTCGTAAACATTCAAAGACCAGATTGGGTCGGTAGCTCTTCGCCGACCACCTTCAAGTTCACTGGGTTGATAAAGATAGCGAACACTCAAACCGGAGGGGAGCTTCTTTTCGTTCACACCAACGGGTCTCAAATAAGGTGTTGAGGGTTTGGATGGAACAGTTTTCTTTTTAATGGCATCAACAGGTTTTTGACCAGTCAGTCGAGTGACTTCTTTATTCAAAGCTGAAATAACAGCTGGCAGTCGGGTCACCCACGCAGTGGACCGCTGACCCTCAGGGAGGCGCATTTCAACCCCATATTGGTGTCCGAACAGCCGTTCAGCCAGGGTGCGGTTGAATCTTTCAACGATAGCTTGATCACGGTGAATATCCACACGACCACGTCTAACCTCAACATTATGTTTCGAGAGCAGTTGATTCACAGCGCCCATAAACTCACGACCAGGATCGACCTGAAGCAGTTTCTGCCACTTCAAAGGACCACGACTATAAATCCGTTCCAGAGTAGCTGCAACTTCTTTAGCCTCTTTTGTGGTCAACGGTTCGGCCTCTTTGTATCGAGAGGCCACATCTACCACTGTGAGAGCATATTTAAAAGTTTTGCGGGAGCGTGGTGGGCGATCGTGTGGGAGATACAGAAGATCGGCTTGGTGAACTTTGTTTGGAACAGGAACATCAAATTTCGGTCTTGGAATGTACCGTGGGGCTGGTAAATAAACTTGCCAAAGAGCTTGCTTTATCAACCAGTTTTGAGCCACATCTTCCGAAACTTTCGCTGCCTGGGCTAATTTTTTAATTGCTGCAAAACCTTTCCAATACCCTTGCGGGCTGTAATAAATTTTTGACAACTTATTTAAAATACGTGAGCTCATTGTATACTATACACAATAAAAAAATGGACGACCCGTTTGGTTGTTTGCAAGGTGAGAAAATTTCGTCGAAAATAATTCAAGAAATGTTGCACAAAAGAAATGAAATAAGCTTGTTATCAAAAAAGATTGATCGTTGTCCTTCATGCGAGGAGCAAATAGTTTATGTGGAGAATGAGTTCTGTCATGCATGTCAAAAATGTGGTAGAGTGATTGAATGTGATGATTATAAACCTTTTGAAGAAAATTGGAGAAGAAGTTCCACTGCTCTTCCAACGAATAATGATTATTTAAAAAATGTTTTGCGAAAATGGAACATTAAAGAAATGTTTTCTTCCAGCGAGGTAGATTTTCTTGGTAACGTTATTGCTCAATTTCAAAAGATGTCCGGCAAATCAGTGAACTACTCCTGTTTTCTGTACAATTATTTTGAAATGGTACCTTCTGAATGCTGGCCTAACAAAAAAGAAATTATGGAATCTATTTCTCATCACCTTCCTAAAAGCTTAGAAAGTTGGCGGCACGCAAAACAGGAGTTTTATAAATGGTGGTTGAAAACCAATCAAGGTTCTTCATAAACATTTTCATATTTGCCTGTTTTCGGATTTTTTACCAAACGCATGACAGTACCCTTTTTCGGATGAGTCCAAAATTTCTTGCTTGTAACGCCAGTTGGACCTGTGAAAGCATATTTTGCAATATCACCTGACCAATACCGATCGAAAACAGGTTTTGTGGAAGGAATCATTTTTTTGTCAAAGTTTCAGCAAAATTCACTACTTCCAACGGTTTGTCCAAAACACCAGTCCCTTTTTGTTTTTTCAAACCCAAACCTAACTTTTGTTTAGCGTTGATCGCATTTCTTGCAGCCGCATGACCCCACTGCCTTTGTATGTAGGGAACTGCGTCAAGAGACCTCACCATTTTTTTATCAGCTTTGTGTTTGCATTTTTTGAGATTTCACCATACTTTTTTTCACGGTTGGAACAAACATCATAATCAACATCATGTTGCATAGCAATCGCATCTGTTGCGCCTGTTGGTGGTTGATATATTTCCAGAATTTCACCCGTTTCTGGATCGTATTTCACCTGCTTTTCAAGAGGATTGTATGGCCCTGTAAAATTATGCCCTGGTAATGTCCAACCTTTTTTTGGTTTCGGAAGTTTCCCAATTGCAGCATGCATATCAAATCCAGCACCATCCAAATCAGGTCTGTCAGTTTTGTAACGTTGGTTTGGTCGAACTTTAGTTGAAAGTTGATCTAACATTTCACTTCCAACTTTTTGAATGACTGGGCTGGCTTTGTCAAGTGTGTAATTTATTGCTTTCTTTTGCAGTTTGGGGTCTCTCATTGCTTCAGAAGCGTAATATCTTCCAGCTTCAACACTTTTTTTCGCAAGATATGGGATTCCTTTTGTAATAGCAAGATCAACAACTGCCATAGCAACATCGCCGAATATTCCACTGCCCTCCGCAAGGGAGGGCTCACCTAGTTCCCCGGCAAAAAACTTGATTTCATTTTTCCACAACTTGCGCACTTTACTTTCAAGAGTTTTCGATTGTTCTTTGTGATTACAACTTTTTCGGTCCCCTTCACATTGGGTGTGTGCCGCTTTTCTTTCACACAGTACACTTCCATTGTATATATTTTAAGAAAAATAATTTTTCACTATTTCCTCATTTTGAAGTAAATCATTGGAGAACATTTTCAAAATATCGGCAAAACTTGTTCCTTTATTTCTTTCGTTTAAAAAGAGAAGGCAGTAATAACCACACCTCACACTTTGTTCCCATTGAATTTGGTTATCGTTTCTGAAAAAATGTGTCATCCCATGCATTGACATCTCTTGTTCCCATTCCAAAGGTGGTGGAAAGCCAAATGAATCGAAATACTCGTAAAGACCTTTTCCTTTTGGCCAACAACATACCCAATGAGTTCCCAAACTTCCGAAATCATCCAAGTTGATAATGCATGGAGAATGAAACAAAGGTTTTGTTTCATTTCTGCTAAAAATACCTTTTATTGGGATTCGTAAAACTTGCACCATTTTCTCAGGTCAATGTTGGATAGAGGTTTATCTTCAAATTTCAGTTTTTTTTTAAACGATAATAATCATCCCAAGTTCCAAAGAAAGGTGGAGGTTGAATTTGCATTCCTTTACCTTTAGGTGGTGGTGGAAGAGGAGGTGCTCGTCTCGGTCGTGAGCGTGGTGGTTGAGTTTGCATACCTTTTCCGATTATTTTTCTGACTAAATCAACGGCTAAAGGTACACCGATAGACGCCAACATACCAAGGAAGCCGCCGTATTGTGCACCGCCTCCTTTAACCAAACCTTGGCCAACAAGATATTGTTTTGCCGCCTTTTTTTGAGAAGGAGTCATTCGCTGGACAAGTTTATAAAGCTCAATTTCCTTCGGCCCAAACCCATTTCCAAATATCTTTTTCAGCACCTTTTCAGCGCCAAAACTCAAACCTGCACTCGCTAATGCTCCAAGGGCTGGCTTTATCAAAGGTCGTGCCAAACCTAACATAGCAGAAAACAAATTTCCACCGCGCTGCGCAGTTTTCTGAAGCTGAGTTTGGCTTAATTTTATTACCATTCCTTTCCCTGCCGCCGATCTTTTTTTCAATCGCTTGATTTGAGTTTCAGTGAGAAGAAGTTCGTCACCACGCCCAATTTGGTCTGGTTTTACTTTCAGACCAACAGGCATCTTTGTTACATAAGCTTTTTGAAGTTTTTTTTTTCTGGCCATCCGTCAGTGCTATTTTGAAAGGATTATAAGTTGTGCTCATCTTGTGTGTATATTATATTCAAATTTTTTTTTTCAAATTTTTTTTCCTAGACAACGACAAGCTCATTACCAATTTGCTTCAGCACGAATTCTTTTTCATTCAAAACCAAGGCGAAGATCGTATAATCTTGAGCGTTAGCGGCTTCATTCAGTCTGTAATGGAATTCGAGCTTTTTCGGGTCGCCTGTCACACTTTCTTCAATGTTTCGTAGATCAAAATAGATAATTGGGTATAACTTCTCAAAATTTGCAATCTGCAGCTGAACTCCGGTATTGTAGTCGTTCTTTCTGTATCGGAAATTGATCAAATCATTCAAAATTCTTATTTTAAAATCATGGTCGTAATCAAGCTCAGGGTAACATTTTGTGCCGTACTGAAGGCGACAAGTGTCCAATCTTGCTGAGTCATCACCATCGATATCAAATGTGTCAAAGATGTAAGGCTTGTACCTGTAATCATTTTGTTTCCGACTTTCTTGAATGAAGACAAAAACATGCTTGGGGTTTTTTACCCCCGGTGTAATTAACCACGTACCATTCGCATCCCTTCGGGAGGAGCTGGTGTGCAAAGCTTCATTCAGGTATTTCCATTGGGTTGGTTTCAAAAATTTTTCATTTACCAGAGTCTGTCCTTTACCAGTAAAATGCAATTGTGGGGCCCACAGCTCAAATTTACGAACAACAATTCTTCTTAGATCTGTGTTATTGTTTTGGAAAATCATTTCTTCGTCGTCTTGAAGTTGAATTTCAAAATTAAGTTGCATTGGTGGCAGCAATTTATCGGAAAGACCTTCGAAGAAGGAGTATCTGTTCAAAGGGATAATAGTCTGAACCATTAAACCTCCATGTGATAGAAGCGCCCTTGCCCGTATTCCTCCTTTGTTCGTTGCATTGCCATCAGTTTCTGTGGTAAAATCTTCATCAAGATACCAAAATTGGTTTTTTGCAACACTTCTTGAAAAATCATCTGAAAAATCAAGCAGATTTTTGATGAAAATACCTTTGTGAATATCGCTTGCCTCGTACAATTTTTTCCCTGATGAAATTACTTTCAAACTTTTGATCAATGAGAAAGAACCGTTAATAGGAGCTGATTCAGTGTCAGCAACAATGTTACCTCCGTTTGCTTTTGTTTCAAACTTGAAATCAACTCGAAAATAAGCGTTGTACCAGTCATAAAAATTGTCTCGGTTTGTTACATCGAATTTGTAATCATTTTTTCTTTGAAATTGGTTGTTCGCAGGGAGTTCGATCGGAGTGTTTAAAAGAATTCGAACGTATTTTGTCTCTTCGAGGTATGGTTGACTTCTGAACATGTTGCAAGTGCTTATTATATTTATAGAAAAAATTTTTTTTATTAAATTTCATTTGCCAAAATTTGATTTAATTTCACAAGAGCGTCTGATTTTTTTGGTGTTGGGTTTTGCAAAATATTTGCAAGTTTCTTTTTTGCGCCTTGTGACAACGTTTTTTTTCTCTCTTGCAGTAATTTTCGTATTAGTTTTGAACCTTTTTCATCAGCAAATTCACCAACTTTCTGACCCGCTTTTTCAGCGATTGTTTTTGTGGCTTTTTCAGCAGTTTTTTTTTTGCAACATTCTTTACATTGTTTTTGAGTACTTTACCAATTGTCATGAAGGTGTCACGGATCACACCCGACCCTTTGTGTTTATATCGATAACTCCCGGTTTTTTCATCAAAGTATCTTGCCCACTCGCTTGGATGATACATGATTGTATATTATACCGACAAAAAACTTTAATCTTTTTCAATCATTAAGCTTATTGCAATGTCTGTTCCGTTGAGATCCAGAATATTGTTTCTTCCGTCTGTCACCCAAACTCTTATTGCATTTATATTACTTTTATTAACAGGCTGCCACTCAAGTCGACGTGGCTCTTTTTGAAATGGATAGCTTACCTGAAGATCTGATGTTGAGAAATTGTATAACACATCGCTTGGAACATTGTTTGTTCGGCGTGAGATAAGATCGCAGTGCAAATAAACCCAATCAACACCTCTTGTAATATTTGGAACTTTTATTCCGACAGAATCTCCACTCAAAAGGTATTTTACCAAAACCAAGCAAATCACAAAAATTTCCTTGAGAAAAGTCAAGCTCATAACCTTTGTGCACTAAAATAAAAATTCTATAAGTTGAAAACTCGAAATGCATTGTGAAAATGTAAGCGCTGTCTTTCTTTGTTGGGTCTACTTTACCGGTGTGTTGCTGAATATAATCGTTGATTCTTTTGTAATCGTACATTCCATTCGGAAAAGTTAAGGTCTTCCACGCTTGTTCTGTTTTTTTCTTCCAGCGAATTTTGTTGTTATCATAACGAGAATCGATATTATTCCATGAGTAACTCATTGTGATAAGTCTGTTCAGCGCAGCTTTATAGTTTTCTTTACCCAATTCAATTGGGGGATGAAACTTCACTGTAAAATCGTGTGAAACATTTCGTTCTCCACCTCTTTCTAGTTTTGCAAGGCTCGAGTCAAGCAGTATGTCAAAGCCCATTATTGTTTTATATAATTAGCAATAATTTTTTTCTTTTCCTTTTTATTCACTATACCGAGTTCAACAAGTGAATTAAGCAGATATAATACCTTTTGTTTAAGTTTTTTTGAGCTGTTTCCTGCTTTTATCGATCCTAAACTCAAATGAAGTTGGTCGATCAATTTTTCAGCTTCATCAGCGATGCCACTTCCTTCGGTTTCCCAATCCTGTTTAGAAAAGTCATCTTCATCGTCAGAAAGTTCAAAAGCAGGTCTTCGGCTCATGACAGCTTTTTCCAAAGGGGTTGGAGTAGTTTCTCTTTTTTCTTGTGGGGGAGTGGACTTCAGTCTATACTTCCCCGCCTGTAACTGTTTCTCAAAAACTGTTTTTGGTACCCCCCCTTTTCGCAAAAATTCTATCTCTTACTTTTTTGAGGTCCTCGATTGAATAACCATATAATGGAGAATTTTTACTTTTTACTTTGTAATTGGGATCATTTCCAAATTTCGTAATCAGTTGATTGACTGTTTGCAATAGGGTTGATTCATGGGAATATTCTTTTTTAACCACCGGTTCCGGCTTCCCCCACTCTTTACGTGTGGATTTTTTTTCTTCCATCAGCGTTTGGGGTGGTGGTGGTGGAAAATCATCATCATCATCAACAACTTCTTGATATGAGGGTGGTGGTGGTAATGGTGGTGGTGTTGATGATGGTGTTGGTGATGGTGCTGGTGTGGGTGCGTCCGGTCTGAATTCATCACCAAAAGGGTTAATTTCGTCAAATTCATCCATTATGTAATCAGGAACTTCCTGCTCCTCCTCTTCTTCTTCCACAGTGGTGCTATTTTCATCAAGCCTTTTTGTAATTGGTCTAAAAACGCTTCTCCTGAAAGCTGACCAAACTCTTTGTTTATTTTATCCATTCTGAATTTTTGGTGAATTTCTTCTGTTTGCTGATCGATCGCCGACTTTTCTTCAGCCAACCGACGCCATTTTTTTACTGACATATTTCCAGCGTGAATATATAGAAGCGAAAAAAAAAATGAAGATTCCAAATTATGACTCAGGTTTTTTCAAGAGTGACTACAGGCAAGGCCACCCTTGCATGCCAGCAGATGTTTTTCGGATGTTAAATTTGTGGACCCAGTAATTCTGGTAAAACAAACACATTACTGCATATGCTTTATGAGTTGTTAGAGTATGATAAAATTTACCTCTTTTCAAAAAACCTGCACCAGAACAAATATCAGTCTCTTTTGCAGGAATTTGCTGAAGATTTCAACCCCAAGGTTGGTTATGATATTATCGAGGCTTACGGTGATGAAATCATTCCACTCGAAGAACTTCGAGGGGACAACCAAAAAATAGTTATTTTTGATGATCTTGTTTGCGAAAAAAACCAAAACGATATCATTAATTATTTTATCAACGGGCGGCACAAAAACTGCTGTGTTATTTACCTCACTCAAACTTTTTACAAGGTGCCGAAAAACATTCGTGATAACTGCAGCCACTTTTGTATTTTCAGATTTCTTCCAAGAGAAAACAAACGAATTGCAGACGAGATAGGTGTGGATCATGACATTTTAGATCGCGCCACCGATAAAAAATATTCTTTCTTTTACTATGACAAACCCCAAAAATTAATGAAAAAAAATTTTAATGAAGATATATAATGGGGTATATCAACAGCCAAATTGGTGGAACTAGGCAAACTATGATGAGTGAAAGTGGAAAAGTTGGTCCTCCTGGCCCAGGGGGTCCTCCTGGCCCTGAGGGTCCTCCTGGACCGAAGGGTGACAAAGGCCCTGGAGGACCACAAGGTCCTCGTGGACCGAGGGGTGAAAAAGGTGCCACAGGACCACAAGGTCCGATTGGTCTCCAAGGTCAGAAAGGGTCACAGGGTTTAAAAGGTGACAAGGGCGACAAGAGCGACAAGGGTGATAAAGGCGATCCTGGCCCTCAGGGAAGTGCCAGCGGTTCTGCTAATATTGACATGGAAAATAAGTACGATATTTTGCGATTAAAAAGCAACCCTTATCCTGTCCAAGGTGATCTGACAAAGGTAATAAACTATCAAGACACGAGAAATATCTTTCTTTCGAAAAAGGAAGGCGGAAAAATGGAAGCGAGCATTGATATGAACAATAATACAATCTACAACGTAAAAGACCCAGTACAGGCAGATCAAGCAACAAACAAAAAATATGTCGATAATCAACTTGAAAAAAAACTGGATAAAGGAGCTGATATTGATATGAAAAATAAATCAATTATCAATCTTGATCTTCCATCAAACCAAAGAGACGCCGCATGTGTCGAGTTTGTTAACTACAGAATTGATGACATGACACAAAAAAAGTTTCTCAAAGTTGATGGCACAAACAATATGACTGGAAACTTGAATTTAAATAACAATAAAATTATTAACTTACAAACCGATTACAGAGATTCTAAATCCGCAGTTAATGTTGATTTTATGCAAGATGAAATAACAAATATGAGAGATCTTGTCACTCAAAAAATTCATGAATCTCAGATCATTAACTCAGGGCAAAAAAGAGACGCCTTCAGATACTTGATGGAAGACACTGATGAATCTTCGAGTGAAAACAATATCGAGGTTTTGGGTATTAACGATTTTCCTAATTCTCCACATCAAATTAATAAAAAAGCTTACTTTCTCAAACTCTTGTTTGAAAAAGGCTCACCCAACCAGTACCGGTCACGCCTCGGTTTTAACCTATATAAACTTCCGGTCGGTTACTATACTTTAGTCGTTGAATGGTTTCCGCCGGAAATGAATGAGTTGAGTGTAACCCCGCAAGCAACGACGATTTCAATTTCTAATTATGCAACAAAAACATTCGAAACGTACACCAAAACAGTAATCAATTTTCACAGATGGGGTAGCTCACCTCCACAATTCCTATATCTTGATTTGCACGGTACAGTCAGTAAGCCATCATTTTTAACAATTGGGCATTTAATTGTCTATGGTGTTAAAGAAACAATTTCAAATGTTGACCCAAGTGTCTATGACACCGCTTTTGTTATTGAAAACGGGAAATGTTAATGGAAACAGATCTTTCTTTAAACGGATATAATTTGATTGGCCCCGTTCATTATATTCATGGTTTTCATAAAAAAGAAAAAGGCAATGGTGATTTTTCATTAAATAGTTTTAAAAAAATAATTATGAATAAAAATAATGTATTATTAAAAGCTAAAATAATATATGAAACAAACCAAAGTAATTATAATACAATTAGTCTTTTTTTGAGAAAGGAAGATCCTAATGATTCAACAAAATCTTCTGTACATAGGTTCAATTCGACTGATATAAGAAAAAAAGAACAAAACTTCGATATTAATCATGATATAGGAATTTATTATGTAATATCAATGTTTTTGACGGATGAAACACAACTAACACATGTAAAAGAAAATTTATTATTATTGGTTGAATATAGATAGAAACCCAAAACATTTTTTCTTATATCATATAACACAATGCAGGACATTTTCGAATTCAACCATATCGACCAAACACTTTCTAAAGAGAAAGTTAAAATTCTGAAAGATTTATATGCGCATTACCACAGGAAACATTTCGGATATGAAAAGCTGTACCGCGGTTTTCGAAGAAAAAATTTTGTTTGTAATCTTTCGGCTGGTAAATTAATTATTAGTGCCGCAATAGCCGGAGGAATTACGTTGAACCCTGTTGTCATGGCAACTTTAACTGGTGTTGGTCTTATTTTAAAAGCACTGGCAAGCTTTAAGAAATACGATAAGAAAACAGAACGAGCAAATGATGCCCGTATTGAATACCAAAAAATCCTTGTTGAGATTCGCTTTTACCTCAGGGGCGAAGCTTTCGACGAGAAGGTCTTTCTTGATAGATTGAAAATGATAGATAATTTCGTCACTGATCATTGTATGGAAATTCCGCTATCTGTTCAAAGAAAGTATGAAAAAAAATTCGTTCAATTGTAAATTTTTTAAGTAATTATATACGCTAACAAAAATGATTGCACTTTTTGCAACTATTTGTTATTGGTTTTTTGAACTTCTCACTCCTCCTGATATTAGACAAATACGATACATTACTCGTGAGTGTGTTTCAAAAATAATGTTACCAACTCGTGACAAAGATGGCTACCCCATTTCCGGCCAAGATGTGGTTCCATAACAAAACAGATAAATTTACATACCACGCTTCAATCCATTAAAAACATAGCCGGTAGTCGCGGGACTTTCCCTTGGAAATGAGTCATCACATTGACAAAGTTATGTAAATAGAATCATCTAGACGACCTATAAAAAATCCTAATATATCAATGAACCCGAGAAACATCCAGTTCAACTCTGTAACGAACATTCTTGATCTTTCGAACATGACTTCACATCTAAATCTGTTTTTCTTTCATCATTGCCGGGACTTTCCCGAAATGTATCACCCGCCGTTTTCACAAACCACAACTGGTCGTAACTGGTTGTAACTGAACGTAAGGCGGTCGCAACTATAAAAACTTACATCACCCCATTTTATATCATTTGGAAACAAACATGGAATGGAACGACTCTTGCGATTTGAATTTTTTTTCAGGCATTGAAACCCACTGATCAATCACAAACTTCAGACATCTCTATGAGAAGCAGAAGGTAATACTTCAAATGAATATCAGTTATCATGATGAAATGAAAACATTTTCTTGAAAACTTACGTTACAAAATTGAAGCCGAAGGACCACCGACAGCAACTGAGTACTTCAAAAACCTACATCAAGTCTCGCAAATCCGTAAAGTTTTGGAAGTGCCTGAATACCAATCCTATTGGGAACAAGTCGTTCAAACACGAAAAACTGTGTCTGGATTCAGTTAACCAAGAAACCGTAACTTTGGAAATTTTCAAGACTGATGTTTAATCTCCTTTGAAGCCGCGGTCATTAATGACCACCGTTGTCAAGAGACTGAATTTCCTTGGAAACCGCGTTCATTTCATGACCGCCGTTGTCAAGAGGCTTTATTTCCTTGGAAACCGCGGTCATAAAATGACCGCCGTTGTCAAGAGGCTGAATTTCCTTGGAAACCGCGGTCATTTTATGACCGCCGTTGTCAAGAGGCTGTAACTTTCTATTTTTGTATAACTTCAGTTTGTTTATATTTTCAATAAAATCCTTATTAAAATGTGTATATTCATTGTGTCCTGTTCTTTTTTGTGCGCTGGGTGGTTTAATTTTAAGTCGAGCAGAAAAGTACATGCTATTAAACAAATGTATACCAATTGTATCTCACAATGGATGTCTACACAGATCAACACACGATCTCACAAGATTTCCCATCAAAAAATAATATATTAATTGATGTACCAGATTTCTCTGACAAAGAAGAATGGCCAACAGAAGAATGTTTTGAAATTGTTGAAATTTTAAAATGGAGAGATATTTCTGATGGAATATACAGAATACTAAACGTTACACACCGAAAAGGTAAATTTGGGGATTCAGCTATTTTAACTTTAAAAACAAAAGATAGTGATGATGTTCGTGTATGGGCCCCAAAACGTCTTGTTGAAGATCTTGTATTTTATCCTTATCTATTTGTTAAAAAGATGGGTGTAGAAATGTCTGATGAAGGAAATGAATATTTTGTTTATAGATTAAAAAATAAATTAATGGTTGTGGTCCTCTTCCCATATATCAGTGCAAAACGTAATTAGGGTTATATCAAGTATATCGGGGACAGAAATGGTTATTTCATGTAAGATTTCTTCTTGTTTATAACAAGGGTAACAACCCCCTCCACAACAACAATGCATATAAGCTATACACACTATAATATGTACAAGCCGCTCCATTTCAGGACAGAAAGGTTGTTTTAAAAGCTCGTTGTGAACCAGGTTCCAACCCAAAACCTCTCGCTCTTTCAGTTTTATGGCGAGGTAATGTTTGTAAATTATCTCACGTAACTCTGGTGGTAGGTTTTGGATTGCTTCCGTAATCTGACAGGTGTTGAATCCAGCAGCCATCAAATTTGACTCACAAACATCTAATCAGATAAAAAAAAAATTTTTTCATTCGTGTTCGGTTATGTTTCTTCTTTTTTTTATGTACTGGGTGGTTGGTACTCTTCACAAACAAAGCACACCGAGGTCAACCAATTCCTTAAAATCGTTATATGCGCTGTGCCAGTCGTAAGTATCAGAGCAAATCTTTACTAAAGGTATATTCTCAATCGGAGGAGTGTACAACAGTTTATGTTTGATTCCTTGCTCAAAACAGGGATAACAAAGCCCTTCCCAGCGACAGTCTATATAATCTAAGCACATTATTATACGCACAAGTTGCTGTCTGTTATGACAAAAAGGTTGTTTTAGTAACTCATTGTGTACCTCTTTCCATTTAGCTGTTTGTTGCCTTGTTTCCATGGTAAGATATGTAATGCTCTAATTGAGAACACTTTTTGATATAATACATGGTTTGTAGTTATCTAATTGTAATAATTTTTTCAAATAATAGGAGATGCTTCGTTTTAATATTTTTTTTCTTTTTTTTATGCTGGGTAGTTGGCACTCTTTTTTTTAAAAAAAAACTTATGAATAATCGATCTCTTACTAATTTGTTATATAAGATGTGTCAGTCTAAAAATTTATTATCTTTAATGAAGATCTATTCTCAATCGGATGTGTGTACGTCGGTTCATGTTTGATTCCGTATTGTGCACAAACATTACAACAACCATCGAAGGGGTGAAGTAAATAAGAAAGTCTAATTGTTGGAAAACATATCATTACACGAACAAGTTGTTGTCTGATATGACAAAAGGGTAGTGTTAAAAGCTCTTTGTGTATCTCTTTCCATTTAGCTCTTTGTTGCCTTATGTTCTGAATAGTTTTTCGCACAGCAGGAGCGTCCTCTGCAAGTAATTGCTCTAAAGCTTGTAACGTTGTTGGATCAAGTTCTTTCAAAAGCTCTTCAATGTTTATGTTTAGTGCAGACATTACAACTTGGATATAATAAAGATGTATATTTCTTTAATTAAAATTTTTTTTATGCTGGGTGGTTTATTTCGGGTAAGTAGTATATCCGGTAGTTAACAAATACTTCCTGATTGTCAGAGGTTTATTTAAGAATTTTAAAGCTCCCAACATAATAAACATGCGACGCAAGGAGCTTGTTTATTATGGTGGGAGCTTTAAAATTCTTAAATAAACCTCTGACAATCAGGTGGTATTTGTTAACTACCGGATATACTACTAATGGGAAAAATCTAATTTTTTGATTGGCTGATCATAAAACAAAGGGAACGGCGAGAATTTCACTGAACCGGAAACCTAAGGAAAAATATAATTTTTTTGATTGGCTGATTGAGTAGCTTGTAGCCAACAAACCGGAAGCTTGCGACTAACTCAGTTTCATTGAAAGTTTGATGATAAATAAAGCATTTTTCGGACGGGCACCAGTCTGAATAACTTTAGCCGTTTTTGTGCGGTAATTTGCTATGCAATGCTGTCGTCTGACGGTGAATCACCGTGAAAATACAAGCAGCTTCGATGGAAGATCATTGCCGCGGCCGTCTTGCTCATAGCTGACTCGATCGACGGAACACGACATTGACGTTTTACTGGTTTGTAGCAACTCCAATTTGCCGATCCTGTCATCAAATAAAGGGGATAATTGAAAAGGTTGACACTTTTAACAATATCTGCAATAACAAAGAAAGGGAAAAGAGGAAAAGTAGCTTCATGTACGATGACTGAAAGTTAAAACTACAGAAGAACCATCGCGGATCGAAGTCCTTCGCACGGCTTAAAACGGAGGAAAATTGAAAACGAGCACAGAGCAAGAACGAGGGTCTCTCTGTTCTTACAGATGCGGAAGATAGTTATGAGAAAGTGGAGGTAAATCTATCCAGACATGTAATAAATATTATATTGCAAAATATTTTAATCAATCTTATTGCAAAAGAAAAGTTTTCCCAGTCCAATATAATAAAGATCAAGCTCTTTTGGAGTACTTAAAGTTAATATAAGCTGCATTTTTTTATGACGGAACTAAATCTTTCGTCGTCGAAACATTTTAAACAAATCTTACTTTTGTCAAGATTTAATATAATTAAACAGTTGTCTGTTATTATTTGAATGTTCTACACACGTTCTTAATGCAAAAGGATAGTGACACTGTATGCAACTTGAGAGACCCGAGTGTCGAAATACTAGATTCTTCCAAATACTTTTTCATTCAACATGTTAACTGCGGGAACAAATTAAAGGTGAAGCTGTCACTGAGTGTGTAAAAAGAAACATGGAAAACATGGCCCCTCAGTTGTGCACATTTTCAGAAAAGAAACAAAACCACCGTCACTGAACTTCACATGGGTCAGTATAATGCATACACTCACAATTGAGGACATGAAAAAGAGAGTTCAGGACTGTAGTTCTTGATTTCCTTGCCACAATTGTGTTCCAGTTGTCAAAAAGAAGAAAAAGATCAAATCATAAATCATAGCATATGGAGATGTGGAAGGGAGCTCAGCCTTATCCAAAAGGTCATGACCTTTATCCCTGGAACTGAACACCTTAATAGTAAGGTTAATCTATCTGACATATTGATGTTTTGTTTAAGTAAGTTCCAGTTACAATCAAGCTAAAGGGCCCATGTATTCATGCAAGCTATTTTGTTTATCACAATTTAAGATGTGAAAATAATATGTGACCAGGACTATCAACCTGTAACCTTTTTGATTTTCACTGGTACTTTGAAGTGAGTATTTTTGTGAATCTTTAAAAAGCAGAGCTTCAAAATTACAAATTATAAAAAGAAAATTGTCCATGTCCCTCCACAGCTAGCCTTACAATCACTGCAAAACATTCAACCACTACAAAACAAATCTGAATATAAATGATTTTTTGTAATAATGTTTGTTAGTAGTGGAGCTGATCTGGCAATCTCCTATTTTTTCTGTGGTTCTGATTATTTGCCTAGAATTTCCTTTGAAATATGAACACTACAAGGATGTATATAGCTATAACCGACATAACTTTTTTACCTCTACATCGTAAAATTGTGTGGATCCAGGAAATACCATACCCCTCTCAAGGAAGGTTATGGCATCAGTTTGGACTCCCTCATGCCTCTGGAAATTCAAATTTCAATTTAGCTCCAAAGTCTAAAGGTATTAACAGCCTATTTTTTTCCAGATTGGCTAAAAAAACCCAAACCCTTTATGGGAAAGTACTCCTTCCCCCCCCCCCCCCCCCCACAGACACTGACAGCTTCCGATTGCAGCGGGCTTAAATTTGCATGTCTCTATGTCATATATGCTTAGATGCCTGTGCTGTCCTGGAAATAAATTGAACCTATACTCTGACTAGCAATAACTGTTAGGTAATAAATGTTGTAGATGTGTTGTGCAAATGAGACACATACTCATGTATTTCTAATTTTAAGGCTGGGCCCTGAACAAACACTGGCATCCTGAAGTGGAAAGTTAAATAAATTAGAAAATGCAGTATTTGCATTGCCATACGACACATATCATTGAAATCTTTTCATTTGCTGTTCTGGCGGCCAGTATTCAAGATCACTGGATGTTTTGGATGACAGTGTTTGGTCATACTTCTAAGAATGTCTAATACCTTCAAAGTTTTATAACCTACATAAATTTGAATTGTATTATTGAAATACAATGTTTTCTGGGGGGAGGAGGCACTCCCTTATTGTGTCATTTAACAGGGTATGGTTTTCAGGCAGGCTTTTAGTCAGGTGGGAGTCCAGGAGTCCTATGGACGGCCACTTTTCAGAGAAAATTAATATGAATAACTGTATAGAGTTTTTTTTTGGCAAATTTGGGTATCATCAGATACCTTTGCACTCATAACTGCAGAAAAGCACCTTGCATGATCCTCAGGCCCTCCCATGGGGACAAAGTCAGGCCTTATTAAAATTTTGGACTCCCACTTTTTAAATCCTGGCTAAAAGCCTGTTTTCAGGGTCTTGCATCTAACCTTTTAAGCGCCAATAATGATCAGCATCAAATTTCTCCTCATCATATCAGTGTACTATAACACATACAGGTCATAAGAATTTGGCAAATGATCACCAAACATGAACTGTCTTGGTCTTTAAACAGGTTCTCCCAATTAGTAATCAGTAAAAACTATGTAGACCAGTAAGGAGAATTTGTATAATGAAGTTTGGGCTTAAAGGGTTAAACAGGGTATACAATTTCACTATTTAGCACTATTTAGCGAGAAAAAATAAAGCTTATGTATGTATGTAGGTATTTCTGGACTGAAAGCGTTGAACAGGGTGTGAACGTTGGCAGTGAGCGGTCTACATGTGTGGTGCCAACAAATTTTTTAAGTCTAATTCCACGATGTCATTTACTTAAACAAATACTTTCTGAAATAAATTTTTTCTGGTCACAAAATCGGACAATGACCATGCAAAAAATTTGCCAGTGTCCCAACTTAGAAATCCCAATTGTGGTTGGAAATAACCTCCAGACAAATGTTGAAATGTTTGCAGCACATTATAGCAGTGGGGAAAAGTTCTTCACACAGATTTTAAGTCAAGCTGAGAAACCTAGAATACATCTTCCTCAGGGTTTTGGGGGCAGGGGTGTTACTACCCCATACACAGCATACAGGTATGGGCTGCTGGATGGGTTCCTATTTTTGGCCTTCTTATTAAGTCAGTAAAGTAGTTCCAATTTTGGCCCTTTAGTCTGAGATGGGGTAAACTTTTCTGCTTATTTGAAATTCATATAAACAGTGTTGACAGTTCCTTTCTTTATTTTGCCCGATTTAGATGTTTTCTAGCCTAATTCCTTTCTAATTTATGTTGTTACAAAATGTGTGAAAATAATACATTCTGAATAACAGAGAATAAAATTAAACTCGTTAGTCTAATACGAGATCAGAATATAGAACATTTTTGGTCTGAGATGGGGTAGGGTTTCCAAGTAAGCCCAGGACATTTTAATGTCCTTGGTAAAAACAGATTCCAGCTTTGATTGGTAAATGTTTATGGCTGCCTATAGAAAATGGCCAAGCCTGTTAGAATAGTTGCATCTTCCTGGAGCTGATTCAGTGAAATTGCCAGTCCTCCAGAGGCTTCAGAACCCCTACTTTCCCCAGTCAATGATCTCTTAACTGATGACCAGGAAAACAAGATCTTCAATCACGGACTGCAAGGTCTTTAGCTGAGTGTCTTCGTCATGCAATATAATAGATGACACTGGAAGAGAAGGAGGAGGAGAGCGCATGATGAAATATTGGAATGCCCTTTTCAATAGAGGAACAAAAGAGGCCAAAAAAGCATTTGAAGCAAATATGCATCTCACAGCAAATTGTTGTGAAAAATGATAATAATTTATTACTTATTGTTATCTGCAAGAAAATGGTCAAACGAATTTTCGAATTCCATACCAAAATCTAGAAAAAAAATAGTATAGAACTCTACAATGGTCATACGAAAATCTGATGTAAAGCCTAAAATACTTCGATGACCAAAGTAACGTCCAACTATTTTACTATCCATACATATTGGGATTGTAAATAAGATATAAAAGATTTGGAAGATAAAGCAGGATAATAATTAAGATGTGGAACTCACTGCGTATTTATAATTTTCTGATACCAAAGTATTAAAGAAAGACACTCACCAAAGGCTCCAGAGACGTTACCAGAGACGGCGCCAGACGCTCTATCTTTCACTCTACTCCTCTTATTAAAAGATTTCAACTGCCTTCAATCGTGTGTAAGAATCAACTGTGCCTAGAGCTGCCTTCTGGTGTACGGATTACATGGCTGTCATTTTGGGACATTTGACTTCCGTTTTGAACTTAAGCATGCGCACTAAAACCGGAATCCCACGTTTTCTGGGATAAAAAATTCCATTATCCCAGAGTCTCTACTGGCGCCCTCCCGCTGGCCAAAAAGCCAGTGGACTCTGGGTACGAGATTGTCGTGCTCTCCAAACTTCCCGTTTGCATCCATAACTCGATGTACGCACGCTAAAGCATGAACCAATTGTTAATTACCCCGTTATAACATCAGTCTTATCTTAACGGAACTCCATGAAAGTACGCCCTGTTTACTTTAAGCCTTAAACAAGTCAAAGAAGAGAGTTTAGACTGAAGCGTTTGTACTACATGGGTAGTCCGCCATTTTTCTCCAGCACCAGCACGTGAGCATTCAAGGACACTTCGAACATACTACATGAAGCATGTTGCAACGACGTACGGCCTTGAATGACGTCATGACCACAAAAATTGAGTCGCATGGTTTTATATATGTTCTATTTCTGTAAGTATGAAGCTCCGCTCTCGCGGGGCCGTCGGCCCTCGAAGCAGCTCCGCTATTAAGATTTTAATATTTTTAAAAGTACTGGGTAAAAGGAGCAGAACATATCACCAATCATAAGACCATACTTCACCAGCAAGGATATCGTCACAGTACTTTAATCAAAACATTTAATGCTGTTCTGAAAGATTTCTGTATATATGGTGTTTTTTTTTTAATGGCCCAGTTTAGTGGGGAATTATCTCCTGGCTGTATTTTCTTCTTTCAAGAGACCCCATTTAGTGCGCGATTTGTTTTTCCAGCTGCTTGTCACCTAGTTTTAAATTAAAAACTTCAAACATAAAAATTTCAATTCTTCTTGAAGTTTCCCCTTGCTAGTCAAATTTTCACATTCTGTAAAATAAGCTGATGGGTAAGAACTTTTACCGGACATTGCTACTAGCACAACCGCGAAATCAATCGGCACTCAAAACATGTATCTGTTTCACCAAAACATGTAACGAAAGACACCGAACCAACTAAAATTTCAGTTATGATCAACAAACGTATCATCCTTGACAGCACTTGCATCTTGTTACCTCAGATGTCACAGGATTTGCCTGTCTCTCGAGAAACAAAGCCATACGTTTATATTTCTAGCAACTGCTTTTTTGTCTAAGGGATATCTGAGTTAAGGCCGCGGGTGACAAGCTGCTCATGAATACATTTTTATAGGCACAATTTTGGTGGAGGTCTTACGTTAAAAAACTTAATATCTTGAATGGTTGAGAGCCTATTCCGTTGACACTTAGCAGAGAGCTTGGGGAATGACAGAAGTGCAACAAGGTTGTTTTTGGTTTGATAGGTTGCACTTCTTTGCGATGCTATGAGCTCCCAAAGTTAAGATTTCGTAAAGCGAGATTCCGTGTCCAAGTTTTCTACTCGTGGCGAAGAAGACAACACTTCTTGATTTTACCACTCATTGATCAGTTAAAACCTCTATTGTGTCACAACAGAAGCCGATTATAGGATTTCGAGTTCCATTGAAAGTTGTAAGCTTTTAAATGAGTAAAATCGTCCTTGTTTAAAAGTGAATCCTTCAACATTTTGTTAAAAAGCCTGTTTGAAAAAATTGCTTCTGTTGTGACAATTTACAATACACCTAGTTTATCTGCCTTTTGTTTCAGTTCAGGAAATTCTATATCCGCGCTGTATTCTTGGACACAAAATTGGTGGTCTCAGGGCTTCCGAAGGCTTACCGAATAAACACGTCGAATGCTTAAGGTAAGATTATGCTAATTATGGAAATTAAATTCTACCAGCTACTGTTCATTATCCAGAAAAGACCAATGCGTTGCAATTTGGATCTAGAGATTGCAAATACTTCGGTTGAAGAATACAGCTATTTCAATTAAGGTTGTCGGATCCGACTCAAGCTTACGCGACAAGACCGAAGGGTAGTGTGGGTAGTTGCAAATCAGACTTAGTTTAACGGTTGTCAGAAGTTGGTCGGGAATGTTGAATTTCTTCGTACAAGTAATAAATTGGCACCATTCGCTTATTGTCAGCGGCAATCCTGATTTGGTTTTCCATTTTCAGTTGTTAGTTCTTGTCTTGAAGTGCAAAAATTCATGCTCCATATTTTTCATGATGTTGTTTTTCCTACTTCTAATTTACATACCATGCACGTGCTCCACGTGTACCCACATATTTAAAATTTGCATCCCGTTTTACCCGGTAAACAAAAAGATGAGTGGGATTCAAAATTGTTTTAAACGAAAACTGTATCTGAAAATAATTCTTTTAGGCTATTTGTTTAATTTTTATGCTTTAAAAACTCTTCCATATACTTTGCTATT
Organism: Siderastrea siderea; assembly: GCA_964030785.1. Taxonomy (NCBI): domain Eukaryota; kingdom Metazoa; phylum Cnidaria; class Anthozoa; order Scleractinia; family Rhizangiidae; genus Siderastrea; species Siderastrea siderea. Next base: position 46,580,140 of record OZ034967.1, on the reverse strand, counting down.
GTACGGCAAGCAAGGTGCTACTGATTTTGGTGAATTTAGGCATAAGAATCCCATATTACCCTGCGGTCTTGTCGCGTAGGCTTAAACTTTCAACTGACAAGGTTAATTGAAATAGCTGTATAAGTGTTTCCAAAGCTCCATGTTAACTCACCCTATGAAAGACTACTTTGGCGCTGGCTGATTACACTGTGTATAGAGAAACTGCAGAGGTTTGTAACCAAGTTCAAAACAACTCGTGATCGTACCTTCTGTACGATCTGGTATCATCGCTATTTGGGGTCTTAATTCTTGGAATTTTAAAATTATAACTAAATGACGAAGGAATCACTATGCTTCAGGGAAATTCCCCTTTTTAAATCTGACACGCCTTCGCGATTATTGCATTGCTTGCAGTTTTATTCCTGCTATTTCTCTTTCAGTATATGAGGCCTGAACACAGAAAAATAAAATATTCAATTGTTAACACTGTCTTTGAAAATTCAATTTCCTTCGCGGATTTACCAATTGATTTACCGAATGCAATACAATATTTTTAGGTTATAATATTATATTTTTAGGTTATAAAAAAAAAACAACAACAACAACAACATCAACCTCATTTTTAATTCAACTTCCGCTTTCGCTTTAAAACAGGAAGAATTTCGCACAAAATTTATGCTTTGCAAACGATTTCTCTCCATCCCATTGAAGTTAAAGACGATTCCCTAATATAGAAACGGAACTTTCCAAATACTGTACTGTTGAAAGTTCTCCTCCACAACGGCGAAGCTATCATTAAACGCAGCCAGGAACTGAAGTGAAAACCGAACAGAGATTGCTTTAGAAACAAGTTTCGTATATTTCTTACCTGGCGAAATGTTGACAACAAAGACTCCAGTAACGGCGCTTTCTTTTACCGAGAAGATACGCAGCAAATCAAAATTTTTTCTGTTCACAAGGTCGTTCAACCTGACTCTTGACTCCAGAACCAGACTGCTGACATACAGCAATAAGCGGATAATTGGCGCGCTTACTGCGCACGCAATTAACACGTCACGTCATTCATCCAGTTTGCGTCTGAAACGGATGAAACGGTGACAGATTCTTTAAACGGATTACCTCTTTTAAATAGTAGTGGTGGTGGTGGTAGTAGTAGTATTAGTAAGGGTTAACACCTGACGAATAAAAACGGATTAACCAGTCGCCCTCGATCGTAGATATCTTAAATACACGGTTTTTTTCTATCCTGATTGTATATATTTCATTTAAAAAAACATGCGAAAGGTTTGAAATACTTCTGTATATGCCAATATTCAGAAATGTGCCACAATAAGTCAATTTCGTGGTTATGCAGGGCTTGCAAATGTTTTTCTTGAAGGTGGCTTTCACTTACGAGGACCTCATCTTTTAAAAATATTACTCAGATAGTTCCACTTGAAGGCAATCAAGCAGAAAAACTTTTCTCCTTAATGCAGCTTGTCACGGGAAGGAACTTGGTGTTCCCTTTTTTTTTTTGGCACTAATATATCATTATCTAAAAATGGAAAGATTTCGAAAGGATTAATGCTAGAAAGTTTTTCCACGAACGTCCCTCCCTAAGAGGCTTAAGGCATTGCTGCAAAGCGTCATGTATCGAATAAAAAGATGATCTAGTTCCTCTTCCGCCAATTCCCAGAAAACTCTTTTAAGTGTAAAAGAATCGGTTTCCAAACTTCCAAGACGTGAAGTTTCTAAAATAAGCCACTTACCAAAATTTTGCTTAATAAAATTTTGCATTAGCAGGTATTACACGCGACCTTAGACCAAGACAGTAAATCGGAAGAGTATGCCATTGTCCTTTGATCTTGGGAAGTGAAAGAAATCTTCCTCTACGAAAACAGTTATTGTGACGTTCTTCCAACTTCGACCGTCACAAAACTGATCAAATGTTAGTTGTAGTCACTGCAGCGACATCGGTATATCTCGACCGATAGTTAAGAAAAACAGCAATAGGCCGTGAAAATTTTACTTTTTCTTGCACAGTTTGAATTTTCAAGATAAATTTATGCAGTTTTCAAAACCTTGGCCAGATGGACGCTAAATAACAAGTGTTCCTTTGGCCAAAGCAACTGCAGTTTGAATTTTACATACACTTGCTCTTTAACTTCTCCTCGAAAACTTCGTTTATTTTTAAGTTCTATGTCCTTTTCCGAATCCTTGAAATGGATCCTCTTTCAGTGTTTGAGTACAGAAAAATGCGCACCAAACCACACAACTTAAGGGTCAGTAACTGTGTTCTCTTTATGCACTTTCGCCATTTGTACAAGTCTGTATAGGGTAATTTCTTTTTCAATTTAGTTTTGAAAACATCGTTTTCTTGTTTTCGATATTTGGGTAAACGAGAGGAAAAAGGTAACAACAGTGGCTTGAGTCATGGTCCCTCCATCGTGTAGTTTATTCAATTAAACCTTACTCCCTTGAACCGTTGTCCGGAAAACATACGAAATGCTTGGATAACCAAACGATGGACTAGCATCCCCCCCCCCCCCCCCTCAGGCAGAGAGTAGTAATAAACCTAGTTGCCTAGAGGTTAAGTGCCGCACCGGATGGTTTAGCTTAACTTTTTTAAATCTTTTCCAGAAACAGCAGTAAATAGCAGCATATTTGCAGCTCGTTGAACCATCAAAAAAAAAAAAAAAAGAAAACAGTTCTTAAATTCTATTGTAGTATACATTCGAAGGTCTACCAGAGGTGCGCAGAGGTAGGCGGTCGAATGCCGACATTTGATTTCAGGTACAAGAAGCTAAAAATATTGCCGTTTATGGTGACAAATGTTGGGAAAGATGGAACTTTTCCGGCGTACAGTTGTTTTTGGACTATTGATTCATTCAGGTTTGAGGACATTGTGATTGGAAATGGCGCATTTCAAGAAATATAGATCGTTTAAATGCTTGGTGCGGGTGAATTGCGTATCACCTTTCATAATTGTGCAAGAATTAGAAAGACGGTTATTCTCGCTCGGAGAGCGAATTTTTGCCCTAGATAGCAAGTACGTAAGATATAAACAAAGAAACACGGTTTATTTCATAACATTTTTTTAATTTGCAGTCATAACTCGAGCTTTGGCTACCTGTGCTTAGACCATCACAATTAATCTGCGCGCAGACTTCTCCTTTTTCCTTTGCTCCACGAGGGAAAAGAAAGCAAAGGAAATATGCCACATCACATCATGTGAGAGAGGCGGTGTGGCCTAGTGGTTAGGAGCTGGACTTGCGATTGGGAGGTCCCAAGTTCAAGTTCTGTCTCTGACCACTGGCTGGATTTGTAACAAGGCAGTCCCGTGTTCAAATCTAGGCCACGCTATGTAAATAGCCAACTGGTCAGCTTTCCACCAGTTGAGATGTTTAAACTGTTTATGTTCAGTTTATAATGATGATGTCCCCAATTAGCACTTTTGTGCTAAATACATCGACACCTAAATAAAGTGATTTATTTATTTTATTAACGCAACTGAAGAAGACATAACGATTTGACTTAACTTTAATACAAAACATAATAGCATATTCATGGTAAGAAACATTTGGATTTTTTATTTAAAAAAAAAGTATTCAGTTATTTACATAGCTAGTGAGATGTTATTTTGACATTAATTGTCTTATAAAAAAATCGCTTGACTTGACAGGAAGAAAATAATGTTAATCTGGAAAGGCTTGAAGGATAAAACGGAGCCATCTAAGGCTTTACAATTGTTCATTGTTTTCTCTCCTTGGACATGCTATGTACCACTTCATGGGGGCATCGTCTCTACAACAGACTACAAGAACTATCTTGTCTCTTTTGACTTAACTTTAATACTATGTGCCACTTCATGGCTTCATCTCTACAACAGACTACAAGAACTATTTTGTCTCTTTTGCCTCACAGTCGATTTCTGGCTATTATATTTGTAGTTTCTTCATAACAGCAGATTTTTTAATGCTATGTGCAGACCCTGATGTTTCAAATATGATTCGCCAGTTACGATTTGCCCGTCATGTTTCACCTGTTATCGTAGAGTGTTGAAGGAAATCGATTTTCCTTTTCGGGAAGTGCACGTTATTGCGGTTGTTTCATTAACATGTGAGCACATCATAATTCGCCCCTAATGACTTGCCCAAGGTCACGATCATATAAATGGCGAAAATTTGCGCACGAGATGAATTTACGGATGGTAGACTAACTTGCTGAGATGTAAACAGTCAATTTTGTGACTATATGCGGATCATGACCGCTGAATCATGCTCCAAAAACCCGAGCGGTGCACACAGCAGTAAAATCGGCTGTAAAAACCGTCAGCTTTTATGAAGATTTGATGCTATTTTGAAGAACCCTCAGCTCAAAACAGCAAGGTAAGATTTTTCTCTGCGTTACGCACGACTTCAGTTTCATTATCTTTTTAACAATTAGACACGTTACCGGGTGTTCCATTAGCGAATAACCATCCACAATAAAATGACTGCAATCGAAAAAAAAAAACAACTATGAAATGACGGCGTTGTAGACTGCTACACTTAGCAATTATTCAATAGGGTTGAGAAAATCAGATTGGCGTATACAGTAAAAGTCTGTTAAAGGGCAATTCACCATAACGCAAAAACGCAGCAATTTGAGTTGAACCTCTTTGATGTGGACAACGAAGTGATACACCTAAGTGCCCATATTATGGAGGTTTCCGTACTAAGGGGGGAAGAGTTTGTTTGGTTTTTGATTTCTTTCAGACCTCTTCAGACCTAGCTGACTGACTGTCCGTCGACGGGATAGAGCTGTCCGTATTGGAAGTTTCAGGGTCAAAACGACTTGCTTTTGTTGCGTTTGCGTTTGTTTGTCTTTGCAACTGTTTTCACAAAATGACAAAATTCTCTTGCAATACCAGTGTCATTAAGTTTGCTTTGAGTAATTTCTTTAACATACTAAGCCGCGTCAAGTAAGAATTCTCATGCTTTAAGGAGGACGGTGCTTCCTTTTGTTAATGTTACTGTGCATACGTTCTGCGCATCTCGGGATATGCGGGTCTCTTAAGGAATTTGCCCCCCTGATACAACAATATTTTTGCGCGGTTTATAACTATGTGGGAAAAGGAGATCTTACCAAGGGCTATCAGAATCCAAAAAGAAAATTGGAGGTAGCCACACATTTTTCAGGGATAATTAAGCTTAAATTTGGAAGGAAATTGCCATACATTCTTTGTATTTTAACGCTTTTTTACAATTATGGTTGCTTAATTATCTCTGAAAAAATGCGTGGCTACCCACATTTTTTTTTTTGGGGGGGGGGGGGATTCTAATAAGCCTTTCTAAGAACTACTTTTTCCCCACAGTCATAACCTTTGCAAAAATATATCTCTAATCAGGTACCTTCCTTAACGTTTTATTATGTGCCAATTATCCTTGCTAACGTTAGAAAATGTCACATCACATTAAAGGTACACTTAGCTGCATAGGTGTTTGAGACACAGTCTCGCGAGCACGGGCAATAATTCACGCTGCGCGTACATTGGCTGTTTCACGACCCCACCTCCGGCCCTTTCAAAGTTGCCTTACTACTTACATCGTGACCAGTGAGTGAGGGGGTATTAAAGGAAGTATACGGATGTATTGTGGGTCAGGGCAATCTTTACCTTAACCTCAGCGGCTTTTAAAGGTGGGTTTTGGTCGACAGAGTCTCAGCAATTTCACAACCAAATGTAGACATTTAATAACCAAGATTGGGAATTAGATAATGGATAGTTATCTCAAAAACTACTTTCAAACTAACTGATATGACAAAAAATATATACAAAACCAATGTAGTTGTCTGTTGTCTGTGGCATTGCCGGCGATGATCACTTTCATTCGTAAGGTCAAATGGTTTCAACACAGGTGGCTTTAACACAAGCCTGCATTGTTCATCCGTTAGTTCTTTCCTTTGTTGAAATCTCTTTTAGGCACATTGTTGGAGTCAATGAAATTGTTTGCAGCATAATCGACTCCGCCTTCTCCATGAATAAGAGGTTCCCTGCCGTTTTCCTGGTTGTTCTGTCTGGTAATACATCGCCAGATGGGCTTCCGCAAGACAACCAATGGGACGACAACAATAAGAGAGCAAAAAGCACCAACTAGGCTGTACCCCAGCTTGTTTATGCCAGCTGAAAGTTTACAGGTAAAAATAGTCTCAAGTTTTCGGTGAATGCCTTTTCCTTAATTTTTTCTATTTTTCCCCAATTTTCAGTTTCTTGTATGTCCAAATAACCAGCTCGAGGACCAGCGGCTAGGAAAAAAACTTAGTACTCCTTACAAATCCGTTGAGGGAAAAAGCCTGTACCTCTATTATCCATCTTTTAATTAGGAAAGTCTACTTACAGTCCACCTATGCTATATAAAAATGATTTTCAAAATTGACGAGAGACTATAATTAACATAACATAGGCATGAATTGTCTTCCAAAAGGGACAGAATAGGAGTGAAATAGCCGTGAGCAAAAAATTAGTACACCCATATATTTATTACATTTGTTCAAAAACAAGTCACTAATAAATAGGCGTTGCGTTGCGATGGTTAGCACCTTCTTCTTGCGAAGAAGGTGCTAACCAGTTGAAATATCGCCCAATAAATCTGCTCTTTTGTCGTAAAGGCAGCCTTACATTAAGTGTTTTGTTATACCTCCCAACTCAAAAATAGAACAAATTAAGCTTACATACATGGGCAAGGAGCTGAGATCCGTCTTGTTTAGTTCTTCAAAGCTTTGTGGTAAGTTTTGTCCCTTACAGAACTCTTTTAAGGTTTTAACAGCATTTTGTGATGCCTTGTTTGTGGATTTCGAACTTTTATCCCGTATCAATTGTTCAATTTCTTCTTCTGTTCGGACTTGAAAGCGTTTCGCGGCCATGACGGAGAAAAAAATTATATTCTTGACGCGGCTGGACACAAATTTGCCGCGAATTCAAGGCGCACGCCCTGATCACGTGCGAGTCGAAAGTTCAAGTTGTTGTTTCCCTAGGGAGTTAGTGAGTTTTGTTCGCCCTAGGGAGTTAGACTGTTTTGATCCATGCCACGTGACACGTTCTTGTCCAATCAAAAAAGGCGTTTAAGTTGGGAGGTATAACAATCAGTTTTGTTTGCTAATATACGAGGCTGATGGTGAATTGACGTGACTAATGACGTGACGTCATAATAATAAGAAGATCCGATGTCAACAAACACGCCACGACTTAAACGTGTGCTCATTATCATTAAACTTACCAGATGCAGGTTTAGTAGAAGGAACAGTAGTAGGGCAGCCACCTGGACATGCGCAACAATGGCTGAGAGCGAATTTCTGAAAAGAAAAATAGATTGACAACTTCTGTATAATTTTTTCAAAAAAAGTGGTGCTTATTGCATAATATGCTTATTATGCACACTTCTCTTGAGCTGAAATATTACCGTATAAAAGCTAGGATTGGATTTGGATTTGTTGGCTTTAGGCTTTGGTGGAGGCAGTAATGCGAAGTAAGTAAGTCACGCCGAAAGTTTTGAAGCGTTTTATGTCAGGGTTGTTTTACTGAACTAATTAATTTCTCCGAAATTGCAGGTGAATTTCGCCAAACCACTTGCTAAGATCATCTCAGTCTTAAAAACTGCAGGGATAGTACTGTTGCCTGTTGCCATGATTCTATGAAAATATCCCAAGTAACGGACAGAACAGGCTATAAAACAACTAAAAAGAATATAAAATTAATTGACGTAATGTACTTTTTAGGCACTTTACTGAAGTAAAAACAAGCAAATCAATTTTGGCTTACCCTTGGGTTATGAGCGTCATTAATTACTTCAAACTTTGCGTCCTCCTCACTGGTTCTTGGTGGATCGCAGTTCAGAATGACTATGGCTTTCCAATTCGGAAATTTCCTAAGATACATTCAAACGTTTTTTAAAGATGCTATCATAACTGTGGTAGATTTAATCTTTGCCAAGTAAACTGAAACCTTTGTTCATAGCCTTGTAGCACAGTCCCACTACCTCGAATTTGCTTGGTATTTTCCTGTCATTTACTATTGCCGATCTTGAATTCCCCGATATCTTGAAAGAACTTGAAACAAGACTTGATCCTTTTCAAATTAACTATAATCGCCTTTGACTGTGTAAAACTAACTGAAATTGTAACAGTATGGATAGCCAATATACTATATAGAAACCTAAAAAGAAGATTCTTAGGCACGAGTAATAAGTATTTTGTATTACAATTTAGTTTTTAAAAAATTCGAAATTTGACACCACCCTCGCTATCTGGAATCTCTGCTGTCTCAAATAACTTTCCTCTTTTCCGGGGGTCTAATGTATTTGATGTGTGAGAGTGATTTAAAAAGAATTTCGGGAATAGAAACTAACATAATTACCCAAAGGATATGTTAAATAAACAGCTTCCGGAAACACACTGTCGGTCTACAAACGGTCAACAGTTGGTCGACTGTTACCGTGCAACAGATTTCAGTTTTTTAGCATTCTGATTGGCTCCCCTCTCAACACATATTACCCATTAGCACCCAAGAATTAATTTTAACGCACGCTCATCAGGGTATCAGATGTTATAACCCGTCCGATTGGATATTTGTCATCCGATTTTATTTTGATCTTAACTTTTTATTTGTTTTATAACCCTCTGTTTATTTTATATACCGTTTGCTTCTAAAAAGGAAAACAGGCTCTAATGCTCACTGCATGACAACGCGCCCAAAAATATAAGTTGGTCAGTTGACTTTGAACCTCGGGCATTATCCTCCGATACAGCAGCCACCTGAAGGGGTTCATTTACTGAATATACCCTCAATATATTGTGAAGTCTCTGGAGAGAAATAGTTCATAGCATATCCTCCTGAGGAGAAGTGGTGAGTTTGGGAGTTAGTTTGTTAGTTAGTTAGTCAGTCATTCAGTCAGTCAGTCAAACAAAGGGGATAGTTTTGAAAGAAACTGTGCTGCTGCGTCGGTGGGGAAGCACAAAACTTTTGATTTATCAACTGAGTTGACAAATCCACCCTGACGAAGGCTGACGGTCGAAATATCACATTTCAATATGTATATATATATATATATATATATATATATATATATATATATATATATATATATATATATATATAACAGTAAGAATTCAAGAGTTAGTTTTTATGGACATTTACTCGCTACTCTGAGTTTCATGCCTCATGCGAGGCAATCATCAGGCGACTGCCAGAAAAAACGGTTACATTCAGAGATATTTGAAAATTCAGAACAATACAATACATTGTGTGTCACATGTCACGTCACGCGGGAACTTTAACACTAGTTAGAATAGAACGTTTTTCAGCAAGAATTTCCTAGCATGTCTACAACACGATATAAGCTCATTTCTGCTGTTGAGAGTTGACATTTCCGGTTTACATAAAATGAAAAATTTCTCCCACAGACACAAATTGCATCTCTTGGTAATATTCGAATAAGACCTAGCCTGTTTAACTTTGCGCCACTTGATGTGATACTTAATGTTCTTATCTTTGAGATTCCATATGTATATATATATATATATATATATATTTTTTTTTTTTTTTTTTTTTTTAGGCAGTCAGTCAGTCAGTCAGTCAGTCAGTCAGTAGGTCGGTTGGTCGGTGGGTGGGTCCGTCGGTCGTTCGGTCTGTCGGTTGGTGGATTAAGGGTAATACATATGTAAATAAGTAGGTAACTACACTATCTGGATAAAAAAGGTGGAAAATTGTACTTTTCTTGTCTTATTTTCCGTTCTTTCCGGGTGATCAGAATTGCGGATGAGTAAGTTATGAAACAATTGATGGGTCAATAGATGGAATGAGGGAAGGACGGACGGACGGACAGACCAATGGATGTATGGATAGATAGTTTTTATTTCGGGTGATGATGAGAAGGACTCGATTTCAGGGAATAATTGTCTTAATAAAACAATGTTGCACAAAACACCTAACACGTATTGCTTGAAAAATGTAACTGAGTACGTACTGTGTGTTGGTATATTCCAGCTGTGGCGTCAACGTTTCTGGATCCAAACCGCAAATTACTGTACTTTGTCTACCAATGTTTTGGTACCTTGCCTGATTTTTAGTCCACATACAAATCTGAAGCAAAATTAGGATCTCAGAGAACAACTCAATCAAATCTTCATGTTATATCACACGGAACGTGATTGTTACACATTGCTATTATTAAGCCAGTTTCTCATGTTCCCCACATCAAATGTTCCCACTGTCCCCACTGGTTGGGTTACATGCCCAGTGAAGTCGCCTGTGTGTCAGGAAGCAGTACTCAAAAAGTTCAGGTGTAGTGTATGGCTTCACTTGCGCGGAGTTTCTTTTGCGATGTTTGTGGACTTTGCAGTTGTGACAACTAAATCAATTGCAAAAAATGCAAACAAAAATGAAATTCTGGTTATATATTCTGCACGAACATTTACGAGAAAGGCAAAAAAATCGCTGAACCACTAAACTCACCGATGTATTTACCTCACAGTTCACTGGATATCTAAAAACGTCAGGATAAATCAATACTTAAAAGCATTTAAAAATTTTCACTTAATATGGGACACGCTAAACCCGAACGCCACAGTTAACCAATAAACGTGAATTTAAAACTTAAACTTGTCTAAAGAATCTCCCCACTTTAATGGTTATCTTCGAGCTTTACTCATCTTGGACCAAAGAATCGATAAATTCGGTCCATGGCCAACAAACACAACTCTAAGGAACTTGATCCTTATGCTATCAATGAACACAAAATCAAAACCGGGTCAAAATAGGCCATTTCCGAGTTGCCTTGTACCTCTTTTTCAAAGCGAGTCTTGGTGCATAGCCTTTCATATGAAAATGAGTTTTCATTCACATGCAGATAAAACATATTTTCATATGAAAGGTTTTGCATGAGGCCTCACTTTGAAAAAGAGGCACAAGACAATTCGGAAATGGCTTAATTTACATTGCAGAGCCTGATATGTGAAAATTACAAAAAAACGTGCTAAGAAATTTAAAAACTCACACCTAACTGCTATGGTTTGAACTACTGGTAAGCAGGGTTGGCGAGGTGTGAGGTGTTGAGAGCCCATCTCACCCACATGTTCCCCGGGTTTCATTCCCGGATCCGATGTTATATGTGGGTTGAGTATGTTGTTGCCATGTTCATTGGGGACCTACATGAAAACATCCTGAAAACAATGTATATTGTGATTTACTTTATTCGTTAATTGTATTTATTTTCAACAACTCATCAGTTAGCTTAGAGTAGTTATCACGACAACTTACTGCTACATCACCAAAACAGTCACTCCTTTGTGGCGGTCCTAGCGAAAACGATCTGCATGGATTAAAGCTAAACTGGTATTTCCCACCTGAATCTGAACCTGGCACTGTGAATCTGTTGAATAAATACGAGTTGCAGGCAATGTTTGGTCTATAGAGCTCAATGGCAGATTTTAAAACACGACAAATACAGAGAAGACCAGATATCTTGAAGAAATTCTTACAATTTTGATTTTTTAAAACTTTATTATTATTATTATTATTATTATTATTATTATTATTATTATTATTATTTTACGTTCTTTACGTGTCCTCTATAAACGGAAAATGGAATAAAAAGAGTTCAGACAAATTTCTAAAAACAAAATTCGGCTGGAAACTGTTTATCCCAATTTCCATTACACAAAAAAAACTACCACTGAACCAGAAAATGTCTAAGTAGAACCGTGTCACAAAAAGAGTGTTATTTACACCATACCTCAAAGTATGGAGATGGGTTTTATAAGAGGAGGCTTGATAGAACTTTAACTCTAACTGTAGCTAATGTTTACTGTATCTATTGAATTTTGCTTTATCAAATGCAAGACAGGAGACACTGACACGACATAACATACAAGCAACTCTATCAACACAAAACGGACACAATATCGTTTCTTTACACATTTTAATTAACCGCAGCAATTTTTTCCGTATATAAAAAAAACTATTCAGTATAAATTGATTATATTTTGTTGTCCTTTCAAGAATGCACTTCATATCTTCTTCTTGGAGTTCTCAGACCATTTTGCATAAAGTAAAGGCTCTAAGTTACGATTTAACATGGCATAAAAGTACCCGTGAAATAGCCCCTTGAAGCCGAAGGTTTTAAACTAGGGTCAAACTAAAGTTTCCACAGGGGATTATAATTAACTCATAGTTCCCATCGGAACTCTGCTCCCCCCCCCCCCCACCCCATGCCCGAAGAAAAAGCATTAATGGTTCTTATCTTCCGGTTTCCAATCAGATTAAATAATTCTATCTTAATATACTTTCTGCACGATAAAACATTGTTCATGTCAAGATGCCCAAATCACGAACAGTATAGCAAAAGAAGTCAGTCTTGACTTGCAGCCATTTTTATACTTGACTGTAGCCCAAATGGAGCCTAGAAGTGATGGGAAACAAAACTGGGAAGGTTGGAAGAAAAGTGTAACAAGGTTAACAGTCTTCCTTAAGACACTACAGCTATTAGCTATATGAGAAGTGTTTTACAAACCTTGGCTGTCCATCAGTTCGTTGCAATGGATCCAGGTCTACCTTCTTTCCGTCTCGATCATAACAAACACAATTTGGTACCGCTGCCTTTGGTACCGTATTGTTCGTGTCAGCTGTTTGGTCGGTAAAGGACATGGACACGAAGGCCATGCACACCGAACATCTCACTACCCAGTCCCTCGAGAGCATGTTTCTGCGATCATTAATAAGAAATTAACAAATGCCCTTTCAATTAAGATATCACTTCGTGGTTTATTTCTTATTGTTAAAAGTAACACATGGAAAAACACTACTTGTTTTCCCAGGTTAAGTCAGCTAAGAGATGCAGTACAGTGGAATATGCGAAGTAGTTAACACTATTGTGAAAGATCCAGTTGCATATTTTCTTTTAATAACTTTTTTCAATTATCAATCTGCTAGGCTGCCACCTGTCTGTTGGGATTTTGAAATTTCCCATGCTCAGCTCGAGATAACATCCTGTCCTTCAATCAACTAGCATTTTCTATGTAATGGCGAAATGTCATCACAAACTTTCACAACGAGGGGGTTTTAACTCCATTTGTTTTCGGAACGGACAAATATGTCGTTAAGGGTGCAAAATAAGTTCAGTTAGCATTTCCAGAAAGCCAACAACACCTCGGAGATTCCGGGAATGAGATTCCGTTCCCAATTTTTTTTTTTTGACTTCATTCTCAGCTAAAGAATCCGAACAGATCAACTTGTCTTAGCTCACACAAATGTCCCTAAAAAGGCCTTGAAAAAAACTTAGAAAACAGGAAACAGCATTTGTAGTATTTCCCTAAATTTTCTCGTTTGGTGCCCTTCACGTTTCTACAGCCTATGACATTGACATTAGTTTATTCATTTATACCTATCTTAGCATCAACAAATTCTTCAACAAGATTACATCGAAAGAGAATCATAATTGATGTTTGTCCAGCATTACTTAACAGACCATGCAATTCTGATTAACAATAAAACAAGATGTAGAGATAAAAGGAGAGTAAGCCAAGATTCTTGGGACTTGGTTAAACGGATTCAACATCATTGAACATGGTTGGATACAGCTTTGTTCTACGAATGTTTGACGGCAATCAAACATTCAACATGCTTAACATATTTCAGAAGCATCGCAAATTATTCAACGGGGTGCTTCAAAGCGTTCAACTTGTCAAATTCAACAACGTTGAACCGTGCTCAAAGGAAATGTTGCATCCCTTTGGCTAGCGCTTTTGAAGAAAAATGTGTTTGCCTGACAGACATTTCCAAAAAGAGGCAAATTAACAATTGCTTCATGCTTTAGCGTGCGTTCCTCGAATTATGACGCACGCTGAAAGTTTGGAGAGCAAAAGAGGAGCGTAAGAGTTGCTCGAGGCGCAGCCAAGAGCAACTGCTCTCCAAACCTCCCAGGTGCGTCATAACTCAATGAACGGACAGCTAAATCCATAAACCAATTGTTTTATAAGATAGCCAGTCGAAATGCACAGCTAAAAAACGAACTGACAGCTACGGTATTCGCGCGAAAAATCGATCACTGACTGAAAGAAAAAGGCCCCACAACCTTGTGATGTGTTGCGGTGATTCTTTGCAAAGTTGAATACACTCTTTCTTTTTTATAAGAACCTTTTTTAGAAGAACGTCGAGGCTGAGATTTGCCAAAAATTTTAAGAACGTGCTAAGAACATACCCAGGCTGAGATTTTGTTAAGAACTTCTTTACCTTGTCTTCTTATATTTGTAGAATAAGCTATGTGAGAATAAATAAAGTGTTGTAGTTTGGTCAGAGTAATTTACAGCCTATTTTAGCACAAAATGCTAGAATTTTTGTGACGTCGAAAGTCATGCATCTTCCATTTTTGATAAAGCAAACAACTGAAACACTTACAACTTTTAGGAAATTAGTAGAGTTTGACCTAATAGTTCTTTCTTTCATTCAGAACTATGATTTACTGAAATACTATGCAATTAATCTTAAGAACATTGTTAAGAACGTTTCAAATCGCCAAAAAAATAAGAACATTCGGTTCCGGTTCAGCCTCAGCTCCAAAAAATGACGTTCTTACAAAAAAAAAAGAGTGTAAATCAATGAAACTGCTCCAAAGTGAACATCCGTGTTCAATGATTGGAAAAAGAAGTCTTCCAATTATTGGCTTTAAAATGTCGTCAGTGTTTGGTGTTTTCTGAAACATTGTTGCAATCCTCGTCCAAAGCGGATTGAAGCTGTACGATCTCACTGATGCCGCTGCGGGAGTTGAAACGAACAAGTTCTGTGATTGGTTCGCACACCGAAGCCATGTTGTGCTTGTTTGATCGAACCGACGACATAATTTGAACTTCAACAGACTGGATTTCTATGTAGCTCAGAAACAAGATTACTGAAGTGAGGAACATTGGCCTTTGCCAGCCACAAAGCACAAAACACAGTGGTTCTCAGTTCAGAGGCTATGGACGGAATATCGGAAAAAACAACACCGAATCAAACAACCTGGGAAAGCTATTGGACTTAATTTACGTGGCATCCCATTTATTTGAACATTTGGAGCTGCTTGAACTCAGAGCTACATCAACTGCAGGTAAACCGGCGTTATTTCGTCTAGTAAAGCTGAAAACAAATGTCGCCCATTCTCGTTTTCAGTCTTATGCCTAAGATCACTTTGTGCAGTGCTTGTTTAGAAAGATTGGTTTTTGCATTTCTATTTTGGTCACGAAACCCTTCCCTATAAAACCTACCATTCGTGAAAAATTATTGAGCGTGACGGTGGAAGAAACTGCTTGAGTCTCTTTTTCAGCAAAGTCTCTTGTTCGTAGCGAGAAATCAAACACTCCGCAACTCTGCTGCAAAGTGATTTTTCTTGGTCATATTTCGCCAAGTTGCTGGCGGAGAAGAGACTTTTGGCCGCTGCGCTCGTGACAGGGGAAATATTCTCCACAGGTTGAGTATACTCACGCCGTCGGCGTGCAGTCAACAGGATTATGATGCACGCTTACGTGTGGTGAAATTGATTGGGAGGAATTGCTAGCTATGTTATAACGGTCGCTGTCAAACTACATACGTTATGTACTTGTAATGTATACATATTATTCATGTGTATTAGGTATAAAAGCATAAGGTATATAGAACAGGTATCAAATCAACTTGCAAATAAAGCAAGCCAACCTTACAAAGTAGAGATGACGTAATGCGTGACGTCCACCCTGAGACAACAGCTGCGTATAAGACAACAGTTGAAACCACTCTTTCAAAACTGGCTTCTTTCAAAAGCGATCTCCAGTGTAACAAGCTTATTTGTATAACGAACAGAAGGAGTTGAAAACAACTGGCCAACGTGCGCACGACCAAAAGTGGTGTCGTTGTCTGAGGGAGGTCTCGATTCTTAGAATCCAATTTATGAATACAATCAAATGACTAAAGATTTCAAGTGCTTTTGGGGAAAACTCCCTTTGAAATCTGAGTCGTCATCACGATCATTGTATTATTTTTAGCAGAATATCATTATATTATTTTTAGTACAATTCTTGCCAACGACTTGAAATATTTCACTTTCACAATATGAACCTTGCATACAGACAGCTGAATAAAACGCAACTGTTAACACTACACTCGGACATTTAACTACTTTGTCGAGCAAACTGGTTTCCTGAGTCCAATATCAGACTACATAGTCAGGCGGGTTAGCGAAATCATCGTTACAGACCGGACAAAAGCACCAAATTTGGCACACTTAGTCTTTGAGGCATGGGCTTTAAGAAAATCCAATGCTCCAAGAACATGGATCGCGAGAAAGGACAATTACGTCATCACAGAAATCGACAACATTTGTTATCTTCGATCCGCCATCTTGGATTTGAAAATTTTTCCAAAACGTAAGAAAACCGCCAAAAATTACGTAAAAGTACTGAAAAACAATAAAATGGTGCAAAAAAATGCCCAACAGGAAAAATAAGTGCATTTAAGTTAATTTTCATCTATAAAAACACAAAAATTACAAATTTGGTAAAAAATGTCTAAGTCAAGCGGGTTAGCGAAATCATCGTTACAGACCGGACAAAAGCACCAAATTTGGCACACTTAGTGATTTGGGTATAAGCTTTAAGAAAATCTAATGCTTCAAGAATATGGATTACAAGAAAGGATGATTTCGTACTATAGAAATCGACTGCATATTTGCATGTCATTTATTAACATTTGGCCAGGCAGAAGCCAGGGTATTCAATGTTATCGAGTAAATTGTGTTCAAGGTAATGCTTTAAGCAATCGCATTTATTGCAAACACAACTTAATGCTGTACATTGTTGTATACGTGAATGAAAAACGTGAAACCGAGGATAACAAAAAACTCTATACTCATTACCCATGCGCACGCTGGGTGTTTTGCTTAACTACTCAGAGCACCAAATATCATTACATTAAAAATATCACGATTAAAGAACTGTTCCTACTCTTTAAAATTTCAATTACTAGATGCACTTGTATCAAACTTCAATAATTAATATTTGTTTCAGGCTGGTATCCCTTGTGATAATTTATGCTTATAGCCTTTCATTCTGTACATTTACATGAGCACAATTCCGTACAAGTCAGGCTCGCTCGGTGGCAGCTACACCTCGAGGAGCATTTTAGTTGGCATGCACATTTAATAAGCTGCTTGCAGGCTTTGGCCGCCTCTGGAACTGTCGCCCACACTGGCTCCCAGCTCTGCTCGTTCCATTTCCATCCCCAGGCTGCTGGTGAAGGAATGTTAGGTTGGGTCTCTGCACACGTTGCCCAAATCCCGGCCTGGTATGCAGCTCTTTGAACATGCAATAACAAAGCATTCTGCAAGGCAAATGTATTCTTGTTAACAAAAAAGTCTTTTAAAATGCACTCGGAAACCAGCGATATCCCACTACAGTAGTTACTTGTGTAGGGGGGATTTTTTCAATAGTCCTTCCCTTCTTGGAGAACAGCTCCCTCCGAGCGGCATTTACAGAATGGAAAGTACTTCTCTTGTCGTACATCAGCACTGTAAGTCTCTCTAGCGTCTTGAAATGTGGCGAAGAATAGTTTACTGCAACAAACGGGTTTTGTTGCATGTGAAGAAACGCTTCAGTGGCCTCAGGGAAGGATCGCCATGTTTGTAAAGCAGATTTCTTGCCCTTTCCACAAAATGACGAAGTTGTATCACAGCCCGAAAAGGCGTGGAAAGCAGGAAAGGACTCTGATTGATCTTTGCCTAATTTCCCGCAGACGGAATTGACATGGATGTATTGAAAATGCTTGCCAACTTCAAAGGCCACCCCTATGTCAACTAGGGGATATTTCGCTTGCACATCAAAGAATTTACCGATCAGTAAAACAACAACATCTGTGTCAACTGTTCGAATTTCAACTCTGCTCTGCCCGTTTTCAAGAGCATGAAGCAAATGAACTATAACTCTAGTGTCCGCCTCTTCATGAGTGCAGTCAAACATTGGCTTGCCACCACCCTTGGCAATTACCAAACTACCTTTTGTGATATAGATTTCCCTCGAGCAATCCCACTGAACATGATCCACTTCTTCGGAAAGATAGTTAAACAACTCATCTTTGTTCGTGGAATCTCTAAGAAAGGCATTCCAATTCTTTGGCACTCTAGCCTGGGGACCAACTTTCACCCGAACACCGGGCCCACGCTTCTCCCTTGTGCAGTTCTTCAGGCTATCTGTCAGATATCGATCCCATACCACATCCACTCGTTTGACAGTTGAGAGTTCCCTCTCCAGAAATGGTAAAAAGATTTGGTATGAATATTCTGAAAACAGCAGTGTTGCATTCTTTGGGCTAAGAAAATGAATCAGCGCGCCACCATCAAAGATTTTACACTCAAACCTGCAATCATCTGGTTTTGTCCCTGTATCTTGCAACATCTTAAGCAAGTCCGACTTATCACCCAAACGAAGCTTGCCAAAATTGGATATTGAAGGGGGATAGGCATGGTTCTCGTGGGCGAAGAATTCGTCAAGGTCTCCTTCATGCTGCTGGGTACTGATATACAAGCGACTGAACAGTCCGACGTCATTCTTAATTGCTTTGATTTTATTTGTTGACGAACGAACTTTGTGCTTCGTTGTGCTAAATAATGGCAATGAATTTCTTTTAATGGCGGTGCTGATTGGTTTCGTTCTTTCCTCAAGAACTTCTCTCTTGAACGTTTCAAATTGTCGTTTTCCTACTTCTTCAATGGTGCACTCTGATGTCACAACATTCTCTGCTGCACACTCTCTGGTATTTAGGACAAGGAGTTCTTGGCATTTCTCGTCAAACGGATTGCCGCATCTGTTAATTTGATTAACAAGGTTGTTAACTTGTTGCTGAAACTTCACCTGTTGTCACAGACCTTCTTCATGGTGACTAGTATCCTCTCGATTTGGTTGTGGCATGTATTGCTCATCAAACTGTGTGACAAGCCTTGCCATTTCTGGGCCAGAAATTAGCCATCTGCTCAATGCAGCCGGGTTTTCCGTAAGCCCCACAACTCCTCCGCTACCCTTGACTTTAGCGTTTTCCTGTTCGTGGGCCTGATCAATTGGGATTGCTGAAAATCTCGTAGATGTCTTCTGAATGACCCAGAACTTGCTGAAAATGTCCCTCAGTTTGTCAGGCAATGATTGCACATCTCGTAGATGGACACTAACCCAGCGACTGTAGTTAACGTGATCCAAAGCGAAGAATAAGAACATAAGTTCTTTTAGACACTCTATGTACAGAGTAAAGTCTCGCTCTCTGTGCGATCGTATAAACGCCAAGACAACTATTTCTGTTCTCAGAATCATGTCCCAGAAGTGGAATGTTGGGCATGCTTCCATCATTTCTTGTCGCCATTTTTCCAAATCATGCTCTCTGCTTTTCACAAAAGCCTCTTGTTGTAGCTTAGCTAGCGCCAGTGCCGTAACCTGATGCATGTGTCGTGTCCGAGTAACGTGGGCTGCTCTTAAAAATGAATCGGCTGTACCGGACGTTGCTATTCCCGCTTCAGTCAAGACATCTGTCCAGCCTGAACCACGTAGGAGATCTCCAAGTGCATTCCATAGGGCTTTCTCGATATGGAACCCTCCAAACATTATAAGGAATTTGTCTTCTCCATACAACTGCGGCATGCTCCACTGAATTTTTTTGGAGATCGCAAAGATAGGACAGTCACAAGCAAGAACTGGAACTTGTCCAGCATTCAAGAACCTGGTAACGTTTCTAACGATATCCAGCCCGTGTTTAACCATTGCAGGCGAGTCTGCTTTCTCAAGGAAGATTGGAAGCATTGCAATAATTGAGGGTAGATGCTCAACGGGGGGCTGAAGAGAAGCGTGGTAGGCGGCCCACGAAATTGGCTGACCCTTGTGAAGTGTTTCCAATCTGAGGAGCTCGACACTTTGCTTTATGCAGCCTTTTTCTATGTCAATAGCTTGCTTAATCGCCATCCCTCCACTGTACTCAGTTGTATTCGATACAGATGGCACAGTTGTTGTGTCCGTGACATGTATGGGTGGCACATTTGCGAAAGCTTCTGGAAGACTCGGTTTCTCTTTAGAGTTTGCAGTTTGTGAAAAAGATGCTTCTCTGCAGGTACCTTCATTCTCTTGTGTTGGAAATTGCATGATGCTAATTCCAGAAACTATCTCACCAAAAAAATTGTCTATAATATTACAGCAATGTTATCTGATTTTTTAGAGAGTTTATCCATTGAAGGAAAAGTGATGCAGTCGGATAATTAACAAATTTTAGAATCATGCCCTTTGCGCGATTCGGCAAAAAAAACAACAAATATATTTACAATTTATGAAAAGGCCCGTGTATTAATTGATATTATTGTATTAAAAAGTATTGCCAAAACGTTTTGCACTTTTCTGTCCGATTAAGTGCGAGAAAGCCCTTACCCGAATGTTGTTCATTAGTATATAACACACAAAATCAGAAACAGCCAAACACAAGAGTGACGTAACAAATGACGTCATTTTCACCTTTAAGTGCAAATATTTTTTTTGGAGCATTGGATTTTCTTAAAGCCCATGCTTCAAAGACTAAGTGTGCCAAGTTTGGTGCTTTTGTCCGGTCTGTAACGATTTTCGCAAAATATAGCACTAACCCACTAGACTAACAAAACATCCACTGCATATTTTTAATTAGACTTCCGGTTACGTTTTAAAAATCGAAGTTTATACAAAATCTACGCTTTGCAAAAGGATAAATTTCCAATCTGTGTACGCTAAATTTGATTTCTCTGAGAAAGCAAGCGGATGATTAATAAATGCTGTGCATCTGATACAGCCGTCAGAAAAGTTTCTACATGGCCTGGAGAGCTATCAAACGCATGCATAATCTGTTGTGAGAACAGGGAACGATTATTCCTTTATGAGGAAATTAGGTTAGTTTCTCACCTTAAAAATACTGAAAACCCCTCACTCTGGCGACACCTCTTTAGATAATGACATGAAAGTCAAAGATCTCTACGCTTACAGGGAAGTTCGGCAATTTCAACCTCTTAATTTCGAAAGTAGAGTAATTAGTTTCTCGGTCAGCGGTTCTAGCTTGTTAGGAAACATTTGTATGGGAATATGCTAACTCCCAAAATTTTTGTTAAACATGTACGTCTTTGTCGCGAAGAGACCATTTTTAAATTGAATCATAAAATATCTATTTGAAAGTTATGATTTTGTTTTTGTTTTATTCTTATGGGTCTACGGAGCCGCCTAATTAAATGACTCATCTGGCACCCACAACCTCTACAAGTTAATTAATGCATACTCAGTTTTGAATTACAGCCTCTATAAGTACACTATAAATTCACCACACTGGGTTTTCGTCGTGGGTTACGGTCTTAATTCGATGTACAATACACGTGATCGGTGATTTCACTATTGCTTGGTAATTAAAAGTAGATTCACAGCATTTTGGTGTAGGTGTATTATCGTCGAACAAAATTTTACTATCACACACGCGTTATTGCTAATGCAATACTCTACAAAGGGGTTCGCAGAGCCATCGCTATAAAGCCTCAATAAACACGTTTGTTCCAAATTTTAGGGAAGTACCCCATCTCCCGGGGGGGTTCTTTCTCTTGATACTCTGTTTCTTTATAGCAAATAGGTGAAATACCGGCAATGCAAAACAATGACTGTACACAGACCAGACATCGATATACAGTAAATATATGCCTATGGTTTTTCTTATGTTCAGCTGGCAAAGCTAACCGTTTGTGAACAAATAACTTAACGCTTCCACGTAATGAAACATTTAAGAATTAAAGTGTATTGGAATTTATTGAATTTCCATTGTACCTGCTGGCTGTCACGCAGATAACCAAAGGCCAAAATCGTCTTCATGTGTTCATGCGACTCGATGCATTTTTTTCATACACAGAAAATAACCATAATCGCTGAGAGATCCGGGGCTCATTTTGAAAGGAAGCTAAGGTCACTGCACGACGTCGAAATACCGCAAACCGAACTCCAACGAGACTAAATCAATAAATGAATTAGTATCTTTGGTACCTTCTGCCGCTGATGTACTGCTAAATTTTTTTGACGATAAAGAAAAATAATAGTGGCAAAGTCAATATAAAATTGTCAATGAATATTGTGTCACATGATACCAAGGGCCTTCTCCGGAAAGACGAAACTGAAACAAAAGTATTTTCTAGCTAGCTTATTCTGCGTAAGCCCGAAGTTGACAAAGCGACATTCGTCTTCCATTTACCGAGTTTCTTTTTAGCCATACAGAATAAATAGAGAATTGGATGCAAAAAGAAATGGTTCCCGGCGAGACTGAGGGTCTGTATGGGGTTAAGACCACAGGTAACCAATGCGTAATATTGAGAATTTGTAGGGAGCTGAAACTCGATCCAAAATAATCGGCGGTTTTCCGCCGAAAATCTTTGATCTCCGTTTCACGGTTGAAATTTCGTTATTTTCCTTGGAGATCTCTTTTCTTATCTTGCCCCACTTAGCTTCATTTAAGACAATCTGATTATTAAGACTGTTAGCTAAAATAGCCAAACAAAAATTTCGCAACGCTGTGCCTTCGACAAGAACTGCTGCATGTGAACGTAACAAGTTTTTCCAGTGTAGTTTTCTCAACTGAGTATCGATTTGCGGAAAATCTTGACCAAAAACGAACAAAAATGCTTAATTCTATGGAGTGTGAGAACTTTTCGTTAAAAGTCTTACTTGTTTTTGAGATCTTTCGGCAAGACAAATTTAAACGTGTGATTTCCTTTTGAACAAAGCAAAGCTAACGAAAGCGAGTTTCACTAAGATGATTGTTTAGTTCAATATTTCTTTTATTATTCTTGCTATAAGAAGTCGGGGTTGCTCTCAACACTTACTGTTTTATGATAAGTTAAGTTCTGTTTTATCTCTACGGTTTGCCAGCGGCTCTTTCTCGCAAGCTTAATAATTTTTATTTTCGAATTTTAACTTTGATCGTGAGAGATAGCGCGTTTAGAAGGACTGCCAACATACAATTTTCAAACCAGTTCGCCTCGTTCCAACTTATAAACGCTGAAAAAATAAACACGTTATTTACCGACCTCGGTCGGTCCGTATAGGGAAAAACTGTGCCCTCGATCTTGAGTACGAGGCCTCGGGCACCACTGATAAAACAACACTGTTAAGAGAGGGTTCATAATTTATGTAGAGGGGGTCGCTATGGCGATTTTTTTTGGGGGGGGCATGATTTTTTCCTGTTAGGGTTTAGGGGGGGGGCTATTAAAAATTTCTCCCGATGTGAAAGAAGGTATAAGGGGGGGCCATCAAAAAAATTCCATAAAAACCACCATCATCAGTTTACTCATATTTAGCAGAAGGATCTGTAAAAAGAAGTCGATGTCAACGTATAATAAACTCACACTGATGCTTGCTTTCTCAGAACATTTATTTATAATTCCTTGTTCCTCTCTTCGGCGCAGAAGTCTCTTTGCGTCACTGGGAGGCGGGGACGGGGAAAGAGAAGGAGGGAGACCGCGCCTTTCGCTCTTCCCATCGTCCCCCGCGCGCTTATTAATTTTTAATTTTTATTTAAAAATTTATTAATGGGATACCAGTGGGAGCCTCTGCGGAGGAGAGAGTCCGTGTTCTTAAGTTTATGTTCCAACTGGTGGTGAAGCTAGACGGCCTCGAAATGTGCCAACTTGTACAAATATCAACGGAAGGCAAAACGTGTGGCACTCCGTCCACTTCTGGCACTGCACTTTCTTTTAGCTGGTGGATGGAAGTTCAATGTCACTACTTTCACTCTCATTAACAGCCACACTATCACTGTGATATTATATTTTATATTTTATATTTTATATATTGTAATATTTTATATATTTTTACTACTTTAGATAGGTATAGATAGGTGTCCCCAATTAGCTTACTTTAGTGTAAGCTAGATATTTTAAGACACGTTAATAAAGTTTATTATTATTATTATTATTATTATTACTATCACTCGACGTTCCTTCACTGTCAGTGCATAACTGGCTGTACAGCATGTATAGACCACAATAAAAATGGCCACAATTGACTCCATTGCAAGTTAATATTTTAAACCTAATTTGTACAACCTTAATGTGTTTAGAAAGCTAAATTTTATTTGTATGATGTTAGCACAGTGTGTGTGTATCAACACATTCTATGTGTATTTTTCACGTGAAAAATTACTGGAATAATGCCTCAACAAACCAAATGGCCATTTTTAGCTGGTTTAGAAGACTGCAGTGAATGTAAGCTGTACCTTTTTATTTATGCTTATCAGTTTGATAAATTTAAGTTTTTCATTCTCAATAAACTAATTAGTAGTTTTGCTTATTAAACAATTGTCACAATGTGGTTAATTTTGAGACTAAAAATGCCTTGTTTTAGTCATCAGGGTTTTTTGGGCGCGGCTGGTGGAGGAGGGGGGGTCATGGTATTTTGCCCACGGTTGTGGGTTATGCAATGAGGGGGGGAGGGCAGTGAAAAAACACACCAAATAATATGGGGGGACTTCCAAAAAATGCAAGGGAAAAAATCTAAAATCACCATAGCCAGCCCCCTCTACCTAAATTTTGAACCCTCCCTAACTAGTAACCTTTCCGATTTTAATCCACAAGGTTAAGGAAAACGCGAGTTATTATTTTAAAAGCACTTGGGATGCCGGCTCTCAAGAAGGTAAACACGGGGAAAATCCAACAAAGCGGTCCTCCAACATGGCGGACGATAATTCAAGGGTCACGTGTCCGCACACACTCTACACAAGGCGACCAGCGTATCATAAAGGAAGCCTATCGAAAGCTGGAGATGATACTGAGGTGGACAAGCATCTCATGCGGAGGTGGGGGGGAGGGGTTGGAGTAGTAAAGCTTAATACTACAGAAAGCAGAGCTTAGAGCCGTCACTGACTCGTTCATTCCTTTTGACTGAACAGGGTCTTTATACTTTTGTACAATCTTTTAAACTGGACAACGGTTGTGAACAACTGTACCTCAGCAGCTCGTTAATACATCAGCCTTACCGGTTTCTTTTTTTTTTTTTTTTGGCCGGTTTGTTTGTTTCTTTGTTCAAAAAGTTACAATTGGATCTAGATGTCGAAAACGGATTTTTTTTTACAATTAAAATTGTTTAAAAAAAGTTTAGGTAGCATTCTAAAGTTCCCTTTTGGGAGCGTTATTGATTCATTAAACGAGTTTCAACAACTCAATAACTCTTTGACAAAAACAGTTATGGACATTTTATTTCTATTCTGTGTCAACAGATAAACCACACAAGGGGATACCTCACAAAAATACTTCGTTAGGATACTCAACTGGCAGTGTACCTGTATGGATACCCTTGTCTAACTGCTTTCACAATGTGTTCTAGGTCGCCTACAGTACAAACAAGACATTCAAAGAGCTTAGATGACGAAAATAACAAACAAACGGTTACTTGAGACACAGAAATGAGTATAGATAGAGGGTATAGATAGAAAAGCAATGATTAAATTATACATTATAACTATCAATGGTTCACAACCACAAAGCATCTTTAAGACACACATGATTATTTGACATAATGTAAATTGACATGATACTTTCGGTGGGAAAAGGAAAGCGTTGTTTTTCTTTGACAGATTTGAAGCAGAGTTGGTTCCAGGACAGCTGCCCGGGTTGCCGACATTTTTCTAATTCTGAAACGTTCTCTTCCCCCCATCCACCTACTTTTTTTTAAATCTAAGCCCCACTTACCTTACACAAAGCTAAGGATCCAACAATACATTATTTAATCTATTTCTGACATTTTTAAACTCCGAACAAGTTTACATTTGTTTAGCTTTTAAAATCGGAAGCTCCATGCTCTCGAGCGTTCCCTTTATGCTTACTTTACCAAGTGTCTTTATGAACATAACTTATGATCCCAATTTTTTATGGAGAGTGCGGGCTTGGGGTCGGGGGTGGTACTATTAAAAGGTAAATAAAAATGTGGATTTATCAACTGAGTTGATAAGGTAAATTGGCCACCGTGGAGAAATCGAAAGCTGCCGTTTTGAGCGTTAGCCCTTCGTCAGAGCGAATCAAATTGTTTCACTTGCACACCTACGCAGCACCACAGTTTCCTTAGAAACTAGCGCCCTTATTTGTCAAAGAAAATACGTGATCATTACAAAGGACTGTATCTCAGCTTTGGCCTTGAAATTGTCATGTCAATGTTATGTTTCAGTCCTGGGCAATATTTGCACCACATCACTCGCTGCTCTTCAAACCAGTTATCTAATGTTAGGATTATTTGTAATGTTAGTATAATGTTAGTATATACCACGCCAGCGGACAGTACTATTCGCGTGCTGGAGAAAAAAGTTGCTGTACCAGACTCTCTCCCTGTGTAGTCTCTGTCAACATGTACTAAACGAAATATGAAACATTAAACTTGGAATGTTACAACAGAAATCATTTCATCAAAATTGCCAACTCCTCTTTGGAAAGCCTTAAAGGGATAAAAATCGCAACCGCAACTTGCAAATGCATCGGCCGTGATATCCAGTCCTATCTACATGACAAGTTATGGATAGATTCAAAAAGTTAAGCATTTTTGTGACGCACGTCACAATTCAGTTGGAATGCACACGCGCTTTACAGTTCAATTGTGGGTGAGATCCGACGTTGGCATTTAAAAGCTGCGAGTCAGAATGTGTAAATCTATACCACGTAAAAGCTACGGTATGTCCACATACATTACATCATCTTAACCTCCTTTTGCTTTATTTTGTAGCCACTGATATCGGGAATCTTAATCTGGATCAAAGGTATCACATACAGCTCACGTGTAACAATAAGTAAGGCGATTTCAGCACAGACTTGCTGCGTTATTGTATCTGCTTCCTCCTACGTTGATATCTTTGTTAGATGCTGTGCCGTCGAAATCATTGAAATGATTGGCAGCGTAGTCGGCGACTCTGTCATTTTCTTCATCAAGAAGTTGCCTGTTTTCTTCGTTACCATTATTCTGTCTTTTTTCAAATCGCCAGATGAGAAATGGGACGACAATGACAAGAGTGGCAAAAGCTCCAATTAGGCTGTATGCCAGCTCGTGTTCCCAACCTGCAAGTATATAGAAACAAAATCGTTACTCGTTAGAGCTCGTTAAATAAACCCTCGAAAATTATTTTGAGACATGTCAGTGCTTGTTTTAAGCTTTGCGGTAACTTTAGTTTTGCATAATCTGTCTGTTTCAGTTTTTATTTCTACGCTGTTATTCCACTTTGCAGTTCCTACTTTTTGATAACCGTAATAAAGCGTGAGACAGAAACCATTCTCAATTTTTTCCTGCGGCTTCCATTCCAACCCACATGTTGATGATTTCCAGAATCGAGGAAACAGCACTTATTTCGATACAGAAAATACTTGAGCTTCCTACCGTGAAGGCTCTAAATAGCAGATGACGATGAGAGTCTGTCCATCCTCCCTACATGCACTATTTCAAAGCCAATCCCTGGTATTTGGTTCTTTAGTGATTAAAATATAAACTTTGTAAAAGTGCTTAGAATATGAGAGTTTGTTAAAATGTTTTATAGAATTTTTGAGCTGTTTCTATTTTTAGGTGTTTTTTGTCTCTGTAATATCCTATGCTCCTTTATCTACATACAACTTCTAATATAACACGCTTAATGTGTCAATTGTAACGGCCAACACTGTAACCCACAACCAATTACCTTCACATTGGGTTGGTTTTCGTTAATAACGTTTACATTTGAAATGAAGATGTGACCATCGCAGTTGTGAATTAAGCAATTGCGAATTAAGCCCGAAAAAAGTTCTTTCGGGGCTTCAACTCTTAAAATTTTTAGGGCTTAATCACAACTGCGATGGTCACATCTTCATTTCATTTGTATTTCTGCGGTTCACATCATTTCATTCTAACGTTTACATTAATGACCAAATCAGGTGTCCAAGTGATTTAATAGCTGCTGGCGGCGGTGGTTCTGGAATAAGCCTTCCGGGAGGGTGTACTCACTAACCTTTATGCTCTCTTGAAGGAAAATAGATCTGATAGATCTGAGCAAAAACTGTACGCGACCATGTATATTTTTATAGATACAAAACTGGTAGCTCACAGGGAGGAGGTTCCGAAGTGGGAGGATCTTCTGTAACACCTTCACGCAGGCAACCATTAGGACATGCACAGTTGTGGGTAAGAAGAAACAACTGAAGAGAAAAGGCAATGAAACGTCACCCTAATCTTAAGAGCTTCTCAAGAGAATCCTTAGTGATAAGCACCCGACAAATGTATCGTTGAACTATGGGTGTTAAACCCTAAGGTGAGCTCCTTTCCCCTATCGTTCCACTGTTAACAAGAAACTATCTGAATATGCTTACTATGTGTAAAGATCACATTAAGACGCAATTATAATTTACAACTTTACGGGACGATCAAGTGAAAAAAAACCATGAGGACTTATTGTGTCATGTTAGTCTTAAGTCACGATACGTGTATCATAATATGAGGCAGACTACAACTGGGCAAAAATGCTGTCCCTATCTGACTGAAAAGCTGTTAAGAAAGGTAATAAGGCCGAAACGTGGCCTAAAAACAATGATCATGATTTGGTGTAAAGTCGTTTCTGGCATTGCAAAGAGTTTTTTTTTTCTTTCAGTTGATTAGTAGTCCCCTAAACTTGGAAGGATTGAGGACACTTTGCCAAACCACCTGCTGAAGTCATCTCCACCTAAAAAAGGTAAGGAGTGGTACTTGTGACCAGTCCGTTAAAAACGAAATTGACAGACAAACACAGGGACGTAACGTAAATTTTCTAACATTTTAGTCGAATAAAATAAAATAATAAACTATATTGTTTCAAGCTCGACTTACCCTCGGGTTTTGCTCATTATTGATCACTTCAAACTTTGCATCCTTTCTACTTATCCTTGTTGGATCACACTTTAGGTTGACTATAGCCGTCCAATTTGGAAATGTCCTACAAAAATATATTTCTCAACGATAGCATCATAGCTGTTGCAGATGAAATACTTGTTAAATAACATTGATTCTATCGTATTGATCGTATCGCAAGGGTCAAAGGTTAGAATCCCGATCAAGCCTAAATTATTTCAGGCCTTCTTTTCGCAACTGCTTCACAGGGTCCAGAGGAATTCCAATCGATCGTACTGTTTGACACAACTCGCCTCGTTAATTCCAAAACATCTTTGTTTAACAAAGGTTGCCAAAAGGAATCCTTGTGAACTTTGCTGCTTCAATATCCTCTATATCTCTTGCCCTCGTCTCCCACCTACGTCTCCTGGTACGGATTCCGCCGACGCTTCCGCCAAGTTTGAAATTCAGACCGCGGGCCGCAGACCAAACTACTGTGAGCTCGGACATTGTTGGCTCACAGTCGGCTATGAATACGTGCCTCATTCGGAAAAATTCGCTTTCCGAAGAAAATTGGTTGCCCTTCGGGCAACTATTATTGCGCTAGCGGTCAGCCACCTATTGTTCAATGAATTTAAACATGGCGGAAACCGTGCTGGGAGCCGTACAAATGGACAAGGGATATGGAAGGATAAGGAAGCAGAAAATTCACTACCGTACGAACGAGAAAAGAACAAGGAACACAGAAGGAAGTCACATGGAATGTAAGATGTGTTGGAATTAACAAGGTGAGTTGTGCCTTGTATGATCGAATAGAATTCCTCTGGATCCAGCGCTGCTCTAGTTGCGAATACAACTGTGTTGAACTTTCGTATGTAATGTCTTTATTCCGCAGTTCATAGATACTATTTTTCATATATTCTCTTTCCTGTTAACTCAATTTTTTTTGTGTGGGAGACACAAAACAGTGAAATTAATTCCTGCGCCGTCCACCCAAAGTAGACTACAAGAAGTGACATGGCAAAATTTGGACTTCTTAGGGAACCAAAACTAGCAATGAGACGTATTATAAACTGGAAAAACTGGATAACAAGTCCAGCCTATTTAAAATAACTCATGTTGAAGTGCTAGTGACGTACAATCAGAATAAAATGTTATCTGTGGTGGAACAATGTTGTACCAAAAAAACCTAAGTACGTATCGGTTGAAATACGTTAGTACTTACTTTTCGTTTGTATATTTCAGTTGTGGTGTATGGATTGTATTGTGAATGCCACACCTCACTGTGCTCTGCCTGCCAATGTTTTGGTAACTTGTCTTATTTTTAGGGTACATACAAATCTGAAAAAGAAAAGGATTTGAAAGAGTGACTCAATAGAATTATATCATACGGTCTGTCATTGCTACACATTGCTGATATGAAGCCAGCTGCCCGTATTTCCTATATCAACTGGCCCTACACAAAACTCTCTAAACGACTGTCAGTTTTGTTTTATGAAGACGAGTTCACTCCAATGAAACTGCCTGTATATCGTGACTAAATGTTCAAAAAGCTCAGGTGTGGTGCATGGTTTGCGCAAAGTTTCTTTATGTTTGCAGCTGCGAAACAGCAAATGAGCTACTGAACTGAACATCGCAGATACCTTTAACTTTATTTGAGGAAGCTCTTTAATTTTTCCCGTTTAATCTAATTGGGACACACCCTTAACTGTTTAGAAAGCAAGGATCGGTGAGAGCACTTTCCTCATATCAAGTTGCCCCGGTTCGATTCCTGGACCCGGTGTCATATGTGAGTTAAGTATAACCTCTTACACTTATAAGTATAAGTGTAAGACGATTCTTAGCAGGGTTTTCGGTTTTTCTGCCTTCTATAAAGCAATAGTTCTAAATTCCATTTTTAACATAGAGGATTCATGATTTGCTGTATGTTATCGTATCCTATCCTATCCTATCGTGCCGAATCGTTTCATTTTTTATTCAGTTTACTGGGGCACAAAAAGGCATGCACGAAAACCACCTTAGCCTTCACCTGCAGTTATCCTAAGAACTTACAGCTACATCGTTATAACAGTCACTCTGCGGGTATTCTGTCTGCGGTAGCGAGAACGATCTGCATGGATTATAACTGAAAATGAAGTCCTTTGAACCTGGCTTTGTTGTGAACCTGTTGGACAAATACAGATTATAGGCAACGCTGAGTCTAATGAACTCAGTATAAGGAGAATCAAATAACAAATACAAAGAGCACCGGCTAAAAGTGTTCCAGAGAAATCATTGAAAGGAATTTCTTTAAACATCGGAGCTTCATTTGGTCTATCTGTAACTTCCTAGGTTCTTACATAACAAGTGAATACACAGCCCCAGGCAGAGTATGACTAAAAAGCATTATAACACGTGATAACAGAATTCGATTTTTTTGTTTATTTCTTTGTTTTGTTGCGGGTCTACCAATTTGATGACATTTGCAAAAGCTTAGCTCGAACGGTTTGTCCTTAAACACCTTACCCTTGCTAAAAGTTCTCCGAAAAGTATTCTTTGTTTCTCTGAGGTGAGCAGGGATAGGAAAGTGGTCATGGTACTCGCCTCTCCCTAATGTGTCGTGGCGGCGGTTCAAATTCCGGAGTGGACGCCATGAATGCGGATTGAGTTTGCAGCTGGTTCCCGTCCTTTTTCTCGTCGTGGTTCTACGGTTATGAAATTCTTCACAAAAACCAACGTCTTTTATCAGACGGGCCTGTAGGGCGCCGTCTCAAGAGATTTTAGTTATAAGGTTGTTCAAGTTCACGATGATTGATCGATTGCTTGATATCCTGAGGGGGTGGGGACGAAAGAGGGCTTATGCTTTGATGCTTGTATTCTTTGGGACATGGCTAGGTTATTGCAGGACCCTAGAAAGTGTTTGTTTATAGTCAATCAATTACACGCTTTGAAAAATGGTCACCGAACCGATTGTTGTACCGACAGTTTTCAAGAGGCTTTTGGATTATACGGATCAAAATACGCCACTTAAAAACTGAAAACAAATGGGAATTCTCTACTAGACTCAACTGGAAATTGGAGGGCTCAAAGCAAGAAAACATTCTTTCAGATGAGAATATAGCATTTTCCTCAAAGAGAGGGCTTATCCGAGCGTCAGCAACTAAAACAGGGGACATAAGTTTCGGGCCTTAAGAGCGACTGACTGTAAATATCGAGAATTCAGCGTCAAAACTGAAAAATCGAATTTCTTCATATTTGGCCAGGTCAAACCCTTTGGTGAACTGTTTACGAAAATTACAATCAAAGTTTCCAAAAAAATTTTGTTTTCAAGAAATCCGGCAAAACGTGAAATGCCGTGTTCGCGTAAAAGTCGCCATTTAATTTTGCCGAGAATTGGCGTACTTTCAAATCGCTCGTGAAGAAAGACGGCTGGACGAATCAAAACTACCTTTCCCATTTAAGAAGGGTAACCAAATTACAACATGGAAATCTAAAAACATTGTGAGACGATGCATTTTTTCATGTCGTTTTAAGAGCCCAAAGATTCCTATTTTTAGCACTGTGGCAAACACTTGAAAATGAGGAAACTTTGCAGGCAAAAATCTTGTCCTGGTACATCGAAATTTATAATAAAAGTTATATTAACGAAAAGTGCTATTATTGTTCTGTAACATATGAAAAATCCAGCTTGGGTAATTAAAAAGCCACCCGTTAAGAGTAGTAAACGTATAGGGAATTTTTCATGTAATTCCTTCAAAAATTGCAACGGTCACTCAAGTAAGCCCATTTCAAATATATTTAAGAAGTATGTTTTATTTTCGGTCAAGTAGGATAGAGTTTTCATTCGAACACAAGCTCTAATGTTCTCAGTGAGGTTTGTTTTGTTCTATTTTTCTCGAGAAATGAATTCTAGAGTAGTTAATATAAATTAAATCGCAACGAAAGAAATTAAAG
Source organism: Siderastrea siderea (assembly GCA_964030785.1). Classification (NCBI taxonomy): domain Eukaryota; kingdom Metazoa; phylum Cnidaria; class Anthozoa; order Scleractinia; family Rhizangiidae; genus Siderastrea; species Siderastrea siderea. Next base: position 46,547,389 of record OZ034967.1, on the reverse strand, counting down.
ACCCTTTGTCACTTACCATGATGCATCGCGGTCGTTTTGTAGTTTCTGGGACCCAGAAAGTCGCCATTAGAGTTTCTAGTTTTAGTGGGGGACAAATCCGTTTCCATCTGAACAGTCTTTGCATGTTTTGATTTAAAAATAGGTTCGCTAGGTAGATAAGGTATCGTGAAGTCTGTTTTGTGGATTTTTCTCGGATACCCCAATCTGTGGTAGTCTGGTTTGTCATTCGAATCATGCCACCCAAACGAAAGATGGGACGGCCGTCTCGAAATGAACGCCGTGTGAAGTTATGGGTTAGACAATCAGTTTATCATTCCTGGAATGAGAGAAAGAATCAGTTGGGATATGGAAGCAGGACTCATAGCGAATTTGCTGAGATTCTGCTACATCGAGTTACAATTTCGCCTCCACAATCCGCTTCAAACAAGAGGCGAAGGATTGACACGGACGACGATCAAAATCATCAGTCACCAGTTGCTAGTAAGTTCATCTTTGCTTGCATCTCTTTTCTATTTACATTAAATGTATTTTAATGTGGCAAACCCTCGAAGTGACCCTAAGTTTATATTATATTTTCAGGTCGAAGGCCTCTGTTTGCATCGACTCCAATGCAAGGGACTCGCCATCTTGATCGTCAATCAGACAAGTAAGATATTATTTGCACGTATATATATTCCTGTTTTTGTTTTTTTTTTCTCTAGTTCTTTTGTCTACAGTTTATATATAGTTGTCTTCTGTACAGTTTATTTGAATGAACTATGCTTTTTCGCAGATGGCCAGTGTTCACATGGACCACTGACAGCTTCCGAAGATGGCAAAACCTACTTGGCGAAGGGATCCAAGTCTGCAGAGGCTGTTAAAAAAGTTGTTTTTGATGACAGATGGCTCAATTCCCTGATTCATTATGTCACCTTCCGGTAATGTTTATAGTCCATTTGCCCTTATGCACCTGTGAATGTTGAGCTGTAGGAGGGGGAGGGAGACGGGGGGTGGCCAAATACCAATCATGTTGGCAAGACGGAGATTTCACGATTAAATGCCCAACTCTTAGAAAATTTGTGGATGTTCCAAGAAGTGCACTTGTGCACAAAACCTGTAAGGACCCACTGCTGGCAAGTAATTACTGTCAAATCCTTTTCTTATGTTAGGTACATATTTTTCAAATTATTTTTAAGAAATAAACAGCTAATCCTCACAACTTATTACTTATTTTGTGTAGACACACCAGTGACTTGGAAAATTTTAACTCGATGATGACAAAGTATGCACCCAAGAGGAATGCATTTGAGTAAGTAATGTAATGTCATGTAATGTGATTTCATAAACATAGATTGTGGCCATTGTATGGTTTCCTAGGACTAGTCACTCCATGCTCTTCTCACTAATTTGCTCACTAAGGAGACCAAAAGAAATGTTCAATTTGTATAGTGATCAATAGACCTTTCCCGCATTACGCTTCCATGCCCGCAAACAATGGTTTTACGTTGCAGCTGGGGTGGACAATTTGCATCAAGCTTCATACCTTTGCTGTATTTTAGTCCATCCCAGCCTCGACTAGAAACCATTGTTTGTAGTCACTGGAGCGAATGCTGGAAAGGTCTATTGAACTTGTGAAATCATCTAAAACATACCAAAGTGTTGCGAACTTATTATTGCAGTTTGTTGCACTTGACAATTTCTATTTGACCAATAAAGTGGAGTGAACTCTTTCAGTGGTTACAAAACTCCTACATTCAGCCATGAGTAAGACAAGTCAGTCTTAAGATTTGTCCCAATCTGAACTGGCATTCAGGTGCTATTCCATGAAGAAATTTTCCTAAATCAGTGCAAGCAATTTGACTAAGTTATACTCCAGTGACAAATTTCTCGTTGATGTGTATGGGAAGGTTTTCATGGACCAGTGGCTTATCATTTTCAAAGGTTTATAAAACAGAAAACTAGTGTATAAATATACCCCCAAGTGGATGGCTTTTCTTGCACAGTTCTAAATGATTTCTGTGAAACTTGTCAAATAATTCTCGTTTCATTTATTTTCCCGGTTTATTTCAATTGGCTAGGTACCTGGTTTTTGTGGCAAGGGTAACTTTGGCTGCTATTGACCACAATATGCATGTGTTCAGACCTCATGCCACAACAAGGGATGGGAGCTTCAAGTATGCACGCAAATACAGCAAGCGCACCAAAAAATGGCATGCAGAACCTGTCAAAGTTCCCAAAGAGTACAAGTATTGGCCATTTCTTCTGGCACAAATCCTACGTCGCAGACATGGTGACAATAAATCAGTACAGCGGGTTGTACAACGTCCAAGCTTTCACCCAAAGAATTTGGCACCGACCATTGCCATGAAGCAACCTACTGAGACCGCTGAACTTGTGAAGTTTCGGCTGGCCAGATATGGACTAAAGGAAAAAAAAGTCCCCAGATGTCTAAATGAACTGGACTGAGCAAAATGAATATGCCCAGGGATGTTAATTATGTGAGAATATATTGTCAACAATGTAGATACACTGAATTTTATTTTTGTTACAACAAATTACTTTTGGCTACATCCATGATAAAAAAGTTATGGAAAGACTCTTGTATCGCATGACCATGAATTAGAAAAATAGTCATATTAAACTGATAACAAACAAAGAACTTATATTTTTTTCTTTCTGAGTAATTACTAATAATCAATAATAATTTGAATTTTTTTAGCTTTCACTGTGCAGCATATTGCTTCTTTACAAATCACCCCTCCCCACCATACAGTGATTCTGAAATCTAATCTCAGAACTATAACCGAAAAAACTTATGGTCCCTCAAATATATATTATTTCCTTTCAACAATAACAATACAAGTTTACAAGGTATGAGGGGGAGAACCACAGAAATCATGATCAGGGCTGTGCTTTAAGGGTGCCTGGGTGCCTCTGGCCACTAACTTTTTGCCTTTAAGCAACCAGATAAACTTACTGTTTACATATAAGCTTTATGCTGGGCACTCTGGATCTCATAGCTCGAAACAGTTGGGCTCCTTATAATTTTCCTAAGAGCACAGCCTTGATGATAAGAAGTATATTATGGAACAACCTGGTTACAAGTCTTCAAAACAGAAAGCCCCTTTGAGCTTCATCATTTTTTTTACTGTAGAGCCACAAGCAAGGGCTGCTTACACAGTAAACAAAAGTCACCATACTCTAATATCATATTTTCAAATTTCATTATTAGCCTACAGACCACTTGCCAAAAGAAGATTCAACTGAAATGGAAGGGGATGAGAGAAAAATAAATCCCATCAGGGGGTGGGGAGGCTGGAGGGAGGTACACTGTGTATTCAACTATTCCATGGGGGTATGATATGGGTGGATGAGACTGAGAGAACAGAAATCACACTTGATCAGATACTTCAACTCAACTTGTACAGGTTTTCAAAATCACATTTAGCAATTTGTAGAGAATTTAGAAAAAATAGGGTAGGGGTATAAGGGTGCTGCCCAGCCCCATAAGTTGCAATACATCTACAAAGCCCTGAACCCCATGTAATTGCCATCAGCAGATGGATAAACAGATCTTATCATGCGCACACAACATGAAGGACAAACTCGTCTATTCCCCTTTCCCAGCCTGCCGTATCGCCATAAAATGTACTGACGATATGCTGCCTTTCTAAAACTGTTACTGCTGAAATCGATGTCATCCGCACGCATGTCGCATCTAGCTTTGATAGCTACTTCGAGCACATTTCCATCGAGACATAAATTTTGAAACAGTTCATACGAAGTGATACAGTTTCCAAGTCCACAACATTTTTGTTCTTGCGGATTGTCCATTTGAATGCAGTGGCTGCAAACACACCAGTCAGGTCGCAAATCAGGCTCCCCGTGTGATGGCTCGCCAGGGTCTCCGTCTTCCTCCGTAGAATTCTTGGCGTAGTCCAAACTGCCCTTCCCCTTTGAGAGTAAGTCGATGAGGAGTTTGTCCTTCTGTTCTACTGAGAGACCGGTAATAAATTTCTAAAAAGGAAAACAAAAAAATTGTCGCACATCTTTTTTGACACCTCGTGTGGTTGATCAGGATTTGTCAAACTTCAAAACCATAATATAGAAACCCTCATGTCCTACCTTTATTTCCTCGACCGACTGCTGAATGTCGACGTTATGGCGCTGAAATGCACTTCCAGGCAAATTCTGAGCGTTTTCTCGCTCTATTGCCTCCATCTTTCCATTTTTACATTGCTTTTTCCCTTTACCACAACCACAACGTGACGAGCATTTACTGTCAGCATTCCTGCACGGGCAACCTTCGCTTCGTGCCGTTTTCTTCCGACTGCAGGTAGTCTTGCATGAACAGGACTGCATGCAAATAAAGACAATCGGTCAGTGGCCTGTGTTCAAATTATAAAGTACAGAAAAAAAATTCAAATATAGTTTGAAAAATATACGCAAAACACACCACTTCAGTTTCACGACTTTCACTACGTCTCGCGCCATCATCTTCGTTCTGTTCGCCTTCATTTTCTGCCAAATGGGAACCATACGCGTTTACAGAACCATCTCTTGGCAGCAAATCGCGAATATCTCCAGAAATTTCAATCTCTGTGTCCATTTCTTCACCGAGGTCAGAAGCCATGTCTAAATACAAATTGCCCGCGTGTTTCGAAACTGATCTAACAATGGCCGTTCCGGTAAGTGACCACGTTTCACAACAAACAATGCGCAAAGCATCACGGTAAGTGAGAAAGGGTCTTTAAAAGGTCATGTGTCGTGTCATGATTTTCACTCGCGCTAATGTCAACAACATGACTAAAAAAGAAATTCAGCCATCCCAACCGAGTATTTCTCGAGGCCTATAGTTTTTAACCAAGTGCTACTAGAGTTTTGGTTCGAACACAAGCTCTGGTGTACTAAGGGTGTTATAATGAGTTTTTGTTTTGCTCTATATTCCTTGAAATGAGTTGTAGAATTGGTGATAATTGGCGGAACCGCAGGAATTTAAAGGTCAAGTGTCTTGTCACGTTTTCCACTTACGATTACGTCGATAACATAAAAGAAATTCAAATAACATTGATCCCAACTGAGTACACCTCGAAGGTTCTCATTTTTTGGCCCCGTGCTTCTTGTAGTTTCAATAAATTACTTACCGTTTATCGTGAATATCACGTTTGGTTCTGTTAGGGTCTTTGACCAGTTTCAGCAGTTCGGATTCTCTTCACGTGATGATATGAACACGCATCGATGATTTGGCCCTACTACCACCTCATAAACCATTTCCTTTACTGTTTATCCAAAGTTCGGATAAGCGCTTTCGAAAATAATCCACACTATTTTGCCAGGCGATAATTTTGTTTATATAGTACAGAACGAGTAATTGGATGTGCTACTATTTATGACCAATGACGTAACATGCCTTTCATTTGCGGAGGTCGAAAAATAAACAAGGTAGTTCTAATTTTGAAGTAGTTTACTTCAGAATATCGAAAGTACTGGTGTTCCATCGTTTTTGTCGGTATTTGTTTTTACCTGCAACGATGGCATCGTGCTCATTTTCGTCCTTGATAGACGACACCTCCAGTTGCGGTCAGAGTTCCGACTCTCCTTCCACGGCGGTAACTTGCGTTTCTCTGACCGAATGCCAAAAAGACGTTTCGCAACACCTTAGGACGATGAAAGTGTTTGCGGACGAAAGAACTGACAGTGAGATGAAGTTAATCCTCGCTCGCGCAGGTTAGTGAAGTTATCGATATTTAAACTTATTGCTATTTTAAGCCACTTCTATTGTAATAGTGATTGAACACACCATGGGTAGATAATCTCACACTGATAAGTAACAATTTTAAAACTTTTATTGTAGGATTATTCCAAGAGGATGATTCTCACAAACAGTTGACGATCTGTCCGCGGCACCGGGAAGCTTATGGCCTTCGCTGGCGTTGCAATAAAAGAATCTGCGCTGTTCCAGATGAAATGGCCGCCCACAAGTTAAAGACAACAAAAGGCGACCGGGGAATAGACTTTGCTCAGTCAGCAATAATATTTCATTGTTCCCGCACCCTCGTCCCCATTAGAAGTCGTAAGTACATAACTGTCTCTAGCCAGCTTACCTGTGTATACTGCGTAACCTTCGCAAGCACGCATCTCTTAGGGCATGGAGAAAGCACGAAGACGTATTTGACGCTGTTTCTCTCCGCCGGAGAGAAAGGACAGCCGGAAATACGTCTGCGTTCGCAGGCTACAATGCTCTCAACGGGATACTTTTTTCTTCCCCTCCCTCCCACGACTCGCGCGCCGCGACCCTCGCTCAGGCTACGCGCTCGCAGTAAGTTTCTGGTTCCCCCTGCAATTTCGGATTAAGAAGTTTTCGGGCGGAATTAGATAGAAACGTCCGTACACAGGAGTCTAACTTTCCTTTCTACTTTTGTAGCTGTTTGCAGACAATGTAGGCAGTATGTTTCACAACTCTGGAATACGATGGAAATGGAAAAGCAGCTGACGTGCGCTTCCGGTGGAGAGAGCCAATCAGTTGACCAACCCGAGGGAAGCCCAAGTTTTTCCTCCACCACCATGCTTGAACCGGCCGGACCAGACCAAAGTGAAGTCAAACAGATCGGAACTTTGGGAAAGGTTTGAATTTTTTTATTTCTTAGCACCCCTGAGTGACTTGAATAATCTTGGCGTGAACTCCCTTGTACGAAAGTTATTCTTGCGTATCCCTATTTGGTTGAGTTCCCTCGAAATTTACATCAATACAATTAAAACATTTTTTACAAAAAAATTTCTTTAATTCCAGAGGGAGAAACTTGACCTATGTTTGGGTATAGGGCGGCTGCTAAGGATCTGAATCCCTAACCCTGTTTAGGACAAATGACAAAATACACACCCTGTTTAAGACACACACATAAAGTTATACCCTGTTTAGGACAAAGAGGCCAAAAACCGTACCCTGTCCAGCGGCACGTTCCTGTACAAACATTTAAGGGAGTATCTTCCTACGGGGCTTAAATTTCCGTGATAATTTTAACGGGCGGTGCGCTGTCAGTTCTAACATGTCCTCTGTTTGTTTGTTTCTCTTTTACCAGGAAAGCGACAGCAATGGAAGCATCTCAGATGACATCGCTGAAATGCTTCAGGACCTGACCTTAGCTAGTCATGATACGAGCTATCTGCCTAGTTCAGAAACAGCCAGCACAGCCTCTTCAGTCGGGAGAACGGACGAGACTGACGATCAGATATCAAAATTAAACGAATTTCTGGTGTCCTGTAAACTAAAGCCACTGGGAACCAAAAGTTGGTTACAATGGTCAAGTGCCAGCGAATCCACACAAAGACGTTACCTCGACTATGCAGGTGATGCCGTTGCAGCTCTACTAAAAGTCCTCTCGGGTGTGAACGCTAGCCATCTTTGGAAGGCTCTGCAAACATCAAAAGTGGTAAACGAAAAGCTCAACATCGATTCACGTTCTCTGCCATCAGAGAGAGCATACCTCGAGGCGCTTGCAGAGTCGTACAAAATCGCTATCAGTTGGGACACACGACGACAGATTTTATCCATAATTGCAGGGGTTGCAAGTTACAAAGCTGCCTGCGAATTTATCGGTACACTGTTGCCAATCTTCACCGCCTTCAGTCCGGCTGTGGAGCTCCTGTCCCGGTAGAGCACGGTACCCGCCTCCGCATCGAAAGAGACCAACTAGATCATTTCCTGGGTTTTATAACCAGTCCCCATCTGGTTCAAGACCTGCCCTTTGGAGAGAGGACCCTTGTCTTGTCCACGGGTGATACCGTCACAGTACCAAACGTGATAAGGACAATGATCCCACAACGAATTGCACAACAGTACACGATGTTCTGCCAGGAAACTAATTTCAAACCATTTAGCGAGAGAACGATGCTACGAATTCTGTCTGCTTGTACGGCTTCCGTTCGAACGTCCCTACAAGGCCTGGATTATTTCGCTTCAGATGGTTCTAAAGCATTTGAAGACCTCACTCAAATGGCAAAAAGTGTTTCTGCTTTGGGGCCTGGGCAAGAGTGGGAGAAGAGCATTCAAGAGTCTTTAAAGGCAGGAAAGATGTACCTAAAGGGGGACTACAAGGTAATTCATCTCTCTCAATTACTTTGTGCAGCTTATTGCATGTGTATACGTGGTGTACTTCCGCAAGTTTTTCTTATTATGTTTGTATGCTATGTGCCCGTTTACGCGCGTGCGCAAACAAATGTTTTTAATATTGGATGCATTCTCGTCCCCAGAGGCCGCGATCCTTGTGTTCAGCGCCACGGATCGAGACCCCTGGCAGGGACCGAAGCAGGAAGTCCGCGAAGCACGGACTTCTGGCTTTTGTGCGCAGCCTCAGAAATGTGAAACAATAACGGTTACCATCGGTTACAAAAATGGGCAGCTATTGCACTTGCGCGTTACCTGGCCCCTGCCAGAGGTCTCGATCCCTGGCGCAGACCAAAAGGATCGTGGGCTCTGGAGACGAGAATGTATTGAATGGATAAAGTATGAAAAGAATTAGTAAAATTACTTCCAGTGATGTTTACTATTCAACCATCAAATTTGCATTTCCTTAGAATTAGGAATTTTCAAATAGTAGAAAAACTATTTCAAAAGAGCCAGTTGCCAACTCAAACATTTGACCTTAAGTTAAGGTAGGTACACAGGACGCTCGGTACCAAGCTCTTTTCTCTCTTCTTGTTCACTAAGGTCCACATCAGCGACAACTCGTGTGTCCCCGATCACTGCAGTGTTTACGCCTTGAGTGATCCCGGCGACAAGTCCATGAAACAAAACTGTGACCCATACCGATCGCTGCGGTCAGTGCGAAGCTTTGGAGGAGCTCCTGGACTCTATTCAGCATGCCATTCAGGAGGCTCAGTTCTCTGCGGCAGACGATCGAGATGAGGCTCTGTACCTCTTTCATCATGTCAGAGAGGCAATAAATCTCTGGAAGTGCCATCAAATACGGACTGTAAGGCATGACCAGGCTCGACTAGACGTTCTGGACCGCCTCGACGAGCAAACGTGTCTCATAACAAATTACTGGGCGATGAAATTTTTGCCGCGCCGCAATGCTACAGGGAGACCCAGAGCGACTGGTTTGGGAAGCGCGGGATATCGTGGCACATAAGTGTTGTAGTACGACGAGTCAGCGGGCAGCTTCAAACTCAGACTTTTGTGCACATCCTACAGTCGAGTAACCGGGGAAGTTCTACTATCGTCCTCCTTCTGGAGCACGTGCTACGAAGTCTGAAGACTGAAAATCCAGAGATCCAGCATGCGTATTTCCGACAAGACAATGCCGGGTGCTACCACAGTGCCACGACGATCCTCGCTATACCTGCCATCCAGTCCTCATCTGGAGTGTCTGTCCTTGCAGTGGACTTTTCAGACCCCCAGGGAGGAAAGGGTCCAGCCGACCGTATGTCAGCCACCTGCAAAAATCACATCAGAAGGTACATTAACGAGGGACACGACGTAACGACCGCGCAACAGATGAAAGATGCGATCCTTTCTCATGGTGGAGTCGAAGGCGTTAGAGTTGCAGTAGTGGAGGCTGCCATCTGCGAAACACCGGAACAAAGAAAGATTCCTGGGATCAACAAGCTCAATAACTTTGAGTTTCGAAATAAGAGTGTCTTTGCCAGACGAGCTTATGGAATCGGTGAAGGAAGCCAAATTATTACGACGGAAGGACATGGAGGTTCGTAAGTCGGGGCTGCTCGGTTTCCATAAGAACGTAAAATGACTTGCAGTTACTACAAATGATTTCTGCTAGCTATTGCTGAAATAGGTAGCTGCGAAACTTAGATTTTCGATTTTTAGTAAGAGTATTTGTGTGTATGAAGGGAGAGGGGTTCAGGCTACTTTCGCGGAATCATATTAGCCAGAAGGAGACAAATAGTATAGAAACCCTTTTTTTATTAACATTAAAGCTGACCTTATTCAGAAATAAATAACAAAAGCTGACAATTAAAGCTATAAATATTATCTTTCAGACTCAACCCGCTGCTGGCTAATGGCTACTTTTTCTGACGACGGTTTCAAGTACCTTGAAAAGCCAACAAAACCGCGTGTAGTGAAACCTGAAAAAATCGCTACTGAAGAAACTGCACAAGAAACAGCACCGAAGTCAACCTACAGCTGCCCTCAAGACGGCTGTACACGTGTATTTCAGCGCCATGCAGCATTAGAGAAGCACTTATCATATGAGAGATGCTCAAAATCAGTGGAAAGAGCTAGCCTTCTTGATCTCGCCAAAGTTGGATACGCTGAACGACTGTTAGAGGGAGCTGGCAAAATTCCAGTACTGCCTGAAATAACGGCGAGTTCTACAGCAAAACAACGGCTAAAAGAAGGTTGGGCTTTAAAGCCAATGAAGAAGCCGTATCGCTTCAGTGAAAAACAAAAATCGTATCTGGTTGGAAAATTTAACATCTGGCAGGATTCAGGACGCAAAATGGATCCTGAAGTGGTTGCAAAAGAAATGCGCCGAGAAAAGGATTCAAATGGGGTTCGTTTATTTTTAATGTCTGAATTTCTTAGCCCACTCCAAGTCTCCTCGTTCTTTTCACGGCTGGCTGCAAAAATCCGACAGCAACCAGTGGGCCAAGAAGTCGAAGAGGAGGATATGAGAGCTGCTACAGACGAGACAAACTTTGCCAATGCTAGAGAGTCTGTTTTGGCCACTCTGCAGCTGGGTCATCCAATTGTCTGTGGCCAACAAAATTTGTGCGATATGGTTAAAGCAGACTCACTTTCAAAGCAGAAATTGGGGCAACTGCAATTCTTTTGTAGTGAACTTGGCCTAGATGTTCCTACTCCACCAGTGAGGAAGAAAGCCCCTTATGTGACCCTTTTGCAAGATTTAGTTCTTGGATGTTCTTGCATGGTGTCAGGGACAAGCTAGTCTGTTATCTTGACCCTGAATCCATGTCAGTAAGAATATGTGGTAAGCGCAGACTTTTTAATCCTGGGCGGTGGAAGTACAAAATGATTGCCGACCATTTTTCAATTTGCGCAAGAATTTTTTGTCTGTTTTTACTTTTTGCTTCTCATTCTTGTAGCTCAGGCAGAACATTGTTTTCTTTTTATTGCACGTGTCCCCCCCCCTCCCTGCGTCACATGGCGTAGTTTAAGGGTTCAAAGCAATGGCGCAGCTTCTCTCAAACTCTCCCCAGTGTCTGCGCAATCACATTTCTTATCTGCGTGACCGACTCATAATGCGTTACGTTGAACATAAATGGGGCGAAATAATTTCGTTTATACTATCTAGATGTATCGTGAATAGAGACTGTGAAAGGAGTAGTGGATGTCATTTTTCGGTATGTTATGTTGGAGCTTTTATGCCTGTTTCAACGCTGTAGTTGAACTGTTAAACTACCTTGAAATTTTTGTTTGTTTTGTTTATAAAAAATGCTATGAATATATATCATTTATGATATTTTAATATTTACTGATTTAGCCAAGCTTTTCGTATTCTTTCTAGGTTTTGACATGAAATAATGATTTATATGTTATATCTAGTCGAGTATCTGAAAACTTAAAAAGAAAAGAAAGTTAAATGCAATTTCTTTATCCTTCAATTAACTGTAATTGTCTTTTTAGCTCGTCGGCCAAATTCATCGGTGCTTGTTAATGCGTAACATTATGAATGACAAGAAAGAATCTCCAGCCAGAAAACCTTACAGAGCCAAGCACGATTAGTAATATAGTTTGTAATATATTGAGATCACTAGTAGCACTTGGTTAAAAAACTATAGGCCTCGAGAAATACTCGGTTAGGATAGCTGAATTTCTTTTAGTCATGTTGTCGACATGAGCGCGAGTGAAAATCGTGACACGACACATGACCTTTTAATTTCTCCCGTTGCGATTTAATTTATATCAACTACTCTAGAATTCATTTCTCGAGAAATATAGAACAAAACAAACCTCACTGAGAACGTTAGAGCTTGTGTTCGAACCAAAACTCTATCCTACTTGACCGAAAATAAAACATACTTCTTAAATATATTTGAAATGGGCTTACTTGTGCTTGCGTGACCGTTGCAATTTTGAAGGAATTGCATGAAAAATTCCCTATGCGTTTACTGCTCTTAACGGGTGGCTTTTTAATTACCCAAGCTGGATTTTTCATATGTTACAGGACAATAATAGCACTTTTCGTTAATATAACTTTTATTATAAATTTCGATGTACCAGGACAAGATTTTTGCCTGCAAAGTTTCCTCATTTTCAAGTGTTTGCGAAAGAGCTAAGAATAGGAATCTTTGGGCTTTTAAAACGACATGAAAAAAAACATCGTCTCACAATATTTGTAGATTTCCATGTTGTAATTTGGTTACCCTTCTGAAATGCGAAAGGTAGTTTTGATCCGTCCAGCCGTCTTTCTTCACGAGCGATTTGAAAGTACGCCAATTCTCGGCAAAATTAAATGGCGACTTTTACGCGAACACGGCATTTCACGTTTTGCCGGATTCCTTGAAAACGAAATTATTTTGGAAACTTTGATTGTAATTTTCGTAAATAGTTCACCAAAGGGTTTGTCCTGGCCAAATGTGAAGAAACTCGATTTTCTAGTTTTGACGCTGAATTCTCGATATTTACAGTCAGCCGCTCTTAAGCTTTCTGAGGCTTTTTGAAGCCTTTTCTAGATACTCATAATTATGAATTTATTTTGTACTGAGCGTGTGATTAAAACATCTGTCACTGATGTAACACGGAATATGCCAATACATGCATTTGAAATCTAGCTGATATGAGAAGGGAACAAACGCTAGAATCAACGCTGGGTTAATTTTGTCGTATCAAAACATTTGGCGGTGAAAACACTCATGTCCATTACTGCTGCACTGATACGGATCCGTAGGTTTCGCACGGACACAGGTAACGCAATTTTACAAAATGCGTGGCATTTTAATACTGAAAATATGAGGGCTGTAGGAGGATTCAGAGGTTTAAGTCTAGTGGCTCATAAATGAACTCCAGCCTGTAAGGGCTTGTCATTGATAAACCACAGGTTTTCTTGTTTACGCGCCAGTCACGCAATGGAATCATCGTAATTGAAAGACTTCAGCAGGCTCTCTTTATGTTGTCATTCAATTTCTGTTATCGAACAAGGTATACAGCTTTATGCATGCCCAAGGGCCACTGTAATATTTAAAAAAATAATTTTTACGTTGTTTGAACTCTTAGCCTGCGCCAAAGCCTACTCTGCCCCTCCTCCCACCCCTAACAGTCTTAAGGTTATGTATGAATTGCATTACATCACCGGATTACAAACCTTGCTGATCCGTTGGTTTCTTGCAGTGAACTCAGGTTTATTATCTTTGAGTCTTCATCAAACCAAACACAACTACATGTCCTTGTCATCATATTTTGAATCGTCTTGTTCGTTTCAGCCAGTTGGTAAGTAAAGGGCAAGGACAAGAAGGCGATGGACACAAACCACCTCATCGCCCAGCTCACGGGAGAACGCTGTGCTGCAATCACTAGTAAGAGATTAGCAGTGGATTTGTTGCCTCGAGCAAGCGTTATTCATTTACTGAAAAATTTGGATTTATCAAGTAAGTTGATAAGTAAATTGGCCACTGTAAAAAAATGGAAAGCTGACGTTTCGAGTGTTAGCTCTACGGTGGCCAATTTACCTTATCAACTTAGTTGATAAACCCAAATTTTTGTGTTTTACTTCTCCACCGATGAAGCACCACATTTGCTTTAGAAACTAACCCCTTAAATAATTTACAGAGCTTACTATGTTATTTCTCTTTGTCAACAGTGCAAATCAGGAGGAACACGACTTGTTTTCCCAATATTTTGTCTGACTTTATTAGCACGGTGCACATACGAGGTAACTTGTCACTTTTCTAAACTTTTTAGGCGTATGTCTTCTTTTATGTGAGTAAGCAGCATGATTGAGAGATTGAGGCACTAGACCTGAAATTCGGAGCCCCCAGACTGAGTTCTATTTTTGACTTTTAGCTAGTGTTGTTTCACTCAATATCCGAGTTTGTTTCTTTCATGTTCTTAGTTCAAATGCCCAACTGGTCAACTGGTCCCTTGCAAATGCTCAACTGGGAGTGTTAGGTTTGTTATGCTCAGTTTGAGATATATTGTTTCTATGCCCTGTTCTAATATCATCCTGTGTCAAATCACTTACCGAGAGTAAATAAAGAAAATATGTTCTCTGTGAAAGTCCCCAGTTAAGTAGGGAGAATTTTGTCCCGGCTATGTGAAAAGCGTCTGTTTCAACTCCAACTCCAAACATGAAAGCTGTATTTCAGATTTAATACTTACAGTTTGAGTAACCTGTAGGAATTAAAAGTCTTGAATCGTCACTAACCGCAAGAAAGAACGACGTCCAATGCATTACAAGTTGTAGCACTTTCGATGGGCATTACTTTACAATGGGACTAAAACCTTCTTGCGAAACAAAAAACAACTGAACTAAGCAGTACTTTGGGAAAATAATGCGTTTTCACCTTAGACCGGATAGCTGCCAAAAGCTACACAATCAACAGTGAACAGGTGAGTGAATCAAACGTGCAAAATCGCCGCTGTTTCCCAGGGGCGTTACGGTAGGAGTTTAAAATCCTGTTCTCAGCGATCTTTTCGCACGGTACGTATAAACAGAAAGAAAACCTGCATTATTTTTCTCTACTTGTTTATGGCAGTAATTTGGAACACGAAGACATTGATAGAGAATCAAACGCGTGCAAGACTGATCTTTGAGATTGATTCGTTGGAGTGTTCAAATTCCGTATACCGTATCAAGAAAAGAGACTCAAATTCGCTAATGGTCAAAAACGATTCGGGCTAAAATAAAGGCCTCTAACACACAGGGAAACTTCAAATGTTCCGATTACTTATTTAATTCACCGAGAGATTTGAATCTTCGGCGGCACCGAAAATTCAAATCACCGAATTTGAGCCCGTACAATAGACCATTTCTTGTTACGCTATGAAAGCATAATACATGGTTTTGCCTCTTTATTATTTTATGTACTTTACAAAATCAGTAATATTGAAACTAAAGCGAAAAAACAAACTTCCTTCTTCAATGTTTGAGCTTCTTTGACCCAGACTACTCTTTCAGCGGTTTTCTAGCCAATCAGACCTGCATTACAACAACTATAACTGGAACAAAAACATGTATATTCAAAATCAAAACAATCTGCAATAATTCGTATTCCTGCAAACATCTGCAATGATTCATACACCAGACAACAAACGCGGATCATGTGATGAAAACTTAGTACATGGTTCCGAAATTGGCCTTGAAAACCGGAAGTTAACTCTTGCCACTTTGCAATTTGGTAGACCTGAGAGCAATTAATATCTGAGTTCTGGGATTGACGCCAATTTTTCGTAAGAGATTTAGCTCTGAGATAAGTTAGGTTACACCCCTCAAAGAATACCGGAATAAATCAAATAAATCGTTGATCTAAATTTCAACTCCTTTGATCTCTTACATATTTAGCCCATGTCCTTTGATTGTCACATGACGTTCCACAAAGGGGAAGCACGGCGAATGCTAAACGTTACGCAATCTATGATTCTCACATAGAAACTAAGTTAGCGCGTGAGAAATGCCCTGGCCCCCAGGATACAAAATCTACATGTTCTGACAAAATGTTTAAATCTTACAACTAACCATGACACGAAATGAGGGGTAAAAAAGGGAATTAGCCAAGATTCCACAAGATTCCACAAGAAAAGCACAGTTTGTCTAACAGATATAAGAATATATAGCAACTGGCCCCTGCAACTGGCCCCAATATAATTTGTTATATTGGATGTTGTTGATGAAAGTTCTTTCTACAGTGAGCACATTTGTATAGGGTACAAAGGTATAAGGTAGAAAGAACTTTCATCAACAACATCCAATATAACAAATTATAAACCTCATCCTTTGAAATGAAGCGTTGCGTGACAACCCCAACAACTGCTGATAGAAAACAACGGTTGAAAACATTGACTTTTTTGTAGAAAAACGCCAACGGAACAAGCTACAAAGCATTGAGAACAACCGAATAGATGAACCAGCAGTAGTACGAAAGATCTCACGTCGGCGTATACGGTCCGGCGATCTTGGAATTCTAAAAATATGAGTAAAACAGAATGACAAAGGTTTTCAAGAGCATTTAGGGAAATCCCCTTTAAATACTAGTGCGACAATGCATTCCTTATATTATTTGCAGTTATTTTTTTGGCTAACGATTGATCTTATTTCACTTTCATTATATGAAGGTTCCACAGAGGAGAACGAAAACGCAACTGTTAACCCTGTCCTTAGATATCTGACTTACTTTGTGGAACAAACTCATTTACGGAACACAACCACAAACGGCAAAACATCTACGCCACATATTTAATTACACTTCCGGTTTCGTTTTAACACTGGAAGAGTTTTATACAAGAGTTACGCTTTTTCAAAGAATAACTTTCCATCCCGTATTAGTTGAAGTGGATTCTCCGAAGCGAGTAACGGTATTTACCAAATACTGTGTATAAGATTACTGTGCAATTGTCGGAAAGTGAGGGCCCGCTTTCTTGGCTAGGGTAGCTATTGAAACCAAGCATAATCTGTTGTCATGAGGCGAACAGAGATTACTTCACAAAGAAATTAGCTGGTTTCTTACCTTGAAAAATGCTGAAAAATCTTAACTCTTCTATCCACTCTTAGGATGTTGCAATGTTAATTCAAGATCTTTATGTTTACAGCAAAGCTCAATTTCAGCTTTTAATCGCAAAAACAGAGAACCCACGTTCCTCGGTCAGCGGTTACAGATCGCCAGTAGACATTTGGAAATATGCTAATGTCTGAAATACACGGAATACTGTTGGATGTGTGCGTCAGGAAGAGAACATCGTTTCAAAAGTTTAGTAAATTGCCTAAGAAAGTAACTCTAAAATGTGTATTAGCGCTATGTCTTCGCCGTCCTTGTATTCGATATATTATTCTATGTCCATCTGAGTCCCCAATCTAAAATACAATGACCTCAATCACAGTAAAAATAAACTTTTTAATTTTAAAAGGCTTCCAGACGTTAATCAGGTAAAAACATAAGATTCTGAAAAATTGCTGCCTGTCATCTGAATGTTGTGATATAATTTAAAAGCCATTTAGGATCAATTTTATGGAATCTATACATGTAAACGTTCCCCTTTGGGGTTTGCCGCAAAGGGATTAATTGACAGCCGACACGCGACACACCTCCTGTTCAAAGGTTACTAGGATTTTGTTACTGTATTAGATTTCATTTTCACTTTTGATCGCTCTCGTAGCAGGCGCATCGTTTTCAACGTGTTGTTTTTCTCCCACCCACCCTCCCTGTTTTCAGGATCTTATCTGGGAAGGTGGCAGAGAGGTTTATTTCTCTCTTGGTGTTGCCTTTTCTTGTGTATTCGGTTGAACAAATAAACTTCTCTCTTGGCCAAAAACAGACCGTGTTTTTTGTTGTTGGGTACGGTGGCCGATAGGAACAAAACAGAAACACAAAATAGAAAACAGAATCACTTAATGCAACACAGAAGCACAAAACAGAAAACAGAATCACAAAATGCAAAACAGAAACACAAAACCCGAAAACAGAAACACAAATACAAAACAGAATCACAAAATTCAAAACAGAAACACAAAATAGAAAACAGAATCACAAAATGCAAAACAGAACACAAAATCCGAAAACGGAAACACAAAACAGAATCACAAAATACAAAACAGAAACGCAAAATCCGAAAACAGAAACACAAAACAGAATCCCAAAATACAAAACAGAAACGCAAAACCCAAAACGGAAACACAAAATAGAAAACACAATCCCAAAACCGAAACCAGAAACACAAAATAGAAAACAGAAACAGAAAACCCAAAACAGAAACACAAAATAGAAAACAAACACAAAATACAAAACAGAAGCACAAAACAGAAAACAGAATCACAAAATCCAACATTGAAACATAAAACTCAAACTGTGGACTGGCCACGTTACTAAGATAGCCACGTGTAACCTTAAAGAAGAAGATCAATTTGAATGAAGAACATGGCTTCTTTGGTAGCCTGTTCTAGGCGTTCAGGTAGTGGAGCGCGAGCGAAAAAGAAAGCGAGCGAAAGAGCGGGGAAAAAACGAGGGGAGACTGGGGAAGAGGACGAGCGAACGCCTGTGAAATTAATTTTAAAAAGCTCATGACGGTATATCAGAATCTGGTATACCCTCTTATTGGCCAAATTTGACACCTCCTGTCAACACCTAACCTGCGATCAGGCTCTATTTTCGTTTCGCTCGGTGAAACATTCAGGCGGGACGGGCGAAACGAAAAATAGAGCCTGATACAATTCTTCTACGGAACGTCTGCCGCCCACTTTTTTGATTGATTGACATTCAACAAAACAGCCAATCAAAATTTCTTCTGCTTGCACGATCCTCGGTATGCAAATTTGTCATAACGGCAATTCGTAAAAAGTCACGCAAATGTCGGCAAAATAAGAGAATCATAGGCTACGAGATATCTTGTAGGCACAAGCACTCAAATTTACACGATTGCTAACTTGAAGGTTCTGGTATTGTACATGGTTGCTCTGTCAGTCGAGCTGAAACTGAATGAAAATTCAAAACACGACGAGGTTGCCATGTACCAAAATATGCTGCATGCTTGAATCCTTTCCCATTTCAGGTGGTATCCGGAAATATTCTCTTCGCATTTCTCACCGATTTTCTTGTAAAAAACCTTGGGCAATTAAGAGAAGTACCTTCAGTTTCATTCTTTAGTAAAGATATAAATAAAACCGTTTATAAACAAAGGAGTATTTTGTAATTTAATTTAGTTCCACAAGTGATAAACATTTGAGATTAGCAGCGAATTTTATCTCTAAACAGCAGCGAATTTTAAAACGAAGAACATTTATTATAAAACTAGTCAGATCCTTTGATGTCAATGTCAGAGATCAATAAAACGACATAAGTGTTAAACAATGAATGAATATCAACTGAGGTCGTCATTGCGACTTGACTGCGGCTCTCGCCAAACATCAGTTTAGCGTAAGTTTACCGAATTATCGGTTGACTTGTTGATCATTCTTGGCGAAAGATACTTGTTCGTCTGCTGTTCGTTTTGTTTCGTAAAACGCGGAAACAACCACTACTCTGTTCATGTTATCAATACTAGCTGAAAGCCATCAAATGAAAATTCCGAGACACGATGCGATAAAACGGAATACATACTTCACTGTTGCTGTACTTCTCTGCTCCAGGTAAGAGACAGCTTGCGTCAAACCGAACGCCATTCTCAGGAGAGAAAGAAATGGTGACAATTCTCCTAGAACGACGAGAATTTATTAGAGCAACACCTTTTACTTCGGCAGACTTGTTCTTTGGTTGTTCCTTGGCGATGGCGGTCGGATCGAAATTGTAAGCGAGACTCGTAGACAATTTACTTCCGTTGACAGCTCTATTGTTAAAGGGCCAATCAGATTGCGAGATTCCCGCGGCCAAAATTTGGCCGCCGACACGAACTTCTGTGAGAGATTGTATCAGGCCCTATTTTAGCGAGCGACCAACGTAAGAGAATATGAGAGCGATGCTAAAATTCGGCCTGATCGCAGGTTAGTCAACACCAGAGGGTTGTTGACGCAAACAAGAAATGCGATATGGCGTGCCCGTGCGAAAGTCATCCTCCATCGAGTCACGCACGGTCGAATAACTGCACGGCAAGCGCTTGACGATTTCCCAAATGTGGATACTTTACAAATGGAATAAAAAGATTGTCTTCAAAACGTGTTTCTGGGAAGAGGTCTCATCGCCATTCTTCCAACAGGATTTGGAAATAGCTTGATCTTTCAACTTTTTCCAAGGCATTGCAAAGAAACGCTGTTTCTAAGATAACTGTGGTCACTCCGCTTGTCGCAATCATGAAATACCAAGTAGAACAGCTTCAAAGCATCAGAATTAGAGCGCTGGCTATCGGAGTAGACGAAGAAGAAGACGAAGAAGGAGCAGGAAAAATGGATCGGCTAGATTGTTTATGAAAGTCCTGAAAGGAATGGAGAAAAGAACAACAACAAATATATCGTAGCCATCGCAATCGATGAAGACGACGAAGTTCATTCCGTCACAGAGTGAAAAGCTTTCTATTCATCAATTTGATAAACCGATGTGTATATAAAGTCGTCTGTGATTCTCGTTACCTTTATTGGTCCAGTAGTGGAGATGACATTTCCGTTTCCGTATCGCAGAAAATTTTGCAATGTTCATTCGGCATGTCAGATTTCTTAAAGCATCATCTACTTTTCTCAACGCTTCAAACTCGGGTGAAAGCTATTTCGGTGAGCATAATTACATAACTTTCTTGTTTACTTTGACCTGACCCTGGGTTCATGTTTCTCTGCCGCTATATCGGCGGTCTAAAGTGGGCGGCATGGGCTTTTTAAAATTAATTTCACAGGCGTTCCCTCGTCCTCTTCCCCAGTCTCCCCTCGTTTTTTTTTCCCGCTCTTTCGCTCGCTTTATTTTTCGCTCGCGTTCCACTATCTGAACAGGCTACTTCTTATACCTAATCGTACCTTTTTGGTACGCTTCGGCGGTGAGACCAAACGAGCTTGATATGCTGCCGAAGCGTACCAAAAAAGGTGCGATTAGGTATTTACCGTACCCAAATTCGTCCTAAAACCCGGCGGTTTTTTTTTTCAGTTACCGTGATCAGTCAGGCGTTGTAGAGCGACACGTATTTACACTTTTCTGGTCGTCAATACTCTTCTCTAACTCCTCATCTGCCATTTTATTTAATTCTTTTGTTTAGAGTTTTATTTTCTGAATCTTGGAAGTCCAAGTTAAGAAAGAAATTTGGAAAATCCGGGTCCATTTTGAAACCAAAAAAGTTTCAGCGCTGTCCGTATAGTTCACCCGAGCGCCCGCCAGTGTAGCCGCTTCCAATTTTGGCGCGAAATTGTATTTTTTCCCCTCTCTTACCGTTAAACAAATTACTTTCTCGTTTAACAAGTGTAATAGTTTTACGTTTCGTTGTATTTCTGTTGTAATTTTTGCCTCTAAAGTTTGCAAAAAAAATGCGAGTTTCACAAACTGTCCATGATATCGTAGGATATCAGGTCAGTGACTTGATATCGTAGAAAATCATGACAGTAAACAAGGCTTCTCATTGGCTAATTCACAATCTGGGTACGGTAATTTGGTAAATTACTTCATGAATTTTGCTACTGTTTTCCTATTCCTATGTCATCGACTTGCGTCTGTTAATGCTCTTCCTACTTGTCCGTTTTTATGCAATTTTGCTTCGCTCGAAGCAACAAGTACGCTATTGGCTACAAGTACGCTAGCATTGTTATGTTTTTATCCCTCAGATAACCGTTAGGCAACTAAAGTACCTGATTAACGTGAAATACAACCTTCGAAGGAGAAGTCGTGAAAGTGCAATGCATGAAATAAGGCGAGCTGTACGCTATGAACTAAATGGTCCAGGCTGCTTAATGGGCTATCGCACGATGACGAGATGCCTTAGAACCAGATATAACTTAAAGGTTTCTCGTGATACAGTTATGAGACTTCTTAAGGAAATCGACCCTGTTGGAGTTGAACAGAGAAACAAAGAAACTATCATCATTCGTTTATAAACTCCTTCAGCTTATAGCACAACAACAGAAGTCATATCTGAAAGATTCAACGGACTTCATCAATTTCTTAGAAAAACAAAGATTCCAGAAAACACAATCCCTGTTTCCATGGACGTTACGAGCTTATGTACAAATATACTACAAGAGGAGGGAACAAACATAGCGGCAACACATAAAAAGCCTTCCACAAAATTGAACCTCCTATCCCTACTTGACTACTGCAAAGAGTGCTCAAACTTATCTTAGCGGAGAACTCCCTCCAATTTAATGGAGAAAACTACTTACATGCAAATACATGGAACTGACATGGACACCAAAATGGCAGTTGCTATCGCTAATATTTTCATTGCTAAGGTAGAAACAGAGATCTTAAATCGAAGCACTTTAAAACCGCTCGTCTGGAGACGATTCAATGACATCTTCTACCTCTGGGACACAACGAGAAAAGAGAATACACAGTTCAGTTTTACAAACACCATCAAACTATCAAGTTTACGGCTGAAATATCCGAAGCAAAAACAAACGTCTTGGACACTACTATTTACAAAGTTAAAAGATTTAAAACCGAGTCGGCGTCCACCCACTGAAACATTTCAGTACACCCATTTTTCATCCTGCCTTCCATCCGAAGTGAAAAAAAAGGCTTCATTAGAGGAGAGACTCTAAGACTACTCAGAACTAAACATTATTTGAAGAGAGCATCACAAACTTCAAAACACACCTTCTTGCTAAAGGATACCCAGAGAACTTAAATCAAATGACCCTCTCAGAAGTTACTTTTAAAGACAGAATCAAGCCCTCTGACAAAAACAAAAACAAAACACGAAAATCTTTTCCTTTGTAACGCAATATCACCCAACAGTGCCGAACTTAAAACAATACTCATGAACAGCTGGCATTTTATAAAACAAAAACCATTGCTTAACAACATTTTCAAGGAACAGCCCCTGACATCGTACAAAAGGGGGCGTTCCCTTATGCTCATGAGTCGAGCAAAACTCTAGAAAGGCTAAAACATGCGCGTAGAAGTCGCGCAGGCCCATAACTCTTTTAAACACTACGAAGGGGATCAAGTTTCAATGACACAAATCGCTTAAATTTTAAAACCATTTTAAAACTAAAATATGTGTGTGGAAGTCGCCCAGACCCGTCACTCTTTTTAACAACACAGCCTCAGTAACCACCCCCACGTGTCCTGATCGGGGGTATGGAAATGCAACCCTTGACATACCTGACGTACAGTACCTAAGTAATAATAATAATAATAATAATAAGAAGAAGAAGAAGAAGAAGAAGAAGAAGAAGAAGAAGAAGAATTCATTTCTATAGCGCTAATACTATATAAATATATTCAAAAGCGCTTTACATAAGTTATAATTATTCATAAATTAAAAGCTTTCTTAAAAAGAAATGTTTTCATTTGCTGTTTAAAAATGGCGAGGTTGCTACTTGTTTTTATCATTCATTTATTTATTATTCATTTGACACAAAATGGTTATTAGGGGGCTACTATATGTAGACTGTTTTAGAATTTCATTTTAGGGATATACTTGTCTAGAAAATTGGGATACAGCTTATTTCCTAATTTTACCCAGGATTATGGCTTATTCAGACCCCCCCCCTCCCCCCCTAACGGGGCCTCACTTGTCAAATAAAACGGTACTCAAAGGAAATGTTGCATCCCTTTGGCTAGGGCCTTCGAAGAAAAATGTGTTTGCCTGACAGCTATTTCCACAAAGAGGCAAGTTAACAATAGCTTCATGCTTTAGCGTGCGTTCATCGAATTATGATGCACGCAGAAAGTTTGGAGAGCACGAGAGAAGTGTAAGAGTTGCTTGAGGTCCAGCCAGGAGCAACTGCTCTCCAAACTTCCCAAGTGCGTCATAACTCGATGAACGCACAGCTAAAACCAGTGGAAATGCACAGCCAAAAAAACAAACTGACAGCTATGGTATTCGCGCGAACAATCGATCACTGACTGAAAGAAAAAGGCACCAAAATCTTGTGATTTGTTGCGGCGATTCTTTGCAAAGTTGAATAAATCAATGAACTGCTTCAAATTGAACATGCGGGCTCAATGATTGGAAAAAGTCTTCTAATTATTGGCTTTAAAATGTCTTCAGTGTTTAATGTTTTCTAAAAAAATTGTTGTAATCAGCGTCCAAAGCGGATTGAAGCTGTACGATTTCACTGTTGTAACTTCAGGAGTTGAAACGAACAAGTTTTGCGATCGGTTCGCACACCGGAGGCATATTGTGCTTGATTGATCGAACCGATTCAAGACGTAATTTGAACTTCAACAGACTGAATTTCTATGCAACTCAGAAATAAGATTACTGAATGTCATTAAAGATGTGTTTATTGTTCATCGTGGTGTAAGATGGTAAGACGAACGTTTTTTCGTTTGTCTCACGATGGAATCGCTTTGAGTTGTTGATCGCGACGTTTCGACTGCAATACTGCTAGTCTTCATCAGGCGATGAGGTCGATTGTTTACTTGTCGCTATTTGTAGCATGATGGTTCGCTGCTATTGGTGCATTTCGATCCTCATTATTATTCCGACAATTAGATGTTGCTCCCTCACAGGTCCGCTTTGTGGTTGGTCGGCTGTTGTGCTTTCTGATCGTAGGTATCCAAGCTTCAGGAATTTCGATTCCACTATCTCTATTGATGTTATTAGGATGAAGTCTTATATGGATAGCCTCTTTGACCCTACGTGTGTACCAGTTAGGGTCACGATCAATAAACTTAACTTCTGGCCAACGTCCGCACGACCTAAACTGGTTTCGTTGTCTGAGGTCTCGATTCTTGGAATTCAATTTACTGAATACAATCAAATGACAAAAGATTTCAAGAGCTTTTGGAGAAACTCTTTTGAAATCTGACACGCCATCACGATCATTGTATGATTCTTAGTAGAATTCTTGCCAACGACTTAAATTATTTCACTTTCACAATATGAACCTTGCATACAGACAGCTGAATAAAACGCAATTGTTAACACTGCACTCGGACATTTAACTTCTTCTATGAATATATGAAATAATCTTTATCCGCAGTTCAAATATATGATTATTTCATATATTCATATTCATTTCTCCATCTACGGGATAAATACGAACTCACAATTGACCAGCTCCCAGTTGGCTTGATAGCTCAGTTGGTTAGAGCGCTGCACCGGTATCGCAGAGGTCATGGGTTCGATTCCCGTTCAAGCCTGAATTTTTTCAGGTTTCTTCTTTTCAACTGCTTAAGTTGAAACACGTTCACTGAGATGATCTTCATATAATTCTATGTACGTCTTTGTCGCGAACAGTCCGGTTTTTAAACTGAATCATTAAGTATCGATTTGAAAGTTATGATTTTGTTTAGATAGATAGGTCTAACGAAGCTAAGGCGTTGTCGTAAGATCAGGTAGGGCATATGATAGAAAGGGCCCTCTTTTGCACGCGCTCCAAATCGTCAATTAGATACTGAGGTAACGAAGCGTGAAACACAGGAATCGCGTAATCGCAAACAGACCTTATACAACTGGTGTAAAACCTGAGTAGATCGGCCTTCTCGACCTGAGCGCGCTTTAATTGCCTAGGAAAGTACAGGCGTTTAGATGCTTTCTTCACTATCTCGGACACGTGCATATTCTAAGAAAGGTTGCTAGTAATAGTGACTCCAAGTAACTTTGCATGGTCTACAACGAAAGATATGCGTAATTCCTTACCTTTGTCACTGTTAAGCTGGAACTTATTCACCCTCGACCATTCCTCTACACGGTCCACTATTTTATGAACATTACTTGCCTGCTCTTTCGAGACAACCTCTGACACCGTTGTGTCGTCCACATATTTCCGTAAGAGAGCGTCGTAAGAAGCTAAATCATTAAGAGTTCCTGACCAGAAATATCGAGAATCCCACGACAGAAGCGAAATTTTGATATTTCATTTTATTTCACCAAAAATACCCCTTTGGTAAACTATTTTCAAAAATCATAATTAAAAGTCCATCCGCTTTTTGGTTTTTCCAAAAATTAGAAAAGTTCAAAATACGGCTAGAAGCTCGCTTGCGCCCCCCGGAAACAAGGGGAAATTGTGCATTTTTAGCAAGCTCGTACGCAACAATGGAAATCGTTCCCGTTTTACCATTTGGCTCATAACTACATCATTCTTTTCTCTATCTAAAAATATAAAAATCGGATATAAATGTGTATTTTTAAACTGCTTGTTGACCTGTTGAAGATACTAACCTTGAAGGGTTCAGAGTCAAAGCGAAATTTGGGTCAACTTCAGAGGCCTATAACTGACCTAACATATATTTTTCAAACCAAAAATATGCATCAAAAGCAAGCTCAAGCATTCCTTTTCACTCTCTGAAAGTGTCGTTTTTGGCCCGCTAAAAGCGACGCGTCGAGAAAAAAAAGGGTGCAGGGTATTTTGAGCAGTCGGTAGAACGGCCGCTGTCAGGCGAGCCACATCGGTTCCACTAAAGCAGTCATAAAACAAGGTTTCACTGGCTCATTGTTTTGAATAGGTTAATAAAGTAAAAAATATATACTATTCATTTAGAGGTAACTATGTTACTATGGCTTTGGGGCAACCCGGTTTACTTTTCTACAGTGCAAATTTATTGACAATGTAACAATATTATTTGATTGATCCAAACTGATAAACAAAGATACTCTCACCTTAGGACATCATCTTGTGAATCTCTTGGTTCAGGTTATCACTCTTTTTACCAGAATTATTGGCTGCATTAGTCATGTTAATTTGTAGATTGAAAAGACGAAAGTTACAAACCACGTCAAACTATGCACTCCGTATATAAATGGTGACCGTCATAAATGTGAGACATGAAATGAGCTGATCGCCCCTTGTAAGGAAATCCGGAATCCGGAATCCGGAATCCAACATTTTTTGGCCTTTGGAATCCGGAATCCAGGGCTTTGGAATCCGGAATCCAGGGCTTTGGAATCCGGAATCCAGACTCTGGAATCCGGAATCCAACCCGTGGAATCCGGAATGCAACCTCATCCATAACTCTGGAATCCCGGTCTGAAATATACTGCACTGTCAATAGTAATTTCATAAGAAATCACCACCTACCCCTCCCCTCGGCGTCCCCTACCCTGAACACCATCGCCAAAAAGTGTTTGGTCACCTAACATGTACATCAAATATGTCAACACTGTGGCTGGGTGTTTTTTAATTCCTTATAGGACCCATGTTTAATATGTTTAAGATCATTTTTCTGACATGCCGTCTTTCTCAACTTTTACGACTTTGACCTGCCCCCCATCTCCTAAACGGTCAACACCGTTCACAGTCAGTTTCTTTCATGCAGGCCGATCGCGAACGAAGTACACTGAAGCTGAGCGGGAAAGATAAAAAGATAATTGATAAATACATAGCTATTTGTTAGTCATACATATCGGTGCAGTGTTTTATTGAGGCATTTTTCATGTGTCAGATATGGACATTATGAAATCAAAAAAAAACTCATGAAAGAGAAAATTTTGCGGGAAAAAAATCGTTCACAGCGAACAGCCTGGAAAAAAATTCTGGCATCGACCTTCCAAATTATTTCACAGAAATCTTAGCAAGGTGCACCACAGAGCAGTTTGGAGTAAAAAAAAAACTTCTTTAGTTAAAAACATGCCTTCTTTCCTGGCTTCTGTGCAGAGCAGATGTTTATTCAAAACGACATTTTAACCAGAAATTTTTATCAATTTATTTAATTCTTTCGCCACGGTAAATCAACACAGTGAGGCGATAAATTGACGTCAACCCGTTAATCACCCACCCAATTCATCAAAGGTTCACCTCGCCAGCGGGGTTTTATGTCCCCTACTCTCTTCAAACATCAGTGAGTGGGTCGTATACGTCTCACACTGACATTCAGATCAGTGAGGACAGTGAAAGTGCTATGAGACGGGGTAAACGGGTTTTCGTCCTTATCCGAGAAGACTAGAAAATCTAACCATTTGCAGATGCGAAACAAAGGAAGAATATTCCACTCAGTTACTTTAAGACCCTGAGTGTTGTTCCGGCCGGTAATCGAACTCAGGCCTAACGTCTGGTACTCAATCGATTGAGCCAACCAGTCGGCAGTTTTGGAGGACGCTGCCTCTTTAGTAGTCGTGTCTGGTGTCTGCCGATTACCGGAGGTCTACTGTAATCTATAGGGCCTAATCCCGAATATAAGTACTGCTTTCTATTAATGCTTTCTGTTAGTGCCTTCGCGAGGGCTCCTGCTGAGAGTCTATTGAGAGTTTATGAAAGAAGGAAACAACAACAACGGCGAGTGTAAGTCATTTAAACTCTATTCTTCACAGAAAGTAGTTGCCACATCGCAATGAGACTTTTCATGAACACAACTCTATTTGATATCCAGAAGGATGTAAACTGCATTTCTGAGGACCTGGATTTCAAAATTTTCTAGGGGGACATATCCCCAGCCCCCCTCTAGATTAAATGGACTCTCGCGTCGCCTTTTTCTTACTACTCCCTCTGCCACATATCAAGCCGTCGCTTTTGTCGCTTATTGGAAAATTTCTGAAATCCCCGTGTCTTAACATTTAAAATCACAAGTATTTGTATGTACATTATAGAAATGCATCAGCATTAACACATGCTTTAGAAATTAAAATAAATTTTGATCTTTTGGAGAGCAAATTAACTTTCCTGTTTAGATAGACAACTTCATACAGTTTTAAAATATTGGCCTGTGAAATACGAATGAAACCAGAGTTAAGATCCTTGGAATCCGGAATCACAGAAAGTTTGGAATCCGGAATCCATGGGCATGGAGTCCGGAATCCAACCGTTGGAATCCGGAATCCACGACTCCCTTGGATTCCCTTACATGGGGCGAGAACTGAGCTTTTCGTGATAGTTACGATGTAGGATAGCGTGACGCAGTGACTCGGAAAGCTGGAAGACCCAAATTGGCTTAAACCAGGAACCCTTGCTTAAACATAAATGTTACTTTTCCGGTAAATAGCTGTTTTGAATGTATATATGCAAAGTGACATTTCTCTAATGAGGAAAAGAATCGTAAGGGTCATTTGCAATTTCAAATATGTTAGGGTCGGATCATTTACTGTTAGAGGGAGTGGTTGGAAAAAACCACAATATTCCGCAAAGCTTTTGTGGAAGAAAGAGCGCCAAAGCAACAGGGAAAGAAAATTCAAGCAAAGCTTTTAGTTACAAAAAATAATAAATAAATCACAATCGTAATAACTAAACAGAAAAGTGCAAAAATTTAATGATACGTCTCTTATTGTCTTTGATCGGTTTTAAATGGACGTGTGAGTGCTATTTTAAGTCTCGTGGGACACACCCAGTTAACAGAATTGAAACCATTTCTTCTAGTAGGCTGGTGTAGGGTGCTTTTCTTCTAAGTTTCAACGGAGGTGTTTACAAGTCAAATCGCTCTTAGTGAAACTGAAAAAGTCCAAGTTTCCGGTTGCCGTTCTTTGTCATCAGCGCACATGTCGTACTGGTCGTACACGGTGAGATGTTCCAGTTGTAACCTGGAGAGGATATCTTGTCTTGCTGTACAATGTAGTCAAATTGGTTTATTTTATTTTATTTTTTTAATGAGGGGAGGGATGCTGGGGGTCATTTGCAGATTCAGATATTTTAGGGTCGGACCATTTATTTTAGAGGGGTGGTTGGAAAAATAAGGAAACGCTGCAAAGCTTTTTGTCGCAAGAAGAAAGTAAAGAAAGTAGCTAATTCGGGAGAATTATGTATATCTTTTCCGATCGTTGCTTGGCCTTGCACCGTCGTAGGAAGGTGTGGAATGATACCTGTGCTGAAATCTCAAGAGCCCTCTGAATCCTTAGGCTTTGTTCACACGGATCGATTTCCAAGCGGTTCCGGTTCGGATAGGTCTTCTAGCTGTTCACACGGAAACTGCTATCTGTACCGTCTATCCGGTCCAGTAAAGGTCCGGTTTTTGGACCTGCAAAAATGCAGGAACAATTCCCCCCTATTGAACACCTTGACCGGTGAACACCTTGACCGGTTCGTTTTGGTTCCAACAGCGTAATTTAGGCTTGGGCACTAATTTTACTTATTGCGTGTGTCAGTGATGTGTTTTTGATTAAACTCACCTAAAAATTTAAAGAGAGACCAAACTACTGTCTGCGACAGCATAACTGCCACATAACTTATTGTAATTCTGGGTTTAAAGCTTGACAAGG
Source organism: Siderastrea siderea (assembly GCA_964030785.1). Classification (NCBI taxonomy): domain Eukaryota; kingdom Metazoa; phylum Cnidaria; class Anthozoa; order Scleractinia; family Rhizangiidae; genus Siderastrea; species Siderastrea siderea. Next base: position 46,517,580 of record OZ034967.1, on the reverse strand, counting down.
TTAAAAGCTAAAAGAAAAAGGTTAAAGCTTTGTGTATTTTGTAATTGGCAGGGTTGGGGTAATTTATTGTCCGGCCAGAGGCCTTTGTCTTCTTTCAATCAATAGATTCAGCCTTCTTCGATCGTCTTTCACGCATTTTGGTGTCCCGGTGGATAACTCATTGGTACAGACAGCTGATTTTCTCACGTTGGTCCAGAAGTGGACTGTTACTGGGCCATTTCTCAGTACCGGTCCCGTGTGAACAGATGCTCATAAATGAAATGGTCCTATGTGAACAGACTTGGTCTGGTCCAGAACCATTTGGAAACTGTTCTGTGTGAACTTAGCCTCAGGCGTTGTTCGGAGGTTTGTGAGAGGGTTGGGCCTTAAGAGAAGAAACATTCTTCTCTTACCTCTCACGAGGTAGAATTTTTATCATCGAAGCGGGAAGCTTTCTTTGTGACAAAGAAAGCTTCCCGCTTCGATGATAAAAAAAGTCTACCTCGAAAACAAAGTTCAATATTAGCCATTCATCAAGAAGGAAAGTGGAAGCAGATGCAGTACCGTGGACGGAAATAAGCCGGATTGCCAGGTTCCGATGGCGAGTGTGTGACGGCCCAGCATTAGCCACTGCGTTTTTTTAGGGTCTAGCGGAAAACGATTTCCGTGCCTTTGAAAAATAAACCACTTCGAGTACCGCAAAGCAAGATATCCTCTCGAGGTTTCAACTGGAACATCTCATCGTGTACGACCAGTACGACATCTGCGCCATGAACAGCAACCCGAAACTTAGACTTTTTTTAGTTTCACTGCAGCGCTTTGAATTGTAACTCCTTTAAAACTTAGAAGGAAAGTACCCTACATCAGCCTACCAGAAGAAATGGTTTCAAGTTGTTCTTGTGGTGGCGCTGTTGTTAACTGGATGTGTCCCGTTATGATTATGATTTATTTATTATTTTTTGTAACTAAAAGCTTTGCTTGAATTTTCTTTCCCTGTTGTTTTTGCGCTCTTTCTTCCACAAAAGCTTTGCGGGAATATTGTGGTTTTTTCCAACCACTCCCTCTGACAGTAAATGATCCGTTCCTAACATATTTGAAATTGCAAATGACTCTTACGATTCTTTTCCTCATTAGAGAAATGTCACTTCGCATATATACATTCAAAACAGCTATTTACCGGAAAAGTAACATTTATGTTTAAGCAAGGGTTCCTGGTTTAAGCCAATTTGGGTCTTCCAGCTTTCTGAGTCACTGCGTCACGCTATCCTACATCGTGACTATCACGAAAAGCTTAGCTCATTTCATGTCTTACATTTTATGCTAATTTGAATACGGAGTGCATAGTTTGACGTGGTTTATAACTTTCGTTTTTTCAATCTACAAATTAACATGACTAATGCAGCCAATAATTCTGGTGAAAAGAGTGATAACCTGAACCAAGAGATTCACAAGATGGTGTCTTAAGGTGAGAGTATCTTGGGTTTATCAGTTTGGATCAATCAAATAATATTGTTACATTCTTATGGGTTTACGGAGCCGCTAATTTAAATGACTCATCTGGCACTCAGTTGTCCACCACAACCTCTACAGGTTCATTAATACCCACTCAGTTTCAAATTACAGCCTCTATAAGTACATTAATATAATATAATATAATATAATATAATATAATATAATATAATATAATATAATATAATATAATATAATATAATATAATATAATATAATATAATATAATTAACAATTATTCTACGAGAGCGCGCTGGATATCGAATGATAGATAACCAACGAGGCGCGTAGCGCCGAGTTGGTTATAATCATTTGATATCCAGCAAATTGTTTTATTAAAAACTTAACCACTATTAAAAAAAATCAAGAAAGAACGGGAAAACTGAGAAAAGAAATTTGAACGGAACAGTAATCGATCACATGACTGAACGAAAAAGGCGCCAAAACCTTGCGAGGTGTTGCAGCGTTTCATTGCAAAGCTGAATGAATCAATGAAAACTGCTCGAAAGTGAACAAAGTAGCCCGTCAAGTTTTGGAAAAAAAAAGCTTCTAATTATTGGCTCTGAAATATGGTACATCTTTCATTTTTCCTGAAACATCGTTCAAAGCGGGTTGAAGCTGTACAATTTCACCATATTAGCTGCTGGAGTTGAAACTGAGCAAGTTTGTAATCTGTTCGCACAACGGAGCCATCATGTGCGTATTTGATCGAACTGAAGACAGAACAAATTTGAACTTGAAGAGGTAATTTCTATGCAGCTCAGAAGCAAGATTACTGTAGCGAGGAACATTGGAATTCACCATCATAGTTTGTTAAACGCAAAGCGCAAAATGCAGTTGTTCTCGGTTTAGAGGTTGCCGACGGAATGGTAAAAACAACATTCAAACAACTGGAAAAGCGATTCAACTCCGTTTACATGGCATCCGATTTCTATCTGAGCATTTGGACCTGTTGACACACAGAGCTACAACGAGTGCAGGTAAACCAGTGTCAATTTTTCGTGTTAAAGCCGAAAAAAATCTCGCCTTTCCTTCCTTCTTGGTAGTTTGCAGTTGTATTTTTTAGTACTTGTTTAGACCGCTTCATGATTTTTGCACCGACTCACCATGAATGTGTGATAGTTTTATTAAATGCTCCTGCCCCATTTCACTGTGTTTTATTTTATGTCTTGTCTTGATATTTTGAAGTGGAAAGCCTTCCTGATAAAACCTACCGTTTGTTCAATTTCAATGATCGACGTGACGATCGATGAAAGAAATTAATTGTAAACACAACGCTTCTATTTCTGCACATGTTCTTCAAACAAATTTTGACTTGTGTTAGACGTCGCTGTTCGTGATGCTTGTTGGTGACGCTGTTAGAATTTCTGCTTGATTTAAATTCACTGCCAAGTGATTTTTCTCGTCCTTTTTTCTCGCCGGTTTGCTCGCGAGGAAAGAACTTTCAGCTCACTTTCTTGTTGAGTGTTCATTGACCATATTTGGTCGTAGCAGGTATATGAGCTGATAGCCTAGCTCCGTTCAGCCAATCAAAATACTAGAAATCCAATATACCTAGTCCAGTTTTTAATAATATAATAAAATATAATATAGTATATTATAATATAATATAATATAATATATTATAATATTTAACAATTAGATTATGAGCTCTCGAAACTATATATTTCGAGAGACACTACATGTTTTTATTGAAAAATGATATAAATAGGTCACACCGCGCGTGGAAAACACTCTACTCACTATCTACAACAGAATAGATAGTGAGTAGCGTAGCCAATCAGGCAACAGCATTAGTGATAGAACGCTAGTAGATTTATACTAAAATATAATATAATATAATATAAATATGGAAACAAATTAACCCCTTAAAGTGCTGATGTGTCAACTAGTGACTTAGGTATAAATTAAAAGCCAACTAGAATCCGTTAAGCAGAAAAACACCCAAAACGGCCTCCAGAATCTCGGAAAAGTGGTGAAAACACAATAGGTAAGGTTTTTCAAACTTTATTTCGATTTATGTATTTTCGGCGGAAAACCGCTGATTACTTTTGACCGAATTTCAGCTCCTACAAACTCTCATATTACGCTTTGGTTACCTGCGGTTAGACAGATGCATTTTGATCTAAGCTGTACTCATCTTGACCTCGCAAGCTGCGCAGATTGGTATACACCTCATTTATAAAACGAAACAAGACCAGCGAGGATAGAGCAAGGGGTCATATGTTTCACCAATTTCAGAAAATCTGCAGATAAGTAATGCCATCTTATTAGACACTTGAAACATAATTCCGCTTTATCTTTTTCTTAGTGCGCGAGCGGGCGGAATTTTTCAAATCCTGCAATCTGATTGGTTCCGGTATCGAGCGGAATTTTCCAATCTCGCTCGCTCACGATACGATTCCGCCCGCTCCGGAATCCGTGCGAAAAATTGAAGTGAAATCATTTTACTCCAGCGCAACGAAACGGCGGATTCTTCGTCTTAGAATGGAACTTTTCTCTCACTAACCGATGTAAAGTGAAAGCAGAAATCAGCAATGGAATGAAAGACGTAGGGCCCGTTTCTCGAAACTCCCGATAACTTTTCCGGGCCCGATAAGTATTTTTTCGAGCTCATTTGTTTGTCAGCTAATGGTAATTATTGGCACAAGCTTAGCGATATGCTTCACGAAATTACAAAGATTAAAATTTAGCTTTCAAAATCAATAAAAGTTGTGTAGCTATTCGAGAATATTGTGCACCTAAAATAGTTTTCGGGCCCGGAAAGTTATCAGGAGTTTCCAGAAACGGGCCACTGTTTATTCACCGAAAAAAGCGAGTATTCCCGTATTTTTGTTGACAAATTTTTTCTGGCTTTTTGTTGTTGTTGTTGTTGTTGTTTTCTTTTCGACACACCATTTAATTTAAGATTAAACGGCTTAACTGCAAATTAGTCTTTTGACCCTCGTTTTCTCTTTTCTTATCTTTTCCCATTTAGCTTTATTTAAGATAATCTGATTATTAATGATTGTTAGTCAAAACAGCCAAACCAAAATCTCGCAACGCTGTGTCTTCGACAATAACTGCTGCATGTCAACAATTTTTTCCAGTGTAGTTTTCTCAACTGAGTATCGATTTGCGAAAATCTTTACCAAAAAAGAACAAAAATGCTTTATTGTATGGAGTGTGAGAACTTTTCGTTGAAAGTCTTACTTGTTTTTAAGATTTTCTGCGAGACAAATTTAAACGTGTGATTTCATTTTGAACAAGGCAAAGCTAACGAAAGCGAGTTTTTCTAAGATGATTGTTTTGTTCAATATTCAAGCTTTTATTGTTCTTGCTATGATATGATATGTTGTGATAGTTTAAGTTCTGTCTTATCCTTAGTCTATCCTTTATGTCTACGGTTTGCCACCGGCTCTTTCTCGCAAGCTTAGTAATTTTATCTTCGAATTTTAACTTTGATCGTGAGAGATAACGCACGTAGAAGGACTTTTCACAAACAATTCTCAAACCAGTTTGCCTCGTTCCAACTTCAAAAAGCAGACGAAATAAACACGTCATTCACCGGCCTAGGTCGGTACGTACAGGGAAAAACTGTGCCCTCCGGGCCACATTGGTGGGAGGCGAGTGCTCTCACCACTGCGCCATCCCGCTCCCCCGCATGAGTGGTGCTGACCTCCCGGCCGGTGAATAATATATATATCCTCTTCAGAGCTAAATAACCATGTCAGTGTCGGAAATTTCCGTCTTACATAAAAACCCTTGACAGTGAAGTGATTAAATTCAATGTAAACACTACATTGAAACCCCTCCACTACCTAGGCGAACGTTTCTCAAACCTCTCTTAGACACTTCGGACACGAAAAACAAAATTTCTAGGGCAAGGCGTGCGTTTCTCGATGGCCTCCTGTAGTTTCATAGCTTTCACCAATTTGTTTCCTGTTCTTCTCACTCAGCCTCATGTTTTCTACGCTCTTTGATTCTGGCACTTGGGTGGATTGCGTTTTTCTCATGACCAAGGTGTAAACGTGGGATCCAATCCGGATTGAATCTATCTCAAAGCTGGGCTGCTCTGCCACTGACAAAATGTTGACCACAAAACCCTGTCGTTTTCTAAAATATTTCCGTCAAATTACCTCTGCTTATCGCTGCTAGCCACAGATGTTCGTCTTCCTGATGACAATCTTTCCCTGGTTTTTCTTTCCCTGGTTTCTTTTCCCTGGTTCGTTTAGACTTTAGGAACACGACAAAATGATAGATTTGGACACTTGTCGCTCTTGTTTCCACAACCGACAATTAAACAGAACGATGGCATCATTTTAAACCAAGTCCAATTTAAACACCACTTTAGTCCCTAAAAGTCTGTTGCACAAAACGCACCTGTTCGGATCAAGACATCTTTTTTTCGGAAAGAAACCATTTAAGAGCGAATGTTACCAACGGTCAAACATTTGGTGGCAACAGCTCAAAAATCAATTCCGCCCATATTCTTACATTAGGTAGACCTTAATGTGAAACAAATCACTGCATAGTTCGTTTGGCTGAATATCGATTTATTTTCAAGAAAATCGATAACAACTCAATTCGCTCAAATTACCGTTTCTGGAGCTCAAAATTTGAGGCAAATCTCGAAGCTTCGCGTAACAAAATGACACTTTCCAGGGCAATAAAAATTATCAAACCTTGTAGAACAATGTTTAAATTTATGTTGAAAGCATTCTCAGCAATTTCTGCTCATTTATCTACGAGCTCTAATTAAATTTGTCCGACATACTTTTGACTAGATAAAAAGTATATCAAGTTTAACCTCTTAAAAATGTATGTGGTACCGAATATTATTCGTTGAAAATCTGGATTTCAAGAGGGGAAGGAATGTTCTTTTCCCTCCTAAAAGGACTTTTTGGGGAAATTAATCGACGCGATGTTATAGAATGTTAAAGATGGACAAAATGCGTTGATTCAATCGATACGAGAAGTCTGCCCATAATTAACTCAGTGTTTACGTACACAAACGAGTTCTCGTTTTCCACAGGTTTTGATCAGTCAACAACCGATTTTAACACAAAATCCTCTAACCTTCATGTTGCTGTATCACATATGAGACCTGTGGTCCTTGTTCACGACAAACTTCAAGCAAACTGCAAGGAAACTTGACAGGATATCGCAACTTGCCATACCGCTTAACCGCGAACATCCGCCGTTTTTGATGTGAGGATTCTCTTTTCCCATTTTCGTTAGAAAACAGCCTTAAAGTGTTGTATATAAGATGTTTTTCCTTTAAAACTAGCTCTGGACCGAACAGCGAAACAAACAGTCGTTAATACAAGAACATCTGTTACGCGCTTTCGGTGATGCGGCTAATTAATTCAGAACGAGTTTTGGTGAAATCGACAACTCATGCATCTACCACGGTAACGAAATTTTGGGTGTTCGGGTGTATCGGGTGAATTTGGGGAATAAGGTTTTATTATTATTTTTTTTTCAAATAAGCCATCTTTGTCATCCTTCGTTTACTAATTTAACGACTGAGCGAAGATTCTCAGCTGACTGGGTTCGATGAGCACCTCAAAATGAGTGGAACTGAAAAAAGCGCACGTCAGTTGCGTGACATTACCGAGAGCTTTCTTTTTCTTCATGGGAAGGGCGGACGGTATTTTAAGAATATGTTTTCTGTTGGTTTCCCAAGAAGAAGCACAGAATATGAACGCTATATTAGATACTATGGCTGATTAAAATACTAATTTAGTCCTAAAAATTCCTCTTCGGTCTGAAAATTATTTTTTTCTTTTTGTTAGGGGTGGGAGTGGGGCAGGGTACGGGAGTATACATTAACCGGAAATCACAACTCGTACTGGTTTCCTAAGAAACAAATTTAATGAACTGCAAGATTGTGAAGAGGAGTTTCGCCTTGTTGCTAGAACACACAACCTACAAGGGGCTTAACCTGGATAACGTTTTATGAGTCCTGGATTTTCCACTTTCGCGTGCTTATAGCACGCACTGACGAAAACCGACTCTACTCGACTGACGCTCCTATAGGGTGTGTAGTGTTTTAAAAAAACCTACAAAACTCTTTAACTTGGGGGTTCAACGTTCCATTAGGTACCGATCAACACTTTAAAGTGGACATGTTTGGCCTTCCTGCCTAATGATTTTCCATAATTTTGCGAACTTTTCTTTTCAGTTCTCAGGTGTGCTACCTTGTTAAATGGTGTTTCATTATTTTGATTCAGCTTTTCCCTTATTCTCACGTTTGAACAAAAGCGTTGAATTCGTTTGGTCACCTTGTTTAACCTTGCACAACAAAGGTGTGTTTGCCAGTGCTGAATGATGTGGAATAAGTTTGGCCGAGGCTTAAATTTTGCAGACGAAAAACACAAAGAACATAAGCTAACAAAATGGGTTCGGGATCCGGGGTTAAAGGCTATGAGAAGTGAGACGTTTGCACCCCCCCCCCCCCCCACCCCCCAATACTAACAGGTTTGCCTCCAGCGAGAGGCGTAGCTAACAATATGAAGATGGTGTCGAGATTTCGGTTAAACAAAGTCAGGCATGTTTTAACAACGAGCGTTTCGTAAGCTAGTGTGACCTAGAATTATTGGTCATTCGTACTAGTTTTACAACCACACCTCGCAACTACGTCTTCAATAAGTGCCATATATGGCTGCTTACGCTTGCCAGTTACTGAAGTTATGTCTAAATCTAGGGCAGTGCAGATCTTCTGCAGAGTTCCTATCGTGAACTTCGACAGCTTTGATTGACAGACGATTTCACAGATGTTGTATTTTTCATACATGATGGGATGTTGAAGGGCAAAAGTTTCCGTTACTTCGTTAGCGATCTCTTCAATTGCTTTCTCTGTTTCTATCTCATGCATTTCCAACTCTTCTTCTTGACCAGGTAGGTCCATGCTGTAAGTTTTTTTCGCCGATAAGCGAGAAAAAAACCCAGCTATTTGCAGTGGTGTGAGATAGTCGCTTTTGCCAAAGATACTGGAGCCGTCACTCTGCTTTGCTTTTCGCATTGCTTTCGATACGCTCGTGGGGTCGGCTTTTTGACCAGTACGTTATCCTTCTTGAAAAACCCCAGTAAGATATTTTTTCTGAGCCACTGTGAGGTTCTTTCTTGTCACTCCTGCTGACTTTAGTGCCCATCCCATCGGTAGGGCGGAGCCATCATCCTCCACTGATGTGCGTACACCTTCATCAGCACTTTCTGGAAGGACACAAGCACCATGCTCCAGTTTTGTGGCGTACATGGTCATTGCCTTGTCGTACAGTGTTTCGTATTCCAGGGCATACTTGTGTTTGTCACAGTCCAGATGTTTTTCCAGGGATGAGCATTGCTGAAAGGACTTAACACATCCCTCTTCTGGACAGAAAAACAGATCTCCTTCTCTGTCGCAACTTTCTTCGTCACTGTCATTTCCTTTCGGATAAGCCTTTGCTAAAACCGGTCTTCGCTTTGCTTGTCGCCTGGCTTTGACAGTCTGGAAAGGAACTTCAGAACTGGAACTCTTTTCACAGTTGTTGAGCTGAGGAAGGGGACCCCCGCTTTGTTGACAGAAATTGCTCCAGGATAGAAATTTACCAGAGCCAATCCCATAAGCTCTCCATACATGCAAACTTTCGTTGGTGTATGCGATGTTGTTGATGAAACTTACGCCCTCCCATTTCACTGGCGTGGATTTTGTAGTAGGTTGGGGACCGCTCACTGTCACGCTGACACCGGCAATTCCACCAGATGACTCAATCGCCGTCCTCATTTGCGAGGCTGTCTCTATGTCATGGCCAGAATTGAGGTGGATGCGCATGTGACTTTTAATTGTGGCGGCCTTGCGATCACAAGACCCTTTTCCACCTTGGGGGTCGGAAAAGTCAAAACGCTTCAGTTCGATTTCATGCTTGGTCGCGACTTGAAATGCTGACAGTAATGTGGATGCACAATGATAGCAACCAGCGTTATCAGCCCGGAGATAAACGGAGTTGACCTCTGGCATGATCTCCTTTAGTTGGCCAAAAACGTCATCAACAATAGAGAGCACAGTGGAGCTATCTTGGTTACAGGTTTCAAAAGCATGAACAAAGGTTAACATCTCAGTTTCATCATTGGCATTCCTTCTCATTGCTACACTTATATGCCACGGAATTCCACGCTTTCCGAACCAGTCACTTTGACTCTCACGGAATTTCCGTGGCAAGAACTTCATTGCCCAGTCCATCACTATAAAAACTGATTGTGTATCAAGATTCTCCAGAACCTCATGCCTTGCTGCATCCTGGTTTATAGCTCGAAGGAGGTGTGCCTTCCAAGACTGAATACTCTGTATTGCTTGCAAGATTTCGTACTCCATCTCGTTTCGTTCTTCAGCACTGCAATCAATACTACCAACAACCTTCTGGATTTCACGGAATAGACTAGGGAGAAGTTCGCATCTATCGCATCTTGCATCATGTTCATGTTCACAGACCTTGATATAGTCGTCATCTTGAGGAAAGCTAAGAGCATATGCCCGACAATGATCCGGGACCGTGGAATCCTTCGATACGTGGACCTTTAAAAACACAAAGAGAAGGTTATTTAGACCAAACCATAAGTGAACAATCACAATGGAACGTCAATCGAGGAGACAAATGGACATAAAAAAATATAGGCAGGCGTGCCCAGGCTAACCAAGGTTACCCCTAGTTTGCCTAGACACACTCTGCTTAGTTTTTTTGGGCAACTGTTTGTCTTGTTTCAGTCACTTTGAAGTCCTCGAATTCAAGTATTCATACCCAGTACTCATGAAATTGTTAAAAGGATGCTACACACGAAACAGTCCCACCTTATAGTCGCCTTTGAGGTAGCGTTTCGCCAGATGAAGTTTCTCCTTCTGCACCTTGGCCCATGGGAGCCCCTTTCCATAATTATCTCCAAGCTTGTTAATTACTTCTTCCAATTCATCAAAAGCTTTATCTCCAGTTGCTGAAACATAGTCCAACCCCTGTAGAGATTTCCTGGTGGATGCTGAACATACGCTGAGGACTTTCAATAGCGTACTGCGACTCATTGGCGTGAATCCCACATCACTGCAGTAACTTAGATACTGGAGCACAATCTGCTCAGGAATCAGGCTTCTTACAACATTGGGAACCTTTATTTCCGTATTTGAAGACAGTTTCAGTGTTTTCTCGCCAAAAGGCAAGTCTTGTACTATGTGCGTGCTTGTGATAAATGACAAGAAATGGTCGAGCTTCTCTGGCGCAATATACATCCTCGTGCTTTTAACGGAAGGGATTTTTGAACCTCTGCCGTGGAGTAATAAATGATGTCTAGCTATATCAAAACGATACCTAGACAAGTTGGGTATCCACCTTTGCAAGTCTTTGATATTCACCTTGTCTGCCATGATGGACAAAATTTGCCTTCGAGAGCTCCAGTGCTCTGCATTGTTGTAACATTCGGACAGACATTCCATCAGGGAGGAGTCGATAGTTCTTTCTTCAAGCTTTGCCGATTTAATCAGGGACGAGAGCAACGTTTCAGATTCCCTAGGGGCAATCTCGTCCAGGCATGCATGAACAGCTTGCCTCGCTTTTCTAGCATAAAACCTTTTTGTCCGCTCAGATGTTTCTGCCCATGGCGTTTCCAGAGAATGGCGGACTGGACTTATATCCCTGGAAATCAGGAACTCGTTCAGCTTTTCCCTGGGCAAGACATTTTCTTCTTCCGCGAAAGGCGGTTCATAAAGACTTCTTTGTAACACGGGACTTGACAGTGGAGCGAAAGAGACTTCATCCTCCTCTTCTCCTTCCTCCTTCTCTTCCACTTCGTCTTTCTGAACCACAGATAAAAAAATGAATGAAGCCGATAAGCGAAGAAAAAAGGAAGGGAGGAAAGAAAAAAAAAAAAGAACGAGAAATAAATACTTAACAAAACCTCTACAACTAAGGATTACACCGACTCTGACATTCAAGATATCGACAATTAATTTACTAAAAAAACGAAAACCTGGTCCCAGTCCTCTCACGGTTAACTTTACTCTGTTTTTTATTTTATTTTTTTACATCATCAATAAAGGAATATTTTATTTATTGCATGTGTTTTTTAATGGTTAAGAACACGAAGCTCTCTTTTACGCTGTAAACGCCGGCACACACAAAGGGGCCATTTCCGCGGAACTTGTCCCTACTACAGGTCGCGGGGACTGGTGTAGGGTGTGGGTGAGTATAGTCTAAATGTACTTTGAATTTATTGCGCAATGTTTCAGCAAGCTGACTGGTAAGTAAAATAAGTAAAGGAATGTGTTATAAGCCCTACCAGACTCAATTTATTCATCTTTGTAAGTACACTGGCCTCAATGGACCCATACGAAGTAGTAACAGTGGCTGTCTCATTCTCGTCTGCTACTAGCACCCTCAGGGTCTTCCGACATGTTGGGCAAATACCTAATGGAAATCAAGTGCTTTAAGTCAATATTTGCAAGAAAACGTAATGAATTGCTGTGAAAAAGGCAAGGTATAGCAAAAGTCCATTTACCTGAGCCTACTTGAAGAAATACACCAGTTTTCCTTAATATGATTTGCGAATCATTTTTCCCGATTCCTCGGTCGCACTTTGGCCACTTTTTGCCCTTTTTGTCATGATTGGATAATACCTCTGGCACTCTGCACCTCGCATATGATCCCCTTCTCCAGCCCAAACCGAGCTTCTCACGATGCAAGGGACAAATGGTCATAGAATGTATGTTTGCAGGTTGGGTAAATAAGGCTGCTCGGCTGAGAATAAGGTCAACTTCGTCCTTTGGACCCGAAAAACCAAGACTCGCTGTATGGTTTGATATTTCCCTTGAACAGGCTAGCAAAGGGATAATTTGTGTTTCTTTTTTCCTGTCTCGCGTGTCGAATCCGCAAATTCCACCAACGAGAGACTTGAAAGAGCAGCACACCTCCATATTCAAACAACGACACGCGCCGCAGATCTCGGTGTTTAGTTCATTTACCAAACCTGTTACCAACTGAAGATTCCAGTTTTTAGATGAATCGATTAGAAGCAAACTTAAAGCAAATAAAACTGACAGATGTCTTAAAATGCGTACCGCCCTCCCGAATTTGACTTGTTTCAAAACCTAGAAAAGATCTTATCGTTTTGCGGGGTTCCTGGTAGTAATGCCGCGAAACGTCTTTTGTTTTCCCGGGTTATGATCTTACTGCAGTGATCCTGTTTATTGTTTAATTGCCTTTTTGTTGTTGTTGTTGTTTCGTTTGGTCGGTTTGATTATGTCATATTTTTTATTATTGTTTTAAAAATGAAAAGCCTGACCTAGGTTTCGTAAGCCATTTGTTTCACGTCTTGATAGTTGTAAATTTCAGTTGAACCTGCTCTGAATTAATTAGCGGCATTTCACGACTCCAGAAACACAATAACACGTGTTTTTGAATTTATCGCCTCTTCGCTCGGCTAGCTTTGGTTCGCTTTTTTGTTCATCACTCATGTTTAACAGAAGACGGTTTCCGTAAAGCATTTGAACGTTTCTTTGAGGAAAATGGAAATGGAGAATACTTACATAAAAAATATCCGAAGTACGCTCTAAAAACAAACAATGGCTCACCGCGATATCGTAGAACGTTATAATTATCAAGCAGTTAGGTTGAATTTTAAAGCGAACGAGGTGACAAATACGGGACCACAGCTTTCATCTTTGACTTAAAAACATGAAGGTTAGTTTATCTATGTTTATTTAGGTTTTCATAGAACGTTAACTGCGAAGCAATTTAAGTTGTTTGTGCATGTGTACGCTGAGGTAATTAAAATGACTAGAGACGACCAGCGCAATTTACACAACTTTAAAATTCGATTTTATCGCGTTGATTCGTTTCCCCAAGACAAACTTTGGAGATCTTAAAGAATAACGCTTTGTCTTTAAAAAGCCAGATTTTGGACGAATTATGTTCGGTACCACATACCTAAATAATGTCTTGACTTTGGCCAATTTTTCATCTTGAGAAAAGTAGGTCACACAAATCCAATTGGATTTTAAACGTTAATGGACAAGAATTGCTCAAATTGCTTGAAGCGCATTTTTTGACACAGTTCTACGAAGCATGGTAGGTTTTAGTTCGCTAGAGTGTTTCATTTTGTGGCGCGAAGCTTGGTAAATCGCTCCAAATTTGAAGCTCAAAAAGCGGCATTTTCTCAGAAATCGGTTATTATCGATTTTCTCGAAAACGAATCGATATTTAGCTAAACGAAGTATGCAGTGATTTGTTTCACATTAAGGTCTATCGAACTTGAGAATATGGGCGGAATTGATTTTTCAGCTGTTGCCACTATTTTTTGAAAATGTTTGATTTTTGGTAACATTCGCTCTTAAACCCGAAATCGGCCAAACAAACTGCTACGTACAAGCGGCTTGATGCCTTCCCTCTAGCCATCGTAACAATGAAAAAGATCCCAGTTTTAAGAAATTGTTAAACTAGAACATATCTTTATAAGTCTGGCTGTGGGCATGTTTTAAAGTTTTACAAAATCCAGTGCCTGACAAATCGAAATGACCGTTCACCGGTTTTAGAAAGCAAATCAAATAGAGCCCCAATATTGACAGTAAAGGGGTTTTTGACATTTAAATATAGCACAACTGATAAAACAACACTGTTTATTGGTAACCATTCCGATTTTAATCCACAGGTTTAAGGAAAACGCGAGTCATTGTTTTAAAAGCACTTACAGTGCCAGCTCTCAAGAAGGTAAACGGAGGGAAAACCTAACATAGTGGTCCTCCAACATGGCGGACGGTAATTCAAGGGTCACGTGTCCGCACACACTCTATACAAGGGGACCAGCGAACTATGCTGGAGCCAATACTGAGGTGGACAAGCATCTCATCGGTGGGGGGGGGGGGGGGGGGTTAAAGTAATAAAGCTTAATACTACAGAAAGCAGACATTAGAGCCATCACTGACATGCCTCCTGACTGAGCAACGGTTGTGATTAATCGTACCTTAGCAGCTCGTTAATCTATCAGCCTTACCTTACCTTATTTGTTTGTTTGTTCAAAAAGGTTACAATTGGATCTAGATGTCCTTAAAAACGCGATTTTTTTAACAATTAAAATTGTTTAAAAAAGTTTAAGTAGCATTCTTAAGTTGCTGTTGAAATTTCCCTTTGTGGCAGCGTTCTTGATTCATTAAACGAGATTAAATAACTCAATAACTCTATGACTTTTCTTTATTAAACAATTACAAAATTCTCTTCGCTACAAAATAAGCTTAAATTTCTACAAAACAGTTATGTACATTTTATTTCTATTCTGTGTTAACAAACAAACCACACAAGGGGATAGTTCACAAAAATACATCGTTAGGATACTCAATTGGCAGGGTACCTGTCTAGATACCATTGTCTAACTGCTTTCACAATACAAACAAAACATTCAAGAACTTAGATGACGAACCTACCAAACATCATTTTGTAGAGAAATTGAAAGCTGAATTTCGAGCTTTAGCCCTTCGTCAAAGCGAATCAAATTGTTTCACTTCCCCATCGACGCAGCGCCACAGTTTCAAACTAACGCCCTTATTTGTTATAGAAACAACGTGACCAATGCAAAGCTAAGGACTGTATCTTAGCTTTGGCCTTATGTCGGGTCAATGTGGTTTTTTACTGGTACAATATTTGCACCACATCGCTCACGGGTCTTCAAACCTATTATATAACATTAGCAGAATATCATTTACAATGTTAGCACTCTCCCCTCCGCAGACGCCTCTATTCAATTCACTATCGAGCGGAGCGAAGCGGAGAGCGAAATACCTCCGCGCTGCCATCCTTTCTGTTTCATTTTTTCCCGTTACCGATATTTTTCATTTGAAAGGAGAGATATTATACTTGGGTTATACAACAAAAATAAATGATTTCAAGACATCTCTACAAAATTGCCAATTTCTCTAAGGGTTTCTCTTAGCGTTTTTTATCCTCGAGGGGATAAAAAAACGCAACGGCAACTTGCAAACTTTCACTTCCATCTACATGACATAGTTACAGTTAGATTTAAAATGCTTTTTTGTGACACACATTATGTTAGAATTCAGTTGGCATGCACGCACACTTTGCAGTTCAATTGAGGGTGAGATCCGACATGAGCATTTGAACGTCAGCATGTGTAAGACTATACCGTGTAGCAACCACATTATGTTAACATGCACTGCACCATCTAAAGCCTACTTTTTACTTAACTCCGTAGACACTTGAACTAACGCTACTGATAGCGGTAATCTTAATCTGGAACTAAGCTATCACGTGTAGTTCCAGGGAGAAGAACTCCAATATAAAAATGACGGGATTGATCGTCGTACCTTTAGGGGATTAAAATCTGTGGTTTGGCATCGCTTAGGGTGTTAAAATCTAAGTAAAGCACTACTAGAGTTATGACATATCAGTTAATGTGTTGCGTTGGAAGGGGTACCCCTTACGGTTAAAAAGGAATGCAAGCCACCCCCACGATCACCTCCGTCACTTTCATATGGGAGTCCCCCCCGCCGATGTAATAATAATAATAATAATAATAATAATAGTAAAAATAATAATAATAATAATGTTAATAATATTTCAGCTTTACGAGCACTTCAACAGAGTCTCAGTGCTCTTACAATTATGCAGATAAAAAGAATTTACAATTTACAATAATTTACAATAATTATTCAAAGTTAGAACTAACATAATAATTATAATGATTAATTCTTAAAGGAAGGTTTTTACGTATAACAATAAGTGAGGCGATTTCAACACAAACTTGCTGCATTGTTTTATCTGTTCCCTCTTATGTTGATATCTTTGTTAGATGCTGCGCCGTCTAAATCATTGAAATGATTGGCAGCGTAGTCGACCGCTCTGTCATTTTCTTCGTCAAGTAGAGGCCTGTTTTCGTCATTACCATTGTTCTGTCTTCTGACACAACGCCAGATAAACAATGGGACGACAATACCAAGAAAAGAAAACACACCAATCAGCCCGTACTCCAGATCGTGAACCCGAGCTGCAAGTGTATACAAACAAAATTGATATTTTTAGTGCTTGTAAGTCATCCGTCTCTGTAATTAGTATTATATCTAAATAAACATTGGAGTAATTATTTCGAGCCAATGTTTATTTTAAGTTCTGTGGTAACATCAGCTTTTCCATAATCTGTCTATTGTGTCTAAAGTATGTTTCCCAGTATCTGACAACATCAGTTTGCAACTGTTCTGACTGGGTTTTCTCATCAAGTCGTAGTAGTAGTAGCAGCAGCAGCAGCAGCAGCAGTAGTAGTAGTAGTAGTAGTAGTAGTAGTAGTAGTAGTAGTAGTTGTTGTTGTTGTTGTTGTTAAGATATGTTTTTGCTTTATTACGTCATACTTTTGCACCACCATATGTATGCCCTTATTTGGTAATAAATTCAAGATGTCAAAAGCACATGTGCTCGGTCGTTCATCATGGCGTCAGAAGTTAAATTGACGATTTTAGCCTCACTTACAAGGAGATACACTCTGAAGCATTTGTCGTTAGTCTCAGCGAAACACATTGCCGAGTTAGCTGCAAACACGAGCACCGAAACACAACAGGCCGACCGAAGCTGAAGAAACCGCGCCGAGCGCTCCAGCTGCGGTGTCAAGCACGCAGTCCACCGCATTGACCGCCGTGTACTCCTATGTTCCTTCAAACTTTCCAGTGCCTGCTCCAATGGTTTGCAAAGGAAACCTTGACAACAACTGGGAATTCTAACGCCAGGAGTGGGAAGATTATGAAGTAGCGACCGGACTCGAGAAACAAGATTCGAAGATACGATTAGCATCTTTACGCTCCGTGATGGGGAAAGATTGCCTTCGGAAATTCCTGAACCTCAATATTTCGGGTGAAGACTGGAACAACGTCCAAGCATGCCTGACCGCGTTGGAAAACTATTTCACACCGCAACGCAACGTCGTTTTCGAGCGGGTATGTCTTCAATTCTTGTGAGCAGAATCCGGGAGAGTCAGTTGACAGCTACGTCGCCTACGGAAATTTGCATCGTCTTGTGAATTCGGATCGCTTACTGATGAATTAATCTGCGACAGATTAGTCATTGGCCTCATCGACAGGGGAACGAAAGGGAAATTGTTACGATATAAATCCCTTACACTCGACAAAGCGACCGACATTGCGCGATCTAACGAAATTACTAGAAAGCAGTTGGAGTCTATGAAATCCAACACTAACGATCCGCCTACTAAGGAAGAAGTGAATCTAGTTGGAAAAGGGAAAGGCAAGGATTCCAAGAAGCACCCTAGCGGCAAGCCCAAACAAGGAAAGAATGTGCCCTCAGAGAAGAAGACTACCGGAAATGCGAGGTGCAAATTTTGTAGTAAGCAGCAGTTACATAGCAAGAGAAAGGATTGTCCAGCGTACAACCAAAAGTGTGGCTTCCGTCAAAAATGGCATCATTTTGCATCCGTGTGAATGGCAAGAAAGAAAGGTGAAATGCATCTTCTAGAGGAGAACGGTGAAAGTTCAGAGAAGTCCATCTTGAAAGTTGAAGAAATTTCCACCGTAGAATCTAATGGCAATCGATGGTTTGCGACGCTCAGTTTCTACAACAAAGAAGACAGGCGAGAACCCAGCTCAATTGCCGGCTTGATACCGGTGTGACCTGTAACGTACTGAGTTAAAGAGACTTATCGATTACAAAGCAAGATGGAAATCCACCGATGGAAGCAAGCAAAACAAAGTTAAAGTTGTTTGATGGCTCCATAGTGAAATCTCTGGGAGTAGTCGACCTTAGAGTCACACATGGTGGGCAATCGCAAGTGCTCAAGTTCCAAGTCGTTAGTGGTTCAAATAAGCCCTTACTGTCTGCCGAAACCTGCCAGAAGCTGGGACTTCTCCAGTTAGGATCCCAAGCTGAAGTGTTAACCCTGGATGTGAAACATGTTCCGCTAACAGTGCAGAGTATTATGAAAGATTACAGAGATGTCTTTGAAGGAATCTTGAAGGACTCGGACATATTGGCTGTAGTAGCTTTGTAGTAGATCCATCAGCCGTGCCTTTTCAGCACACCTCTAGGCGCATACCAGAAGCCCTCCAGAAAGAAGTCAAAGCTAAGCTTGCAGATCTAGAGAGCAAAGGGATAATCAAGAAAGAAACAGTTGCTAGTGAGTGGAGTAGTAACATGGTAGTGGTGGCGAAGGCAGGCAAAATTCGGATCTGTCTGGACCCTCAAGAATTGAACAAAGTAATCCAGCGTTCGAAATATCAAATGCCTACACTTGAAGAACTGTTACCTAAGCTATGCAAGGCCAAAGTCTTCAGCACTTTAGATTCCAAAGATAGCTTCTATAAAATCAGTGTTGATGATACCAGCAGCAAGTTGACAACCTTCTGGACGCGGTTGGCCGTAATCGTTATCTCAGAATGCCTTTTGGAGTCAGTCCCGCTCCAGAAGAGTTCGAGAGCAACCTACAAGAGAAGCTAGTAGACTTAGAAGGTGTGGAGGTCATCAGAGACGACATCCTCGTCACCGGATTCGGTGACACCCCACAGCAAGCTGTTAGAAATCATGATGAGAATCTACTTGAAAGAGCATGCAAAGTCAATCTTCGCCTCAACAGTAAGAAGATGAAGCTCAAGAAGCCCGGAGTGAAATTTATGGGTCACATAGTAAGCAAGGATGGCCTGAAACCAGATCCCGACAAAGTTAAAGCAGTTGAACTGAGGCCTCAGCCAACGTGCAAGCAAGAAGTACGCAGTTTGCTTAGATTCGTTAATTATCTCTCCAAGTTCTTACCAGGACTTGCAGACGTGGCACAACCCCTGAGAGATCTGGCAACCAAAGATGCCAAGTTCACTTGGGCGAAGCAGCATGACAGCATTCAAGGAAGTGAAGAAACTAGTCGTCAACCATCCTGTCCTAAAGTACTATGACTGCAATGAGGAGGTCACGTTACAGTGCGACGCTAGCGAAAAGGGACTCGGAGCTACTCTTCTTCAAAATGGACAACCTGTGGCTTTTGCGTCAAAAACACTCACACCAACAGAAAGAAGATACGCTCAGATAAAGAATGAGTGCCGCGCAATAGTGTTGAGGTCAAGTACAAACCTGGTTCTCAAATGTACCTAGCCGATCATCTCTCCAGAGCTTATCCTCCCGACCAAGGAGAACAAGATGAAGCATTTCAAGTGTTCGTGCTGGAAGCTGAAGCCTTAAACCCCTTAGACTCCCTAACAATGTCAAGTGAAAGGTTACGGCAGTTACCAAAGGCGACGGAACAAGATCCAGTGCTCCAAACTTTGAAGACTTCAGTGCTAGTTGGCTGGCCGGAACAGAAAAGTGAAGTGTCAACTGCTATCAGAGAATACTGGAACTACAAGGAAGAAAGCTCCTTGCACAACGGAATCCTGTTTAAAAGAGAGTGCATCATCATTCCTAAGGTAATCAGACCAGAGATCATCTCCAGAAGTCACGCAAGTCACCTAGGCATTGAAGCTTGTTTAAGGAAGGCTCGAGACACAGTCTTCTGGCCTAGAATTAACAGTGAGATTAAGGAAGCAATCACGAAGTGCTTTGTGTGTGCAGAACTTCAGGCCAGGAAACCGAAAGAACTAATGCAGACGTCGAAAATCCCAGATCGTCCCTGGATCCGGCTAGCTCTAGACATGTTCACTCCTCAGAAAAAGAGTACATCGTTCTTGTGGATTACTACTCAGACTTTGTGGAAGTTCAAGAACTGAGTGACACAACTTCGCCGACCATCATACAATTTCTAAGGGAACAATTCAGCAGACATGGAATCCCCCATTTCCTTGTCTCCGACAATGGTTCGCAGTTAGTAAGCCAAGAATTCCGAAGATTTGCCGAAGAATGGCAGTTTAAACATGTGACTTCATCGCCGCATCACCATAAAGCAAATGGCAAAGTCGAGTTCGCGGTGAAAATTTCCAAAATCCTGTTCAAGAAAGCGCTCCGAGATGGAAAAGATCCATGGCTCGCCCTGCTAGAGTACAGAAACACACTAGTTGAGAGCATAGTATCAAGTCCAGCACAGAGGCTCATGTCCCGAAAAAAGAAGACTCTGATGCCAACAGTTTCAACCTTGCTCCACCCTCGTGTTGTGGAAGGTGTTGAAAACAAAATTCGAGGTGAAAAGACAGAAAGCGAAGAGGTACCATGATCGGTCGGCGCACACATTACCACCACTAGAAGTTGGTCAAGAGGTTCGAGTAGCACCACTACAAAGAGGAAAGAGCTGGCAAGCAGGAACTCTCGTCAAACAGCTGTCTGATAGGTCTTATCTAGTGAAGACTGGAACTGAAACCATTCGTCGAAACAGGCAGTTCCTCAAGTCGCAGGAACAGTCAGCAGCAAATGTTGTTCCGGAAATTCCTTCTAAAATCACAGAGCCTGATGGCGTGCCTGCTTCTGTTTTGCCTACTCCAAAAGGAAACAGTCCTGCACCTGATCCTGTATCCGATGCTGCACCTGATCCTGTACCCGTGAAGCGTACCCGTACCAGGATTATTAAGTCTCCCGCAAGATTTAAGGACTTTGTTTCTTGAACTGTTGAAACATTCACGGATACAGACTCTGAACCAGGAACTTTTAAGGAACTGTTCATATTTTCTGCTACCTGAAACATTCCGTTTGATTACGGTTTTTTCTTTCTTTAGTGTTCTTTCATTACCCGCGTTTTTTGTAAAGCTTTGCTTGGTTACTAGACAATTATTTTTTTTGTAAAAGGGGAAGATGTTACGATAGGTTTTTTCTTTATTACGTCATACTTTTGTACCACCATATGTATGCCCTTATTTGGTAATAAATTCAAGTTGTCAAAAGCGCATGGTCTGTGCTCGGTCGTTCATCAGTAGTAGTAGTAGTAGCAGCAGCAGCAGCTGGTGTAAATAATCAGATGTAGAGTATTCATCTCTAAAAACGTTTTAAAATTCTCATTTCTTTGAATGTTCAAGGCTGTATCGTTAGAAGGATATATATTTCTCTTTAATGTTAATTGTTTATCGCCTAATTCTATCCTTGCCTAAAGATTCAGGGTCTAAATTGGATGGATGGTATTGTTCTATGAAGTTCATAAAATTGGGATAAAATCCGGAATTATTAATAGAATGTAGATTCTTTGACATAAGGAAAGATTGTTTGACTATAGAGTCATTGTCTTTGTTATCTAGGCAAATATTTCATAATTTCATTTCGTAGGTAATACCACTCTAAATTTCGCTATTGTTTAAGCGTTACATTTTCTAGAAGACATTTGAGGCGATTTTTGTAAATTTTACCAATGTTTTTGACATTGCTACACACACTTCTGCGCTGCATTTACCAATAAACGAATAATTTGTTTTACACGTTTAATCTACGAAATGCCCTTGTTGTGTGATATAACAAATCACTTATTGACTGTTCTCTCAAATCTCAATGTTTCCCTCGATTTCGTCACGGGAAACATTGAGATTCTCGGGAAACAAAATTAACTGTTTCCCTCAGGACCATTCGTTAAGGTGATTCCCTGTAAAAAGAATCTGCCACAAATTTGTAATAAAATTCGGCACAAATATTCAACAAGTCATGTAGGGTCTAAAATTGCAATAAAAATGGGGGTCACCGTGCTCGTTTTAGTAGTATACTGCTCACGAATACCGTGTTTAAAGGCATTTTCAGGCAATAAACGCGCGAAGCCAACATGCTCAATATCTTCACTGCAGATTGATATTTCATGTATAGGTTGACTTTGTACATATGTATGGTCATCTGTGTCATACAAAACATGGCCGAAAAGCTTCAAATTTACTGAACACTCAAAAAGTAGACGTTGACGACGTTAGCTTGATTTGTGGTCCTCTACCCTAAATGGCTTTTTTCGTAGGATTTTTTAAACTGTGCAAAATCTGATCATAGATTTTGCTAACTTTGTTATTTTGCTTTGGGAACACTGTCCTGATTGAGTTTATACAATAAAAATGGGGGTCACCGTGCTCGATTAGGAGAAAACGACCATTTATTTCTCTGAACAACTCAGTTTTCATAGAAAACCTACCAAGTTCTGAACATGCGCGCACTCGTGCGCGCGCTAATCACCCAAAAATGATGCGCAGAAAGGATGCCCAATGCAATTGAATGGAATCACCTTAAGTGTTTATTATTTTACTCTTTAAGAAAAAGCTGGTCAGAAAGAGAGCAGGAAGAGAGTTTGTCAAAGCTTTGAACTTTCTATTTGTTTAACTACCTTGATGCCAGATTTCTCGATTTTTCTGTGAAAATATCGCATACCTCTAGTTGCACATCGGTAGTGTCACTACGCAGTGAAAAGAGTCAGACCTGTCCTTTGAGGACTTACTCACGTGAAAAGAACGGCAGCTCCTCTGAGTCACCAGTTGTGCTTTAAAGCCCACCAAAACAACCAATCAAAAGACTAAATTTCTTTTTTCGTAATATTCTGCCTGCCTTGAAATAAAACTTTAACTTAAAGTTTTACTGGTTGGATACTGGTACCTGTTAGAAATTGTCTGGGCAACATACTTTACCAGAACAAATTGTCAGTCTGCTGGCTGCCTTGGTCGGATCTCACAATATGTCAAGACGGATTATCAGTGGAATAGGGCATGTGTTCGAGGACATACTCTCTTAAAATGCATTTTCCTTTTCTCTTCATCCTCTGTTGCGATGAGACCCTATATATTTTATTTCTCAGATGCAAAAACCGGTAGCTTACGGGAATGACAGGAAGGAGCTTCACCGTCGAGAGGTTCATCATCAAGCGGCGGACAACCATCGGGACACGCACAATTGTGGCTAAGACGAAAATGCTGAAGATAAAAGACATTGAATCGTCACTTTAACTTTGATGGTTTTTCTTATAGAGATATGCCCACAAACAATAATCAGCGTTCTTAGGCTTAGTTTATACGTCGCAAAATCGTCGAATATAATTCAGAGAAATTTAATTCAAGGACCCTTAAGTAAACAAATTCGGCTACAGCGCGATATCTAGTAATTTGTTTTTAAATTCGCTTGGTGAATCAAGCTGTCTAATGACGTTTTATCCGCCTTGCCAAGACGGATAAAATTTTATTTTAGTCGTCGCCTTTACTGTGCATCGAATTAAATGCATAAATTATTTCGATAGAAAAAAAAAAGATTCGTTCCCAGGCAATCCCTTTCTGTTCACTTATGTTTTTGTGCGAATTCTCGAAAACCTTAGGTGACAACCTGAGCAGCACACCGAGTTGAACTCAAAACAATAACAAAAATACCACATTATGCCAATAGTTTGAGTAAACCTTTCAGCCAGTTCATTGCACAAGCGAAGAAAGTGTATTTAATCGCTGATGTTCAATGCAAAAGTTTTATCAATGAAATAGAAGTCACAGAAGAGCAGAAAAGCAATCAAAAATATTGCCAATGAACTAAGATCTATCTAAGCATTGAAACTGTAATGAAAACTAAGTAAGGGCAACGCTTTACACAGGGAAACGGTGAATGTGGTGACTTATCTTCAAATTCTCTGTCAAAAATTAGTTTTTCTCTGATTTGCACGCTTCAGGGATAGTTGCTTTTTGAAACAGAGAGGAATTTTAATTCGACATCTAACTGAAACGGACTTCGACATAATGTCGACCAGTTGACGAATTTAAATTGGCCTGAATTAAATTCGACGTATGTACTTGGTCTTATCGACTTACCCACACGTTATTGTAATAACCAATAACTTTAAACTCGGCGTCCTTCGCTTTTATTTTTTCTTTGTCACACTTTAGGTGGACTTTGGCTTTCCACTGGAGAAGATTCCTAAAACAAATAACAGTTTTCAGCGATAGTATCATAGCTACTATAGGTGTAACCTTTGTTGAATAAAATTTTGTTGAATAAAAATTTGTTTTTATTTTACGTCCAGACAACTCGTATCCGTAGTGGTAGTAGTAGTAGTAGTAGTAGTAGTAGTAGTAGTAGTAGTAGTAGTAGTAGTAGAAGGCGGTCGTGACAAACATACAAACGTACTTTACGTTGGTAAATTTCAGCCATGGTAAGTTGTTTTCTCCAAGGCCACAACTCACTGTGCTCTGTTTGCCAATGTTTTGGTAACGTGCCCCATTATCAGCGAACATACAAATCTGAAGTAAAAATAGGATTTTAGAAATATGCCATTATATACCAAACGGAATGTAATGGTTGTACTTTGCTGACATAAGACGAGTTGCCTGTATTCCCTGGATCAACTGTCTTACCCAAAACTCCCGAGACGACTGCTAATTATTGTTTGACTAAAGTCGTTGTTTTTGTTTGCTTGTTTGTTTCTTGTTGTTGTTGTTGTTGTTTTGTTTGTTTTTTTTTGGTGGGGGGGGAGGGGGGTATTTTCCTTCTTTGGATCAACAATTTCAACCTAGGCTGGTTTTGGTTGATTTGATCACAGTTTCACAGTAGAACCATAAGTACCCCAGGCCTCTGTAATGTAAGCGCCAGCACCACGTAATTTTGAGTCTCGTGATGAAAATGCTGTTTGTGTAAAATAAGAAGAAAAGTACAAGAAAGATACCTCAACTTGTCTCTGTGATTAATTTGTACTGTTTGTGTGGTGCATGTGGTCTTTTCAGCGTGATTCCAGTGGTTTAGTTTTGCTGATGTCCTCTGTATAGGATAACAACGAAGCTGAAGGCTACCACAGTCGCGCTGAAACGGCCAAATACACCACACAAGCACCACAAATTTATCACGCAGGCAAGGTGAGGCATCCTCGTTAAATTTCGTCTCTCTATTTTTAACTCCCAAATACTTTGTTTACATCCGTCTACAAGCCCTTCACGCTATTACGCAACCAGTGTTTTTATCGCCACACCCAAAAGTAAGTTTTGGTATTTTTCTGCATTTTGAGGAAACGAAACTCCATATAGCAGCAATGAAAAACACCTGAAATTCGTGATTTATGATTTTTCATTTTATTCGGTTTATCCAACGAATCCATCGTATTCACCAGTTACCATAACAACTTACAGCTACGTCAGCATAACAATCACTCTTGTCAGGCGAGAATGTTTGCGGTAGTGAGAATGATCTGCACGGATTATAGCTGAAACTATAGTTTCGTGAACCTGGCTCTGTGAACCTGTTGGGTGAATGCAGAATATGCTGAAGTCAAATTCTAGGCATTTAAACAACAAATTAAAAGCACAAGTTATGTCCGGAAACCTCTTGCTATTTCGAAACAGCCTTCTCTATGAACTGGAAGCGGTAGGAAAGTGTTCTCGACAAATCCTTAAACAGGTAATTTGATCAGCAGAGCTCTATTTGATCTGTTTGTGGGATCTTTGGTTGTTGCATAAACAGGTGAATAGCCACCGGTACCCCAAAATATCTTATATATTTTATAAGGAATGGGGAAAAACTCGGACGAGGTGATCATGCAAAGCTATTTCGTTTCACACAAAGTGAATTGGGTATGCGCAGTCTGAGAACCTAATCAAAGCGCTCGTAAAGCAGTAGAATATAACTCCTAAGCAAATAACCACGTGATTACAGATTTCGATGAAAAGTAAGTACATAAGTAGGAAAGCAAGTAACAACTTTTTTTTTTAAGAGAGTAACACACAACAGTTGAGATTGATAGCCGGTGGCCTTCTTTCTCAAGGAATAAATATTTAAATACACCTAGAATAAAAAAAATGAATAAAAATGAATTAAAATAAAATATACACATTTAAATGTATCGCATAATCAAAACGTTAAAATATATCACAGGAAGCAGTAGTGTCTTTTTTCGAACGTCAATAGGGATGCTCTTCCACACCTTTATGCTGCTAACGTTCCGCCTCCGAGCAAAATAAACTTATTTTATCACATTACAAAAAGGTTAAATCGAGCTCTTTAGCTATTAACGTCATTTGTTCGTTCAAAACTCTCCGAAATGTAAGCTTTAAGCTTTTCTTTAAGGGGTAGCTTGGAAAGGGCAGTGGTGATGGTACTCGCCCTTCACCAATGTGTCGCCCTTCACCAATGTGTCCTAGGAAATGGTTCGCTGTAGGTTGCCTTCCTCGTTCGCCGTGGATTAAAGGTTTTCAATCTCTCAACATAAAGCATTATTTTTAACTTATTTGTTTTCGTTGGTTGATGAGCCACACTGCAAATATGTCGCTAGAAATCCGTTTATTTAGTTTATAATTTCAAAAGTACTCTCCAGTCATGCAGTTGAATCATTGGTATCGAAAGACTTCACCAGGTCTCCTTTACGTTGTCTTTTATTTCCTTTTATTTCGAAACATATACGTTCTCCAAAATATTGTTCACACAAACGATACTCATAAACGGGGACCACTGTTATATTTGAGACTATTTAACTCATTTGTATGTTTGATTGATGTGTTTTACGAGGCACAATCCCCTAACAGGCATACTTATTTGCTGATAGGGGATTTACCTGATTTAAGGCGACTATCTTTAGGGAATTGACCACCCGCAATGGTGTAGATTACGGTGTAACAAGAAAGCCCACTGGGCATTTTAACCTGCCGTTCTGACCCTCCCCACCCCTAGGTTTCACAAATGTTAACGCGATCCTCTATTTGTACGAACCGGCGTGACGAAAAGTGTGATTGTGTGACACAATATTTTGACTATAGCGTTACTAGATGACGTAATGTTTAAACTCTGATGACTCAGCTTAACTTTCTTATCGCTTTTATTTCTGCTGAAAAACGCAAATTCACTCAAACATTGAATGTCGGTATAAATTCGTCCACAACTGAGAATACTTACACAGAGACGACGAAGTACTTACTGCTGTGCCTAGACCGTGAATACAAACAGTGAACATAGGAGCAGAATCAAAATATAACGCAACGCTTGATAAACACGAGCTCGAGAAGATCGTCAGAGTATGGGGCACGTTAGGGCATATCTCATGACGTGATGTTTAAATCCGGTTTGCTAACCCGGGAATCCCCTTGCAAAAGTAAACAAGTTGACTCGGAATTCGTAACGTAAGCGAATTACCTCAAATCCAACCAAGGCAACAGCGAACACCACACGCAAACCACCCGCATCGCTCGATAATATTCAGTTATTTTCTATCTTAAAGACTAGTAACAGCTACCCTATTAATTGATCTCCTTATTAATGACCGATTCCTTCGTCTTAACGCAATTCAAATCAACTTCTCCCCTCAAATAAACACTCATCTCTCTCCCTTCTCAAGAACTATGATGTATCGATGGTGCAATCCTCTAATTGTGTCATCATACTAGAGCCAATCCCTTCTTTTCCTAAGCCACCGTTCCTTACCGCGCTTATAAGCTGCAAACAAAGCTGTCGATTCTCTCCTCTGCGAAATACAGTTAACCCAATGAGAAAACTTACAATCCACTGCGGAAACCGTCCCCCCATAAATCGCCAAGGGAAACTGCCTCTCACGCACCACAATATTATATCGCTGCTATACAAAACGCAACTTTCAAAGCAAATCACATTCACAGAAGCGTGATATGCTCCTCACGTTCACAAATCCTTCCACTCCCACATTTTTACATCCCTCAAAATGTCAATCCTCATAACAAAACTCCTGACCACCACTAACCACGTCCACTAACTAGGTCAGATAACACAGCCAATTTCGCATTCAATCCCGGATTGAAAGGGAAATTGGCTGCTTTACTCAATTGCGCATGCGTTATACAATACAAATACTGAAACCCCATACTTAACAACCCTTCGCCGTTCGTATTTTAAATACTGTAAATTAAAAGACAAGAACACACAAAGGTAACATTCAGCAGACTAATATGCGCATGCGTCTTATACAAGACATTACCGCTCTTGAATACCTGTTCCACAAGCTTTGCAGCACTTTGTTCGCATGTTAAGCCAACTGACCACCACCACAAAGCCGTGTCCATTTTATAAATCGGCAGTCGCCATATGGCGACGCCAAGTACTGCCCCGGTAAACGATCTTACTTTAAACACGAAGCTATTAAGAATTGGTTTACAAACCTTGGCCCATTAAGTTTTTGGAGTCGAGCCAAGTTTATTATCTTCCCTCCTTGATAAAACATACAGCTGTTGTTACATGGTATTGTTCTTAGTTAACTGTTTGGTAGCGTCTTGTTCGTGTCAGCTACTTGGTAAGAAAAGCTCGTGGATAGGAAGACCAAGCACATAAAACACCTCATCAACCAGCTCAAAGAGATCATGGTGCTGCAATCGCTAAGAAGAGACATACAGATGCACTCTTAGTAAGGTACGCCTTCTGAAATGTATTTTATTAACAGAGCTGGATACGTTTTTTTTTCTTATTGGTAACACTACAAATCAGGAAGAACACAACTAGTCTTTCCAATATATGTTAATGTTAAGCAGGAATGCGGTACATCAGTATAGACACCTATTTCAATTGAGGTTCCTCGAGTGATACAGGATTTTTTTTTTTTTTTTTTTTGACGGTTTTATTTTCAATGCTTTTACAAATATTGTGTAATCCCTATCCTACTATTACATTTTCAATATTACATCAATACCAGTTCTAATACAGTTTACAGTCTTATATGTGTTACAGGTATATCATAATTAATAATTGTTAAAAATAAATTACAGATTCTGATTGCAAACAACAATATATATTTTTTTTTTTTTTTTTTTTTTTTTGCAAACAACTAAAAAATTACCAAAAGCGAAAACCGTCACACGAAAACACACACAAACACAATAGGCACAAATATGCATTTATCTTTCTATATAAAGAGAACAAGGCTAAACAATGCCAATATCTATAGAAATTTAGCAAGAATTGCTTCCCATCTTTTCCTGAAACTTGCAAACGTCCCATTTTTGTTTGCTATATACTTCTCGGTTTCAAACTTATTTTTAACTTTTTTAAGAAAAATATTAAAGTCAGGATATATGCCAGCTTTTCTACATTCCCAAATACACAGTTTTCCGAGAATTATAAGATAGTTTATAATATCGGTTCTATTTGTAAGCCCAAGTATAATATCTTTTAAAGTCAAAGTAATGTTTTCCTTAACAAGTTCAAACCACCAAGAGGAGAATGTTTTCCAAAAGATTTGCACATGGGAGCATTCAAAAAAGAGGTGATGCAGCTCTTCTTTTGAAGAGCCACAGAAAGTGCATTTATCATTCAACGATAAACCTATTTTGAAAAGTTTTGCATTTGTGTACAATATATAATTAAGCACTCTGTACTGGAAGGACCAAATATACGTTTCGCTTGCGACAGTTTGTGGAAGTGAGTATATTTCCTCCAAAGAGTTTGAAATGTCAAAATCCGAAATTAGTTTCTTTGACATATTAGGCAATTTAGCCTTAGCTGTTATTAACAGCTTATAGAAATGCTTACACTTAGCCCTGTAGACGTCGAATTGTATATTATTATGTTTGAAATTTACCAAGTCAATTTCAGGTAGCGGTTCGCACGATCTGAGTTCTTTCGGAACTGATAGTCTTAAACCTGTCCATGTCAGGAAATCCGTTTTAAGACCCTTTTGTTTATAAAAATCATGAGACTGCTTATTATCGGATTCAAACATCAAGTCACGTACGAAAACAATCCCTTTGTCATAATACGATTTATAAAAGACTGATCTGTTGTCTATTTTAATGTCTTTATTGTTCCAAACAATTCTTTGTGCATAATTATTATCGGAAAATGTATTTCTAAACTCCTCCCACCAAAGAAGCAAGTCTGAATAAAAACCGTTTAGTGAAGTGGTCAGATCCTTGAATTCATAATTGCATTTTAATAGAAAGGTTCCTCCATAAGGTTTCAAATAATGATTAAAATACGACTTCCAGGGTCCTTTTCTAGTACTATCTAAAATGCGCGGAATCCAGGAGAGTCTCAATGCTTTAATTTGGGTTTCAATATCCATGAGGTTCAACCCCCCATTTTTAACTGAATTTATAACAGAATGTCGCGTGACCTTGTCTGGTCCTTTCCATAGAAATTTAAAAAACATTCTTTCCATCCTTTTTATGATTTCCATTGGGGTTTGGATTATCGATGATAGGTACAAAAGTTTAGGTATCAAAAAAGTTTTAATAATTGTCACTCGCCCAAATAAAGATAAGCCTCTCATGTTCCAGATATTGATAACTTTCTGAATTTTGTCTAACTTTTCCTGAAAATTTTGCGAAGATACCACTTTCTGATCACAGGAAAATTGTACTCCTAAATTTTTAACAGTCGTGCACCATTCCAAACCCAAAGGTTTTTCTACAGAATTCTTCATTGTTCCGATCCACATGGCTTTGGTTTTAGAGGCATTCATTTTCAAACCTGAAAACTTTTCAAAAGTGTTAAGACTGTCTAACAGTTCCTTCGCAGAGGTAATATCTGATAGCAATGCAGTCATATCATCTGCATAGGCAAGCAGCTTTGTTTCATTATCACCAATTGTAATACCCTTTATTTTGGTATTCGATCTGATAGAAATAGCCAGAATTTCAATGGCAACAACAAAAAGGTAAGGTGACAATGGATCTCCCTGTCTTACTCCTCTTTCCAACTTGAACAAAGGAGAGCTTACACCGTTATTAATTACGCAACTAGAGACATTTTTATAAAACGTTTTCACCCATTTTATAAATTCCGGGCCAAAATTAAAAGCTTCTAAGCACTCATAAAGGAAACACCACTCGATCGAGTCAAATGCTTTTTCGAAGTCAATGAATATCATCATTCCTGGCACTTCAGAGCGTTCTGTGTAGTCTATGATGTCAAGTATTGAGCGAGCTGTCTCTCCAATAAATCTATCTTTTATAAAGCCAGATTGGTTATGGTGAATAATGTCTGGGAGACAGCATTTTATTCTATTAGCAATGACCTTGGAGGCAATTTTTGCATCTACATTAACCAAAGAGATTGGTCTCCAGTTTTCTAAGTAGGATCTGTCCTTTCCTTTCTTGTCAATAAGGGTAATAATTGCTTGTCTTTGTGACGTTGTCATTTCCTCTAGCTGGAACGAGTAGTTAAAAACGTCGACCAGTTGATCTGCTAACGTATCCCATAATTTCTTATAAAATTCAATAGGTATTCCATCATTTCCTGGTGTTTTACCGTTCTCGAACATTTCAATTGCCTTCTTACACTCTTCCCTAGATATAAGTCCTTCACAGCTTGTTCTTTGTTCTTCGTTCAGCTTTGGGATATTCAGTTTTTTAAAAAAAGAATCAAACGATTCATGTTGACCTAAATTGCTCTTACTACTGTACAGATTTTTATAGTAATCTGAAGCCGAGTTCAATATCTGCTTATGGTCTGTTGTAATCACCCCGCTAAGAGACAGCTTCCTAATATGTTTTCTCGTGTGGTTTCGTTTTTCTAAATTTAAAAAATATTTGTTACTTTTTTCCCCATGCTCGTGCCATCTTGCCCTCGAGCGCACAATTATACCTTCAGTTTTCTTATCATAGAACCTTTCTAACCCCATCTTACATTCCTCCAGTACCTTTCTGGTTTCTACACATGGATTTTGTTCAAATTTAGCTTGTGCATCTTGATATTTCTTTTGCATCATTTCCTCCTCCTCCCTATTAGCTTTCGCACGTCTTTTAGAATAATCAATAGAAAATAGACGGACATTATATTTAATCCAGTCCCAAATTACCCTCTTGTCTGAAATTTCTTTTGCCTCTTCTCTCCATATTAATATTTTTTTCTTCACTTCTTCAACATATGCAGCATCATTTAACATGGAAGTGTTCATTTTCCAGAAACCGGGTCCTTTTACACCTTCTTCTATTTTGTGCAATTGTAATGTTATAGCAGAATGATCCGTTTTTATGGCTGATACAATATCTACGTTCGCTACCATATCATGCAAAGAATCCGATATAAGCCAATAGTCCAATCGACAGAAAATGAAAGGGGACTTTTGTGACCATGTAAAGCTTTTTTGATTTGGATGTTTAATCCGCCAGACGTCATGTACATTAAATATATTTTGAATATTCTCTATTTGGTCAACGATCTTTTTTCTTGTCGTCAAAAGCCCTCCCATTTTATCCAAGCTTGGGTTTAAAGGACAATTAAAATCGCCCCCAATAATTATTCTGTCTTCGTATATTTGATCTTCCTTTTTAAGGACATTAACAATATGTTCATAAAACTTTGCAGATTGACTATCATTGTTAGGTGCGTAAACATTGAACAGAAGATAATTTTCATCCTTAATTTCGGCGTTTATGCCGATGTATCTTCCCATGGGATCAACAATCGTTCGCTTTATTTTGCAATCAAAGCCGTTGCGCAACAGAATAGCAGCACCTCTCGCATTGTTACTCCCATGGGCAAATTCTATTGGAGCGCCCCATTCAGCTTTCCATTGTTTTTCTTTATCTATTGTCGAATGCGTTTCTTGAGGAAATATAATGCTTGCTTTTTGCTTCCTGCACCATGTAAACACTGCTCGCCTTTTTTTAAAATTACTTAGGCCTCTTACATTTAAAGATAGTAATTTAAAATCATCCGATACCATCCTTGAAGTTTTCATTTTTTCTGTCCATAATCAGAGAAAAGACGTACAAGCAATTCAATTTAAGTAAAAGAATATTGTAAAAGATTGGCCTACTGTTTAACACTTCACCACACAAACACAGACACACACACAATTTAACATATTTTACAAAGAAGACTAAGTCCAGAATTAATGTTATAACGTTAGCACTGAAGGAGATTCTAATTATTACTCCCTCAGTCGTGCCCCGCTCCTCAAAAAGCTGACAGGAAAAATAGTGCTATACCTGACATTAAAACACACTAAAGCTCATTGTATATAATTGCTCGAATTAAAGGGAAAATAATTGAAATAGTTGTTCATATTTCTTATTTGCTCAAAGTTTCGGATCAGACTCACAATATCTACGGCAAATTAGAAAAGAAATGTCTATTCACTGTTCTTAGCCGTCAGAGGCAGGTCTGAAAAAAGACTTCAGTTTTGCTGAATCGTTACCTTTATAAAGGATACGCGGAGGAACACTCCAAGGGATGAAGGCGTATTCTACATCTTCTCGGTTACGAATTTCCTCAAGGTGGCGGTCTTTCAAAATCTTCCTCTCGTCTCTCACTGCCTTCGAGACATCATCGGAAATGAAGATTTTCGCGTCAAGATAGGGATTGTCCTTGAGCTTTGCGGCGGCGTTTCTTAATATAAACTGCTTGTCAGGATACCGTAACAAAGCTACGTGTATCGGTCTTGATGACTGCTCACCATTTCCCCTGTTTTGACTGTTCTTTATTGTTGTGCGATGCGCTCTCATGATTTCAATTTCTCTTTCAAGATTCATGTGGTTGACTAAAATATCTCGTATTATTTCTTCGCACGTGGAGCCATCTTCAGCACCTTCAGGGATATTCCAGAAGACGACATTATTTCGTTTTGACCGGTTCTCCAGGTCGTCAATCTTCGCCAACAATTTTGCCACGCTACTCTTGTCTGCTTTGTCTTCCAATCTCTGTTTTAAATCTTCGACTTCACTATTTACAAAGCCAAGGCTTGTTTTCATTCCACCGACGTCTTCAAACAAAGTGTTCGTTCTTTCTTCTAAGTGTTCAAGCTTACCATAAATGGCGTCATGTCGCCTTCGACTATCGGCGTCTAGTTTATCGATTTTCTCCGCTAAACTGCCGATGAGCATTCTTATTTCTTCCAAATTATCTTCAGCGGGATCATTTGCTGCCTCGGAGCCTTTTTTGGACCGTAAATTTTTGGCGGCCATGTCAGGAAAATAGATATTCAAGCGGAGCTCGCTCGGCACGTCCTACTCTGTCGACATGCCACGTGTGAGTGATACAGGATGCATGATCCTTGTTTCATAGACCGAAAAGCATCATGTTTGATATAAATAGATGTATTGGTCACTTTCTAGCTGAAGGCACTCCAGGAGAAAACCAAATCATAAAAAAAACATTTTCTCTTGCTTTAGGACTGATAACTAGAGAAAAGCAGCCATAAACTTAACGAGCATGATGCACTGCAGTCTATGAAACAGGCATCACTGAAGCAACCTTTTTTGAAATAGGTGCATACGATGTGGTAGTTCTAGGTATTCTGGACGTTTCAGAAACAAAACGTCGGCGTCATTTTCTGACAATCTAGCGCCTATAACCAATTACTGAATATTTTTTGCGAGTTTTCTTCTGCAAGAGGAGCCGTGTGACTACATGGCTAGTGCGCCAAAATTTGAAATCCGGAGCCCATAGGTTGTAGTCCATCTCTGACCTCAGGCTGGTGTTCATTCGCGATATATCCGAGTTCGTTTCTTTCATGTTCTTCGGTCAGCTTGCGATCAAATTGCATACAAATCTTCATATTTTTTCACCAACGTACGGTGCAAAAGATCTCATAACGTAAGTAGTTTTTAGCAGCTAACACCTTAGACGAAAATCCAAAGTACCATAGTTCTCGATCTCAGATAGAGAAATGCCACTTGTAAGAACGAAGCCATATAAAGCTTCAATATCGTCCCCCGCCAGATCAGAAAAAACCCACTAACCCAATAAAAACCACTCCTTAGCTGTGCCCACAAAATATTAAATGGACGGACGCTCAACGTTACGCAATCTATGATTCTCACATAGACATTAAGTTATCGAGTGTTAGCTACATGTTCATGTTCGTAACTACAGCCAATTCTCTTTATAACGGACCATCTGGACCAAGCTTTGGTTTTCGATTCGTAGTAAAGAGAGCAGAATTATTCCCCGGGACTTCAGCTCCTGTCCCTAATAACTGGGTGTACGTAACAGCGAGGTGTCCGCAAGGCGAGGGTTGACTGTAACAGTAAAAAGAATGTGTGCTAAAAAGATAATTAGCCAAGATTCAACAAGATTCTTACAAGAAAAAGCACATTTTGTCTAAGAGATATAGACGTTGTCGGATTATTAAGCCTCGAGCTTACGCGACACGACCGAAAGTTAGTATGGGTAGATCTACATCTTTTGTGATTCGACCGTCACTGTCATCACCATAAACACTTGTCTATGTGATTTATTTTCTGTAGGGGTGAGCTATAATCTTAGTATGGTAAATTTATTAATAAATTACCCATACACCTAGCAGTCTTGTCGTGAGAGCTTTCCGACAACGTTACTTGAAATAGACAACTTTCCATCCCGTAAAAGTTAAAGTTGATTCCCCGAAGCTAATAACGAACTTTACCAAATGCTATGCATAAGATTGATGTACAGTTCTCGGAAAAGTAGTAGTCCAGGAAGGTTACGCCAGGAGGTCAAAATGCTTGCAACAGAATTTTTCTTTTCACAGTTTTTACTTTCGAGGCATGTATACTAATATACTAAAAGTCAACAAAAATCAACCCAGGCGAAATACTTAAAAAAAATCAATAGGTTGATGAGCGCCATGTTTTTATGCTAATTAGCCACTGAAAATGGCTTAGCAGCGAATCTTTGCATTTTTTGGTTACAATTAACTCTAGAAGAAGAAGGGAGAGGTGAATTATTGAATTTTAAGAAAACTGGAAATTGTTAAGAATTAAAGGTGTGTTAAAATTAAAATTTAAAGTGAATAATTGATAGATAGACACCAAAACAGGCAACAAACGAGCCCAAGTGCTTTCCGCGCGGGGGTCCTGGGTCTGTCTGGGGGTGTGTACATAAATTTTATCCCTCTTTTATTTTTTAAAAGTCTTATCCTATTTCCTAAAAATTCACCCATATTGCCCCCTTAAAGTGTATGTTACAGTAAGGCATTTACTTGGTTCGATTATGGACCGCTTTTGACAAAGCTCTGCAAAAAGAACATACAGAGAAGTAACTAGACGAGTAGCCCACAACACAGCCTCTTGGCCTTGTAGCTTGACTAGTACAAAGACCCTGAGAAGCTTGCTTCTTCCTACAAACAGGATTTGTAGAAAGAGCTTTAAGCTGTCTGGTAAACATGTCACTGCCTTTTCAGTAGTGGGACATTCAATTAAATAATTGAGTGCATTGTACTAGCTACTGTTTGGATAATTCTCCTTGAAACCTGTCCACCGTCATCGCACTTTGGTAGCTGATATTTGTCACACAACTGATATAATATGGAAGAAGCAATGTATCCCAATGTCACAACGTTTGCCTTGCCTTCTAAATTGATACTGTTATACGCACGGTTTCTGCATTGAACCAGTTTCCTAAATGTATTTGGTTAGTTTAATAACTGTTATGTGCTCATCATCGTTTTCTTTGCAATATTTTGCGACAAGGCAGAAAGAGACGTTTTCGCCTTTGGAAAGCAAG
Source organism: Siderastrea siderea (assembly GCA_964030785.1). Taxonomy (NCBI): domain Eukaryota; kingdom Metazoa; phylum Cnidaria; class Anthozoa; order Scleractinia; family Rhizangiidae; genus Siderastrea; species Siderastrea siderea. The sequence continues at coordinate 46,480,871 of OZ034967.1, read as the reverse complement.
CATTCCAATTTTCTTACATGGCCGAGACAGCGTTCTTGACCCAGCTATCTGAATAGGTTTATCTGGAGAGTCTCTTCTTTGGGGGTCGGCGCATCAGTGCAGTAGGGTCATTGCCAATGCAAACTGGTCGTAATACGCAGGTCTCTGAAGCTCTGCAACCCTTCTGTTAAAGAGAGTACCTACTTTTTTTTCGTCGGGCCCTCCCTGAAGTACGCTTTTGTAGCCTGAGCAGCCTGACCTCCACTGATACCGAGGTGTCGTGGCTGGAGCAGGTGCAGAGGAAGGCAGCAAGATTCGTTTGCAACAGCAAACGTTTGCAACAGCCTTCTCCCCAACCCCATCATCAGGGCAAATAAACTATTTCGGTAAGTAGCTTAATCTTTCTGTATCTATTTATCTAAGGTTGCTTGAGATTTCTCCAGTTTTTCCTTTCTTCAGAATCAGAATAGTTCACGTTTTACTGCTGGGAAATACTTCTACCAGTTCTATGCTTTTTACTGCACTGATGGTAAACTGCATTTTCGCACGGTATTACGTTCCTCGTAGACTAGTTTTATTGATGTATCAAACGCAGTGCTTTTCACTGGAACGCGTTTTAACTCCTATTTTACAGCCCTTTTTAAACTTTAGCTTGAATGGAAATGAGGCGTTGATTTGCACCTTGCTTCTTGCAGCTTGGATGTGATAGGTATCGCCCCATTTTATTCCTGCATTCCTTCTAGACATATTGTCCTTCCTGAATGCGTAGGTTACTGCCCCTTCTGCCCCTTCTACATAGAAATCTACCAATAATTACAATGTTAGTTCATCTGAACTAGTTCTTTCCCTGGGCTGGGAAGCGCTAGGAGTCAGGCGATTATATAATCAAACTGTTTTAATTTATAAGTTCTATAATGGCTAATTCCATGTACGCTTCCTAACTGTATATCTGGCTTGGGTAATACTACATCTATTCGACGCCACATTTACAGTTTACAACAATTTCAGTTACTCTTTTTTTCCAGGATGCATTAGAATGCGGAATTTACTTCCTAGTCAAGTAGTTAGTGCTACATCTCTAAATTGTTTTAAAGCAGCTGCCGGGAGTCAGAAATTAAAGTTTGAAGTAAACCAGCGCATCTTCATAGACTGTAATCTGACCGCCGCTCCCCAATCCATCATCAGGGCAAATAAACTATTTCGGTAGGTAACTTAATCTTTCTTCTATCTATCTAAGGTTGCTTGAGATTTCTCCAGTTTTTCCTTTCTTCAGAATCAGAATAGTTCACGTTTTACTGCTGGGAAATACTTCTACCAGTTCTATGTTTTTTACTGCACTGATGGTAAACTGCATTTTCGCACGGTATTACGTTCCTCGTAGACTAGTTTTATTGATGTATCAAACGCAGTGCTTTTCACTGGAACGCGTTTTAACTCCTATTTTACAGCCCTTTTTAAATTTTAGCTTGAACGGAAATGAGGCGTTGATTTGCACCTTGCTTCTTGCAGCTTGGATGTGATAGGTATCGCCCCATTTTATTCCTGCATTCCTTCTAGACATATTATCCTTCCTGAGTGCGTAGGTCACTGCCCCTTCTTCGCTTTTGTTTGGCTAACAGTAACACCTATGTTGCGAAGGGTAATAATGTCTTCTTGCGGATATCTGGGCACATCCTCGGCTTGTTGCGCAGAACGCCAAATTTAATTTCATGCAGCTGGCTGAAGCTACTGCAACTGGAGATCGGTGTAGCATAGACACGATCGACATGACATATCACGCTTTTTTTTTAACTTGGTCATACTTCTTGATTACATTTTTATTATTATTTTCGTTACTTTAGATTTCATGATTTTATATGTTGCTGCAGATATCAATGCAGTTCAGAAACGAATCATATTATAAAGGGAAATGGAATTTCTGGCGTTTGAGTGGATACGAATTAGCCAGAAATGAAATATTTCTGCGGCACAAGAGCAGGGGGACTGGGGCTGGTTTAGTTGAAGTGCAGCATGGGTAGAAAGGAGGGCTATATAAGTGACGTAAGTCACGTGGGAGATCATTCTAGGCCGACACCTCGTTCAGCTTACGTTATTTTTAATTTTTAGTAAGTTGTTCTTCGTTGTCATACGTCCGACTTTTATTTTAGTTAACGCGGGTGGGGATGTTTGCAACGTGTAGCCTTGTAGGAAGGGCTATTTAGAGCTTGAGCCATGGTTCCTACCCAGATTTCCTGCCGAGTTTTTTCCCCATCGGGGTTTTTTTTTTCAGGCAGGTTTTTTCTGGCCTCCGTTCTGACAGTAACGTCTTTGTAAACTGTCGCTCAGCTCTGTTTTTATGTTATGTGCCGTACGTTTGGATGTAATAAGAGGTTGTAGTATAACTTATTGTTATAGTTCCCGGTGCTCGGCCGAAACCGCCAAAATAAACCTAATGGTGTTTGCTCGTGTTGTGTACTGCGTAGTGGAGCTGAAATCTACGGTCATTCAGTATCTCTGTATAAGCTATAATTGTGGAAACTGACGGTTATCCAATAATTCAGCATAAGCCGGTCGATCCTCTCGTTCTATGAAATCTACTTTGATTGTCAGTCTAGTGCTATTCGTTATACCCCTCCAGATGCAACATTGTTTAATTGCCAGGGATATCGATCCTGAAACCACTCATAACTTGCACATATCGTCTTATACAAAGTATATTGTCAACAAGCATTACATCAAAAATAAGTTTGAATAGCAGGACTGGCTGGACTTGCACGTCATGCGTGGATAAACTCCGCCAAATCTCCCCAGAACTTATAGCCTATCCTCTGATTCAGCACTATATCAACTAACTCGCCGTGTTTTTGTATTACAGATCTTGTCATTTGTAAATTGGCATTTGTGATAAAGGATTATAAAGCACGTCTTTACATAGGTTACACTGAGTAGGAAAACACTCTACCGAGGAAATGCCTTACACGCTATAAGGTGCTCTTCTCCTTCCATCAGTGGGCGGAAACATTCATTCGCCTATTGTTATTAAAATGTTCAATGCGATTGAAAATGAAATTTTTCTTGTAAAACATTCTTCTAATACAGCTAATTGGCATAAAAACATGGCGTCTACAGGGGAAAATGATGGAAGAGTATTTCGCATGAGTCGCATGAGTCGATTTTTGTTGACTTTTAGCATGTTTATCTGGAGTCCTTAAATAAAAGGTTTGTGAAAAGAAAAATTCTGTTGCAAGCATTTTGACCTCACGGTACTTAATCGCGATATCTTTCCTAGACTATAGGGTCCACTCTCTGGGCTGGAAGAGCAATCAAACCCAAACATAATGGATCTGTTGTAAAGAAGCGAACGGTAATTGCTTTACAAAGAAATTAGCTGGTTTCTTAGCCCCAAAAATGTTTTAAAAAATCACAATTCTTCTATCCACTCTTTAAATGTTGCAATGTAAATAAAAGATCTTTATGTTCAAAGGCAAGCTCAATTTCAGCCTTTTTTAAAATCTTGAAAACAGAGTGCCTACTTTTCTCGCTAACCGGTTACAGATCGCCTTTTAACATTTGGGAATATGCCAATATCTGCAATGTACGGAATACTGTTGGACCACTTATGTCCAGGTTTGCACACAGCTGCGAAATCTGTGATTTTTCGCGTTCACTTGCGATTTTTCGCAGTTCTGTGTTACGTTAATGACATAAATACAAAGCGGGCTTGCGGATTGCAAAAAATCGCAAGGTCGACGTTTTTTTGTGGGTTCACTTGCGATTTTCCGCACAGTGTCAACTGAACAACTGAGTCTTTTATCTTGCTAGTTGCCTCAGATACAACAGGATATATGGATATCAGTAGAATCAACGAGGCAAGTGGCACACACATCGCTCCTTCTTTAAGCACGTAACGCAAGATATAACATCAATCTTTGTATATCCCTCGTTCTTTAAGCTCCCAACTCGAGATATACCAGGCATATATGGATATCCTTTGTTCTTTAAACTCCAAGAGCGAGATATAACGTGAATCTATGAATATCCCTTGTTCTACGAGCTTTATGAAACATCCCTCGTTCACTGGGGGGTGGATGTAGGGGGAATGCACGACTCGATCGACTCGTTTCATGGGAAACATCTATCATTCTTCTCTGTTTTTTTAACTCAAAAACCATAAAAGTGCCGAACGCTGAAATAGCCTGTGCTTGCCTGCGGGGGTACTGAAAACCGCTGATGTATAGGCCAAGGGACTCACAAATAAGGCTACTCTTTTTTGTCATTAAGGGTGCCGCTCAAGAAAGGAATATACAATGAATTCGAAAAAAATTTGCTATAAATACCGACTGCCGTGCCTTTAAATATGTGCCCGCGTACCATAATTAGGAGTGCCCTGCCTGTGCGAATGCGGATCAAATGGTAAAAAGTCTGGTATTTCAAGGAACTGTCTGTCGAAACGCGATGCTACAATGTTTACAAAATTACAGCACTTTAGTGAATCGAATCATTTTACTTAAAATGAAGGAACAGCCGGTCCGCAGGATCATCGGCATGCACTACATCGCATTACACACGGTAATGCGAGCATAATACAATCACCGATATCAGTTTACCGGGCTTGCATCATATCAGAATTAAGTAACATTTTGCAAAGCTCACAGTTTATGAACAGACAACTAAGGCTTCTAACTAAAGTTTAAGGTCGTCGCTAAAACTTATAAGCAAATAATCCAACATATTCTAATGGAAATTTATTTGATCGTAATGATCTTTCATTGCCCATCGCAGCAGAGTGAGCAGCCTGTTGCTACTGCAGTAACACAGGGTTTGGAAGGGTATTCTCGGGATCCGGGATTTGACCCAAAAACGGCGCGGGATTCGGGAAAATGCAAGATATCTTGACGGGATTCGGGATTTGAATGCTACCTGGGAAGCGAGATTCGCGAAACTTTGCGCACGGGATGCGGGATTTTTTTGCCTGTCTGTCGGGAATTCGGGAAATCGGCACGAACCAAATAAACGTTCTAGCGGCAAAAGCGAATCAACCAGGCGAGTGCAAAATATTAATCGAAAGGCCCAATCTTCATCTTGCATTTATGGATTCGGGATAGTGATGAAAAAAGTGCGGGATGCGGGATTCTCGTGAAAAAGCGGGAATGCGGGACCAGGACCCCCCCCCCCCCCTCCAGACCCTGGTAACAGCCAAAATCGTCTTCATACGCATTGACGCACAATTTTCATACACAGCAAATAACCAAGAAAGTGTTCTCATAGTCACTGAAAGATCTTCGGTACAAGTTCTTTTGAGAGACTATGGGGTGCAAATCTTCGGCTCCTCTTTAAAGGAAGGTGAGGTCATTGTGCATCGTTGAGATAATGTCGAGACTGAGTCAATGAAGAATGACTTTCGTACCTCAGAAAATGTTGGAGTTCACCGTCCAGCAGCAACTCTTCCACAGCTGGTACACCAGTAAACTGTCTGTTTGAATCGTAATGGAATATGTATTAAGCGAAAAACAAGCTGCTTTCTTCAATGTTTGAGCTTCTTTAACCCGGACTACTCTACTAATGGTTTTAGCCAATCAGACCTGGATTGCGTTAACTATAACTGGAAAAAAAAACATGTATATTCAAATCAAAACAATCTACAATAATCACAGGCAGCCCAAGCTAAGGTTGAGAGCTGCGCATAAATTAGACTGTTTTTTCCACGCTATGCAAAATAATGACATCAGCATACCTCTGTTCTTTCTCATGGGTTCCAGATCCTATTTTAAGCCGTCGAAAATCCCTCTTAAATACGAAACTCGCCTTTCCTGGTATGCGTTTTCATTTGAAGTACACACATGAATCATTGCGAGCCGCGTTTCGACGACAAAATGTCCCTCAGCCGGGGACAGGCTGAGTGAGATTGTCGACAAGCAAACACGACACTGCGGAGTCCAGAGAGGTCGGTTTACAGAAAATAGAGAAATATTAGAACGGCCGTGAAATTCACTCGCCTCACTTGACTTGGAAAACCATAATTTTGTTTTAGGGACGAACGAAGAACTATCTTTTGCTGCACTCTAACCAGTCCATTCGATGATTTTATGCCGAGTATTTGGGGCAAGTGATCCTGCTCACTGCCCGCAAATCAACCTCATTATTTAATTCCGATATATATGGTTGTCTGCCCTAAAAAAATATATTGCTGTGACCGTGGAAAATACCCACCACAATTTCTATTCCTTTGAAAACCGGTGCAATTTTTTTTCTAGGTGGAAACTGCTCCTCGTCTCTGCTTCTAAATTTCGACAACATTTTTTTGCGGTAAACAGGTAAATGTGACGGAACAAATCACTATGCTAATATATTGTCGCACGAACACATTAAAGCGTGCTCACGGGCGTGCCGATAGTTTTCTATTTCCCTCAAACCGACCTCTCTGGACTCCGCAGTGTCGCCTTCTGCTTGTGGACAATCTCACTCAGCCTCTCCCCGGCTGAGGGACATCTTGTCGTCGAAACGCGGCTTACAGTGATTCATGTGTGCACTTCAAATGAAAACGCATACCAGGAAAGGCGAGTTTCGTATTTAAGAGGGATTTTCGACGGCTTAAAATAGGATCTGGAACCCACGAGAAAGAGCAGAGGTATGCGCAAGACCCAAGAATACCCCTTTGAAGCTGTAGGGCGATTTGTTTATTGTGATGGAATTTATCGAACCTCAAGTGAGGTGCAGTGTGAAACTGTTTCCTGCCTTTAATTAATTCTAAACGTTCAGTAAACATGAAAAATATAAACCTCAATTTCTCGCCCAAAAAGCTTCAAACCAGCCCAGGAAGCCCTCCAATAATGACCTATAAAACAATGAAATAAGACAAATCTTTTTTATTTCGACTTCTTTCTGATTTGTGGCAATTTGAGACGTTTTGTATCATTTCCATGCAAACTCTTAAATGTTGCCGATGTCATAATCATGCATAGCGTGGAAAAAACAGTCTAATTTATGCGCAGCTCTCGACCTTAGCTTGGGCTGCCTGTGCAATAGTTCGCTTTCCTGCAAACATCTGCAATGATTCATACACCAGACAACAAACGCGAATCGTGTAACGTCTCTGCGTGCCCCCCGAGATTGGCCTTGAAAACAGGAAGATAACTAACGCCACTTTGCAATTTGATATCTGGGTTCTGGGATGGACGCCAATTTTGCGAAACAGATTTAGCTCAGATAAGTTAGGTTACACCCCTTGAATAAAACTCGAAGAAATCGAATTAACGCTCGTCTAAATTTCAACTCATTTGATCTATTGCATATTTAACACATGTCATTTGATTGTCACATGACGCTCTATAAAGGGTAAAGGGGTAAAGTACAATCGAATTCTAAAAAAATGAGTACTACCGAATGACAAAGGCTTTCAAGAGCATTTAGGGAAATCCCCTTTAATTCCTAGTACGACAGTGCGTTCCTTCAGTGCTATTTGCAGCTATTTCCTTGCTAACGATTGATCTTATTTCAGTTTCAGTGTATAAGGCTTCCACAGAGGAATGAAAAACGCAACTGTTAGCACTGTCCTTGGATATTGACTTGCCGTACTTTGCGTAACAAACTCATTTACCGAATACAGCAACAGACTGTGCTAAATATCTGCTAAAAATATTCAATTACAATTCCGGTTTCGCTTTAAAACTGGAAGGTTTTATACAAAATTTATACTTTGTAAAGAATAACTCTCCATTCCGTGTTAGTTGAAGTCGATTTCCCGAAGCGAGTAACGAAATTTACCAATTACTGTGCATAAGATTACTGTACAGATTTCGGAAAGTTAGGGTCCTTTAGCTGGGCTAGCGCTGGGGGAGCCAATAAACCCAAGGATAATCTGTTGTAAAGAAGCGAACGGGGATTAACTAGGTGGTTTCTTACCTCAGCAAATGCTGTAAAACTTCACTCTTCTATCCACGGCTTTGGACGTTGCAATTTAAATGAAAGATCTTTATGTTTACAGGAAAGCTCAATTTCAGACGGAGTACCTACGTTCCTTGGTCAGCGGTTGCAAATTGCCAGTAGACATTTGGGAATACGCCAATGTCTGCAATACACGAAATACTGTTGGACATATATGTCAGGAAAAGAACATCGCTTCAAAAGTGTAGTAAAATTGCCTAACAAAGTAACTGTAAAATTATCTTAACGCTATATCACCCTATGTCCTCACTCTCGTTGTATTGGATATATTCTTCTAGCTCCATCTGAAGCCCCCATTGGAAATAAAATGACCTCAGACACAGTAAAAAAAATCTACGAACGTAGATTTAATAGAATAAACACATACGGTTCTGAAAAATTGCTGTCTGCCATCTCGCGGCTCTGATTTAATTAAAAGCCAGTTAAAATCAATTTTTTAAGCATCCTCTTATGGATTTTATAAATGTAAAGAAATGACGAAGCAGTCTGGCATTTCGATGAAATGTCCTTTCAAACTCGATGCTGCATTGTTTTGAAAAAACATAGCAAATCATTTTACATAAAATGGGGGAATAGCTGGTCCGCGGGATATGCAGCAGCCGGCATGCACTACATCGCAATACAGATTGTAGTGCCAGCAAAATATAATCACCGATATAAGTTTAACCGGCTTGCGCCGACTCAAATTTTAAGTAACGATTTGCAAAGCTCGGAAGTTTGTGAACAAATAACTGAGGCCTCTGAGTAAAGTTCAAAGTTTAAAACTTGAGCAAATAATCCAACTTTATTCCAATCGAAGTTTTCTTAACGGGATGACCTTTCATTGCCCAAGGCAGTCGAACAGCCTGTTGCTTTTAAAGTAGCAGCCCATTTAATCGTCTTCATACAAATTGATGCAAAATTTTCCTACACAGAAAATAACCATGAAAGTGTTCTCAAAGTCACTGAAAGATCTTGCGAACAAGATCTTTTGAGGGACTATGAAGGCACAAATCTTGGGTTCATCTTGAAAGGAAGGGGAGGCCACTATGCGACGTTGAGAGAGTGTCAAAATTGAATCAATAAAGATCTGAATTAACGTCGTTCATACCTCAGAAGGTGTTGCCCTTCAACCACCCTTCCACGGCCAGATTACTACTAAACTGTTTGCTTGACGAAAACAAAGAATCGTAGTGGAATATTGAATTTGGAATATTGAATGTTGTGTCACGTGACAATTGATACATTCCTGGAATGGTGGAAACGAGTCTATTTCGAGCTCATTCTATGTGAGGACGGAGCTGGCAGAAGGACATTTGTATTGTATTTACAAGGCTACCTCTTAGTTATACGAAATAATTCGAGTACAGTGTGAGGTAAGGCTGAGCCGACTGCGCCGTTTTGATCTTGTTTGCACCCGGTTTGCACTCATCTTGACGTCCCATTAGCTCTTGCAAAAAAGCTCATCGCCTTTAAGTGACGTTTCATCAGTTTCATTCACTTTCTATGTTCAAAATAGTAGCATAAGACAGTTTTGACTCTAACTGGGCATTGCTTTTGAGAATTAGAGGAAATTCAAGAACCGTTGTAACGAACGCTATATTCATTCCCCATAGGAGAAAGAGCTAGTAAAGCGAAACCATGCATTGGCCATGAAGCGACGTACGTCTGGGCGTACACAAAAAATACATTTATAAAAATGTTAGCTATTCCTGGCGCTATATGTATGAATCCACTATCAACAAAATGAGCCTAAAAAGCACGAACTATGGTGCTGTGTTTTTTACCTCGCTTCATCTACAAGTGTGTGGTCGATTTGTTTAGTTCAGTTAATACGCTCGTCTCGCTTCATGAACACAGTTCTAAGAATTTGTTTATTTACATTTGTTGCCCGCCAAAACACGTATTCTACAAAATCATGATATGCAAGGTTTTGTCCCTTGGCTAAATGAAGGTCACTTAAATATAACAAACGACATCAAGTTGCTTGAGTTTGGATATCTGCTTTAAGCGCTTCACTTACCGGTAGGTTGTAGATCGAGTTTCAATTAACGATAAACCTGAACTTGCTTGGATCAAATTCATCGATACCGGACATGCGATACATCAGTCACTTCAATGTTTAAAGAGGTGTGAGCCTAAGCTAAACTGTGGTGGAAAATGAAGTCGATGCTATTTCAGATCAAATGAATGATTATTTTATATGCTGGCCTATGTTATCAGCACTATTCCTATAATGTTTACCACGTTACGGTGTCTGAGGCCATTCTGTCACAGAAATGAACTAATAGAATGAAAATTCTTAATAATGGTAATGGTTTGTAAACGGAGTTAAGTGGCACTACGATAAAAAAATCACTTTGCAGTTGAATAAACAGTCTTCTTTTCAAAATTAAAGCTAATAATTTCGCTTGGGGAGTGTTTCGTAAACATAGTTTCGAAATCCCAAGAAAAATTAAAGTGATTTTTTGATCGTAACACCACTTTAAACTAGGTAAAGCTACGGTACGTAACTGATACATGGAAATTTAAGGATAATCGTGTTTTAGCAACAGCTGCTATGATTGAAATTTCTCATCTTTTTATCTGCTGAGTGACCACATGATGAGAAAATCCAATCGCAGCCAATTGACGTTTTGACAAGGTTCACGGAAGAGAATGTTTACAGAGAACTTCGGTTGCGTTCAAAAACTTTCCCACATGTTGTTACATTAATTCAGTCGTTAGTTAACTTGAATATAGTTCATTCTTGTGCATTTAGCTTAATGTGCATTTCTTACACTCTCACTATTAATGTTTGCAGCATAATTTCCTCGATGAGCTGGGTGGGGCGTCTTATGTTCTCAGTCCTTCTGTGCTCTTTTATTAAATGCCAAGAGACTGATGTAACCCATGGACAGTGTGTTTGCTCTGATGAGGAAGGGATTTACAACCTTGCACCTCTCCAAAGCACTGGCGAGAAGAATCAAGGTTTGGAATGTGCTATTGAGTTTAACAAAAGTGATTGCAAGGGTGTCACGGCTAAAGAGACGAATTTGTTGAACGGTGCTTAAATTAATGCAACTGACCTGCTTCTAAAAAAGACGAGCTGCAGTTGTCGAAATAATGGCAAACAGATATGCTTTCTTTCCGTGGTGACAGCCTTAACAATCGACCGACCAACCGATCGACCGACCGTCTGACTGACTGACTGCCTGCCTGCCTGCCTGACTGACTGACTGACTGACTGACTGACTGACTGCCTGCCTGCCTGCCTGACTGACTGACTGACTGACTGACTGACTGACTGACTGACTGACTGACTGACTGACTGACTGACTGACTGACTGACTGACTGACTGACTGACTGACTGACTGACTGACTGACTGACTGACTGACTGACCTATTGGTCGGTTGGTTGGCTGGCTCGCTGGCTGGCTGACCGGCTGTTGCTTGCTTGCTTGCTTGCTTGCTTGCTTGCTTGCTTGCTTGCTTGCTTGCTTGCTTGCTTGCTTGCTTGATTGATTGATTGATTGATTGATTGATTGATTGATTGATTGATTGATTGATTGATTGATTCCTCCCGTTGCCTTGGCTTAAATGCTCTCTCTTTCTTAAATGAGCTGATAGAAATTACGGACGCCCATTTCAGATGAAGAATGGTAGATATGTAAAATCTATTTGGTAAACAGGGACCCGATTAGATTCAACTTCCTCCCTTTACAAGTCACTCCATGAGAGGGCGGATAAAGCGTTAACTGTAAGTATCGTTTCACGCAGAGATTTTTTCGGCTGTTCTTGGGAAAGTGTGAAAATCTGTTTAACTGTTGGAAATCAAGCTATCATCGCTTCTTAATGAAGCCACGGTGAATATTGTCAAATGACACTATGTTCTAATGAAAGACGTAAAGTTCTGGTTTTCGTCGAAACGTGATTCCCTGAAATAAATAAAAGACTGAATTTTGTGACATTCCGCCACGAGTAAGTTGTACACAGTCTTTCACCCCTTGGCTAGCCGATGAAATTGTTTTCGAAGGCAAAGCTGTGTTCGATTTCGATCAATTTATGCTCGTTATTTATCCTCCGACTATTCATGGTGGCTAACAAAGCCTAAATCAAGGCGTATCAGAGGAAGCGATCTAAGACCATCTAATGTCTCTCAATAACTCACGCGGATTTCCGTCCATCCTGTTAGTAAACTTTTCGATTTTGTATACAGCGGGTAAAACTAAGCTCTACAAGAATGGAAAGAAAAACATGAGGTTCTTTGATATCCTGTCACAATCAACCAAAAAAATGGAGCAGTGTCTCTGGCTTTTCTACATAGCGAGCGTTAAAAACCGCCTGCCGCGAGAAAAGGTGCCTCGCTTTTGCACTGAGCCGACAACAACGAGTGAGTAATTGTGCGCCCCAAAATGTGCTATTGTACAATCTCTACAGGAATTATTGTCACAAGCTGCGTGTATTCCTTTCAAACTGATAAAATTTTCTCACTATTTCGAAAAGTTCAGTTTTCAGTATCTTGTTTTATTTATTTGTTTATTTTGCACTGTCCCCTTTTTTCTAGTTTCTCCGAAAGTTCTAAACACGTACAGAATCGCATCAACCGGTACGGACGAAACGCGATTTGTGTTTGTTCAGCGTATGCCTGTATAAATGTCTGAATATTCTCGGGCGAGTTTTAAAAGACTCAGTCAATGCGTCTGCGATTCTCGTCACTTTCAGCAGTTGCAAGTTTGTACCGCATTCTTAGATTTTATGAAAAATGTTTCCCTTCCACAAATCATTTAACTGAATTAGACTACGAGCAGTCTCTCTTTCCGCTCAGGGATAGTCGAGGAAAACGAACAAGCGAGCGGGCGAGTACGAGGTCGCCTGCGGCGTTCAAACGTGACGCCCCTGTCGAGTCGCTAGTGTAGTGAGACTATCACTGAGCGGAAAGAGAGACTGCTCGTAGTCTGTAACTGAATTTTAAAAACGTATACTGCACGTGACGAACCCTCTTTGATGCCTGTATATTCGTAACATAAGCCTTCAAATGTAGTTCTTTCCGATCCTGTTATTGAGCAAGCGGGAAACATCTCCCAAGACTTTTATCACTGCTTTACTGACAAACGAAAAGTGCAAGATGAAGACGAGCAGCCGTGAGGAAAAAATGTGGAGGCGAGAGTCAGTGGATTTCTAATTCCCTTTGAGCCCTTCCCCCTACCCTCCCTGTCGGTTTTTGGCAACTTGCAAACCAAATATTTCTTGACTTTTATCCAAGCATTTTCTTGAAAAGTGCTGGGACTAGGGTCATTGAACACACCATACTGGGTGGGTTCCCAAATGAACCCACCGGGTTTCAACTTCTTTTATTTACTTTGACACAGTTTTCACTAGCTAGCTCTGCCATGACGTCAAGGCAGGACAAAGTTCCAAACAATCAGGTATCGTAAACTAAAACCAAACCAATTACAAGATGCAGATAATTAAATGAGCCAATGAGAGCTCGTAGCAAATACATGTGACCAGTGCCAAGCGTGGAAAAAACGTTCAAAGTTGAAACAAATTGGTTGTCATTGTTTTCAGCCATAACCTTCTCGCTCTCTTCTCGGCCGAGTCATATTTGTTGTTGTTCTGTTTTTCTTGTGTGTGGGTTTTTTTGTTTTGTTTTTACCATCTGCCCTTGGTGTAGCGACATTTATTTCTCGTGACAGCAGCAAACAAAAGCTGGCAAAAGATGTGTCATCTTAGCAGCCCCGCTAATAAAAGATGTGTCATCTTAAGAGCAGGAATGGTTGCCACCGTCACAAAGAAATAAATATTCTTGCGGTGATTGAGTTTCAACCAGGGTTTCAAAACTTTTTTTCCTTTTTTTTTTTTTTTTTTTATCGTGACAGCAGCAAACACAAGCTGGCAAAAGATGTGTCATCTTGGCAGCCCCGCTAATAAAAGATGTGTCATCTTAAGAGCAGGAATAGTTGCCACTGTCACAAAGAAACAAATATTCTTCCGCTGATTGAGTTTCAACCAGAGTTTCAACTTTTTCTTTCTTCTTTTCTTTTTTTTTTTTCTCAAACTTCATTGCTATGAGAAGTGAGAAGATTGTGGCTCGGGTTGATCATGTATTTCGCTAAAAGCTGCTTTCCGACTTAAGAGCAAATGTTGCCAAAAATCATTTTCAAACATTTTCAAATATTGTGGCAACAGCTCAAAAATCAATTCCGCTCATATTCTTATGTTAGGTAGACCTTAATGTGAAACAAATCACTGCATAGTTCGTTTGGCTGAATATCGATTTATTTTCAAGAAAATCGATATTAACGGAATTCGCTCAAAAGACCGCATTTGAAGCTCAAAATTCAAGGCAAATCTCGAAGCTTCGCGTGACAAAATGAAGCATTCCACAGCAGTAAAAATTAACCAGACTTGTAGAACAATGTTTAAATATATGTCAAAAGCAATTTCAGCAATTTCTGCTCATTTGCTTACGAGCTCTAATTAAATTTATCCGACATACTTTTGACTAGATAAAAAGCATATCAAGTTTAACCCCTAAAAAAAGTATGTGGTACCGAATATTATTCGTCAAGAATCTGGATTTCAAGAGGAGAAGGGGTGTTCTTTTGCCTCCTAAAAGGATTTTTTGGGGAAATGTATTGACGCGATGTTATAGAATTTTAAAGTTGGACAAAATGCGTTGATTCAAGCGATCAGAAAAGTCAGCCTAATTAACTAAGTGTACACATACACAAACAACTCCACGTTTACCGCAGGTTTTGATCATCCAACAACCGATTTTAACACAAAATCCCCTAACCTTCATGTTGCTGTATCACAAATGAGAGCTGTGGTCCTTGTCCATGATAAAATTCAAGCAAACTGCAAGGAAACTTGACAGGATATCGCAACTTGCCATGCCGTTTCACCGAACATCCGCCGTTTTTGATGTGAGGATTCTCTTTTCCTATTTTCGTTAGAAAACAAGGTTAAGGTGTTGTTCAAAAGATGCCTTTCCTTTGAAACTAGCTCTGAACTGAACAGCGAAACAAGAAGTCGTTAATACAAAAACATCTGTTACGTGCTTTGGGCAATGCCGTTCAGAATCAATTTACTCAGAACGAGTTTTAGTGAAATCGACAACTGCAGGCATGTACCGCGGTAACGAAATTTTGGGTGCATCGGGTGACTTTGGGGAATAAGGTTAGATTGTTTTTTCAAATAAGCTATTTTTGTCATCCTACGTTTGATAATTTAAGGACTGAGCGAAGATTCTCAGTAGATTGGTTTCAGATGAGCATTTAAAAATGCGTGAAACTGAAAAAAGCGTACGCTGGTTGCGTGACATTAACCCTAGAGCTTTTTCCTGTTGGGCAGGGCGAAGGGATTTAAAAAATATATTCTCTGTTGGTTTTCCAAGAGGTAGCACAGTTAGTGAACTATGGCTGGATTAAAATACAAAGTTGGACATGAAAATCTCCTTTTCGGTCTGAGAATGTTTTCTTTCTTCTTGTTTAGGGTGGGGCGGAGTTTGGGCTAAAGGTGTTTGAAAAAACGTTTAAGAGAATACTAAATCGACTGATTGTAAGTGCCCGGGTGAAAGTGATAGTATAAGTAAACGATTCTTGGCATTAAAGTGCCACTGAGACGAAAATTCATAGGTTTATTTCCGCCAAATTCTGTTGCAGAATATCGCGTTTTGTTCATATTTCCCCAGAAAACTGAACGACAAACCTTCCATCCTAATATTTTTTAGTTCCAAAGTCGCGTAAAATGTGTCCGCCATTACTGAAAACGTGTTCCTGGGTGATTGCGCAATTTAATAGCTTGTGACGTCAGAGGCTCACCTCAGTCGCGTTTCCTTGTGTTTTGACTGAAGATGTCTACCGTCGACTGCGAAACCTCCGAAGAGTATTTCTACGATTCGGAACAGTCTTTAACTTCCAAAGCCTCTGAGGATTCGTTTCATTCGGCAAATGAAGAATTTTTCTCACCGTACGATGTAAGAACTGATGTGAGGTTTCAACTAATAATCTTGTAAACCGGTTTGTTGACAATATTATTTGAGTTATTTGGCGGGAGTTCAAAACATAAGCGAAATATGCTTAGACAATGATTGTAGTCCAGGCCCCAGTTGCTCAAAAAGTGGATAACTCTTTTTCATCGGATAAGTCGCTGTCCGGTGGATAAAATTTATCGCTTCATCTCGGTTGTTCAAAGCTTGGATAGCGCTCTCCAGCCAGCTGTTAAGCCGCTATACAGCGATCATAAAGTTGTCCATTCCAAGGTAGGTTGTGTAACTTTTATCCACCGTAAACCTGTGGCAAAATAGACATGATTATTCGAAGAATTGATCTTTTAAGCTGTGGAAATTTAGACAAAACACCTATGAAAACTTTAGACTTTGATGCTCGCCAATTCTCAACCTTGGGTCGATCGATGTTACTGTTGGTGTGGGAGAAAATAAAAGAAGCGATATCTTGTCTGCCGTTGTTTATGTTCATTATATATTATAAAAAAAGCATTGAGATTTTTGGCCATTCTTGGCATAGTCTGGGAATCTTTCTTGAAAAACCGTTATTGTTGTAGTCAGCTGCCAGGCAGCTTATCGTGTGTATCATAGTACAGTGGTCACTCAACACATTGAAACACAAGTGCTTGGCGCTGCTAAATATTTTAAACAGTTTTTAGAGAATTCTTTTTCTGAGCCGAAAGAAGTGAAATAAATCAAAACCTTTTTTTTCAAGAACTGGAGGCCTTGTGAGACCGGAATCTAAATATTTGTAGTCAAAATTAAAAGCGCACAAGGAAAATTTTCCGCTGCTCAACAACAACATGCGGACCGCCGAGGAAACGAAGCTTCCGCTTGCCTTATTCGCTGCGAAAAATAATAACTTGATATTTAATCATTTTTCTTAGTAGTTCATTTACTAAAATTGCTATGACAGGTAAAAGAAATAACATTGTTAAACCCTTAGGCAAATAGTGGCGTGTGATATTTGACCCATATTTTTTCCCAACTTCAATTTCCACGCACCAACGATCCGATCTATTAAAGCCTTTATCTCGAACAACAACAACAACATTTTAGTTGCATTCCCAATTACAAATGCCATTGCACATAGAAAAGAGAAAGAAAAATGTTGCAAAATCGATTAATTTACAATTTCTGTGTCTATTGATCCATTTCTTAATACAAAAGCTTCGTAAATGAAGTAACCTAATTTTTAACAAGTGAAAGCGTCAATGATATTTAAGAGAAATACAATTTTAAGAATCAAAATTGGAATATTTACTAATAATATAGTCCATTAAAGATTTTCTAATTTGATCATATCTATTGCAAGATAAGAGGAAGTGTACTTCGTTTTCAACTTCATTTGAGCTGCAGCATTGACAAATTCTCAGATGCTCAGGGATTTTAGGGGTGGAATGTCTTCCATTTTCAATTCTTATAAGTTGTAATAATACCTAACCTAAGTTTTGCTACTGCCCGAACAATAATGTCAATTGACTGTTCACTGACACGGAATAAAGAGAGAAAAGTTTCTCCACATTCAGGATGGTATGTTATAAAATAAATGTCCATGCTTCTAAGCGATTACTGCTCTGAAATTAACACACGCGGAATTAAAAAAAGGAAAAGATAAGCAGTACAAACTATATCAGCTTAATCACGGCGGTCAGGATTGCATTCGCCGAGGATCTTCGCGCTAGCAGACGGCAGAACTGAAAGGGTTTTCCTCGACGATAATAAATTTCAAAATACGTTAAAAGAAAATCAGTTTTGCACAATGGTGGATGCGTTGAAAAAGAAACAAACTATCACTTCAACTGTGTTATAAGATTAGGTAAATTACCTTTCGTCTTGTTCGTGCAGATAATGTTTTTTTCCGGTTCTTGTTTCCATATAGTTGGAATGGGCAATGGAATGATCGACCTCTGGGATCTTGCGACATGAACAGCCCTCTGGAAAAACTCGTCCGTGAAATGATCAAAATGCCTCTCGGGTTGAAATTCGCACTGTGTGTGAGTGCGAACATTGTCCTTTTTTCCATTGCGGGTCCGTTCGCAGGGCTTCAATGAAGCAAAATACCAGCTCGGTGGTTGGATTTATTGTTGTAGCATTGTACAACACAAGTACTACCTGTCATTACTGCTGCAGCAAGGAAGATTTCAAAGTCGAGCAACAAACACTTGGCAAGAAATCTTTCCTCGAGGACAATTTACTTTCCCGTGGCAAGTAACCATATGAAGGCACTAGGTTTGAGGTGAGCCTCTGACGTCACTTCCGCTCATTCGCAAGCCAGCTTCCAGAACAAGGGCCAGTAATGGCGGCCGCAAAATCTCGACAAAAACCGTCCGAAAAAAGCGACTTCTAGTCGTCGTAATAAGTTGAAATTTGGCATGGTAACTAAGAACCACAAACTATGTTCAAAAATGTAAAAATATGGAATACCAAAATTCTGGTCCCAGTGGCACTTTAAAGGATTTTCAAATAAAGCGGAGCTTTTCCATTCCTTGTTTCAGAACTCACCTAACCCCACCTTTAATGTATCAATTATGTAAAAGTGAAACCTTTTGCTTTGCAACATCACACAATATTCAAGCCAGCCACCTGCATGTGATAAAGCTTTGCTCAGTAATTATAAAAGCGGATTGGAAAGGAATTTGCAGGTTCTCGATTTCCCGAAAACTGGATTTCACAGACCCAAAAGGCTCCGATTAGAAATACTTAGTCCGTCCCTGCACCCTTTCCTCGTGCGTTTTAATGTTCTTTATAAGCATCTTGAGGTGACTTGGACATCTAAGTTACCCTCATATCAAGGTCTTCGAACACCTTTAAGAGTAAACCATCTGAATGCAATGGTCACACAACACATCTCCGCGGTATGGCCAGTACCTTACGCATACACACAGCCATATCACCCGGGCAGTGGCAGCCATGGACAACTGTTTCGTCCTTGTTAGGACTCATCAGCATGGCATAGCCAGGCGTAAGGGTCTCACAGAAGATCATCGACCCCGCCGTTTACTGCCGAGGCGAGTGCAGAAGCACTCCTTTGAGGGGAAACCTTTTCATGTTGGGGATTAAGGGTCCAAACTTCCTCCTTCTCTTGGCCTTCAACCCCGGCTGCGCCCTCATTTTGTTGGCTCACGCTCTTTGCGTTTTTGGTTTGCAAACTTTATGACCCACTCAAACTCATTCAACATTATACAACAACCTTGAACACAACTTTGTTGTGCGATGTTGAACAAGGTGGACAAACGAATTCACTACTTTTGATCACACCTGAGAACAAAGAAAAAGTTGAATCAATATTACAGAACACTGCACAGGGTGGCACAACTGAGAACAAAAGAAAAGTCGGCAAAATTGTGAAACATCATTAAGCTGGAAGGCCAAACCTGTTTTAAAAATTCAACAGCGTTGATCGGTGTTGAATTGAACGTTGAGCCCCCCAGTTAACCGTTTTGTAGTTTTCTTCACTGTTGGAAGCTTTAAAAAAAGACTGCACGCACTACAGTGTCAGTCGAGTAGAGTCGTTTTTCGTTGGTGCCTGTTGAGCATCGAAAGCGGAAAACCCAAGATTCATAAAAAGTCATCCAAGTTAAGCCCGTGGTGGGTTATATTTTCTGCCACAGGACGAAGCTCTTAACAATCTTGCAGATCATTAGATTTATTCCCTGAGAACCAGTACGAGTTTTGATTTCTTATTAAAGCTATTCTCCGTAAATAAGTGTTTGTTCGTTAAATGTACACTAGCACGCACATACGAACAAGAACTAGGTAAAAATAAAAAGGAGGTTTAAGATATCACCACTGCCTTATTTTAAAGTCTTTGAATGCCAGGAATCAATACAATCAGTCGATTCAGTGTTCTCTAAAACTTCTTTCCCCGAAACCTATTGCCCCAGCCCCTCCCCACCCTCACCCCAACAAAACGAAAAAAAATTTTAAGACCGAACAAGGAAATTTTCATGCCTGACTTTGTATTTTAATCTAGCCATAGTATGTAATATAGCGTTCATTAACTGTGCGTCTTCTTGGAAAAACAACAGAGAATATATTTTTAAAACCCCTTCGCCCTGCCAATCAGGTAAAAGCTCAGTCTCGGGTATGTCACGCAACCAACGCGCGCTTTTTTCAGTTGCACAGATTTCAGAGAATTCATCGAAGCCAATCTACTGAGAATCTTCGCTCAGTCCTTAAAGTAGCAAACGTAGGAAAACAGAAATAGCTTATTTGAAAAAAAAATAAACCTAATCCCCCAAAGTCACCCGATGCACCCAAAATTTCGTTACCGCGGTACATGCATGCAGTAGTCGATTTCACAAAAACTCGTTCTAAATGAATTAGCGGCATCACCCAAAGCACGTAAGAGATGTTTTTGTATTAACGACTTCTTGCTTCCCTGTTCAGTTCAGAGCTAGTTTGAAAGGAAAGACATCTTATGTACAACGCCTTAAGCCTGCTTTCCAACGAAAATAGGAAAAGAGAATCCTCACATCAAAAACGGCGGATGTTCGGTGAAACGGCATGGCAAGTTGCGATATCCTGTCAAGTTTCCTTGTAGTTTGCCTGAATTTTATCATGAACATGTACAAGGACCACAGCTCTCACCTGTGATACAGTAACATGAAGGTTAGAGGATTTTGTGTTAAAATCGGTTGTTGGATGATCAAAACCTGCTGTAAACGTGAAGTTGTTTGTGTATGTGTACACTGAGTTAATTAGGCTGACTTTTCTGATCGCTTGAATCAACGCATTTTGTCCAACTTTAAAGTGCTACTGTGATCAAAAATATGAATTTTTTGTTCTCACCATATTTCGAAAATATTTAACAATTATCCTGCGAAATCGCGCGGAATATCACCTGATCCTGCTCAAGATTGAGCAGGATAATTGTTTTATTATTCAACAAATTCTCATCGACTACCATTTTCATAACGAGAAAAACTATCGTACGCTAAAAGCTAGCAACACGTAATAAAAATTAAATCAAAACAGAACTACAAGAATACGAAGTTTACTACCTTTCATTTAAAAAAGACTTATTTACAAACTCATGTTTGGAAATGAGAAGACAGAGTAAAAAAATACTGCTACCTTACCGAGAATAAGTCCTCTTCCTGTGAATTAAAGTCTTTTCAACTTTACAACTTTCCGTGAGCAAGTGTACTGCTTCGTTCGCAATACCATTTTCTTGGTTGAGTTCTCACTATGAAAATTCCAAGTCAACCTCTGGATATCTTTGTGAGCTGAAGCAAATACTTGTTGACTTTTTGAGGACATTTAATCGAGGAAAGTTTCTTCCAGGGAGTTAAAATTTCCGGAAAACACTGTTAAAACTGCCTCGCTTTTCATAATGTCCGCCAAACAAGCAATGAAAGAAATCTCCAGTGCACTTCCAAATATGGTCATTTACGTATATCGCAGGATATCTGTCATGTACGGATGACAGATATTGAGGTCTTCCTTACTATATATGGGCATAGTGACAATTTGTTGAATAATAAAAGTACATATTACTCACCGTGCAAAGGTTTAAGTCGAAATTCGTACGGGAAGTCCGATTATTTTAACTGTAATTTTCGAATTCGGCTTGCCGCCATTACTCAATTCAAAAATGACCGGGACGAGTTGGGCCGAGATAGCCGAGAGAGGAAGTGACGTAGAAGTCTCAACGCAACAAAACAAACGTGGCGACTTTCTTATGCATTCGGAGAGGTGTGAGGGTTCGCAAGATTCATTTCTTCGATTTTGAGCTGCAGTATGCGTGATCGGCGCTCTGTTGTTGAAGATTACGGCAAAGTTCCCTGCTAGCAGAGGCCCCTTTTCCTTTGTATTCGCTGAGCTGACGGACGGGACGAAAAGGGACCTCTGCCATGGGTCGAAATGAACTGTGTTGAGCATGCGCCACGGTTACTTAGCGACCGAAACGTCACGTGATGCTTTTAGCACGTGATCAGTTGACGACTCCCACCTTTCTCAACTAGCGCCAAAAAACATCTGCACAGTTTTGTTGTCGTGAATGGCGAGTTCACCAAAACCATAAAAAAGTAGACAGTTCGTCTAGAGATAGTTGTTGTCTAATCTACGGTATTAATTTCAAGTTATCTGGACAAGGAAGCTTTTCAACATGACCACAACTCCAGGAATCAAAGAGAATTTAACCCATTGAACGGTGCGTGTTTTATGATCGCTTCACTAAATTAGCAGTTGGTAATAAAAAGCCCATGTGCAGTACGAAAGGACAATTTATAGGTTCGAAAAAACAACACTCAGTTGATTTAGAATAGTTAAAATTTCTTACTTTTAAATAAAATACACCAGTTGTCAATTAAGAATTAGCCAAAAATACAATCTCAAAGTCAAAATTTTGAAAATTTCCGCAAGAGATTTTTCATGTTGTCCCGCGCGTGAAATCAAACCACAACAGAGCATTTGTGTATGTTCAGGTCAGATTACTACTTTTCGAAATTTTATGAATGAAGGTACACAGAAGAAGAGACAGTAAGCTTTTCTAAATAATACATTTATTAAAACACGCCTTTACTTGTTTCTGAAGACCAAACGCCTTCAATTCTTTCTTCGAGGGAAGCTACGCGCAACCGATTTCGCTCGGTGTGCAAGTTATTTTGAAGAGCATTTGGTGATGCGAACTGTGCACGTTTTTCAAAACTTTTACGAAAACTGTAAGGAATATGAAGAATCCCTCAATTAGAAAGCGATTTCGATACAAATTTGCAATCAAATGTGTAATTTACTCTACCGTAGACTCGTAGAAGTGCTGGAGCATTTCACAGAAAGTCCGCAGCTCGAAAAATCTTTGGAGGTGGAAGGTTGTCCTTCGCCTTGACAGATGTTTTCTTCGCTTAAAATTCCATTCCTTAACGCGTCGAGTGTTTCTTAGAGCTTCTTCTTTCGATTGTTTATCTTTCCGTCGTCCATGTTTACAGAAACGAGAGAAAGTGAACGTTGTAACTCTTCACGAGTTTAGTTCTCTTTCCAGGACGGCATGTTACTATGCGGGCTCACTAAATGACAGCGGAATAACTGTAAAGGAATGCGCGAGATACCGTGGGCTCAAGTCACGGTCAGCAAACAATACAGGGAGCATGCGTTTCGGAAACCGCCGTCCAAGACCATGGACGGCGGTTGAATCAAAGGGAGTTTCGACCCATGGCAGAGGTCCCTTTTCGTCCCGCCCGTCAGCTCAGGGAATACAAAGGAAAAGGGGCCTCTGCTAGCAGGGAAACGGCAAAGAAGGCATCGATGAATCAGAAATTTCCATTCACAGTTCACCGACGAGTGGGTACGTTTATTTTAAGCGGAAAAGCTTCGTTTGCGTGGCTGACCGGAAGGACTTCAATCCTGTTGGACACTGTTTGCTCTGTGCATTTTTACGGCTGAATGTTTTACTCAAGCATTTTATAAGAAAGGTACAAGGAAATATTTAAAACCAGGATCAGTTCCAGCCATCAGGAAGAAAAACTACATCAGCAATCATATCTGAGCGGGATCGTCGAATGATGAGCGAATATTTATTCTGTTTATTTGCCGTTTGTGCTTACATCACATGTACGGTAAGACACACATTTCCTCACACACCTAAGAGATACTTCGCTCGGTTGTCTTGTGCATATACATGTATAAGTCCCAACAGATTTCGGCTTAACTGCATAATATATGCCCCTTCACATGAACTATTTTCTGTGTCGCCGCCAAGCCGGCTCCGCGATACGCAGAAATTATTTTTATTCAACTTGGTACGTTGTACGCGGTAAGCAGAAAATAGGAAACCATTACCGTGTATTCCGCGTACTACAAACGTTCCTGGATAACAGAATATCACCGTGTATTCCTCGTTCTATAAACGAGAATATTACTCGAAATATCTTTGAATTACTCGGCCACATATAACGTGAAAATATAAACAACCGAGCTTAATCGACCATAACAAACCTTACTGTGTATTCCTTGTTCTTTTTACTGTGTAGCCAGCTCCTAACATCCCTCGTACATTTCAATTTATCTCTCTCCGCGTACCACGTAGCCAGCTCCTAATAATATAACCCTTTTATACTTCAATTAATTTCTCTTGGCGTACGGCGTAGCGAAATCCCAAACTGCCAAAGTCTTACATAATTAGCTATAATTTCTTGAGCCTTTCACCGCGTTCAGGGTAGCCACTTCTCTCAGTAACGCTTTCGATGTGACGGCGTAGTCCACAGTTTATACCTAGACTTCTGGTGGTAAATCAGAGTTAATCTCTATTAATTCGCATTTGCTTGTTTACTATATAGATAGGTAGTAAGATAACCGTGTTCGCACAATTACACGAGCGATTCGCGACATCACTTCGTTTACGTGAATTTATTTTCCTCGACCTTTTGTCTCATCTATAAAATTCTGAATGTATGTTAGGCTCGGGGCTCTCTAAAAGTATTCAAAAAAACTTTCATGTAGCCTTATGTGGGCTTTTCTTTTAGAAGGGAGAGCTTATTATTACAGGATTTATTATTTATTTATTAACTGCAATTTAGGATACTGCAACAAATCTGTGAACATAACAACAACAAACTCAACCTGTATCGGCAAGAAAAAAAGCAAGAGTAAGAAACAGCTGACGGACCCCAACACGACAGACATGCGAAACAGTTAAATTTGTTGTATTATCGGAAGAATTTCAGCGTTTGTGATTTGGGGTAATTGGGATATTTTTTCGGCTTCTTGATCCATTGTTGCATTGTTTGAGACGGCTTCCTCTTCGGTAGCGAGAGGCTCAAAACTGTCATCGTATGGCGCCACTTCTGCAAGTTCGCCGACTTCGCCAAAAAAAAACTTTGTTCTAAATCGCTCTCAAAATAACTGGACGACAAATTCGATGGAAAACACATCCATATGATGCAATGTTTGGCTCTCTATTTTCGACTCTTCATTATACTATTCGTGGCGATGGTTGAGACTTCTACGTCACCAGCAAAATTCACGTGGTTAGAGATAAGACCGCTTCCATGAAATTCGCGGGCTTCTCTTTTGCGAACTGAGTAATGGCGGACGGGTTTAGCACGGTTTTCAGACATATATTCCTGGGCCATGGAAGCATATATCGATCTAATTTATCGCGATTCATATAATATGGCATCTATTGAACAGTTTGAAGTTGAAAAAAGTTGAAAACAAAACAAGAAATTTTCATCGTAGTAGCACTTTAAAATTCTATAACATCGCGTCAACAAATTTCCCCAAAAAATCCTTTTAGGAGGCAAAAGAACATCCCTTCTCCTCTTGAAATCCAGATTCTTGACGAATAATATTCGGTACCACATACTTTTTTTAGGGGTTAAACTTGATATGCTTTTTATCTAGTCAAAAGCATGTCGGATAAATTTAATTAGAGCTCGTAAATAAATGAGCAGAAATTGCTGAAATTGCTTTTGACATATATTTAAACATCGTTCTACAAGTTTGGTTAATTTTTATTGTTCTGGAATGCTTCATTTTGTCACGCGAAGCTTCGAGATTTGCCTTAAATTTTGAGCTTCGAAAGCGGTCTTTTGAGCGAATTCCGTTAATATTGATTTTCTTGAAAATAAATCGATATTCAGCCAAACAAACTATGCAGTGATTTGTTTCACATTAAGGTCTACCTAACATAAGAATATGAGCGGAATTGATTTTTGACCTGTTGCCACCAAATGTTTGACCGTTGGTAACATTCGCTCTTAAGGTCGCTGCTTTGAACTTTTTTTAATATTTCTTTGTTCATTTTGCCAGTTCGAGATTTAGTTATGCAGGCCGCTCTCGTCCTTAACTCTACTTACTAAGGCCAGGTAGGCTGACAAATTCTTTCAAGAAATTATCTGAGCACAAAGGTTTTGTAACCATAGCTTTCATTTCTTATTCACGGCCGGGTCATTATTATCATATGTTTGTTTGTTGTTGTTGTTGCTTTTTTTGATTTTAATCAACTGCTATTTATTTCTTGTGACAACAGCAAACACAAACTCGCAAAAGATGTGACATCTTGGCAGCCCTGCTAGTGAAAGATGAGTAATCTTAAGAGCAGGGATGGTTGCTACCGTCACGAAGAAACAAATATTCTTCAACTGAGTTTCAGCTCTTCCATATTTTTACTCAAACATTACTGCTGTGAGAGCTGAGAAGACTCGTAATGTTACTCAGAGGGATTGGCCTGTATTAACTAAGTTATGGACTGGCAGAATGAACATCGCAATAACTGAAATTTCAAATATCTTTCCATGAATCAGAGTTAGTTAGTGGCAAAAATACTGTCAACTTAGTGGACAGTCCTTCTAACAGAAGAGGTGCCTCTTCCATCGTCTGACTTGTTTAATAGACCGAAAAAGCAAAGCCGATTTCAAACATTACTGATTTCCTCTGATTCTTTACTTAGCATCTTACTGCAACCAGACCTTGTAAACAAATTAAATGTGGATTAGCTGAAATTAATTTTAATAAATGAATTTGGTATCCAACTTGTCATACAATGCTGTTTTGCGTTTGTTCGAACCACACAAATTCCCGCCAAAAAATTATAGTGCTTTTATTGAGCACTGATCTAAGCCGATCCAAAATACTGGCTGGAAAAGTCTGGCATGTAATTCCCGTAACTTCGCGTTTGTTATAAGCAATGATTTATAGTTGTAATGAGGCGACGAAATCTTAAATGCAACCAAGGCATATCTGAGATGAATAACAACGCTGTTGAATTCAGTGAATAGCAGATCGAACGCGTGAGGTCGCCTCTCATATACTGGACAAGTGGCTTTGTTCAGTTCTTGTAGCCCTCTAATATTTTTCCATGCCGACAAGACTACTGAGCTAGCAGCTGCAATTATACTGGTAATGATTTTGCACGGCTTACATACAGATTCAACTTACCATAGTCCACTACGCGAGACTTTTGTAAAGGACATCAGGGAAGATTTTTCTAATCTTGTTCACTGTAATCTAGTTTGAATTTATCCCATTGTTTGATACCAAACGAAAACAAAATGTCGATTCCCAGACTTCCAGGATAACGTCAATCTAATCACATGGCTCTTAGGCTTCGGAAACGTGTGCATTGACAGTATTGGAAGGAAAAAAAACCCACTGAAATCACAACCACTTGTGACATCGCATCGTTTCTCAAGAAAATGAAACCAAAAACTGCAAGAAAACACTTCACTGACCTTTTCGTTACTGGCATCCGGTGACAAATAATAATGTACAAAAGTTAAAAGTCCTCCTAGTCGGGCTTCTGGTCGAAAGTTTATTCTTGGCGAAAGTCCATCGTGGAGTTTTCTTGTCAAATGCAACAGTCAAATACTAGTCGCATCCAACCAACAGAACAAGCGTTGTTATTTTGCTTTTCGCCCCGTTTTTTTTTTTATTTTTTTTCTTATTTTTTTTATTTAGCGGTCTCACCTTGCCGCAGTTAAATTGTTTTACAAATGAGTTTTTGGTTCGGATTTCCTATTTGATTGACCAACATTGTCTGGTAATGACTTGTGAATGATGCGTAACACTCCTCTATGAGAAAATCAAGTCACGTTTTATTATGACTTGATGACATGTATTAGTCGGTCCTTACGTCTCCGCTGTTCTGGTTTACATTTGATGCAGTGACATTTCAATCATGAAGCAGCAGATTAGGACGCCTTGCGGTAAGCCCATTAGATACGCTTGAAAAACCCCTCACAAATTCTTAGAAAAGTTTTCTAAGAATTTGTATGGGACAACAGGAGGTACTTACAGTTCGCGCTTTAAGCTTTATGATGATACTCTAAATTCCTGGTTTAAGGCCACCCCCCCCCCCCCCCCCCAGTTATAAGCCCTTTTGGTTATAGGCCCGTTTACCTGTTAACAACAAAAGTAAACTAACATAAGTACTTTTACAGAACAAAAAACAACTTTAAATTAAAAATTAGGAAAGTATAAAGCAAGTAGAGTGCAGAACAATAAGTTTAATCACACTTAATGTTCCAAATAGTGTCGAGGTAAATTTGTTCCAAATAACTGTATTGAACTAATTCCCGATTTATTGTGACGCTTCAAAGCCTACACGTATTTGGATAGCGCTTAATGTTAGTCTTAGATTATTTGTTGTCTGCTCATTCCCTAAAACGTTTTTGTACCGAATATAAGCCCCCTCGGATATAAGCCCCCGTATTTATAGGCCCATCCAAAACCCCTTACGAACTTGTACAAGCCCTGAGCTTGTAAGCGGGATTTACGGTATGTGAGGTTATAAGAAGCCGTCTAGCACAGACAACCGGGCATTTGGCGATGAAACAGTTTTTCTACTTGTTTTTCGCTTCACTAATCCAATAGACCACCTGCGTATTGTCTTTAGAATCTCTCAAAGCAAGGCCAGAAGCACAACAATTCAAACCGAAATAAGCTTGACTTGCATGTGAATAAAAACTCATTTGTGCATCATTCCTCGACTTCAAAAGGAGGCTAAAGGCATTCTGGAAATAGCACGCTACTTTAGTCGGACGATTGTTGTGTACAGACCCGCATTTTCAAACATGATTTTCAAGCTGTGATTCGGAAAAAGCAGCAATGAAATTTATTGTAAGTTTACTTGTAACTGACAGGTAGTGGGTGAAAATTAGTGTATTTGTATAACAAAGCCTTTTGATTTCATGTGCTAAAATGGAAATATAGTTTAGTGCTTCATGACGAATCATGTTTGGAAAAACCGGGGTTATTAACAATTATGACGAAAAAAGCTACGAAATCAATTGAAATGTACACTCAGCGCTGCCTCTCACTTTAATCTTTCAAACAGGTTACTGAAGGCAAAAGGTCAAAATGAAGATGACATCTACTACAATCCTTGCAGCTCTTTCAGGTTAGAAGGTGGGTGTGACTATCATAAATATTTGACTATCATAAATATTTTATATAGCTCTAAGTATTATAAATTTTCTTTCTACATATTTTTAATATCTATTAATTGTGTCCCCAAATTAGTATGGGATTTTCCCAGGCTATGTGGCGTTGACACATTAATAAAGTTTATCATCATCATCATCATGTGTACATGATGTAGCGGTAAGTCAAATCAAACGTTGAGGCGACCATTAATTCGTCTATTTATAAACTGAAAAATGGAAAATATCGCACAACCTTCCTTCTTAGTGTAGACACTGTCAATGTACTGCAAATAATGTCTAAAATGTTCCACCAACTGACTGATTACTTTTTTATGTTGCGATGCATGCCGGTGGTCGTAAATATTCACAAAGTATATTTTTTACTGAGTTTGTAAAAAAAAAGAGCCCTTACGTGCCAACAACAACCACATGCACCTAATAATAATTATTAGGTGCATGTGGTTGTTGTTGGCACGTAATTAAGGGCTCTTTTTTCTTGCATTGCTTGGCACCTAATATTACTTTCAATAAGGATGAGCAGTTTGTCGCACAACTTGCCGCGGCTTTAAATGTAAAAAAACCTATTTCAATAGGATTTGCTCCAAAATCTTGTTTTAGGTTTGCAAGTCAGCTAGCAATGGTACAAATTACCAAAAAATAGGAGATCAGAGCACAGCATCGTGCAGTACCGATAGTAAGACTGGGAAACCACAGCTGGTGTATAAACCTGAGTATGTTAATGCATAGCAGTGAATAGAATATGTATGTGATATGTTTGCTAGCAGTGTGTTTTCTGTAGAAAAAACCTGTGCACTATGTCTGCAGTACGTTCCAGCTTCGTGAACAACGGTAAGAAAAAGTTGTAAAAGCTCTATCGAGGGAGCAAACAAGACCCTAAGTAGAACACCTCGCAGTTTTACTGGTTTCGGCCAAAAAATCCCAAAACCACCAATACCAAGAAGCACATTAACATAACCAAAATTAACTTCTAAGTTTGAGTGCCTGGAGGTAAAGATATGACCCATTTAGTTATGAGATGCTTATCTGCCGGCATAAATTTCTTACATGCCCGGTCTGCAAGAAATACTACCTTCCTACGAGCTTCTAAGAAAATTCCGAAATTCCCTGACGATGTCTTCGCTTCTAGGCAGGACAGTGCCCTCGATTTCACAAGGTTTATTAATTTTGAAATGTTTTGAGTTGCATGGATGGTTTTTGTGCCTAGGCGAAATAAACTGGATTTTACGAAAACTGTCAGGTGCACCATTTCTCTTACTTGTGACTATCATGATCTAGCCTCTTATCAATGTCGGCGATTTGTGTTTTTGCTTTAAAGAATGAACGTTAAAATTATAACCATGAGAATTACTTTTTATTCCTGCAACTTATTTTCGGTGAACTCCCTGAAGAACACTGGCACGTTAAGGTATATTTAGTATGTAGTAGGACTAAGAGGGATATTAAAGAGGCAACCTTTGTACAAGACCCACACGATGTTTGGGTAAGTGAAAGTACAACCAGTAACGTGCAAAATACTTGAAGAGTTGTGAAGTACCTCTTACCATCCTATACTACGGTACTTGTCCATCGATGTGTTTCCTAAAAATTTTCTAACTTGTACTGCTTTGTCATTAGATTTTTAAAAAAAGTGATGCACGTTGCAAGGAGATAATTTAATTTATCTTGACAATATCTTGACAATTATGAGGCGCAAGCGACTTTCTTTGAGCCATTTAGTGACGAGTCTCTTCATTGATGGGTACTAAGCTCAGACAAAGATGGCTTGTCGTTATTTTCACACTGGTTGGGTTCACACTTAAAACGCACTTTTGTATGAAAGGGTGCCGTTCCACTTGGCTGGTCGTTATCAGCTGTGTTGGAAACACTGAGAACGGAAGAACGAGAATTTGGAATGACATTTACGCGAATTACTTGAGAACTATTTTGACAGTGAAGAACCTTAGCTCAAGAAAAGATGACAAAACCTGGAATATGAGTTTCAGTCATTGAAGGAGCGATCACAAAGTGCAGAGACTTTGTTTGCAAAAGAAATTACTTCAAGCAGTACTTCTACGACGCCACGTGATTGCCCTGACTTACGTGACCAGAGGCATATTCCTGTGGTTGATAGACCATCAGTTTTCTGTCAAAGTAACTCGTTTTAACATTTCGTATGAACGTTTTTCTTTTTCGACAAAAAACAAAGTGCATTTCAAGTACAACAGTTATTCTTTTCGACAGGTATAAGTGTCGATCGACATTTATTAGTGTCAGTGTACAGTTACTAAGTGTCGAAGAGAGAAAGAGCTACTTTCGATAGCCCTTATAAGCCACCGTACACTTGAGTGCCCAGTGTGAATTCACCCATAGTCCAATAGAACACTGCAAAGACTTTAAACGTTATGCGGTGAAACCTTATTCGAAACTTTGAAGAAATAACCTGATCTCAGTCTTCAGTATATTCTGAAAGAAAATGTTAGGAGAATAACCATTTCTACATGTATTTCACACTATCTATAAATTTCTTTTAGTTAAGAAATCATCAGCCTCAAAGCTCGCTAGTACCTTCGCTCTTGCTTTCACCGAAGAGGTTTTAATGCCATTAAATCGCCATTAATTCTACAACAATTTTCATGAGAATTTGGGCGAATAAACGCTAAACGAACGAAGATTACCGGTAAGTATTGTTTTGACCGAGCGGCGGTCTGGGGCAAGTGACCACGAAAAAAAAACGAGAAGAGCCCCAGGGGCATTAGACCCCGCCGTTGTTGTCCCAACCCTAGGGTGCAAAATATATTACGGCCACCCAAGATACGAGCCCTAACCTGTGTACCGAAAGACGCGACAAGTATTTGTTTGGCCAAGCGAAAACCGGAGGTCGCAGGTCGGAGGTCTGGGGCAAGTGACCACCAAAAAACAGAAAACAAGAAAAGCCCCAGGGGCATTGGACCCCGCCGTTTTTCCCCCTCTCCAGTGCGGTTACTCAAGATATGAGCAAAGGTGGTGTAAATTTTTGAAGCTGGTAATTTATCTTACTATTGACGTGTTTGCTGCCATCCCTCCCCCCGCCACGTCTTCCCTGTACCCTCCTGCTTGTGATAACATGAATCCCTACTGGCTAAGAGTATGAACACCTTTCCCATCCCTCATTCCTTGGTCATCTATCTGTTCTGACACGTACGAAGAAGAACGTGACGAAATAGTTTTGACCACAGCGTGACTCAGTTACGCCACGTTTTTTTAAACGAACTGACAAGGGTACGGAAATGAGATTTATTGATAAAGAAAAATAATCTTAAAATCTCAAGGGAACGGTTATCTACCGAAAACATGCAAGACTACTTTTAGGTCGATGAATGATCTGGCGAAAGCAAGGGACTTCCCCGAATCGGCTTCTGTGTTTCAGTGATGTAATGTTTACGTGCCAGGGCAAGTTAGGCGAATTCATGCCAGCTTCAAAGCTCCCTAGCACCTTCGTTCTTCCTTTCATCGAAGGGGTTTTTATGCCATTCAATCGCCAGTAATTTTCTACACCAACGTACATGAAAATTCTGGCGAATACACTCTAAACGAACGAAAATTACCGGCAGGTATTGTTTTGACCAAGCGAAGGTCTGGGGCAAGTGACCACCAAAAAAAAAACGGGTATTACTAGACCCCGTCCTGACGGCGGGGTAATAATGAATAATGAAAAAAAAAAGGGTATTACTAGACCCCGTCCTGACGGCGGGGTAAAAAGGAAAACGGTTATTACTAGACCCCGTCCTCACGGCTAGGTAACAAGAAAAGCCCGAGGGGCATTGGACCCCGCCGTTGTTCTCCATCCCCTAGGGTGCAAAACATATTACGGTCACTCAAGATACGAGCCCTAACCTGTTTAGCGAAAGACGCGACGAGTGTTTGTTTGGCTGAGCGAAAACCGGAGGTCTGGGGCAAATGACCACCAAAAAAACAAAAAAATGGGTATAACTAGACCCCGTCCTGACGGTGGGGTAAAAAAACGGGTATTACTAGACTCCGTCCTGACGGCTGGGTAATAATAATGAAAAAAAAAACGGGTATTACTAGACCCCGTCCTGACGGCGGGGTGATTAGCAGTGGATTTGTTGCCTCGAGAAAGTGTTATTCATTTACTGAAAAATTTGGATTTATCAAGTAAGTTGATAAAGTAAAGTGGCCAATTTACCTTATCAACTCAGTTGACAAACCCAAATTTTTGTGTTTTACTTCCCCACCGACGCAGCACCACATTTGCTTTATAAACTAACACCTTAAATAATTTACAGAGCTTACTATGTTATTTCTCCTCGTCAACAGTGCAAATCAGGAGGAACACGACTTGTTTTCCCAATATTTTGTCTGACTGTATTAGCAGGGCGCACAGACGAGGTAACTTGTCACTTTTCTAAACTTTTTAGCCGTATGTCTTCTTCTATGTGAGTAAGCAGCATAATTGAGAGATTGGGGGCACTAGACCTGAAATTCGAAGCCCCCAGATTGAGTTCTATTTTTGACTTTTAGCTAGTGTTGTTTCACTCAATATCTGAGTTTGTTTCTTTCATGTTCTTAGTTCAAATGTCCAACTGGTCAACTGGTCCCTTGCAAATGCTCAACTGGGAGTTTTAGGTTTGTTATGCTCAGTTTGAGATATATTGTTTCTATTCCCTGTCCTAATATCATCCTGTGTCAAAATCACTTATCGAGAGTAAATAAAGAAAATATTTTCTCTTTGAAAGTCCCCAGTTAGGTAGGGAGAATTTGTCCCGGCTATCTGAATTAACGCTGAAAAGCATCTGTTTCAACTCCAAGCTGTATTTCAGATTCAATACTTACAGGTTGAGTAACCTGTAGGAATTAAAAGTCTTGAATCGTCACTAACCGCAAAAAAGAACTACATCCAATGCATTACAAGTTGTAGCACTTTCAATGGGCATTACTTTACAATGGGACTAAAACCTGCTTGCGCAACAAAACGAAGCTGAACTAAGCAGTACTTTGGGAAAATAATGCGTTTTTACCTAAGACCGGGTAGCTGCCAAAAGCTACATAATCAACAGTGAACAGGCGAGTGAATCAAACGTGCAAAATCGCCGCTGTTTCCCAGGGGCATTACGGTAGGAGTTTAAAATCCTGTTCTGAGCGATCTTTTCGCACGGTACGTATAAACAGAAAGAAAACCTGCATTATTTTTGTCTACTTGTTTATGGCAGTAACTTGGAACACGAAGACATTGATAGAGAAGACACTCAAAGGCATTTAAGACTGATCTTTGAGAGGGATTCTCTGGAGTATTCAAATTCCCCAAGTATACCGTATCAAGAAAAGAGGCTCAAATTCGCTAACGGACAAAAACGATTCGGGATAAAACAAAGGCCAATAACCCACAGGGAAAATTAAAATGTTCAGATTACTTATTTAATTCACCGAGAGATTTGAATCTTCGGCGGCACCGAAAATTCAAATCACCGAATTTGAGCCCGTACAACAGACCATTTCTTGATACGCTATGAAAGCATAATACCTGGTTTTGCCTCTTCATTTATGTACTTTACGAAATCAGTTAAATTGAAACTAAAGCGAAAAAACAAACTTCCTTCTTTAATGCTTGAGCTTCCTTGATCAGACTACTCTTTCAGTGGTATTATAGCCAATCAGACCTGCATTACAACAACTATAACTGGAACAAAAACATGTATATTCAAAATCAAAACAAACTGCAATAATTCGTATTCCTGCAACTATGTGCAATGATTCATACACCAGACAACAAACGCGGATCATGTCATGAAAACGTAGTACATGGTTCCGAAATTGTCCTTGAAAACTGCAAGTTAACTCATGCCACTTTAAATTGCAATTTGGTAGACCTGAGAGCAATAAATATGTGAGTTCTGGGATTGACGCCAATTTTCCAAAAGAGATTTAGCTCTGAGATAAGTTAGGTTACATCCCTTAAAGAATACCGGAATAAATCGAATAAATCGCTAGTCTAAATTTCAACTCCTTTGATCTCTTGCATATTTAGCCCATGTCATTTGATTGTCACATGACATTCCACAAAGGGGAAGCACGGCGAATGCTAAACATTACGAAATCTGTGATTCTCACATAGACACTAAGTTAGCGCGTGAGAAATGCCCTGGCACCCAGGATACAAAATCTACATGTTCTGACAAAATGTTTAAATCTTACAACTAACAATGACACGAAATGAGGGGTAAAAAAGGGAATTAGCCAAGATTCCACAAGATTCCGCAGTTAAAAGAAAAGCGCAGTTTGTCTAACAGATATAACAATATACAGCAACTGGCCCCTGCAAACTGCCTGTATCATCTGAGGATACACATTTGATCACAAAGGTATAAGGTAGAAAGAACTTTCATCAACAACACCCAATGTAACAAAATATAAACCTCATCCTTTGAAATGAAGCGTTGCGTGACATCCCCAACAACTGCTGATAGAAAACAACGGTTGAAAACATTGACTTTTTTGTAGAAAAACTCCAACAGAACAAGCTACAAAGCATTGAGAACAACCAAATAGATGAACCAGCAGTAGTACGAAAGATCTAAAGTCGGCGTATACGGTCCGATCTTGGAATTCTAAAAATATGAGTAAAACCGAATGACAAAGGTTTTCAAGAGCATTTAGGGAAATCCCTTTAAATACTAGTGCGACAATGCATTCCTTATATTATTTGCAGTTACTTTTTTTGCTAAAGATTGATCTTATTTCACTTTCACTTGAAGCTTCCACAGAGGAGAACGAAAACGCAACTGTTAACCCTGTCCTTAGATATCTGACTTACTTTGTGGAACAAACTCATTTACCGAACATAACCACAAACGGCAAAACATCTACGCCACATATTTAATTACACTTCCGGTTTCGTTTTAACACTGGAAGAGTCTTATACAAGAGTTCCGCTTTGCAAAGAATGACTTTCCATCCCGTATTAGTTGAAGTGGATTCTTTGAAGCCCGTAACGGTTTTTACCAAATACTGTGTATAAGATTACTGTGCAATTGTAGGAAAGTGAGGGCCCGCTCTCTTGGCTGGGGTAGCTATTGAAACCAAGCATAATCTGTTGTCATGAGGCGAACGGAGATTACTTCACAAAGAAATTAGCTGGTTTCTTACCTTGAAAAATGCTGAAAAATCTTAACTCTTCTATCCACTCTTAAGATGTTGCAATGTTAATTAAAGATCTTTATGTTTACAGGAAAGGAAAGCTCAATTTCAGCTTTTAATCGCGAAAACAGAGAACCTACGTTCCTCGGTCAGCGGTTACAGATCGCCAGTAGACATTTGGAAATATGCCAATGTCTGAAATACACGGAATACTGTTGGAAGAGGACACCGTTTCAAAAATTTAGTAATTTGCCTAAGAAACTAATTCTAAAATGTATATTAGCGCTATGTCTTCGCCTTCCTTGTATTTGATATATCATTCTATGTCCATCTGAATCCCCAAACTGAAATACAATGACCTCAAACACAGTAAAAAAGAAAACTTTTTAATTTTAACAACAGCTTCCAGACGTTAATCAGATAAATACATAAGATTCTGAAAAATTGCTGCCTGTCATCTGAATGTTCTGATATAATTTAAAAGCAATTTAGAATCAATTTCTAAGCATCCTTTTATGGAATCTGTACATGTAAACAAATGACAAAGGAGTCTAGTATTTCGAGGAAATGTCCGTTCAAACTCGATGTTGCATCGTTTTAAAAATCATAGCACTTTGGTGAGTCAAATCGTCATTTTACTTAAAATGAAGGAACAACCGGTCTGCGGGAACATCGCCATGCAGCCGGCATGCATTACATCGCAATACAGATGGTAATGCGAGCAAAAAACAATTACCGATATCAGATTAACCGGATTGTGCTGACTCAAAATTTAAGTAACATTTTGCAAAGCTCACCGTTTGGGAAAAAGTAGCTGAGGCTTCTGAAAGTTCAAAGTTAAACTTACCCAGCCGTCCTCACGGCTGGGTAACAAGAAAAGCCCGAGGGGCATTAGACCCCGCCGTTGTTCTCCATCCCCTAGGGTCCAAAGCGTATTACGGTCACTCAAGATACGAGCCCTAACCTGTGTAGCGAAAGACGCGACGAGTGTTTGTTTGGCTGAGCGAAAACCGGAGGTCTGGGGCAAATGACCACCAAAACAACAAAAAAATGGGTATTACTAGACCCCATCCTGACGGCGGGGTAATTAGCAGTGGATTTGTTGCCTCGAGAAAGCGTTATTCATTTACTGAAAAATTTGCATTTATCAAGTAAGTTGATAAAGTAAATTGGCCACCGTAAAAAAATGGAAAGCTGACGTTTCGAGTGTTAGCTTTACGGTGGCCAATTTACCTTATCAACTCAGTTGACATACCCAAATTTTTGTGTTTTACTTCCCCGCCGACGCAGCACCACATTTGCTTTATAAACTAACCCCTTAAATAATTTACAGAGCTTACTATGTTATTTCTCCTTGTCAACAGTGCAAATCAGCAGGAACACGACTTGTTTTCCCAATATTTTGTCTGACTATATTAGCACGGCGCACATACGAGGTAACTTGTCACTCTTCTAAACTTTTTAGGCGTATGTCTTCTTCCACGTGAGTAAGCAGCATAATTGAGAGATTGGGGCACTAGACCTGAAATTCGAAGCCCCCAGATTGAGTTCTATTTTTGACTTTTAGCTAGTGTTGTTTCACTCAATATCTGAGTTTGTTTCTTTCATGTTCTTAGTTCAAATGTCCAACTGGTCAACTGGTCCCTTGCAAATGCTCAACTGGGAGTTTTAGGTTTGTTATGCTCAGTTTGAGATATATTGTTTCTATGCCCTGTCCTAATATCATCCTGTGTCAAAATCACTTATCGAGAGTAAATAAAGAAAAT
Source organism: Siderastrea siderea (assembly GCA_964030785.1). NCBI lineage: Eukaryota > Metazoa > Cnidaria > Anthozoa > Scleractinia > Rhizangiidae > Siderastrea > Siderastrea siderea. Next base: position 46,443,230 of record OZ034967.1, on the reverse strand, counting down.
ACTTTCTCTTTGAAAGTCCCCAGTTAGGTAGGGAGAATTTTGTCCCGGCTATGTGAATTAACGCTGAAAAGCATCTGTTTCAACTCCAACTCCAAACATGAAAGCTGTATTTCAGATTCAATACTTACAGCTTGAGTAACCTGTAGGAATTAAAAGTCTTGAATCGTCACTAACCGCAAAAAAGAACTACATCCAATGCATTACAAGTTGTAGCACTTTCAATGGGCATTACTTTACAATGGGACTAAAACCTGCTTGCACAACAAAACGAAGCTGAACTAAGCAGTACTTTGGGAAAATAATGCGTTTTCACCTAACACCGGGTAGCTACCAAAAGCTACATAATCAACAGTGAACAGGTGACTGAATCAAATGTGCAAAATCGCCGCTGTTTCCCAGGGGCGTTACGGTAGGAGTTTAAAATCCTCTTCTGAGCGAACTTTTCGCACGGTACGTATAAACAGAAAGAAAACCTGCATTATTTTTGTCTACTTGTTTATGGCAGTAACTTGGAACACGAAGACATTGATAGAGAAGACACTTAAAGGCATTTAAGACTGATCTTTGAGAAGGATTCTCTGGAGTGTTCAAATTCCCCAAGTATACCGTATCAAGAAAAGAGGCTCAAATTCGCTAACGGACAAAAACGATTCGGGATAAAACAAAGGCCAATAACCCACAGGGAAAATTAAAATGTTCAGATTACTTATTTAATTCACCGAGAGATTTGAATCTTCGGCGGCACCGAAAATTCAAATCACCGAATTTGAGCCCGTACAACAGACCATTTCTTGATACGCTATGAAAGCATAATACATGGTTTTGCCTCTTTATTTATGTACTTTACGAAATCAATAAAACTGAAACTAAAGCGAAAAAACAAACTTCCTTCTTCAATGTTTGAGCTTCTTTGATCGGACTACTCTTTCAGTGGTATTCAGTTAGCCAATCAGACCTGCATTACAACAACTATAACTGGAACAAAAACATGTATATTCAAAATCAAAACAATCTGCAATAATTCGTATTCCTGCAACCATCTGCAATGATTCATACACCAGACAACAAACGCGGATCATGTCATGAAAAATTAGTACATGGTTCCGAAATTGTCCTTGAAAGCTGCAAGTTAACTCATGCCACTTTGCAATTTGGTAGACCTGAGAGCAGTAAATATCTGAGTTCTGGGATTGACGCCAATTTTCCCAAAGAGATTTAGCTCTGAGATAAGTTAGGTTACACCCCTTAAAGAATACCGGAATAAATCGAATAAATCGCTAGTCTAAATTTCAACTCCTTTGATCTCTTGCATATTTAGCCCATGTCATTTGATTGTCACATGACGTTCCACAAAGGGGAAGCACGGCGAATGCTAAACGTTACGAAATCTGTGATTCTCACATAGACACTAAGTTAGCGCGTGAGAAATGCCCTGGCACCCAGGATACAAAATCTACATGTTCTGACAAAATGTTTAAATCTTACAACTAACAATGACACGAAATGAGGGGTAAAAAAGGGAATTAGCCAAGATTCCACAAGATTCCGCAGTTAAAAGAAAAGCGCAGTTTGTCTAACAGATATAACAATATACAGCAACTGGCCCCTACAAACTGCCTATATCATCTGAGGGTACACATTTGTATAGGGTACAAAGGTATAAGGTAGAAAGAACTTTCATCAACAACACTCAGTGTAACAAATATAGACCTCATCCTTTGAAATGAAGCGTTGCGTGACAACCCCAACAACTGCTGATAGAAAACAACGGTTGAAAACATTGACTTTTTTGTAGAAAAATTCCAACAGAACAAGCTACAAAGCATTGAGAAAAACCAAATACATGAACCAGCAGTAGTACGAAAGATCTAAAGTCGGCGTATACGATCCGATCTTGGAATTCTAAAAATATGAGTAAAACCGAATGACAAAGGTTTTCAAGAGCATTTAGGGAAATCCCCTTTAAATACTAGTGCGACAATGCATTCCTTATGTTATTTGCAGTTATTTTTTTTTTCTAACGATTGATCTTATTTCACTTTCACTTGAAGCTTCCACAGAGGAGAACGAAAACGCAACTGTTAACCCTGTCCTTAGATATCTGACTCACTTGTGGAACAAACTCATTTACCGAACACAACCACAAACGGCAAAACATCTACGCCACATATTTAATTACACTTCCGGTTTCGTTTTAACACTGGAAGAGTTTTATACGAGAGTTACGCTTTGCAAAGAATAACTTTCCATCCCGTATTAGTTGAAGTGGATTCTCCGAAGCCCGTAACGGTTTTTACCAAATACTGTGTATGAGTTTACCGTGCAATTCTCGGAAAGTGAGGGCCCGCTCTCTTGGCTGGGGTAGCTATTGAAACCAAGCATAATCTGTTGTCATGAGGCGAACGGAGATTACTTCACAAAGAAATTAGCTGGTTTCTTACCTTGAAAAATGCTGAAAAATCTTAACTCTTCTATCCACTCTTAAGATGTTGCAATGTTAATTAAAGATCTTTATGTTTACAGGAAGCTCAATTTCAGCTTTTAATCGCGAAAACAGAGAACCCCCTTCCTCGGTCAGCGGTTACAGATCGCCAGTAGACATTTGGAAATATGCCAATGTCTGAAATACACGGAATACTGTTGGAAGAGAATATCGTTTCAAAAATTTAGTAATTTGCCTAAGAAACTAACTCTAAAATGTATATTAGCGCTATGTCTTCGCCTTCCTTGTATTCGATATATTATTCTCTGTCCATCTGAATCACCAATCTGAAATACAATGACCTCAAACACAGTAAAAAAAAAACTTTTTAATTTTAACAACAGCTTCCAGACGTTAATCAGATATATACATAAGATTCTGAAAAATTGCTGCCTGTCATCTGAATGTTCTGATATAATTTAAAAGCCATTTAGAATCAATTTCTAAGCATCCTTTTATGCAATCTATACATGTAAACAAACGACAAAGGAGTCTAGTATTTCGAGGAAATGTCCGTTCAAACTCGATGTTGCATCGTTTTAAAAATTCATAGCACTTTGGTGAGTCAAATGATCATTTTACTTAAAGTGACGGAACAACCGGTCTGCGGGAACATCGCCATGCAGCCGGCATGCATTACATCGCAATACAGATGGTAATGCGAGCAAAAAACAATTACCGATATCAGATTAACCGGATTGTGCTGACGCAAAATTTAAGTAACATTTTGCAAAGCTCACCGTTTGTGAAAAAATAGCTGAGGCTCCTGAAAGTTCAAAGTCTAAAACTTGCGCAAATAATCCAACATCATTCCAATCCAAATTTTCTTACGGGATGACCTTTCATTGCCCATCGCGGTCGAGCAGCCTGTTGCTTTTAAAGTAGCAGCCAATTAAATCGTCTTCATACGCATTGATGCAAAATTTTCCTACACAGAAAATAACCAAGAAAGTGTTTTCATAGTCACTAAAGATCTTGCGAACAAGATCTTTTGAGTGACTATGAGGGTACAAATCTTGGGTTCACCTTGAAAGGAAGGGGAGGCCATTGTGCGACGTTGAGACAGTGTCGAAACTGAATCAATAAAGATTTGAATTAGCGTCTTTTGTACCTCAGAAGGTGTTGCCGTTCAACCACTCTTCCGCGGCTAAATACACTACTAATAGGATTGTAGTGAAATATTAAATTTTTAATGTTGTGTCACGTGACAATTGATACATTCTTGGAAAGGCGGAAACGTGTCTATTTCGAGCTCATTCTGTGTGAGGACGGAGCTGGCAGAAGGACAGTTGTATTGAATTTACAACGTTGCTTCTTAGTTATACGGAAAAATTCGAATACGGATGTAAAAAGAAATTGTTCCCAGCGAATTTAAGGATTTTGTGAGGTAAGGCTGAGCCGTTTTGATCTTGTCTGCACTCATCTTGACGTCCCAAGCTCAAACAAAAAAGCTCATTAGCTTTAAATCTTAATGATGTTTCATGCATTCACTTTCTATGTTCAAAATAGAAGCATAAGACAGTTTCGACTCTAACTGGACATTCCTTTTGAGAATTAGAGGGAATTCAAGAACCCTACGAAAGACTAATTCATTCCTCGGCGAAAGAGCTAGTCAAGCGAAACCATGCAGTGGTCGTGAAGCGGCGTACGTCTGGGCATACGCGAAAAATACATTTATAAAAATGTTAGCTATTCCTGGCGCTATATGTGTGAATCCACTATCAACAAAAAGAGCCTAACAAGCACAAACTAATGTGCTGTGTTTTTTACCTCGCTTCATCTATAAGTGTGTTGACGATTTGTTTACTTCAGTTAATACTCTCGTCTCGCTTCATAAACACAGTTCTAAGAATTTGTCTATTTACATTTGTTGCCCGCCAGAAAACGTATTCTATAAAATCATAATGTGGAAGGTTTTCGTCTCTTGGTTAACTGAAGGTCATTAAATATAACGAACAACATTAACTTGCTTTAGTTTGGATATTTGCTTTTATTAAAATAAGCGATTCACTTGATTGTTATAGATCGAAGTAGATCGAGTTTCAATTAAAGATAAACCTGAACTTGCTTGGCTCAAATTCATCGATAAAAAGGGACCGAACCACGCGGGAGTTCTGTAAATCAGAGTTTGTTTATAAAAATTACCCTCAGTCATTGCCCAGTTTCGCAGTGATTGGCTGTTGCATCCGCGTTTAGGATACCAATTCTTCTACTGCACCCATAATTACCCATTGTAATTTACGTTTACATCTATATCTATACCTAATCCACAAATCTATACTACTACTACTACTACTACTACTACTACTACTACTACTACTACTACTACTACTACTACTACTACTACTACTACTACTGCTACTACTACTACTAAGTTACTACTACTACTAAAATTAAGAAAATTATGAAATATTTTGTTTATCTAAACAACAAAGATAATGACTCTATAGTCAAACAATCTTTCCTCATGTCGAAGAATCTACATTTCATTAATAACTCCGGATTTTATTCCAATTTTATGAACTTGATAGAACAATATCATCTATCCAATTTAGATCCTGAATGTTTAGATAATGATAGAATTAGGCGATATACAACTAATATGAAAGAGACATATATATCCTCCTGGCGACACAGCCTTGAACATTCAAAGAAATTAGAATTTTATAAAGTTTTTAAGGATGACTACGTTACATCTGATTATTTAAACCAGCTAAGAAACTTTAATGAAAGACGAAATTTAGTGAAGTTTAGAGTAAGTAATCACAAACTTATGATTGAACTAGGTCGATATCAAACCGATCATATGCCCAGAGAAACTAGATTATGCCCATTGTGTAAATCAAATCAAGTAGAAAATGAAACTCATTTCTTGTTGCAATGTAGCAAATACTCTCTGCAGAGGCAGACATTCTTCAATCGAATCAATGAAATAATACCTGATATTGAAAGGAAATCAACCTCAGAAAGCATAAAACTTCTCATGAACTCTAACGACTATCATGTGAATAAGCTAGTAATGAAGTTTATTTCCTTGTGTATGAATATACGTGATACATTGTTATTATCAAGTGAAAGTGATGTAACTTAGGTTCATTAGCATAATATTACAGTAATTTTAGTCTTGTTTTGTTATTAATTACTATAAATATGCTTTTGCAATACTGTAAAATCTTGCGGTCATGCAAATAAAGCAATTTACTACTACTACCACCACCACCACCACCACCGCCACCACCGCTACTACTACTTCTACTACTACTACTGGTACTACTACTACTACTACTACTACTACTACTACTACTACTACTACTACTACTACTACTACTACTACTACTACTACTACTACTACTGCTACTAAGTTACTACTACTAAGTTGCTACAACTACTACCACCACCACCACCACCACCACCACTACTACTACTACTACTACTACTACTACTACTACTACTACTACTACTACTACTACTACTGCTGCTGCTGCTGCTGCTGCTGCTGCTGCTGCTGCTGCTACTACTACTACTTCTACTACTACTAAACTATACTTAATCTGTAACTTTTTTTTCTATACTTAACCCTACTACAATTCACATACCTGTACTTATATTTCTCAGAAATAAGCACAGTAGTTGCATTTGTTCTACTTTATTCATTCTTTTCTTCGAGATGCGTTCAGTCGACTGCATATTTATTGTAGTTCCAGTACTCAACAGTTTTGTTCATTTTCTACGACGCATGTTTTATCTTGAGAGATGTGAGCAAATAACGTCCTTCTTCTTTTTTCACTCTCAACTAAAAAGCTTTTGCACTAAAGAGAACTAGCCGCCTTATGCTTTTGTGGATTAGGGACAATCACCTTCTGATTAACACCTAAACAAATTGTGTCAAATACACACATACTGGAAGAACTCATCGAAAGTATATATAGTATTTTAATACTGTGGAAGCTTGTAAACGTGTGCCGGGTTTGCAAGGGTTTGAGATGAACTTGTGGCTGATTTCTTTGATGTCTCGCCGTTCTAATTTGCCTCTTTAAGCCCCAATTTTAAAAAACATGTTTTCCTCACTATTCTCCATATACGTCTTATGGTACTACTTGAGAGAATTCACTTAAACATCCAGACATTTTTTCTTTGGTGATCATTTCCTTTATGCTCGTGACCGCGATTTTCAGTTGAGTTATGTCGTGAAACCAAAGCCAAAGTAAACACTCCAACCAGTTACAACAGCCACAGACGAACTAATGATCCAGCTGTCAGCAGCAAATAGGCAGGAAAATGCGGGTGAATGTGTCATGACTGGTGTTGGTTGCATAATTGAGAAATTGGTGAAATTGGTGACTCACTCACTCACTCGCTCACTCACTGACTCACTGACTCACTGACTCACTCACTCACCTACTGACCAAAAAAATCACTTTGCAGTTGAATAAACAGTCTTGGGGAGTGTTTACTAAACATAGTTTCGAAACCCGAAGAAAAATTAATAAAAGTGATTTTTTTGATCGTAACACCACTTTAAACTAGGTAAAGCTACGGTACGTAACTGACATATGGAAATTTAAGGATAGGGCATGGGTCGCACTTGGCAAATTTTTGCGAAAGTTTATTGACTTTGCGGTCATAATCTGTCAACAGTGTAGTTGAAAATCGGCAAAAACATCAAAGACGCCGTAGTGCTTGGGTGGGGCAGGCAGATTTTGGAAAAATCGAGCTGAACAATAGGAATCACAGCGGCTTGTCAATGGAAGAAAAAACAGAACATTTACGACACAATCAAATAAGCGTGCATCTCCTCCATTTTGCGCGCAGTACTTTGTTTAAAATGCGTCTAAATGTAATATTTGTTACGTTTAGCTGTTCGCGAAAGAATTGCTGTGGTACCGTTGGATCATAAAAGTCGAAAAATTAAAACATGATCACACAGGTCGAAAAGCTGACCACGAAAAACATTCGTTTCTTTCATACAAGATGCTCAACAAGAAAAGCTGTTACAGATTTTTGGAAGAATAAAAACATTATTTGATAATCTCCAAACCTTCAATTCAACAGGACGCAGTTGGGGTTTTTACTTTCGTGAGCAACTGGTACATGGTATACTTCAGTTGACGTTAGGTGTATTCGATAACAATTATCTCCCACGAGTGCGACCCTGCAGTTGACTGCAAACATTTTGCTTTCCGGTTGCGGTTTCAAAGTTTTGCCCTCGCTTTTGCCAGAAATGTTGAAAACTTTGCTCTAGTGCGACCCATGCCTAGTTGTGTTTTAGCAACAGCTGCTATGATTGGAATTTCTCATTTTGACATCTGTTAAGTGACCACACGATGCGAAAATCCAATCGCAGCCAATTGACGTTTTGACAAGGTTCACGGAAGAAAAATGTCTGCAGGGAACTTCGGTTGCACTCAAAAACTTTCCCACATGTTGTTGCATTGACTCGGTTGTTAGTAAACTTGAATATAGTTCATGCATTTAGCTTAATGTTCATTTCTTACTCTCTCATTAATGTTTGCAGCACAATTTCCTCGATGAGCTGGGTGAGGCGTCTTATGTGCTCAGCCCTTCTGTACTCTTTCGTTAAATGCCAGGAAACTGATGTAACCCATGGAAAGTGTGTTTGCCATCATGGGGGCGCTATTTACAACCTTGCACCTCTCCAAAGCACTGACGAGACGGACCCAAGGTTTGGAAAGTACTATTGAGTTCAACGAAAGTGACTGCAAGGTTGTCACGGCTAAAGGGATAAATTTGTTGGATGGTGGTTTAACTAGTGCAATTGACCTGCTTCTAAAGATCTAGAGGACAAGTTGCAGTTGTCGAAATAATGGCAAACAAATTTGCTTTGTTTCTGTAATGCCGACAGCCTTACAATCAGACTGACTGACTGACTGACTGATTGACTGGCTGACTGACTGATTGACTGACTGACTGACTGACTGACTGACTGACTCACTCACTCACTCACTCACTCACTCACTGACTGACTGACTGACTGACTGACTGACTGACTGACTGACTGACTGACTGACTGACTCACTCACTCACTCACTCACTCACTCACTCACTCACTCACTCACTCACTCACTCACTCACTCACTGATTCACTGATTGGTCGGTCGGTCGGTTGGTTGATTATTTATTTATTACAGATCAATTGTTTACCCACATAATGAGGAGGTTGTGTTGGTCCCACTAACGGGAACCAAAGAGTAAATTGTGACCATTCCTCCCCTTACCTTGGCTTTAAAGCTGTCCCGTTCTTAAATAAGCTGATAGGAATTTTAAAAGGACACTCATTTCACATGGAGAATGGTAGATATGTAAAATCTATTTGGTAAACGGGGAGCCAATTAGATTCAACTTGCTCACTTTACATTTGCTTTTTATGATATGTTACGTTAAAAAAGCCGTCGAAGTCTATATTTAAGTCATATTCCATTTTGCTATAGCATAGCAGCAATGAAATTGGCTGTGATTTTACTTGTAGTTGATAGATAGTTGACAGTTGACGGAGAGTAGGGACGAATCGGTCAGTGTAATGTATAAAACATGGACTGCGGACTGTGGACTGGGTATAAAACACGGACTGGGTATAAAACGCGGACTGAGTATAAAATGCGGACTGAGTTTAAAAATTGCTCAAAAAAATCTCAAAAATGCTCCTTTTTCAGTTTTCTTCGGCGCTTTTGAGTTGGGTGTCTTTTATTTACAGTATTTCGTTCAGTATTTTAAAATATGCCTTTCAATATGCCTTTGAAAATTAGTTTTTGTACAGAAGGTGGAGAGTGGGATTGTCACACGGCTTAGGTAAGATAAATTAGTTGCACGTTGGAAACAGCTAGAGTACTTTTGAAGCCGACAGCGGCTTGCTTACCTGATGACACGCACCAGAGAAACATTTGTGGAAACCCGACGAATTAAATTTGTCAACTTTGACTTACCTCATTCCTTTTCAAAAAGAACAAAAAAAATGCCATACAAAGCCGTACAATTATTAAATCTGCTAAAGACAGTCGAAGACCAAATCTGGCTTCCCCTGCCGTTAAAGCAGGTTTCTGAATCGAACACTATTGAAACAAATGGACCGGCGGACTACGGACCGAGTATAAAAGGGGGACTGAATTTAAATCAATAAGTGTAAAATTGTCTCTTGGACTGTGAAGTCTGTGAAATGAATAGAATCAAGAAACTGAATGTTCATGCGAAGACAAATTTTTATTCTTTCAAAAGAGTTCTTTCCCAGCTATCCATTTTGTACTTTTGGTCATGATTAACCTGATGTCGCGAAAAAAAAATATTTAAACGACGTCCTTAATTGGCTCGAAAGTCATCTCCAAAGTAGAAGTGCTAAATGTTAGCGATTTTTATTGCGCCGTTGAAATTATGTACGCACTTTGAATTTGCAATGTCTACGTTTGTTAGCGTTCGACGCAAACGGCCGGGGAGGCAAGATTTGGTCCTTGAAAACTCAAAAGCACTGGAGAAAACTGAAAAAGTAGCATTTTTTGAGAGTTATGGCTCAGTACAGCAATTTTTAAACTCTGTCCGCATTTTATACTCAGTCCACGTTTTATACCCAGTCCGCAGTCCGCAGTCCGCAGTCCCTATTTTATATTGACCAGGTTACGAATTAGTGTATTCGTGTAACAAAGCCCTCTGATTTTCATGTGTTGACAAATCCTTTTCTCAGTTATTACTGGAGATTCAGTTTAGTGTTTGGTGACGAATCATGTTTGAAAAAACCAGGTCTAATTACAATCACAACGAGAAAAACTATGAAATCAACTGTAATGTACACCCTGCCTGTCCTTTTAATCTTTCGAACAGGTTCAGGGCGAAAGGTAAACATCACTATGTAATCTACTACAATCCTTGCAGCTCATTCAGGTTAGGAGACAAGTGTGTACATGATGTAGCGGTAAGTGCAACATTTAGGCGACGTTTAAAGAATATATGTAGAGTGCTGGTCTACTTATAAACTGAAAAAATGGAAAATATCCCAGAACCTTTTTTCCTAAGGTTTACTGTAGATACTGTCAAAGTACTGCAAATAACGTCTGGTCTAAAATGTTCTACTCATTTCCTCTATCAACTCTAAGAGGGTTTTTTTTTTTCATATCCCCCGTCTATAGCAATCTAATCGCACAATAATAATCTCAGATGATTTCCTCTTAATTCAGTAATCTATTTATCACCGATTACTATCTTATGTTGTGTTCCTAATGGTTTTAAACATTTACGACGTGATTGGCCAGGTTTGTTTGGTTGGTTGGTTGATTGGTTGGTTCGTTGGTTGGCTGGCTGGCTGGCTGGCTGGTTTTTGCTGAGGTTGCAAATATAGGTGGTTTGCAAGATGCAGATGGTTTTGACAAGTGAGGGTTTTTTTTGCTTGCGATGCTTAGCACATAATTTACGTCTCCTTCCTCTCAAGCAAGCTTATGCTGTTAGACCTGTTACTTTAAAAAGGCTGAGCAGTTTGTCGCACAACATGCCTTGGCTTTAAATGTTAAAGAATCTATTTCAGTGGGATTTTACCAAAATCTTGTTAGACGGCCCGTAGACCCGCACCATCTGTAGTATTATCAATTGAAATTCTTTTCGCTGTGGTAGGTGTAAGGTCACAAATGATTCATTGTTAGCGGAGCACCATTGCTAAGCAAATTTGGTAACTTATCGATGCAAGAAATTTTGATGTGATGTCAGCGTACGCCCACCCTTACAGACTCTGGGGGAGGGGGAGGGGAGTCCCAACGCAACCCGACGATGGGGAGGGGAATCCCATTTTTTAAAAAATAGAGGTTTTTTAAAGGCTTATTTAGCAAAACGATTGCTCGGATAGTTTTAAACTTAAGAAGAAATTGCTAATATCTAAACTTAAGAAGAAATTGCTAATATCTATACTGTAAAAGTGGAAGGCGAAAAGTTCAAGTTACGAACCGAAATTTTCCTGAGTTCTGCTGCGAACTCGGTCGGCACATCGCTTGAGTTCGGAGCATTTGCCAACGGACCCTACGCCAAACATAGCAGAGCTAATGCTTTCTGTTTTTTTCTGTCCACAACCATGGTTTTTGCGACGGTCCGAACACATTTTCCCAGAAAAAAAAAAACCCGTGTTAATTGCATCGGTAACTCGCGTAACATCGAATCGAGTCGAGGTACATACTTCTTGAATTCGCAGTATTTGCCCGCAATCCCGACGTTAAACATAGCAGAGCTAGTGTCTTCCGGTTTTTTCTGTCCAAAATAAGTTTTCGCGGCGGTCCGACCACATCTTGCCAAGGAAAACACCCGTACTTTGTCGATCGAGTCGCTTTGGTCACGTGAAAAGATATAAATACAAAAGTTAACCCCACACTAGTCTCTGATGTCACCGTGGCTCAGAGGAAGTTCGACGGCTCACGATGCAAATGACCCGAGATTAATTCCATGCCAAGTTGTTGTTGTTGATTTTTTTTTACTTACGCTTTTCACGACTAATAGGTTGTCTTGGGCAATGTAACGTAATTTGGAATTTGATGAAATAAATAAATAAAATAAGAAAATAAGAAATAAAATAAGAAAGTTAAACAATACAAACAGAATTTAACAGCAATAATAAGGTAACCATTAAAAATAATCCTCTGTACCTGAAAGTAGCGGATACTGCTCTACCAGAAGAGCACAAGTCTCATTCGGGGCACTATTTTTTTTCCTTCGTGTTCTTCGTTTTCTTTTTTTTTTTTTTTTCGCGGTCACTTACCCGAGACCTCTTTTTTTCGCTTGGCCAAACAAATACTCGTCGCGGCCTTCGCTAATTCTCAGGCTAGGGTTCGTATCTTGAGCGAATGACTGTAATATATTTTGCACCCTTAGGAAAGGGAGAACAACGGCGGGGGCTAACGCCCTTCTTGTATTCAATAAAAGCATTTTCAGAAATTAATAAGTACCAACGAAAAAAAAATTTGAGCCCCGCTTTTAGGCTTGGCTAAATTTATATTTTATGTTAATGATATATACTGGCACGGGAGGAATAGAATAGGGGTGATATTGTGTCCGTGGTATTCTTAAGGACTGGCCTAGGTTTATGCAGTTGATGATTGATTGGTATGTTAGTGATAAAAGAAAGGAATGGGACTATCAAGGTCTTGATATTTTATGGGGGAGAGTGGATGCAAGGAGGATTATTTCACTCACTGCGTCGATAGGCTGAAACGTTTTATTTAGCGTCGGAATTTTCAAGTTAGTAGTGTTTTCCTGTAGTTGTCACACGAATTTGTCAACCTCCCAATCTGATATTCAGCACTCAATCGATTGAGCCATGCATGTAAATCTCGGCAGACAGGTACTAAGGCGTTTGAATGAAACGTCCACGAGAGGTTCAAAGATTTTTGGAAGTGGTCAGAACAACCCTGTCTCAAACTTTGCCTGCTGAAAGCCAGTCATGAGCAAGTAATCAAATCGACATTATTTTTGTCTTCAAATACTAATGTGGTCACGTGACAGGCAATTTAAGGTCTACCCCAATGGGAGCAATTTTGGCTCAAGTTCGTTTTGACAAAAGACATGCAAATTTGGTAGATTTTAGAAAATTTTGAAGCCAAAATTGCTCCTCGGGGGGGGGGGGGTCAAACCTAAATTGATTGTCATGTGACCACATTAGTATTTGAAGGCAAAATAACGTCGATTTAATTACTTGCTCATGACTACGCTTTCAGCAGGCAAAGTTTGAGATAGGGTTGTTTCTGTTCATTTCCAAAAATCTTTGAAACTCTCGTGGACTGGCTCTTAATTTCTTGTGCGAAATAAAAAATAAGACACCAAAATATTAACGAAGACTTCAGAGAAATACAAAAACTTTGATTTTAATAAACAGATTTTAGGACGAAAGATTGAACTGAAAACTGGTGCTAATGGCTTCGAAATGTCGTAAGATAAAGCCATAGTGCATAAGGGTCACAAGTCAAGTAGCTCTTTCCGGAGCATACAACTGTGAATTCATTTGCATTCACAAGCTTGTTCATATACATAGGAGCCTTTGATCTTGGAGATAAGGTAAGGTCCATCCACTACACTTATAACTAGAGATTTTCATGGGACCCCCAAAAGAGTTTCTTACTCGATCAAAAACTATAAACAGATAAACAGATTTTAGGACAAAAGATTAAACTGATGCTGATGGCTTCAAAATGTCGTGAAAGCATGGGTACACTAGGGTCACAAGTCTTTCCGTGCCATACAACTGTGAATTCGTTTGCATTCACGAGTTTGCTCATATGCCTAGGAGCCTTTGATCTTGGAGATAAGATTAGGTTCATCCACTACGCTTATAACTAAAGGTTTTAGGGGGACTCCTGAAAAGAGTATAGGAGAATTAAGAGATTTAATCCTAGTGGTACAGGAATGAACTCCAGCTTGTATGAGGGCCGTCCATGATAAACCACAGGTTTTCATGTTTCAGGTTTGCAAGGCACCTATCAATGATGCAACTCACCTCAAAATAGGAGATCAGAGCACAGCATCGTGTGGTACCGATACTAAGACTGGGAATCCACAGCTGGTGTATAAAACTGCGTATGTTATCAGTGCCTTGTAGTGGGTAAAATGCGTGTATGTTATTTATTAGCTGTGAGATCTACACAGGTCAAAACTGCGACCATTGTCTTTAGTACGGCCCGGCTTCAAAAACCACGGTTAAAGTTAAAGCCTTATCGAGGTTGCAAAGTAGATGGTAAGTAGAACACCTCGCAGTTTTTTTGCCTTGGACAAAAAACCTCACTTCTACCGCTGCCAAGGTGACACCTTCAAATTAACCAAACCTAGCTTGGGAATCTGGGCTTTTTATTTTAACAAGAAGAAGCAAAGACATAAGCCATCGAGTTTTGAGACGTTTGTATGACAGCAGTGATGTCTTGCATATCCGGTATGACAGAAGTCACTAGCGCCATACAAACGCCTGTAGAAAGTCCGATATTCTCCGAGCTGATGTGTCTTCGCCTTATGACAGAACGTTACTCTGAAATTCTCGGGTTTTAAAATTTTGAGATGCTTTTTAACCGTCAAGGGTGCTTTGTATGTCTAAGGCAAAATAAACTGGATGTTAGTAAAACCGTGAAGGGCTCTATTTGCCCTACTAGTGACTATTATGGTTTAGCCTCTCATCAAAGTCGACAAATTGGAAAGATTAAAGAAATACTTGCACAGAGAAAAAGCCATCGTTAGAATCGAAGCATGAAGAAGTACGAACACGCCAAGCAAGCGAATCAACCACCAGGCATCTCATACATCATGAATATATGCCACTACACACAGAGAAATTTTTTTTTGGAAAATTCAGTGATTTGGTTTTCGGGCTTTTCAATAATAGGAATTTATTTAGCTACAAAATGAAAATGAATTTAGGAAGGTCTTACCTAGTCCTTCATACAGTTACCGAACGACCTCACGAACCCTAAAAAGTGTCCAGTCTACGCTTAAGAATGGTCTTCCTTCAATTCGTTCAACGTGCCTACTTTAATGAGATGCTTAGTCAAGTCAGCAAAACGTAGGTCGAAGTGTCAAGAAACAGTAATTTTGTCTGGCACTATTTTGCTTTTGTTTTTGCGGAAACTCTGCTTACGGAGATAAATCGCATCAACATTCAACCCATAGTAGATTTCTACTTGACCATACCTTAATTTTGCTTAGGGTACATCTTCATAAACACTTATTTTGTGAAATAAAACTTAGCAACTTGCGTGCATGGTGTGACCAAGAAAAAAATACTCAAACTAAAGTTAGCTGAAACTGGACCGACAGATCAATTCGATTTAGACAAATGGCTACGTCATGGGCAATTTTCTAATTTTTTTTTTCAACAAAAGTGTTCTTGAAATTATGAATATATGAAACTCATATATTTGAACTGCGGAATGAAGAAATAAGTGTAAAGGAGATCCTCGCAGTTATTAACGCAACTTATGCAGTTGCGAAAAGAAAGCCTGAAAAAATCAGGCTTGCCGGGATTCGAACCCTGACCTCTGCGATACCGGTGCAGCGCTCTAACCAATTGAGCTAACAAGCCAACTGGGAGCTGGTCATTAAATTGGTTCGTTATATACCCGGGAAAGATGAAGATGAAATTATGAATATATGAAACTCATATATTTGAACTGCGGAATGAAGAAATAAGTGTAAAGGAGATCCTCGCAGTTATTAACGCAACTTATGCAGTTGCGAAAAGAAAGCCTGAAAAAATCAGGCTTGCCGGGATTCGAACCCTGACCTCTGCGATACCGGTGCAGCGCTCTAACCAATTGAGCTAACAAGCCAACTGGGAGCTGGTCATTAAATTGGGAGGATCTCCTTTACACTTATTTCTTCATTCCGCAGTTCAAATATATGAGTTTCATATATTCATAATTTCATCTTCATCTTTCCCGGGTATATAACGAACCAATTTAATGACCAGCTCCCAGTTGGCTTGTTAGCTCAATTGGTTAGAGCGCTGCACCGGTATCGCAGAGGTCAGGGTTCGAATCCCGGCAAGCCTGATTTTTTCAGGCTTTCTTTTCGCAACTGCATAAGTTGCGTTAATAACTGCGAGGATCTCCTTTACACTTAAAAGTGTTCTTTTTACAATTTAAAAATTGTAACTTCGTTCATACCTGAAATGCTCCCAACAAAAAGCGGAAGATAGGCGGGAGAAGAAAAAAAGAAGAGCAAGTTTCTCAAGTTGCAATGCTCTTCCATCTTGTTGACGGTGCATTTACAGAACTGGAACATTATTATTTTTAGGCTTTAATAATGCAAAGTCTTTTGGTACTTTAAGATTGTTACAAAAACTGCTGACATATTCTCTTTAACTCTTTACTTTCTGAGGGCGCTGGGGGTTATAATTTTGACAATTGTTTTGTATTTTACCCTACGATAACAGAACCGCAATAACGTACGCCTCGACAGTTTTAGCTAAACGATTTTGTCAGCTAAATCAAAAGTAAAGTGATCAGTTACTCACATGCCATCCAGTACAAAAAGACTCAAACTTAAGCAAGGAACGTTCATATTATTACCGTGATAATACTTGTGATTCTTGCGACTTTTTTTAGTGACTACAATGAAACCTACGAGCATGTCAAAGTAAATCTAATATGTAATAAGACCAAGAGGGGTATTACAGAGGCAAGCTTTGTACAAGACCCAGATAATGTTTGGGTAAGTGAGGTGCAACTAATAACACATAAAATACTTGGAAAAAAGTAAAATACATATCACCAACCTATGCTCCTGTACTTTTCGTTCAAATTGTTTCAAATTGTTTCTAAATTGTACTGTTTTGTTTTCAGATATTTGAAAAGAAGTAGACAAGTCTCTTCATTGTTGGGTACTGGGCACAGACATAGATGACGATGATGTCTATGTCTACAGAAATGTGTGTTTCACATGAGTTTGTTGTTCTCGTCCTGTTGTTATGTTCCCGGTGATAAAGTCCCAAAGCACACTGGGAAGATTTTTAACTTTATGCAGTGGACCGCTATCCGAACACTCAACCGCGTCAGCCGATTTCAGGCTTTGTATTCTGAATGATGTTATAACCATACACTTCTACATTTTTCGCACATTCTATACATTTCTTTTAAATAAGAATTCGTCCGAAGTAAATTAGACTACGAGCGAGTAGTCCAGTACCTCTTGTGAACCTCTAATTTCAGAGGCATTCTAAAACAATATTGCTCATTGTCTTCAGGGATAGGGGCATTGTTTGTGCCGTTATCTTATTGTTCTTATGGCCAATCATGTGAGATGTTTAATGAGGTGCTGGTCGACTCCTACGAGCAGTCTCTCTTTCCGCTCAGGGATAGTCGAGGTAAACGAACAAGCGAGCGAGCGCGAAATCGCCTGCCGCGTTGAAACGTGACGCGCTTGTCACGTTTCAACTCCGCCGGCGATTTTCGCACCTGCTCGCTTGTTCGTTTCCCTCGACTATTCCTGACCGGAAATAGAGACTGCTCGTAGTCTAGAAGTAAATTTAACAACCTCGTTCCCAGGGGCCTCTCTATTCATCCTCGAGAAGGATCAAGAGAGAAGACCCTGGGAATGAGGTTGTAAATTTAGGTGTGTTCTTTATTGCAGACGTACCATCTGACTCATAACTGTGCATGTGCGAATGGTTGTCCAGTCTATTCTAGTACTACACCTAGCACAACTGATTCTGGTAAGTTAAGTGAGAGTGGTAAAAACACGTTTTTTAAAATAATTGACTAGAATCCAATTTGGTCCGTCGTAATCTACAAGGGGTAATAAAATCTGTATACGACCGCTTTGCGAGAGTCCGATTTCTTTAATCACAGTTTAGCACAGGTCTTGCAGAGAAACCCTTTGAAATGGCGTCGAGATCAGAAACAAAATGACATCAAAGTGTTCCATAATTAGCTTTCTTCAGTTAGATTTTATATCACTCTTTGACCGAAGCGAAGACTCTGTTCCATTTGCAGGTAGTGACTGGAAACATATTTGGGAACCCGTGTCTATTGCTGCTGGAAGTGTGGTTTTTGTGTTTGCTGTTATTGCTGTCATCTGGCTATTGCTTCTACTTAAAAGACAACGTTATTACATTCCTATTGATAACAACCAGGAGGGACGACACCTGTTAGGTGAGGGAGACGGCGGGATCGACGAGACTACAAACAAATTTCCTGATTCAAGTGATGGAAAGAGATCTGCAAATCTGCGAAATGTATCTCCGCCATTGTCGATTAGTTCGGCGAGCTCGTGTAGTGATATCACGGTCCCTAAAAAAGATGACTTCAACAATACCAAAGCTGCCAGTGTGCCTGTTTGAGAAAGCCAATTTTAAACTGTCCAAAGAGAGTTTCGTGTAGGTCGCTGCCTTTAATCACGTAGTATAGTGCGAATCAGAAAAGATACACACTACAAGTATTACAAATTAATGGTTATAAATCGCACCCCACCCATTTAATAGGACCTTCCATCTAGTTAATCGCGGTACTATTGTTGGAAGATTTCTTTCTCTACCACTGAACAAGGGGGGATTAGCTTGATATTAACAGTCCTCTTTCTTGTGTTTAACAGTTCCTTGCTTGATACAACTTTTCAGTACAGTACAGTGCTAGGATCTCTCGCTAGAAGTTCTCCGCGTTGCTTTTTATATTGGCTGGTGTATGATTGACATGTTGCTGTCAAACATTCGTCAATTTCCACTGTAAGCTAACGTAATCCCTAACGTGATTGGTTAGCGAAGGAATTCGTAATGTGTTCCTTCCCAATATTTACTGTAGACGAAATGCTTTTCTTTTGGAATTTTTGTCATGTTTTCCGAAACCTCCAGCCAAAATAATGCAACGGGGAGAATATAAAAATTTCAAGGAACATTTCTATCGATAGAAATTGTACATTTACAACAAGACGTTCGTGAAATCTTGAGTTGATGGTTTGCGTACAACAACTTAAAAAGAATAACATTTGGTTGTTTTTGGAGAAGAAAGGCGGTACCACAAGTCCACGCCTTTTTCCATTAACTACTGAGTACACGGTTACAAAGTTCGCAATTGCAATTAGGAATTCAGTACGTGATCCTAATACAGCAGATATTTACACTGAATAACACCTTTAGACCAGAAAGAGTTTTCAATTATTATTATTATTTAAATAAGCTCGGCAAAAGCAATTTAATGTGGAAATCGGCTGGTATAAATTCGGTAAGAAACACGGTGCAATTTCAACAGAACGGCAAAAAGAAACAAGAAGAAAACTATATCCAGGCTAATACCAGAGAAAGTTGAACTAGAGGTCAAACCAGCAAAATACAATATGGTTTTAATGTAAATAATCTAGAAAAAAACCAATTACTAAAAATACTTAACTTAAAGGTTCGTTTCCGAGAGACAACTTAAAACAGAGCACCTGTTTACACCAAGAGAAAATAAGGGGACAGAGAGGGACACTGCCAGTCCAGGCTTTGGGATATGTCAAGTTCGGTAAAGCTATTTTTAGACGGCCATTTGGAACGGAAGTCTGTTTTCAAGACGTCCGCAGAAAGGCAACCTCGATCTGGTTTTTGAAGAACCATTCAAAATTTTGCTTGTAATGGCGGATCAAGTGGTGTTACGTTTTGTCGATGAAAACGACTTCGAAAAACAAGGGAAATGGTATTTATGCGGACGTTACGGAAAACAGACTTCCATTCAAAAGCCAATCTATAAATAACTTTTGTGGAATTGACATATCCCAGCCAACGCCCTCAGAGTCCCTCTCTGTCGCCTTATTTTCTCTTGTTTACACCAAATTTACACCAGGAGAAAACAGCGTTTGGTCAGAGTTAAGATCAGTACTAAATCAAATGTACAACTGGGAGGACGAACCGTTATACTTTTTAAGTATTTTATCCCCTAATATAGAATATTCACCATCAATAAGACATAAACTGTATGGTTTCCAAACACCAAATTAAATTCCCTTAACCGTTTCAACTCAAAAGAAATGCGCTATAAATATTTTTCATCGTTGTCACATTTACATTACAATACATTTGGAAATTTTCAGGAGCCCATGTCTGCCCCCGAAATTGCCTCACAAGTGGCATCCACGTTTGAGTGGATCATGGTGAACGTGGAGGTAATTCTTCATGGATCGAAGTGTATTACTTTGCTCTTTTTAAAGATTTACTTTTAGTTCTGCTTTAACAAGTAATGTTCGATAATGTGGCCCTAACGTTCGAATCTATAGATGAAACTTTAAATATTCGAGGCCAAGACAAAGATTAACATCAGTAGCAACCAATTAAGTAAAACCTTTTCATGACAACAGAACCAAATTTCAGTCAAGAAAAGATTAAACATCGTTATTATTATTCGACTATAACTTGGTTGAAAAGAGCGATAGGACCTATAGAATTAGATTTAAGAACGCTTACTTGTCGTTGTTATCTGGGTAACCAAATTGTACAGTTATGATTGGACTTGCTGCGATTTGTGCCTTTGTCGTTTACGAAGGTGAAGCTGAGCTTCACTAGAAACCCTATATTGTTGTGAAGAGAACCATATTTTATATTACATAGCCGGTATGATAAAGGAGTTTCTCAATATTCTTTTTTGCTGAAAAAAGATTGAGAAAATGTTCAACTACAGTCAGAGTATCTCCCCCCTTCCCGAGGCTGGTCATAAAGCCTTTTGTAAATAAACAAGAAAGCCCATTGGGCATTTTAACCGGCCATTCTGACCCTCCCCACCCCTAGGTTTCACAAATGTTAGCGCGATCCCCTTTTTTTACGAACCGGCGTGACGAAAAGTGTGATTGTGTGACACAATATTTTGACTATAGCGGTCCTGGATGACGTAATGTTTAAACTCTGATGACTCAGCTTATCTTTCTTATCGCTTTATTTGTGCTGAAAAACGCAAAATCACTCAAACGTTGAATGTCGATATGAATTCGTCCACAACTGAGAATGCTCACACAGGGACGACGAAGTATTTACTGTTGTATCTAGACCTTAAATACAAACAGTGAACATAGCAGTAGAATCAAAATATAACGCTTGATAAACACGAGCTCGAGCAGATCGTCAGAGTATGGGGCACGTCAAGGCATATCTCATGATGTGATGTTTAAATCCAGTTTGCTAACCCGGTAATCCCCTTGCAAAAGTAAACAAGCGAGCGGGGACGAAAGTCGCCCACGTCTTTGAAAGCTAACGCGCCTGTCGAGCCGCAATCGATTTCGCGCTCACTCGCCTGTTTTTCTTTTCCTTCACTATCTATCTCTGAACGGAAAGTGAGACTGCTCTTAGCCTTTAGCGAACACCACACGCAAACCACACAAATCCGTCGATAATATTCAGATATTTTCGCTCCATTAATGCAAAAAGACTCGTAACACCTGCCTTATTAATTAATCTCCTTATTAATGACGATTCCTTCGTATCAACTTCTCGCCTCAAATAAACACTCATTTCTCTCCGTTCACAAGAACTATCATGTACTGACGGTGCAATCAACTAATATTGCATCATCATACTAGTGCCAATTCCTTCTCTTCCTAGCCCACGCCGGCAAAACGCAACTGTCCTTTTTGTCCGCTGCGAAATACAAGTTAGCCAATCAGAAACCTTACAATCCACTTCGCAACCCCCGCCCCCCCCTATAAAACGCCAAGGGAAACTGCCTCTCACGCAAAACGCAACTTTCAAAACAAATCACATTCACAGAAGCGTGATATGCTCCTGACATTCACAAATCCTTCTGACTCCCACATTTTTACACCCCTCAAAATGTCAATCCCAATAAAAAAAACTGCTGCGCTAAAAAAATTTTCACCATAACCACTAACTAGATCAGACAACACAGCCAATTTCGCATTCAATCCTATTTTCGCATTCAATCCTATCAAAAATAATGCACGCGCAAGAAGCGGCGCAAGAAGTTCTTGCGCCGTAAAAACACGCAAGCCCGCGCAAGAAGTGAAAGTGCTAGGTTTTTGCAGTTTACCCGCAAGAACATTCGAAACGCAAGAAGTTGAAAATCTAGCCGCAAGAAGTTACTAATGTTACCGCAAGCCGCAAGAAGGCGCAAGAAGTACTGAGGGTCCAGCCGAAGAGACTTGTAGTGCTCGTGTTAGTGTGAGGTATTGCAAAAGTAATGAGAGCGAATCTCGCGCTCTATTCTCTTTGAAATATCACCGAGCTTTCGAGCGATTTTTCGCCGTGTTGGCGTGTTGGCGTGTTGGCGCGACAATTCGCCAAGTCAAGCGAAAGTTCACAAGGCTAATAAGAAAATCAAGGAAGCAAATGTTCGAACAACCGAAGTATCGAAGAAAATTCACATCACGAAATGGAATATCCGCCAGCTTTCCGACTGCAAGATAAACACCCGGTAAACATGATCTCCGGCACATGACAAAACATGAACAATTTTTTTAAGCGTGTCTCAGATACAGTGATACGGGTTCAACTCAGAACTGACTCAGTTCAGTTTTTTATTCCATCCAAGAAATAGCAACAAAAAGGTCCAAAAGCTATAATTGTGGCAAACTGCGCGAACTCCTCTTTGACAGGCAAGACAAGACAAGACTTACACATGCAGGAGGTCATGCCATCTCGTGGGTGAAGTCATCAAGAATCCCTGCATCTTTACCAGTTTAATTTCGCAGCAAAAAAGGGATACTCGAAGAAATAGCATAGACATATGATTTCAACTACACATTCGCCTTTCGACACAGCTTGCTGCCCGGGGCTTGCTGTCTTGACGGCTTAGAGAACTGCTCATGCATTGCGTTACAAAATGTCATTCAAGCAAATCATACCAAATTTGCATACGGCAGATTTGTGTTTACTCAGGTTAGAATTGACGTGCCGAATTTCTTTCAGATCGCGGAATTTTAGTTTCCTTCAGACTTTTTTGGTTTACTTCGAAGATTTAAAATGTGATATCGACTTCAGCGTAATGAGCGGAACTATTTTTACAAACATAATGTGTTTTTCCAATTAAGACTGCGGGTATTATTTCTTCTCATCTGAGTGACCATGTTCATTTCTCACACGTGTGAGCGCAACCAATAAAAAGTATTTGTCCGAGTTTAATATGTTGGTGGAAGTACAGCAACACTGAACAGGTGAATGTCGGTTCTTTAATAATGTGACTGATGGACTGTGCCTTGCCATTGTTCCTCATTTAAGTGAAATAAATCGAGCGATATCTTTCGCGCCGCTAAGCGTACCGCATGTCTGGGACTCCGGGACACATAAACAATAACATACGCGTGCTTCGTTTGAGTCTCGTTTCTCCAGCCGTTAAAAAATAACATAGAAGGCGACCAGAGTCAAATTCAGAACCTAGTGAACTCTTTATCGGATAAAAAATTCTAAACCGAAGAAAAAAACTTACAAGGGACTAAATAAACAACTGATTGCAAGTTACAAAGGCAGCCAATTTCGAACGTGCCTTGCGCTACAAAGTGGTCTCTTTTTTACCTTCTCCGGGTTCCGGGTTTTTAAGATGTTAGCGCAAAGACGTTCTTGCGCTTACTTGCGGTCCAGATATTTTACCACAAAGAAGTTCTTGCGGTTTTAACTTCTAAACGCAAAGACGTTCTTGTGGCTTGCAGTATTCAAGCGCAGGCATCCTGCAAGGAGCCGCAAGGAGTTCTCGGCTTGCGGACGCAAAAAGAAGTTCTTGCGCGTGCATTATTTTTGGGCTGTACTATACAAAAAACCCCAAACTTAAACAACCCTTCGCCGTTCATATCTTAAATACTGTAAATTAAAAGACAAAAACATAGGAAGGTATCATTCAGAAGACTAATATGCGCATGCGTCTTATATAAGACAGTACCGCTCTTGAGTACCCGTACCACAAGCTTTACAGCACTTTCTTCGTATGTTAAGCCAACTTGCTTTCAGGAAAAACCGTGTCCATTTTATAAACCGGCGGTCGCCATCATGGCGACGGCCGGTTAATAAATGAATTCGAACTTTGATCGCATTCTTTGTAAAAACAAAAAAAAAGCTTTGCAGCATCAATTTCAATGGGGGATGGGGGTGCAATATCACGATAAACACGGGGACAGACCTTACAAAACATCACTCAATTAAGGTCATTCCCCCGAAATAAAGTTTAACATACGATTTTTGTCATACTTTCATAATTTGTTATCTATCATGCAATGTTTTGAAATATAAAATAAAAAGAATAGGTCCCCATGTCCGTTTAC
Source organism: Siderastrea siderea (assembly GCA_964030785.1). NCBI lineage: Eukaryota > Metazoa > Cnidaria > Anthozoa > Scleractinia > Rhizangiidae > Siderastrea > Siderastrea siderea. Next base: position 46,419,067 of record OZ034967.1, on the reverse strand, counting down.
GAGATATTATTGTCTCAAGTTACCCCATAATTCCTTGCAATTTCGCCTAACAAACATGGTTTTTTTAAATCAGTTTATACGCTACTTTCCGCAGGAACAGGAGGTACATAACTAAAGCAAATCTTGAAGCAATGTACTAGATATAATATATCGATAACAAGGAACAATTTAATAGATGTTTTATGGCAGATGCTTCTACCATCAGACGAAATTGACTTAAAACCTTCCTCACGTACGTGTTCTCGAGGTCATGGTTTTATCTCCGTGAGTAACGCGTTTCTAATAATAAATTTGTGGCGTTTTATTTTTTGTTTTGTTTGTTCACATCCAGTTCTAAATGATACCTTGACAGCGAAAAATATTGGTCTTTCGTCCTGAACATCCTAAGTGAGTCCAAAATCCGTGATTTAAACACCTTAGCGAGACGATGAGCAACCCCCCCTCTCTTGAGTCCTCCCCCCCCCCCCACCGGGGATGGCACGAACGAAGGATGGCATGTGGAGGATTGTTTTTCCGCAAAATGTAGATGCTAACTATGATCCAACGATCTTTCATGAAAAAAGGGTGTACAACAAAAGGGAAAAGTTTCCATCTCTGTTAAGAAAGGAGCGAAACGAAAGTGAAAGTGGCGTCCGGTCATCTTGTGTCACAGTAACAATGTTATGATCTGAGGTCCTATTAGCTATGGAAAGGTAGATTTAATTTACTTTATGAAGACTTGCAGTTTTAAGATTAATCTTGAAATGCAAATTAGGGAATTTAGTGCTGAAACATGCCTCTGTTCTCAGCGAGGAAACAATCATAGAGATCTCTTTATCGCCGGAGAAAGATGCACGTGGTGATACAATGTGAGTGTTACCTTTTTATCATAGATCAAACGGTAGTTCGGAAGACACAGAATAAAGAAATGACGTTTTGGGATTGGATTTATCTGTTCGTAGCTTTATTTGCTTATACGGCCGAATGACAGTACCGCGCGACTCCACAAGCTGCAGAGCTTTAATTTTAATCGTGCTGAAATAAAGGCTGTCTGTCTGTCTGTCTGTCTGTCTGTCTGTCTGTCTATCTGTCTGTCTGTCTGTCTGTACCTTCAAAGGTGTTTCCAGTCTAAAGCATGTAGCGCTTCTCAGTTTTGTCGCAGATATCCTAAACCCTATATCAAACCGGTGAGGGTAAAGGGAGGAATGAGTTTGGGGAATGGCATGTGGCATGACTTGCGGAATGGCATAATTATGCGGACTGTAATATACGCGGAAAGACTCATTTAAAGGCGTCACATTTTAAAGACTGCTATCAAGGTATTATTTGATTTTTGTATCATGGACTCCTGTGGCTTTACGCCTGTTTGTTACTGGATCATCTGTAAAGCGACTTTTTAATGCCGCTCTTGGCATATTAGATCGTTGAATTTGGCTCGTTTATGAACTTGATAGGTTTTTCAGCCTTCCATTAAAACCTCTCGTTAAAACGTCTAAGATTAATACGTAACACGTAACACAAATGGACAAAAAGAGGAAAATAGGACTACAGCCGATTTTGCACAAACCGTAAGAGAACTGCACAACACAAATACTGTTACCAAAATTCCTACATAAACACAGTGCAAGTGATTATCTCAGTTAAGGAAACACACTACGAACACACTGTTTTTCAGACACTGAACATTTTCACTCGGTGATCTCAAAGAGGTGGTTTGGTCCGTCGCTTAAAATAAATCTCGCTGAAGTGAAATGTGATCTAGTGTCAGTTCCTGAGACTCTGATTCTTGGGATTCTAAAACTATGAAATAACCAATTGCTTTTGGGAAAGCCCCTTTTAAACCTGATACATATACCGTCATGATCATTGTATCGTTTACTTCCTTACTTTTAGGGTAATTCTTCCATTAAATGAACTGTAATTTTCTAAATTCCACCCAGGTGAAACGTTAATGTTGTTGTGGCATTAGCTAGCAAACAAAAACAGAGTGCAAATGTGCAGTTGCGACTTTAATTAGACTTCATGCAAAATAATCAATACTATAAATATAATGGTTTGAACCCAAGACTCATATATGTATCTAATTCGGTGAATTATGATCGCCTGGGTGAGTGTCTGATTATGAGAAGGACTATCACTTGACTCTGATAAGGACTTCCGTTCAGGGTGTCGAAACGTCAGTCCATGTCATCACAGTCCTTCGGAGGACTGTTCTTACCCAGACGATCATACTTCACCGACTTAAAATAATTAATTTCGCAAAATGAATTTGGTCAGTATAATCCCACCTAGACCTCATGTGAAACATGAAACAAAATCGATGCCTTACATATATAAATGAAAGTCATACATATGTAAAAGTGCTCAGATGCCTTGTGTTACTTTGCAATTTAAGGAATTGTAAACAAATGACAGAATAGTCAGATATTTTTGTTAAGTGCCTGACCAAACTTGACACGGCATTGTTTTTACGACCACAATTAACATGGTAATAACCATTTTAGTTTTAATTTGTGAACGTTTGGTTCACCGCAGAGCGTTGATATACACAGGTTTGTATTTATTCCATCCATCATTTGCTGTTGTTTGTTACAAAAGGTTACACAAAAGTATCTTATGTTGGTTCAACCACAGTTTCAGTCATAGTATCTTCTTTTAACTCAGGAAATATTCCAACTCACCAGCTCTATTGGACTTATTGAAAGAAGCTGTCACATTGCAGATAATTGTTGCCATATATCACGTGACGGGACTTTCCCGGGAAGGCGGAAACGAGTGCATTTCTAGCTCATTCTGCGTAAAGTCAGAGTCGGCAGAACGACAATCGTTCTGCAGTTACAACGTTGCTTCGTAATCCTATAGAATAATCAGAGTATTGGATGTGAATAGAATAATCAGAGTATTGGATGTGAAAAAACGTGTTCCTAGCGAATTTAAGGATTTTATGAGGTAAGACATCTGTTTAGATCCAGCCTATTCTTATCTTGACTTCCAAGGCTCTTATAAAATAGCTCGCTTGGCTTTTAATAGCCCTTAACACGCCTTCTGTGTACGAAGCAGTAACGTTATTGTGTTTTGCCTCTATTTGACCGACGCTTTGGAATATTTGGGTCAATCAGTGGACTCCACAAAGGACAGTTTTCATTCCTCAGTGAAGCAGGAAATCGAGCTCTCGGAAACGAGCCGGGTCATGATGTGTACGTCTGGGCATACAGAATTACCATGAATTCCCGTAATTATATGTGAATCCACTACACTTTTATTCATCTTCACACATAACATCAGTAGTAATAATTATTGAGAAAATTAAACATGCAACGGAGAAAGAGCAAAAATATAGTAAAACTAATACTTAGCCGTTGTTTGGTCTTACTCTATCAAATTTAAATATCAATTTCTAAGTTTATTGAAGGCACGTTTACCCCATAAACTTTTGCCCGTAAATTTTTCCTCACTCTATAAACGTTTGTTTACTCCATAAATGCATTTTACTACATAAACGTTTCCCCATAAACGATTGTTTACTCGATAAACGCATCTTTAGCCCATAAACGTTTGCTTATGAACATTAATTTACTCCACAAACGAAAGATTACCCCATAAACGTTTACCTATGAATGTCTGTTTACTCAACAAACGCAGGTTGACGCCATAAACGTTTGCCTTTAAACGTTTGTTTACTCGTTTATAAATGCTTGCGTTGTTTGTTTCTTTATTATATAAGTTATTCGCTAGAAACTTATTCTTTCAGATTAGATGTGATCTTTCACGTCATTATAGTGAAAGTTTTAATATTTTTAATGCATAAAGAGTTTGTAGCGAACATTTTGGGAAGTCTAAGTGCAGTACAGTGTATGTAATCATTTCAGTAATTGAACGTCACGCACTATAAAGATAGTAAAGATAGAGGAGGCAGTGTGGCCGAGTGGTTAAGGTGCCGGACTTGAAATCTGGAAGTCCCGGGTTCAAGTCCCGCTCTGACCGCTATCTGGAGTTGTTTCGCGGTCGACCTGGGTTCAACTCCTCGGACACACTTCTAAATAGCCAACTGGTCTGCCTCCTGCAAGTTGGGATTCCTAACCTATTATGTTCAGTTTGAAGTATTTGTTTCTAAGCCGGTTTAAATGCTCGGCCCCACCAGCACTTTGCTATAATCACTTGCCGAGGGTAAATAAAGGGCATTTATTTATTTATTTATTTATTTATTTATTTATTTATTTATTTTATTTTATTTTTATAAAGATGAGATTCAATATCTGTGGATACACATAAATGTACTGCATATATCTCTTTAAATGAAACATAATTCTGGAATTAGCATTACCTTGCACCTACATGCGTCCTCTGCGCTTAACCTGAAGATTATTTACTTGGCCTTTCAGTAACACGCAAGGCTCATGGGATCTCATAGTAATTGTGATTGACGGCAGTAGAAAAGCAATCGTTGGTTTAGTTTCGAAGTCCAGTGGTTGAAAGTTGAGATAAGTACACTTCACTACTTGTACATTTTTACAACGCTCTGATTCATGTTTGCAGAACCATTTCCTAAATGAGCTGGTTGAAGCGTTTTAAGTGCTTGGTGTTCCTGTACATTATGTTTAACTGCCAAGAAACTGGCGGAACCAAAGGAGTATGTGTTTGCTATGGCAAGCAAGGGACTTACAACCTTACAACTCTACAAAGTATCGATGAGCGAAACCCAAGGTTTGAAAAGTGCTGAGTTTAGGCCTTGTTCACTCACATACAGAAGCCCCTTCGTTCAATTTTAATTCAAACGGAGGTTTAAGAGGAGGCTCCTTTCAGATGAAGGCTGCATACTTTAAGTCTTCATTGGAATATTTTATCATTTCGATCACGTTACATGCTACGTGCTAGTCACATAGTATTCCAATTTGAAAAAATTAAAAAATCAGTGCATACGTTGGGCATTAACCACACTTTGATTGACTTATTTCAGCTCCAGCGTTTCAAATACTTTCGGTCTGTAATCTCTTTAATTTACTGAAAAAACTAACATTTATGGTCTGCTTCAAAAAGACTATGAAGTTCCTTTAATGAGATACAATTCATGGATCGTCCTTGTCTTCATATGAAAAATGGATGCAACATTTCCATTCAACAACGCGTACGATCCACATTGTTGAATTAAACATGTTAACACATGTTTGGCCACCCTGTTATCCCTTGAAGCCCCAATAGTGACAAGCATCTAATTTCTCCTTACAATATCCCTACTTTATCAAACATACAGGTCAGGAGAATAAAAGAAATGATCACCAAACATGAAATGCCTTGGTGTTTGTGCAAATTCTCTCAACTAGTACCATAAGAAATGTATGGAGAACACTAAGGAGAATATGGATATTGATATTGGGGCTTAAAGGGTTAAATGATGGGTTGAACGAAGTTCGATTTCCATGAAATTCTTAACCCAACATTACTCAACTGCTGAACATTTCTTTCGTTCTGAGGTGCGAACAACAACTCTGAGTTTACTGTAAATGGTTTGAGCCCAGGGGTCATGTCATAAGTCGGTAAAGTATGATCGTCCGGGTGTATGTGGACAGTGTCACGTCCTGAGAAGGACTGTTTGTGATGACTTTGACTAGTGTTTCAAAAACATCACCATGACAACATCACCAGATGACTGATGATGACGTCAGCTCACTCTGATGATGTCCACCGCTCAGGTTGTCGAAAAGTCAGTCAATGTCATCACAAACAGTCCTTCTCAGGACTACACTCTACTTATGATTATTGAATTTGTTTGACCGGCACCGGCATGCGACAATGTTGAACACATGCACGTGCAAGAAAAGTCAAGTTGGCGTAAGTTAGCAACATTGAACATCATTCAACACGACGATCAAATGCTTTCCACAAGTTTGATTCAACAATGTTGAAGGAAAAGACACGATGATCAACCAGGGCAGTGAGGTTATCAGCTTAACCAGCTGGGAAAAAAGCAACCCGAAAAACTGGTTCGAAAGGGATTCGAACTCTTGACCCTGCGATACCGGTCCAGCACTCTAAGCAACTGAGCTATCGAGCCAACTGCGAGGTGGTTATTTGTGAGTTCAACTTTTAAAATCCGTAGATGGTAAACTTTACGGGTCCTTCTTTTTAACTGCTTAATTCAACAACGTGAAATAGGTTGTAGTCAGCTGTAATTCAGAATCAGCGCTGCCTAAGGCGTGGATTTCTCCTACAGGTTTAGAGCGGAAGGTAAAAATGATTATTTCATCTACTACAATCCTTGCAGTTCTTTCAACTTAGGAGATGGATGTGTAGATGATGTAGCGGTAAGGGAATATATCCACTTATAAATTTACTTCAAGTTTAATGTACGTGTAGTAACGTTTCAGCGGGGTTTGCAGTTGATGACGTTCTTTTTAATTTTTGATCGTTTTTCTTATCATTTCTATCACTTGTGACGGAATCCTAAAACTTCACAATCATCACTCCTTGTAGTGCAAGACCCCATTAATCTTTCAAAAAATGTTTGCCAAGTTTGGAATGATTATAAAGAGGAAAAAGATAAAAGGGAGAAAATGGGAAATAAATGAATTCCTGGGAAATGGAGAGAAGTGAATTAAAATATGACTAGAAATATAGCTTTATGATGTTTGACGTGCGGCTACAGTCGAACCAGTCTGGTAAGGGAATAGCACGACATTTGAAACAGGCCTGACCGTTCAATTATTTGGCTTCATTGTTTGAAAGCTAAAGAACGTGCTGAATGGCCTGCGGCTTGAAACTGTAGACTTGAGATCAACCGCTTGAGGACTATTACCATCACCAGCGAACGGTTTGACTTGACTTGTTTTTAATACTTGAAAACAAGTATTGAAGTATTGAACGAGTACTGAAGTTTCAAGTATTGAAAACAAGTCAGAGTCAAACACTTTCACTTCACTATGTCAACTCCTGTCTAAAACTATTCAATTTTTAGGACCCTCACTAGTCTAGTCTGTTATCAGGGTCTTCGTGAGGAACGGCGCGAGAGAGAAATCGGAGAGTGGACCCTTCACCTTTCTACACTCGCTGACTTTTCTTTTCGCCTTGTGGTCAAATTGCGAGAGTGTTCACGATCTGTCTTTATTTTTTCAGGTTTGTCAGTCACCTAAGAATGGTGCAAGTTACGACAAAATAGGAGATCAGAGCACAGCATCTTGTGATACGAAGACCGAACCACCGAAACTTTTGTATAAGACTGCGTAAGTATTTGCGTTGTTCAAGCTTCGTGCGATTTCTGAGATAAAAACTGAAAAACGTGCCTCAATACATTCTCTTCTTGAGCACCTGTAGTCAAGGACAGTCGCTAATCTATTCACAGTAATAGTTTCAATGAATTAGTAAGGTACCTTTTAACAAAGCTGAGTCATTATCCTCAGGTTATATTGATGCAAGGGCCCCACTACGTGTGCCGGAATGGTTTGAAAGGTCAAAATTTCGGTGCCTCTGTGAAACATACCAGCAATCAATCTCGCGATTACATGTTAAAACTTCTGCCCGGTTAGTTGGGCTGATATGTCGTCGCACTTACTAAGTCAGCCCCTTCTCACGTCCAAATTTCAACCAGGAAATCGATAGTTCTCTTTCTGCGTAACACGCAGAGGTATAGAGCACCATTCAGCTACACGCACTTGAAACAAAATGCTTGATACGGTCTTGTTAGATCCCTTTTTAATCCCCACTTCAAAATTCAGCCAGCACCCAGCTCGCTCCCCTCATGAGATAGCAGGCCAAAGCTCATCTCGGCACCTCGATAGAGCCCGCCTCATATAATCAGCCCCACAATATGTCTTCTGGCTTCTCGCGTTATGGATAATACTATTGCGTTTTCAACGTATTTTTAGTGCTTACGAAGAGAGGCGCGTCAAAGTAGTTCTGATATGCAATCGGACTAAGAAAATCATTGACAAGGAAACCTTTAGACAAAGCCCGGACGACGAGTGGGTAAGTAAGGCTAGTCTCAACAAGTAAATTGTGAAAAGCGCGAAAAATATATATATTTGCTATCTGAGCTGAGGTTACGTGGTTATGGATCCTCAAATTGCCTCGTCAAGAATGTTTTAAGGCATTATTGGGTATGCCAGAACTTAATAGTGGAAATATCTGGTGCCCTCGTGCGGTATTTTGATTCGTATGGTAGCAACTTACATATGACACTGCTAAATACGACCTATCTCGGCACGATTCTCAGTGTAACTCAGTGTTTAGAGCATCCGACCGAAAGGTGAATTCGCCAAAGGTTTTTTCTTTCTAGTCCCATATCAGAGCTCTTGACAATCTAATACATTTCACGAAGGTTTCTTCGCTTTTAAGGTAGTTGACCGTAATAAGAAGAATATACTTCATTGGGCATTACAATTACGGGTAGACTCAGTAGCTTACTTTGGAACTTCTATGTCAATATCGCCCACTGAGGATTTGAGGGCACATGAAACGTTTGAGTTACTCGACCGTCTTATTTGTTAGGTTTCGCTAGTGGGCTCGTCGTGGCTGTGTGGTACTAAATTGGAAAGAAAGCTAGAAATTTGCTAAATACAGACGGGAAATTGATTGAGAAACTAGGATTTCCACCGCCGTGTTTTTTAAAAATAATTGTGTAGCGTACATCTGAATGACATATCAATGCTTGCGTCCAGATAACGGGCGATTCGAGATACACCGTCGAGTTCAAGATCGGCTTTTTCCTCACAGTGGCCAGGGTAGTTCGCTGGAGATCTATGGTGGTTGAATAATTTCATGACTTATTCTAAACGTATATGCACAACAGACCAACCTTAGATTTGTGTAGGTGTGTTTTTTCCCCAGGAATCTCTTACGAAATTGTCAGTAATATCCTCTTGTAACCTTTCTGTTAGACGTACTATCTGACCCACAATTGCGCATGCCCGAATGCTTGCCCGGAGGGTCCTAGTACTACTGGGCCGACTCTAGTGCCTAAATCTACTCATTCTGGAACACCTAATCCTGGTAAGTTAAATGAGGATACTAAAGCAGTTCAGAATTACGTATAGAACGCATCATCATACGACATAGTCACCCCCTGGGTATGAACGCCAATGTGAGATGTCGGGCCTTTCTCAGATTTTAAAAGTTTAATACAAAAAACTAAGTGCATAATGTTTAAGGTAATGAGGTTCGTCTATTTAACAAACCTCCAAGAAAAGGTTATTATGCGTCAGCTCATAGGGCGACTAAGAAACCTAGGCTCGCAGATTGTTGAAACTTTTGCCCCTTAACCCTCCCACTCTCAGAGTCAGTTATGGAATAAAGGTGATCCTAACTTCTGTGCCTGTGGATGGAATCGTATGGCCATTCAAATGAAACTTCGTCAGCAGTACATTTACATGGTAACGTTTATATTTAAGTATTTTACAAAATGAAATTTGGGATTCGTCTTGAATTTTGCTTTTAGGCACTTGGGAGTGAAAGGGTTAAGGCTTAAGGTTAGGAATATTTATCAATTTGCGTTGAAGGTGCCTTTCTTTTCGAGAAAAACACGTCGTCAACGAAACGACGGCAACGATGATTTTCCTGTCGAACTATCGAGTGCCCGTTTTTCTTTGACCTAAATCCCTTGCACGGAGTTTTGTCTCACTCCTTTTTTGAACAATGGAGTTAAGCCTGTTATACCCAAAAAGCCTTCTCCCCCACCACCTCCCCCCCCCCCCCACCTCCTTGTCTCAAGCAAATTCATCAGAAACCTTAAACTTTGTTCAGAGAATGGGAAACTAGGTTGTAAAGAGAAGGTTAAGCTTGGCGAAAAGAAATAACTCGCCATGTAAATAGGGTGGATGATGACTTTCAGATAGGCCGAATGTTGTTAAGGTCTGGGTATTATATTAATAGCTGAGAGAGAATAAAAGGACCCTGATACCCAGAAACACGTTTTCTTCGTTAAAACAGACCCGGTAAAAAATAACATTTTTTTTCTGTTGATGTGCAGGTAACTCGTGGAAAAAAATCTGGGAACCAATTACCATTGTCGCCGGAGGTGTGGCTTTTGTGATTGCTGTAGTTGTGACTTTATGGTTGTTGCACAAACGATATTGCTTAGAGGAGTACAACCACGAAAGGCGACATCTCCTAGGTGACGTAGAGAATGGAGTAGACGAGGCTAAAAACATTTTCCCTGTTTCAAATGACGGAGGCAGGTCTGCAAATCTACGAAATGCATCTCCGCCACTGTCAGCGAGCTCTAGTAGCAATATCAAGGTGCCCAAAAAAGATGACTGTAACAAAGCCAAAGACGTTAATGTGTCTGTTTGAGTGAGGAAACCGCTGACATCAGTCCAGATATTTGATTTACATTCTCCTTGGTCCTAAACGGAGGATTGGTCCTTGCACTAAAACATGCCAAGGTGAAATCAAAGTGGTCACGTTTTTCCGATTCGCACAGTGATTGATTAGTAGATTACTTGACACCGATACATTTGATGAACTTGAAGGTCATTATTCACGGCCTTTAGTAGGTTGCGTGTGTATTATTAGGGATTGATCGGTCTGTACTCTTGTAAAGTTGCAAGTTTTACGTAGCTTTTGCATGTATGAGCAGTTCTTAAATGACGTTCGAAGACAACTGTGCTCGTACTCTAGTTTCCTCCTTGGATTCGCTCTGACGAAGGGCTAACGCTTGAAACGTCATCTTTCAATCTCTTTACGGTGGCCAGTTTACCTTATCAACTCAGTTGATAAATCCAAAATTTTGTGTTTCACGTCCCGTCCGACGCAGCACGACAGTTTCTCTAGAAACTAACCCCCTTGTCTAGAATTCATTTGTTATTACAATTACAATTGTTAGAATATTAGTTAGATAGATAGTTTTTACTGTACAGGCGAACAGCCACTTTGTGGATCCTGTATTAAAGTCATTATTATTATTATTAATTATTATTATTGTCTTCAGTGAATGGTCTTGCTTTAGTTCTGCATGATTGTCAACATTCATGTAAAATTTACATACGACGCTTCTTCCTGGGCGTTTCTTCAGTTTTGAATCCCGGGTTAACTCTGTTCATTATACAATTAACGTAAAGTGGACTAAAGTGTCACATCGAGGGCAACGAGACCACACGAGCTTGATAGTCGTCAAAAGACTATAATACCGTGAGAGTTTGGAACTGCTCGTAATATCGTAGGCATCAAGTTGATGACTTAACATCATAGGAAATCAGGACAGTAGACAGAGGTTATTATTGGCTGATTTCTGATTTGAGTGGCTTGCAAACAGCAAAATCAAATCTGCACCAACCATAGTAGGTGTTTTTACCACTGCCAGTAAATTTGATTCAGTGCCATTTCTGAGGTTGTTGTCGTCACTGAAATACTTGCAAATTGTTTTACAACATGTCAGTAGCTAAGGAAGGATGGAACGATGTGTTGGCTATGAAGTGATTTACGAAAAGGTTTGAAAAGAACGTTTAAGCGTTATGAAGCTTGCCTTATGAAAGTCCTTGGATCCTAAAAACAACATTTGCAAGATTAATAACAAAACAGACCATACTTGGTAAGCCTTGTTGTATTGTTTAGATTTTGTATTGTACGACATGCGTATTATACGATATTCCCTAAGTTTGGAGGACGTGACACATCAACATAACTTTAGTCTATCTATTTTAACATAGTCGATACAAGATTAGTTTTAGGTATCAATGGAATTGATTAGAATGCGTTCGATATTTAAAAAATAAATCGTCAGCAATATACAAACGATTTATGAGTTTGGGAAGTCTTGCTTCCGGGCCTGAAGAAGTCCTCCTGCTTTGTTACTCAGGTTAAAAAAGGGAAAACAAAAACAAATCCATGGCTAACGATTAATTGTCAAGCCCCCCCAAGAAAAAGATATCATGTCTCGTGAACAAGACGTCACCTCTAGTCAATTGTATTACTCGATAAATATTTGGGAGTTGGGAAATTGGGGTCTCCCTATCCGCTGAAAGTTTCCCTAGCGCTCCAACATTTCCCTCTAACCCACTAAGCACAGGTAAAGAGATTATCGACTCAGGACGTCGTCCTTATTGAGTAAGTGATTCCTACAACTCCTCAAGATATACAATCAATGTTGCGTGACGTCACTTTCATTTTGCATACAATTGGGTTATATGTCTTACCATAAATAGTTTCACTTTGTTCGCCTTAGTTAAGCAAATGTGCTGCGAACGTGATCCTGTATCATCCCTCACAGCGTTGAGGAGATCGCCAACCACTGTCATGGCCTCAGATCACCCTGAATCAAACAGGGGTTTTCTAGAATTAAAAAACTGATGATTTGACATTATGTCACGTGAGATACAAGGGAATTTCCCGGAAAAAGCAGAACGTCGAAGAAGGTTTCGTACAAAGCAAGAAATGAAAGAGGTATAAAGCGGTATTTTTTCGGTGTCCCTTTTGGTTAAACCAAACCAGCTAATTTATAACATGAAAGGGAGTAATGAGGGACTAGGCAGCTCTATAGGTTAGCTTGAGGATTGTTCTGAAGTAAGGATGGCCTAAACTGATTTTGCCTCTGTGTGTCACATAACCTTACTTAAACCTAGATGAAGCAACGTACTTTTATACAATTGTACTGTTTATTATGTGTGAATGAAGTCAGTAGCATTACTGGTCCGTCTGATAAGTCTGTTGTGATGGTCTTTTTTGGAATAGAAGGCCGTCTTATTTGATAAAAACATTCTGACTCCGTCCAGTATTTAGCATTTCACCCAGGCGACGGTCAGATGGATTTTTATATGACTTTCAAAGCTTCAAACATTAAAATTGTACTCACTCACTATACATAGGAAACGTACGTTATCATTGGCAAACAGATTGCGTTGTAAAATGTTCTCAAATTTTGAAACGCTTCGAAAACGGAAGTACTACTAGAACGTAACGAGCCCAGGGGAATCCGTGGAACGGTTTGATTTTGCTCTTTGTTATTGCCTGTGCTAATACAGTTTTCTGGCTAACTAGGAAGCTAAATAGGAGGAAAAGTCTAAAAACGTTTATTGTGATGTCCTCTTAGCAAATTTTTAGTACGTGGGTCGTATAATTAACAAGCAAACGGATCTTAGTAAAATACCGTATCAGGTTCTGAGGGTCACCTAGGCTAAGGGTTTTCCCCGAAATGACGAGACCCTGATGCCCTTTGTTTACATCCCTGACATTCTAAAATCTTGAAATGAGCAACAACAATTTATTGAGGTAATTCCATTTTTATACATGGCACTACCCTAACGAGTGAAAATCAACGAGGAACGTTTCGGTGTCGTCATAAAGCCATTTTCAAGTTCAAAATGATTCGGATAAACTGTAAGGAATAGTTAGCTGAAGATTAACATACTTTGGAGCATAATACTACAAGACTAAATAATTTTCAAATAGGAGGTTTCAACGATTGTCTAGCACATGATAGCGGCTACCTGTGTAACTGTCTCAGGAATCCTTCATTTTTTCTAAGCTAGAAAGGTCACCTTTTAAAGAGATGGCATCCGCAGAGTCAAAAGAGGAAGTCTTAAAAATAATGTCAAAGTTTGAAATGTGGCAACAGATTGTCAGCTTGTCTTTTTCTTTTAAAGATTTGAGACAGGAATAGAAGTCTTTGCGCTTAAGTGTTCGTTATTTTTTTTTTTTTTTTGCTTTGATACCTTCAGTTATTCGCAATGTACCATCGAAGGTAATTGTCTTTGTTATGAGGACTGCTGAAGATTTTCCCTTTCTGGGTCACTGTCCGTGACTCTTCTTCAATCTTAGTGAGGATGTCGCAATTGATTGTCCTTAAGATAGATTCCACCACATATGCTTAATTTTTCATGGTTCATGAATGCTTCGACGCATAAAGCCTTGATACACCGTCGATGTAAACAGTGGAAGTAATAGGGGTAGTTTAATTTAGATTTACAGTAAAATATCCCTAGTTGCTTATTTCGGGTGAACACAGTTTGATTCACGTTTTCACTCAATGTTATGTTCAAATTAGCCATTACTTGAGTTGTAATTGTTGAATCGTGACTAGTTTTGACTGGGGATCTTCTTTGAAAAGCACGGAAGCAAGTAAGCAAGCAAGCAAATGTAGAGGAAACTGGAAACGGCAATCCTGAAATCAAACTGAAAACAAGCCCTTTAAGAGAACGTGACACATCATCATAATTTTCGGCTATCTATTTTAATATAGTCGATACAAAAATAAATTTAGGTATCAATGTAATTGATTAAATTGCGTTCGACGAATTAAAACAATTAATTGTCAGCAATATACAAAACCATTACATAGTTTTTGAAGAATAATGGATAGCTGGCTGGAGAATACTCAGAAGGCTGGCTTCCTGGGATGTAGCTCACTGCCAGCTCACTGTAAAATTAATCATCATTAGTTACGTGGGTCACTTAGTCCTCCTGCTTGTTACTCAGCGTATAAAAAAAAAATGAAGAAAACAAATCCAAATCTGTGGCTAACGATGAATGGCCAAACCCGAGGGTCCACAATGGGGTTCTCAGATCCCGTCATCCCGCCTATTTTTTCCTGTTAATCCCGCCATCCCGCCCTTCTTTACGTCAGAATCCCGATCCCGCCTAATTTTTTAATAGTTTAGACAAGTAAACACGTTTTTATGGTCGATGGTCTCAATATCATATAAAAATATCGCCACTTCGAGCCACTAATGACCCTAACGAGTGTTTTCGTTTCTGTTTTAGACCCGTTTTACCTTTTTCGTCCAGGTACAAATGGAAGGTAAAAATTGTCAAAGATTGTTTACTGTGATATTCTGCCTATTCTCGGTCCTGCTTTTTTCTGGAAGACAACCTACTGAGTATGTAAATGAAGCCGGTAGTTGTTCAAGTTGTGGGGTGGTAAGGGCGACTTGGTTTTGATCTGAAGGTCGGCGTTTCCTTAGACACAAAAGTTTTCTCCACATTGTTTCTCTACAGGCCCAGCTGTACATAAAAGGGTTGTGTCCTTAGACAGGGCTAGGGGCCCAAAGGTCATGCAAAATCGGTCCAGTTATGGGGTCTGCAAAAATAAAATGTAACAAAGCATTTGCAAAAGTGGACTCACTTAACTCACAGTTTATTTCAAAGCTTTCTGCATCTCTATATTACTTGCTTCCAGTAAATTTCTGCTCGGAAATGTTTTTTTTTTTAACGAAGGCATTCCTGCTCGCACTCTGCATAATATATAGCAACAAAATTTACGATGCCGAATACCACGTTTTTGGCGACCGCCGTAAGGTTACATTACCGTCCGCCGGTGTTGCCATACTGGCTGGACTAACCAAAGCTGATCATACCTGCTAAGTTAAGAACGCAGACAAGACTAAGAAATGCAAAACGACATGTGCCTGATATCTCTTTCCGAAATTAACACAAAAGGACTCATAATAGCTTGACATTAAGGCTACTCTTCCTTGATCAATGCATCACTTGAAAGCTGACACACTCCATCCACAAACGATCCATTTGTATCAGCCTGCGCCGGTCAAATCATGCAGTCTCGTCAAAATAAAAAAACCGTATCCCGCTACTTTCCCCTTGCGATTCTCGCGTCCCGACTCCTCAAAAACACAAAATCCCACTCCCGCTCTCAAATGAAATTCCCGCTTCCCGCTCCTGTTTTCAGCTCCCATCCCGAATATCGCCACAAAAATTGGCCAAATCCCGTATCCCGCCAAACCTATTGTGGACCCTCAAACCCAGCAGAAATGGTATCATGTATATTGAACAAGCCGCAACCTCCGTAGAACTAATTCACTCGAAAACAAGTTTAGGATTGAGAAAGTAGGATATCCTTATCTGCTAAACGTTTCCCTTGGGCTCCTAAACCTTCCTGTCTAACACACCCCATCCCCTTGGCACAGGTAACTAGTTTATCGACTCAGGGCAACTTCCTTATTGAGGTATTAAAACTTATTCTTAGGACCCCTCAAGATATGCAATGAATATTGCCTGACGTCTACTTAATAGCTTTAACTCCCCTGATCTCCCCTGCTGCTGCGTTTCACGTCAAACCATAATTGGTTTTCATTTGTTTGCGTTTGTTAAGTTTTCAAGCAAATGCGCTGCGATCGTGATCCTGTATTATCCCTCACGGCCACTGATTCATGTCGCGATTCATGAAATTCTGGGATTTGAATTAAATTCATTTGAGGCGACCGCCGGCCACTGTCACAGATCACCCTGAAAGAAAACATTGTTTGGGTTAAAAAACGCCTACGTTCCTGAAGTTCCGATTGGCAATGTTCTATCACGTGAGGCTTCAGGGACTTTCCCGGAAACGATCAAATTTACTAGCTTTTCAGCCAATCAGAGCGTCTCGAGCTATATTGTACGGTGCAGAAACTGAAATACGTTACCTTCATGTTTGCGACCTTGCTTCGAGTTAAACCAAAACAGCTAGTCAATAAGATGTAAAAGGAGTGATGGCGGGCTAACTTTACGAATTAATGAAGTAAGGATAAAGGTAATCGATTTTTTGTTTCTGTCGCGTTTTGATTAATGGGTCATCAGAATAGGAATTCAATGTCACATGCTCTCACAACCTCTTAGTTGTTAGTTAAAACACTTTCTGTATTTTGTATACCAAGTGTGAAACAGTTGCATTTCTAGTCCGTTTGAAAGTCTGTTGTTTGATGTTTGTTTTGAAAGAGACAGCCGTCTTATCTAGATAAAATCATAGTCTCTCTCACTCTGATCCGTCCTTTCCGGTGTTAAGCATCGTACCCAGATGGATGATGATTCTCAGAGGAAAACATAGGTTACTGCTTGCAAACAGTTTCTTCTATACAATATTATTGAACTTTGTACTGTTACGGATATGGAAGTGCTACTCAAATTTATAAACGAGTCCATCGGGAACGAGTGTAAGAGCTGTATTTTGCTGACCATTATCTGCCTGACTAGGGAATTGCAACCGGGGAATATATAACTACCTATATTTTGGTGTTATTTTATAAAGCGTTTTTGTAAATTGAAGGTAATATGGGTTCCTTTAGTATATATATGCAAATGAGGCAAACATGATACCGTACTCAACGTTTTGGGGGGTTTCCCCGAAATGCCGCGGCCATGATATCATCTATTTGCATTTTAGACGTATGAAATCCGGAGCTCATACATAATTTGGCTACCAGTTGGCTATTGACTGGCTTGTGATTTATTTTACTTTGAAACGTGCAGTTATTAGTTTATTCAATAGGGTTTCCTCATGTTTCTTTGCTGCAGAAATTCAACAGAATAAAACGCAAATGTCTATTACGGAAGTGCCTGTAGATATGAAAAAAAAAACATGAAGATTACTGACCGGACATTTTGCCTCTCTCGGCCTGTAAAGTTATTATTCGCTTAACTGAGTGTTCTTAATAATATAAGGTTCGACTGTAAATGCCTTAATATTTTTTATGCCTCATGAACGCGCCGCAGAATATCGCTCTTTATTCACCACCCGCTGGCTGAAATTAATGCAGTAAAATGGCTGCAGACGGAGAACACTATGTTATAATCGGTTAGTTTATCAGTCAGTTCTCGTAAACGTGTTTTCCACGAGGATATATGCATGTGTACTTGTCGTAGATTATGTAAATTTGCACTTGCTAACGAAAACACTGTTAATCCATCCTGGATCTCTAGATTTTAATAAATAAAGACTGCCGCACGGCAGTAGAAAGTTTTATCATCTTACTGGCATTTCTAATCGCCAGGAATTTATTTATTTATTTATTTATGTATTTATTTATTTATTCATTTATTTATTTATTTATTTTGGAGCCTTAAAAATTGTTTAGTTTTGTACTGTATTGTATTGTACTGTACTGTACTGTACTGTACTGTACTGTACTGTACTGTACTGTACTGTACTGTACTGTACTGTACTGTACTGTACTGTATTGTATTGTACTGTACTGTATTGTACTGTACTGTATTGTATTGCATTGAATAGCCTCAGTTTAGGTTTAGAAATAATTCTTAGAAAACGTGTACTCGTTTTCCACGAAAGTAGTCTGCCACGGTAAGTGTGAGTGGAAAGAAGTACTACGTCGTCCTTGGTCATGAGTATACGAATGTCAGTATCTTTCCTCACTACCTAGGACTATGATCCTTCTTAAGCTTATACGTCCCCACCCCCCCCCCCAAAAAAAACGGCCTTTCATACGTTACTTATTGCAGCAACATGTCATCTTTGAGCTGGATGAAGTGTTTTGTGTGTACAGCACTGCTGTATACTGGCTGGGAAGGCCAAGGTGCTGATGGGAAGAGGACTGAACCATACAGAAGCATCTGTAAAAACTGTACTTGTTACGATCAGCAAAGCAGGATTTACAATCTGATGCCCCTGCAAAATATTGAAGACAGTCAGACTCCAAGGTTTGTAAAGCACTATATTTATTTTTTTGTAGCTCGCTCTAGTAAATACTACCCACACAACCCATGACACTGACAAAAGTCGAATGAGAGATTAAAAGGTATTTTGCTCCTATCAATGATTTTATGGAAATGTATTTTAAACTTTTGGTATTTTATGGCCATTGCACAGAGTGTTTTGTTGGTACAGAGCAACTTAGGGGTGACATCTTTTCTTTTCTTTGGATATTTTAAGGGCTTCGAGTGGTGGGTGCATTCTCATCTGCCTCCCAAGTTTCCTCTTGAATCCCCCCCAGTTAACGAAATTGATAGATATAGAAAGATGGTATTTTTAAATTTCCTAGTTCGTATAAGTTAGCCCCCCCCCCCCCCCACCAAGTCTCTCAGTAGCTCAGTGGTTCGAGCGCCCGACCGGTGTACAAAAGATCATGGCATCCATTCCTGTCCGCCACTGAGAGTTTTTTTCGTCCCACGCTCGTAACGTCATGCATGTGACATCTTTCTTAAAAATAAAATGGTCTCCAAATTGTTGCCAAACCGCCAATAACAAACATTCCCGGCGGGGTACTATTCTCCCTTTTTGCGCGGCGAAGGTTTCGATTGCTTTCCAGCTTGCGTGTTTGTTATACACATAGCAAAATAAGAGCAAAGCGAAAATATGCCCTTTAAAAAGATCCTTGCTGATTATCAAATGAAACTGTGCCACAACTGTGGCAAAACTACCACCCTGGATAACGCTTTGTTTTCGGGAACAAGCGGCCGCATGATGACTTTGGTCAGCGTTCCTTTGTCACTGGCTCCAATTATATTTTCTTCTTAACCCAGCCGTTGTCAAAGCGAGGCATATTTCATTGCGACCACACAAACCGAGAGCACCCAAACGAAATTTATTTTTTTTCGATATCAATGCAAACGTTCTCAACACATCGCGTATTTCAAAAGCCATTTGATTGTTTTATTCTCGACTCATGATTACCTGACTTACCTTTTTTTTTTCTTGATGAACTCGGTTCGCGTGGTCTTACTGTGGAAATATTATTAAAGAAATGGAATAACAAACCAAAAACAGACTTCGTATTTACCCTGCTTCAAAAGGCATGAAACTCATTGCAGCTCGAAATAGCCAACGAACAAAGGAATTCACACTTCAGGTCTTTACCTTGTTTTTAAATCGAAACACAGTGTAATAAACTCGAGTAAACTAATCAACTTGCATTTCAGCATCGTTAACCCTATCCATTCTGGAGATGCCGACTGGCCAACAGCACTTTAACAAAATTCTAACACTCCTTCCAAATGATAGCTACTTCCTGGGCTGCTCCAAACTCTTCCACCCCAGCTCTTCACTTCCCCATTTCAGCCCTCCTTCGCCTGGTCGAAATCGCTCATTCCTAACAATTATTAAGTGCCCAGCACTGGCTGTTTTCTTTTCACCACGATAAAGCGTCTGCGTTGCATAAATTAATCGCAGGGTTGTAAGGTACATAAATCTTTTCTGGCTCGTTGGTACACCAGATAATGGCTGCTTTTATACTAGAGACGGATAATACGGTCTGGGACGAACTTGGGCAAAGAAAGTTTGTTTGTCTGGTTATGCGTCTCGGTACAAAAACGGGCACTTGATGGATTATGCGTCTAGACGACTGGAACTAACTTCGGTAGTTCTCCTTGGACGACGCACAACCGCAAAGATAGTTCGTCTAGACGCATAATCCGTCTGTGTGTATAAAGACCGGCAACAGACGAAGAACCCCCAAAAACCGCGTCTTCGGTACAGAAAGTCAGCGTTTTCAGACCAAAAGATTAAAGATGGCGGAAGCAAGTGCCTCCAAGCTGACGAGGCAGGACCAGAAACAGACAAAGGCTTGCCAATGGACAGAGACAGAACTTAAATACTACGCAATTTTCCTAACAGTCGATAGAAACGATTTTGGCCACAAACTCAATATGCATGCCTTGAAGAATCGGCAAACAAAATTGTCTTTGAAGACTTAAAAAAGCCATCAAGTCGGCCGAAGAAATTAAAGAAGAAAATCAAAGGGAAATACACGGAGCAAAAACAAAGAAGAAAATTCGAAAACCTTTGAAAATTAATGTAAATAATCTGAGAGTCAACAAAGTTTGTCTCGTAGTGCGTTCCGTCTGTACACTATACGAATAACAACATACAGATGATTCGTCTGGACGGATTATGCATCTCTTGTAGAAAAACGGCCAATGCCCTTGGCGAAATAATAATGTCCGAGAAGCGAAATACCAGCCGCCGGTAAAGGGTTTATTTGCTAAATATCTTGGAAGTTAAGAAGTCGCGCAAAACAGATGGTGAAAAAACATTTTGGTGATTTAATAACATTTTTTGTGATCCGGGGGTTTTCGATGCAATACTAAGAATCCCGGCAAGCCTGATTTTTTCCGGCTTTCTTTTCGCAACTGCATAAGTTGCGTGAATAACTGCGCCGATCTTCTTTACATTTATTTCTTCATTCCGCAGTTCAAATATATGAATTTTCATATATTCATAATTTCATCTTCCTCTTTCCCGGGTATATTACGAACCAATTTAATGACCAGCTCCCAGTTGGCTTGATAGCTCATTTGGTTAGAGCGCTGCACCGGTATCGCAGAGGTCAGGGTTCGAATCCCGGCAAGCCTGATTTTTTCCGGCTTTCTTTTCGCAACTGCATAAGTTGCGTTAATAACTGCGCAGATCTTCTTTACATTTATTTCTTCATTCCGCAGTTCAAATATATGAATTTCATATATTCATAATTTCAATACTAAAAACTATTAATCCGCGCAATCTCCTCTTACAATATACGCAAAACGACTAGACAAGAAAGTAAACAGTTTTGTTTCCACGAGAATCTCATTTTTTTTCATCCAATACAATACGATATTTTATTGTTGTTTCGAAGGGCCCCTACCTTCGGTAGCAGGGGCGTTCCCAGGCATTTGTGGCAGTACGCACAAAGTCGGGCTGATACTGAATTGCACTGATCACAGTCAGAAATACATTTATCGTTTCAATCATATTCTCGTTCTTAAATATCAACTTAGGCTAATTGTGCTTTCCAGCAATGTTTCGACTTCCTATCCGCTACAATTGCACACACTACATTCAGTTTCATCAAGTATACCTAGTAAACGTTAATTATAATGAGACTTTGAAGACTGGTTGTGGATGCAAGAACGCACCACACTGACGACTTTTGCGCGGGCTTGTGCGTTGCAAAAACGATATTTCCTGATTTGGTCTATAGCAGTCTTTTCTATAACTCTGTAACGCAAAAGTACTGAGACGTTCTCTTATTTTCGTAGATTTTATATTGCCGACTTGAGTGTGAACGACAGGGAAAAAAAACACTCATAGCACACCGGTGCAGACGCCTCGACCGAGGAGCGTCGTTACTCGAAAGCTCCGAAAAGCAACTTTAAAAATACGAACCAATCATTCTACAAAGCTGTTGTCATGTCCCCAAGATAAGAAATATTTGCCTTATAGATAAGTTTCCTGCTTAGAAACTTCTGTAGATTATGGTGCCCAAAATCGGCCCGAAAAGTTTCGTGGCTTTCGAGAAACCGACGCCAGGTAGATTTGCTATACACCAATCTCATTCCCAGGCTCTTTCATCTCTCCGTTCCTCTCTCTTTCTGGGGTGGGGAAGTAAATGACCCTGGGAACGAGGTTGCCGAACGAACACGGCGTGTGGAGCTCGTGTACGACTCGATTTTGTGGGATTCTTGTTAATCATAGAGCTGGTTCGTATGTATTAATGCCATTCTAGACTCAGCAGGTCATTGCCTGAATTTTCTCAACAGCTTTGTGGCGACGGGTTCAGGTGGATACAAATACAGCTACAGTCCTTGCAAACCTTTTGTTAAAGGAGAGAAAGATAGAAGTAACTGCAGAGGCAATGTAGCCGTAAGTTTACAATAAATGCATGAAAAAATAAGTTTCATTTCTTCCACCATCTGTTATGATTTACGGCGAAATAACAAGGGAATTCTTCTGAGCACCCCTAAGAGTTTCACAAAAGTTACCATGGGGGATCGATCATTTATGGCGGCAGCGCCACGGCTTTGGAACAGTCTTCCCGTATGCATTAGATCTGCTTGCACCACGAATGATTTCAAACGGAAACTTAAAACATTTTTATTCAGCAAGGTATTTTGTTAGTATAATTAGTTTATAGTAGTTTTCGTTTTTGATTCTATAGTCATTGTAAATAGGTTTTTTATTTTTGTATTTACTGTAATGTCTGTAATGTGCATTTGACTATCCTTATAGAAAATGCGCAATATAAATATTAAATATTATTATTATTATTATTATTATTATTATTATTAAAATTAGGTAACATCGCAGATACAGTGCAGATTAATTGTACTGGGGCTATTTTTGTGTGGTGTTCCAAATACAAACTGGAAAAAAAGAAGTAGGGTTATCACAACTTCATGGTGCATCACTGGCATATTTAGTAAGGAATAAAACCACTTAAAAACCAGTCCTGGTTTTTCGTTTAGGATTAATATCAGTGGACTATGTATTACCATCATCCTCACTCAAAGTTTAAAGAAACTTGCTGAACATTAACCGCAAACATTGCTCTGTAAAACAAAAATTACCTGGTATTTTAACCTGTTATGTTTCACTGCCGTTCCTTTTAATCCTTTGTTTAGATATGTCGGTGGACAAGATCAGCTTACATAAAAATAGGCGAAGTGGACGGATTAACGTGGGGTTACGATAGTGTTTCCAGGACACCAGAGCTGATATATAAGTCTCAGTATGTACAGTTTAATATTCTTTTGGTTATCTGTACCTACTCACAACGCTCGGTTATAATTCCATTGCATTGCGAGCATTCAACCGCATTCAACCTCGGGGCGATATGTGGATCAAAACAACGCAATTAAATCTTCACACACCTCCTCTCTGACTTTCTTAGTGACTTCACTGAGGAATGGTACCCCAGAGTGAGACTGATTTGCGATCAAAGCAAAACAAGTAAAAAGGAAGCAGAATTTAAAGTTGATAATGATCGCACCGAATGGGTAAGGTAAATTTATAAACAAAATACATTCAAAATACAAAAAAATATACGAATTTCATACATATTTTATTGCACCTCCCTCAAAAGGGCTTTTCAGCTTCAATACAACATGATATATCATTATTTACTACTTATTAACCGAACCCGAGGGCCGTACTGGGAGAATATTGCCCGAGGTCTTTCTGGTACGGAACGAGCGAAGCGAGGTCGTACAAGAAAGACTGAGGGCAATATTCTCCCAGTACGGGCCTGAGCTAGTGAGAGTTAATAAGAAGTTTATTATATGGCTGTGTCTAACACTCTACTAGTAAAAAGCGATTCGTGGCGGATTGGGATGAATGAAACAGTTTACCAGAAAGCATTCATAACTCAGCAGTTTTAATTTATTTCACACACAAAAAAATTATATCGCACGAGAAAAAGTAGAAATCTTGAAAGACACAGTTCGAATGATTTGAAGCTAAATGAAAAGAGACAATTTGAATCAAATGTACTTTCACATTTTCTATATTCCCACTTTACTTGCCGCGCATTAACATAGCTCATAATACCTGTGGCATTACGGGAAAATCCAGCCCCGAGTATTGGCCAATCACAACGCGCGTTATATATTTACAAGCTCTAGCCATATAATAAAGAGTATTAATAGGAAATTTCTTAAACTAGTGTTACCAGTAACGTTTCTGTCCTTCTTCCTTTAGACATTCACTCTGACCCACAGATGCGCATGTCCAGATGGTTGCACAGGTGATCCAACGAACGACCCAATGGTCGATCCAACTTATTCAAGTGAGTTAAACAGTGTCACAGTTGTGCGCACAACATGAGAACCTGGAACCAGTGAGAGGATAAACGTCTTGCCGGTGTTATACGTTTTTTTTAAATTGAAGAATATAACCATAGTTACTCACAAGGAGTGTAGAACCAACAAACCTACGCTTAACACGCCTGATTCTAATCACGCATGATTAGAAAAGGAAACTAGATAGTTGATGTAAGTTGTCTAGTGTTGTTGGTGATCGTCACTTTTTAAATACTAACAGAACTGACACTAAAGCAATTGTTATTTACAAGTTGGAGGTAATATTCTGAGATGTTAATTTGACTTCCGCTATAATAACCGTATAAAGAAAGTTCGAATTGTATTTGTTTTCGCACCTAAGTTCACAAACTGGAGATCACTGAAGTAACTCTCAAATTCTATACCAAATACCGCTTTTAATGGTTTTCTTACCTACATTCTTAGGGACAATTCGGAGCACACAAAGTCGGTTTCAGTGCAGCAATATACTTACCCCCCTGTTACTGTATGGATTTTTGTTGTCATCTTATCACTCTTAAAAGAGTGATAGACGTTTTTTCCTTCCAACTAAATTGGCAATTTATTAATTTAGCAATTGTACTTTTAATTTCTATGATAGCTTTTAACAGTGTCCAAAATTAGTTAACCTAAACACTTTTACACTTAAATAAAGTCATTTATTCATTCATTCATTCATTCATTCATTCATTCATTCATTCATTCATTCATTCAGGCAGTCAGTCAGTCAATCAGTCAGCCAGTCATTCATTCATTCATTCAATCATTCATCATTCATTGATTCATTGATTTATTGATTGATTCATTCATTCATTCATTGATTCATTGCTTCATTCGTTGATTCATTGATTCATTGATTCATTGATTCATTCATTCATTCATTCAGTCAGTCAGTCAGTCAGTCAGTCATTCCTTCATTCATTCATTCATTTGTTCATTCACTCATTCATTCATTCATTCATTCATTCATTCATTCATTCATTCATCCATCCATCCATCCATCCATCCATCATCCATCCATTCATTCATTCATTCATTCATTCATTCATTCATTCATTCATTCATTCAGCCAGTCATTCATTCATTCACTCATTCATCCATCCATCCATTCATCCATCCATCCATTCATTCATTCATTCATTCATTCATTCATTCATTCATTCATTCATTCCTTCCTTCCTTCCTTCATTCATTCATTAATTCATTCATTCATTCAGTCAGTCAGTCATTTAGTCGGTCATTCATTCATTCATTGATTCATTCATTGATTCATTGATTCATTGATTCATTGATTGATTCATTGATTCATTCAGTCAGTTAGTCAGTCAGTCAGTCAGTCAGTCAGTCAGTCATTCAGTCATTCATTCATTCATTCATTCATTTATTCATTCACTCATTCAATCATTCGTTCATTCATTCAGTAATTCATTCATTCATTCATTCATTCATTCATTCATCATTCATTGATTCATTGATTCATTGATTGATTCATTGATTCATTCATTGATTCCTTGCTTCATTCGTTGATTCATTGATTGATTCATTCATTAATTCATTCAATCATTCAGTCAGTCATTCACTCATTCATTCATTCATTTATTCATTCACTCATTCATTCATTCATTCATTCATTCATTCATCCGTCCATCCATCCATTCATCCATCCATCCATCCATCCCTCCATCATCCATTCATTCATTCATTCATTCATTCATTCATTCATTCACTCATCCAT
Source organism: Siderastrea siderea (assembly GCA_964030785.1). Classification (NCBI taxonomy): domain Eukaryota; kingdom Metazoa; phylum Cnidaria; class Anthozoa; order Scleractinia; family Rhizangiidae; genus Siderastrea; species Siderastrea siderea. The sequence continues at coordinate 46,393,134 of OZ034967.1, read as the reverse complement.
CCATCCATCCATCCATCCATCCATCCACCCATTAATTTATCAGTCCATCAATTCATTTATCCACTCGTCCAACTACTACCTACCAGTCCATCCATCCATTCATCTCACCTGTACATCCAACCATCCACCTTACCGGCCTTCCATCCAACCAGAGAGTGGCTGCTCAAGAGCTTTCAATAACTTGTTCTACGTATTAAGCAAAAGTTACTCCATTGACACGAAGTTTCGCTCACTCCTTCAACCGTTTTTCTATGTTACTCACGCACGCACTCACTCAGGTAATGAATCATTTATCCACTGACTTAAAAAGTTTGATGCTTTAGAAGACCCAACTGACCAGACCCCTATTGATGGAGAAGGAGATGAGTCAGATCCAGATTCACTTCAAGGTAAGAATTGAAACAAACTCATTCTTCAGCTCACTTGCTTGCTTATCCATCTATCTAACCACCTAAAGTAAAACTTGTATATTTGAATTTTCGATAGAATGCCGTATGAAAATAAAAGATTCAATCTATCCATCCATCCATCAATTTATCAGTCCATCAATTCATTTATTTACTCGTCCAACTACGTACCAGTCCATCCATCCATTAATCTATCAGTCCATCATTCATTTATCAATTCGTCCAACTACCAACCGTCCGTCCTTGCCATCCTTCCTTCCCTCTGTCTTTCTATCCATTCGTCCGTCCATCTATTAAGACATTCAGAACTTTAGTTAATGGACAGCCTTCATTCCATTGGGTCTACACTGTAACAAAAAGTGTGGATAAGGTGTGGATAAGCACACGTATTTACCTTCAAACTAACACAGAAGTTACAGTTGGAGTAGACATGTATTTAATCAGCAGATACACCATCAGATTTATACCGTGCACTATGATTATAAAACTTCCAAAATGATGGAATTTATTATCGATAACAGTTCACACACACGGAAAGTGACGTCAATTTGTTTTTTACAATACGCAAAACAAGCTTTTTTAAACTAAAATAGACTTTGGAAGCAAGTTACTGTAAGATGTGCTCACGTCCACTCAATGATTTATCTGAGTCCGTGCAAATTCGCTTTCACCTCCTTCGTAGCTACGAGTCGGCTACTAGTTCCTGCCATTGAAACATTTTCTTTCAAACTAAGACAAATATTTTCTTTTTTTTGCCTCGCAAATTACGCATGATCAATGGATTAAAATTTAAATTTCACCGACTAACGATTGTGTCCTTATTAAACATTCCAGCTTGAACATGCAGTTCTGTCGAAAAGAATTTGGCAAAATTTATCCTTCAGGCCGAGACAGCTTGCATCACATGTGACATCATTTTCATTTTCTTGTCAACAGCCCTATTTACAATAAACGAGAACCGATCAGCTCGGGAGAAGTCGCTCAGTTGTTTAAAAAAAAAACTATGCTGGGAAGAAAAACTGTGGAGGAATAATTGGTATATGGTCAGTACGGTAAAACTTTGCTTTAAATCCTTATTAAATCGCAGTGTTTTTATTCGATTCCCAGAATGTCAACAAGCTCTCGGCATGGAAAGTGGTTCAATCTCGGACGCACAAATCAGTGCCTCTTCAGAATTTAATGCTGATCATGCCGCCATACAGGGAAGACTTAACTTTCAAGAAACTACAAGAAAATCAGGATCATGGTCAGCGCGCACAAATGATGCTAATCAATGGCTACAGATTGATCTGGGTAATCAGCTCACTAAAGTAACACGTCTAGCATCTCAAGGAAGAAACCATAACCCCAGTTGGCACTCTGGACATCCCAGGCAGTGGGTAACCAAGTACAAAGTACAGTATAGTAACGATGGATCGAACTTTCAGCACTACAATGAGCAAGGACAAAGTGCGGAAAAGGTGAAACAGTTCATTTCACCGAAATATTCCTAAAACAAACTGGAACTGAAAACAGTTAACTACATAAAAATAAGTTATGACAAGTTCAAAGTACGATTCAATTATGCTCAATTATAATTGAGTTAGATCAACTACTAAAGGTCATACGAGTCAATTTCACCACTTAATTAAATCGCAAAACGCTACGTTGCTCGGAATACTTCCACTTTTTCGAATTGCCTGAGGCGTAGTAAGGTAATAGTAGAAACGTACCTTCAGGATAGTTGGTAAAAAGGAAATATGTATAACCGTAGAGATGGGCTGAATTCAAACCTTGGAACAAAAAGAGCTAAAATACTTAGCTTAATAATTTCTCCTTTCATTGACGTAGGAATTCGCTGGAAACACAGACCGGGATACTGTTGTTTCTCATGACCTTAACCCACCAATCAGGGCACGTTACGTCCGTTTTCGTCCAACAGCTTGGCATGGTCACATCTCAATGAGAGTGGAGCTCTATGGCTGTAAAGGTACCAAAATTTTTCTCTTTCGTGGTATCATTCCTTTTTTTCTTTCAATCCTTTTTCCTCACGAAAAGTGAATTAATTAACTTTACGAAAATTCTAATTTAAACTGACTTTTAGGGGCTCATACCTTCGGTGCCAGAGGCTTTTCTCGCCCACTCAAACACGCGCGAACTTTAGTGTCCTACTCGAAAGTGCGCGAGAGAAACCTCTGGTACCCAGGGTACTCAGGGTAGGGGGTTCACGACTTCATCTTTCACTACGAAGGTGAATTCTGATTTCTGCTGATCAAAATGACTTTCTTGCCCGTTCCCGAAAAGTTTGGGTTTCGCGGGGAAAGATCTAAATTCTAACTTCTTCAACCGCAAATTACTTACAGTCAGTCAGTCAGTCAGTCAGTCAGTCAGTCAGTCAGTCAGTCAGTCAGTCAGTCAGTCATTCATTCATTCATTCATTCATTCATTCATTCATTCATTTATTCATTCATTCATTCATTCATTCATTCATTCATTCATTCATTCACTCATCCATCCATCCATCCATCCATCCATCCATCCATTCATCCATTCATTCATTCATTCATTCATTCATTCATTCACTTATTCATTTAGTCAGTCAGTGCTCAGCAGGTGCTCATGAAAAGTTTTTTTTTTGGTTAGCTGTCCTAAGGATAACAATAATCATTTTTCTTGTTACAGGTGCGGTGGGTGGGCGGGAAGAAATCTACATTCCAATTGTTGCTCTTGTTCCCACTGTCTCTGTCGTCGGATTGGTTATTTGGTGGCGTCACAAAAAAAGGAATAATTATAATAATGACCCTGGGAATCAACGTCTGGTTGACCAGGCAGACGGTGGGGGCTACGAAGGTGTTGAGAATATTATTAACCCAATCGTAGGAGGTAGTCCTGCAAATCGCCAAAATATAACTCAGCCATTGCCAGTGAGGTCGAGCTCGTGTAGTGATATCACAGTGTCTAAGAAAGATAACTTCAACAGTAAAGGAAGCGCGCCAGCTTGAGGTCACAGACTTCAGTACAAGGAATTTCAGGTTGGCATGGGTTAACACTTTGGTGTGGATCCACGAAAGCGAATGATCTTAACCGTAACTTAAAGGATGGCTAATTGACCAGATTTTATTGTGCTGGTTTTGTTGTTAGGGAGCTTAAGCAAAGACGACCTCGACGACTAGTGATAACTCCACAAAACAAAGGCTTTGATCAGCAGAACAATGACTCTGCACGTGGGTTATACTTTTTGGTACATTTTTTGCCGTTCCGTGCACAGCTACAACGTGAAATGGCCAAATTCAAAGTTTTATGTAGAACGTGAACGCACGACGTTGAATTTTCGTTTTTCTCCCTGAAGTGTAACGCCGTCCTTACAAATTAAGCTCTAGTTAGTTCGACTACATTAGACAGGTAAAATGAGTTGGAATAATCGCAAAGACGTTTAAAAGATTGTAAAGGGACTTTTAATCGGACGCTTTCCTTCCCGTCGCGGTCGTTGTTGCTTAAGCTCCCTATTTACAATCGTGTGCTACGGGCTAGCAAAAAATATACCCTTGAATAAATGTGAAGATTATAGATATAAGAAGAAACTAAGACCCTAGCATTACCAAACATAAGCCAAAGCTAACTTAAGAAAGTGAATGGATAATCCACCATGCGGAAAAAGATGGCAGCTGTACATTTTTACCACAATACCTTGCGAACCTAACATGCCCAATAGGCACATAAAAAGTCATATTTTTTGCGTAAATTTGTTCCGTTGCTAACAACATTGTGTATGCTAAGTTTGAAGTCTTAACAACTTTTCTTCGCGTTTTTTACGAGCGTTTTTAGGGTTTTTCTGCGCTAAGAACTATGGGTAAATGTACCAGTCGCCATCTTTTTCGGTACGGTGGATTTGAGTTTTGTTGGTTTTACTGTCTTTTCTGTCAATCCCATGTAGCCTGCATTACATTGTAGATAGATATTTGATAGACAACATTGCCAGACCATTCATGCTGCGAATGAATTCTTAACTGTTCTAGAGATGTTGTAACTAAATTGCGTTTTTTAAATTTGTTTTAGTATTCCTTCATTTCTTAATATTGAGTATTTTGGAAACTGTACGAGTGCAAGCGTAAATAAGAATTTAAAATACAAGTGACCTTTAAACATCATCTAAAAATTCGACAAACAGTTTTGAACACCACTAGTAGTTTAAATTCTTCATCGTTTTATTGGTGTGTCATGATATGACCGAGAAAACTGATTGAAAGCTGATTGTACTAATAAAGTGAGCACCTGAGTAATCTTGGCACCTTTGGGTGCCCAGAGTACAGTAGTCTCCTTCTGCTGGAACATAGCCCGTAGTAGGGGAAGGGGTAGGGTGGGGCTCGAGCCCCCCCCCCCCCCAGAATTTTTGGAAGATTAAAAAACATTACATATAAACTTTTGTTCTTAGGCCATCGTAGCTTGATTAAGAATAAAACACAAACAGCAGTGATAAACATTGTGAATAAACGCATTTTGATTAACTTGACGTTTCGAATATTAGTCAACATACATTTTCAAAAGTTACCGTTGCAGTGTTTGAAAACTGTTTATATAGTTTACAATAAGGGTCTGGAACCGAGATTAAGAAAAATGCTCTTAACAGTAATTTAATACTTCGGACTGTCTGTCCTGAGAAGCTGTAGCTGAAAAAGCAACAGCTTTTCACTACTAACGTTAAAATTCAAAGACAAATTTCAAACACTGTAACGGTAACTTTTGAAAATGTATGTTGACTAGCATACGAAACGCCAAGACAAAGAACAATAGGCGTAAAGGCAGAAAATAAATTTAATTCCAGTTCAATATAATTCAAATCAAAATTTTTTATTTCACCCAACACAGTTTCAATTTTTATCGTCAATGTTCCTAAAAATGAACTATAGTTCTTCTGAGATTCCACAAAACGAAGAAGAAGAGAACCCTACAAAACAACGAAAAGACTTATCTTGTCCTTCTCGTAATCCAGAGTGTAAACAGTTGTTGATTCATAGTGTTTATAAGTGCTTGTGGTGAATAAATTCTCATGACTCCCTTATTGTAAAAGGTATCGATTTGTTCTTGTGTCCTGCTCACTACGCAAGATTCATATATTGCACTAGTGGGCTCTAAGGTATTTGGTAAGCTTGATCTGTCGGATTCCTTTGCTCAGTTGAATGTCGACAAAGAAAGTCAAGAATACTTGACTATCACTACTCACAAAGGTCTGTATTCCTACTTGAAGTTACCCTATGCTGTCAAGTCATCCCTAAAAATACATCAGGCAAAAATGGATTAAATTCTCCAAGGAATTTTAAAATGTCTATGCAAACAAGATGACATTTTCATAGGAGGAATTGACTGGCAAGAGAACCTTTGGACAATAGGGGCCATATTGGACAGGCTACACAAATACAATTTGCATCTGAAATTAGGGAAGGTACGTTTTTTCTTGGGAGGGGAGGGCTGGGGCCTCAGAGGGGTGGGTCATCAGTGAAAGTGAGCACCATAAGGGGAGGGCCATACCTCATGTGAGCTATTCAAGGGAGGGTCACACATCTTTTCCAGAATTTTTTAATGAGAATTTTTGTGATGTTGTTTTCCATTTTTCTTACAGATTAAGTTTTTCTTTTCACCTACTTTGATTTAATTTATTGTTTTATTATAGGTACTAGGTTACATTTCTACATGTATATTATGCCATGGCACATAATTTATCTAGGAGGACTCGTGTCCTTTTCCGTCCGTATCGCGAAGTACTTGACTCAGGTATCGTTTCTTCAGCTTCTTGCTGTTGGCTATCCGCTGCCTGATCTCCTGAGTCGTTTAGTTCTGAGGAGTTACTAGTAGATCCAACAATGCGCTCTACGCTGTCGGAAATGTAGGAAATAGGGAGCTTACGAATTGACGACTTTCGCACGACGACGCCGTTGGGTCCCGTCATAGTCCCGCGTCGCCGTCCTGCAGAAATTTGAATTTACGATTTTATTGAAGACGACGACGTTGGTTGGCGCGCGTCAGGCTTATTTTCCCGCCGTTTCTGAAGTTTGTTTTCTTCTTTTCGCGATTAAAGCAGTGTTGTGCAAACCAAAATATCCAACTTCAGAGAAATAAGAGCATGTATTGCATACGCTTATGGAAACAGATTTATAAACGAGCAAGAGTTTGTACTTTTATACGATGCTTACAAGTCAACAAATCCAGACTTTCCGTACTGGAACTACGAAAGATTCGATTTAGACGAGAAAACGAACGACGAATGCAAGGCCGAGTTTCGTTTCGACAGGAAGGACATTTATAAACTTGCTGAACAGCTGCAGTTACCTGACGAAATAACAACTTACAATGGTTTAGTTGTAGCCTCGGTGCCTGCATTATGCATGTATCTTAAACGCTTTGCTTATCCTTGCCGATATGGAGATTTGGTTTGTCATTTTGCAAGACCGGTTCCTGAGCTTTCCATCATAACAAACCACATGATGGACTTAATTTACGGTCGGTGGCATCATCTCCTTACAAGATATAACCACGATTTGCTCTCCCCTCCCAAGCTTCTTCAATATGCTAATGTAATACAACAGGCAGGAGCTGCCCTTGATAACTGCTGGGGATTCGTGGATGGAACTGTACGTCCAGTTTGCAGGCCTAACGAAAACCAGAGAGTCATTTACAATGGCCATAAACGAGTTCACTCCATCAAGTTTCAGGCTGTCGCTTTACCTAATGGATTAGTGGGGAACCTGTTCGGCCCAATTGAGGGAAGACGTCATGACAGTTTTATGCTAGCTGCCTCGGGATTTTTGCAAGACTTGCAGAGGTTTTCCAACTGCCCCGTAACAGGCCGCCCTCTTTGTGTGTACGGAGACCCCGCCTACCCGATACGAGCACACCTACAAAGGCCCTACAAGGGCGCAGTGTTGACCCCAGCTCAACAAGATTTCAACACCTCGATGAGCACAGTCCGCTCTTCCGTGGAGTGGATATTTGGGGACATCGTTAACTATTTTAAATTCTTAGATTTTAAAAAGAACCTTAAAATCGGTTTGAGTGCTGTGGGTAAAATGTATGTAACGTGTGCGTTAATGCAGAATGCACGAAGTATTTTATATGGTTCTGTCACCTCTGAGTATTTTGGTCTAGATCCGCCATCCTTAGAGGAATACTTTATTTGATGCAATGTTCTTGAGATGCACTTGTAATAGTACTCTAGTTATACAACATGAAAACTCTGACTGCTTGAAATTTTCGAAATATACAAGCATTCAAGTTCAAAATAGAAAAACACCTAGCAGTGAAATAAGGAAATACAATAAAGTGTAAAAATCAACAACTCTTTACGAATGCTAAGGTGTACAGAATATCATAGAAAAACAACTACTTCAAAATTATTGCCCCTTCTTTGAAGCTCCATAACTCAATGCAAGATTTCAACGTCAAAATCAAACACAACGTACAAAGAACCAACAGCTATTTATGAATACTGAGACGCACAAAATGTTTTTTACGTCAACAATAACTGCTGCAAAACTATTTTTCCTTTTTTAAAAGTTCAATAACTGCCTGTGATTGTGCTTGCTGGCTGTTAAACATCATCTGCATCATCTGCATAAACTGCTGTTGTTGCTGTTGCTGTTGCTGCATCTGTAACTGCTGTTGATCTCGCAACTGAGTGAACAGTGCCTGCTGAGTAGTCATGCCAGCTTCATCATGTTTTCTCTTTGCCTCCAGCTCTTCCTTCCTTAACTGCTCTGACTTTTCTGCTGCCTCTCTTAGATAGTCAAGCGTGTCAGTGCTTTTTTGGCGCTTCTTTCGCGGCTCGTCCTTTCCAGTTCGCTTCTTAGTCTGAGCTAACCGCTCCATGGCCCTCTCCCTCATCTCCTCGCCTGTTGCCTTATCCTGGTCGTTCTTTTTCTGATCCTCAACTGATTCTTTGGTGTGCTTAGCTTCTTCCTCGTCTCTTCTCTCTAGATAGTCCTCCATTGCCTGGTCTATCTCTCTGAATTCGGGCGAAATTCCCGAGCCCCTCTCAGCCTCCCTTTTCCTGGCCTTTGCATCCCGTTCAAGTATCTTCAAGCGATCCCTCAAACTCTTTGGCGACACGAAAAATTTGGGCTCTTTGATGTTGTTTAGGATTTTACAAATCTCCTCTAAGCAGTTACCCCGCTCTCTAGTGCCTGCACGAAACTTCCAGAGCTCCCAACTATGGATCTCACAACCAAGCAAGGAGTCATGTTTAACTGTCCATTTCATTTTAGGCATTCTGTTAAAAGATGATTTAAAAAATATAAATACAACTTTTAAATAAGATAATGTACAGCAAATTTAATTTTTTAAAAAATCGGCAATAACGTCCTCTGAGACCGGCCACAGCCACAAATCGTTGGGCGGTGTTGGATCTCTTGGACAGCTGGGCAAGTGAATTGTTTAAAATGCGAAATATCTACGGCAGACTTAACAGCCGAAGCGACCAAAAATAGACAAAGCTTAGAAAACGAAAATTGCCCGACATTTACAAGCCTATGTAAGATGTCAAATGTGATACAGATCATCTGCTCGCTCGCATAGCAGAAAAGCCGAGACAAATTTGTGTTTCTACAACTTCAGGCTGGCTAAAAGATGACTCAGGACAAGAATAAAGAACCTCATCGAATTACAAGCTTAACTTTTTGAAATCTAGCAGCGTGTATTGCTTTCAGTCTCCGCTTCCAGTAAAATATTTTCCTATTTTATTATAGACCCGACTATAAAATATACACCCCTTTTAATTTCTTTCAAAATTCGTTAAACAAAAGCAAATGTCTTATCCTTCAACAAGGTGTAATTAACATAAATGAGTTTTCATTCAGCAATCTCATCCTTACTTTTTCGTGTCACTTGGCGTTTCACTTGTCTCACTTGCCATGCTTCTACTCAGGGTATTTTGGGGCGTTACTTGAATGAAAACAGACAAAAAGTCAGAAACATTTATGTCAAGAACATATCCCTGATGTGATTCTTGAATTATCTGGCAGAATCCCCAGAAGTATCGAGAGAAAACTTCGAAACTCACCTCACGTTCTTCTGTTTCGGCGACGCCGTAAATTTGCTCAAAACAACGTCGTCGACTTTGGCTCGACGCCGGCAACTGCCTACAAAAGCATGCGCAGTAGGCATGTCACGCAATCCAACGGCGTCGTCGTGCGAAAGTTGTCGATTCGTAAGCTCCCTAATATTTGTTTTTGAGGGCAGATTTCGCATGCTAAACAAATAAACCTTTCTGTTAAAATAACCAACACCAATGCCGGCTAGTCGGAGACAGAAGCGCGTGTATTTTCCCTTAGATATTTTATGTTCAAAACTTTTATACTACTCAATTACTTCCGTATTTAAACTTCAGCTATAAAACGTAAATATCCCACACTGACTGTTCGCATTTTCCTTGTTTCAGCGCGCACACATTCAATATCGAGATATATTCATATTCAAAAACTTTGCATTCACAAGCGAAACGTTCTGAGGTTTCTACAGCATGGAACATACCATGTAGTAGTGAGGGGAGGGTCGCACTTTTGTTAGTCACCTAAAGGTGGGGGGGGGGGTCAGACGTTTTTTTATTAAAACGCAAGGGAGGGCCAACAATTTTTTGGGAAAAAAATGCCAAAATTCCCCAGCCCTCCCCCCCCAAGAAAAAACGTACCTTCCCTTACTAAATTATGAATTTTTGAAGCCGGAGAATAACTGCTGCAGGTTTGCAGCCAGTATAGGAGAAGATTGAAGAGAGCTCCATCCCCACGCATGTTAGTGAACTAGCTGAACTAAGATCTTTCTTGGGAATGATTCAGTATTATCATTCCTTCTTGCCAGGGCTAGCTACAACATTAGCACCTTCACATTGGCTTTTGCAGAAAAATGTTCATTGGGAATGGATAAAGGACTTCAGGAGGCTTTTGAAGCCTGCACAGTGGGCCTTACTAGTGATCCACTGTTGGAAGATAGATGAGGAAATTAACAGAGAAATAAATGAATTTGCTGAGCTTATGAAAAAAAATGGGATTAAACACACCTTAGTTCCTCCTTACCACTCGCAAATGGGCTAGCCGGAAGGTCGGTCAGAGTAGTGAAGGAGCAGATGGTGAAACAGGTCTTAGAAGGCAACAATCTTGAGTAGGTCTATGAAACATAGAAGAGCAGATTCTCTCTTAATATATCGCACCACCCCACACGGCACCACAGGTGCCACGCCAGCTGAGTTGCTTATCAGACGTCGCCTGCGTACGCTTTAAGTCTAGTACAACCTGATCTAACCCAAGTAATAGAAAGAGTAAACAGAAAGAACAACAACACTTGCGCTTTATTTGCATGACCATAAAACATTACAGTATTGCAAAAGCATAAGATAATATATAATAACAATAATTACAATAAAAAGTCATTAAACAAAACTAATCAAATAATCACTGATCAAGAATTTGACAATAATTTGTCTCTCATTTCAAAACAGGACGATATAAACTGCACTAATTGCATATTAATATAATAGTCAGTGGAGTTCATTAATTGCACAATCAAGGTTGAAATTGATAGCTGCTTGGGATTCGAAATTACATGATCTATTTTACTGAAAAAGTTGTCTCTAAGTGATGAATATCTTGGACAATGAAATAGAAAATGGGTTTCATCTTCAACATTATGCCCACAAATAGTGCATAGTCTGTCACTTCTGGGGACATTGTTATATCTTCCTGTTTCAATCAGGAGTTTGTGATTACTTATTCTTAGTTTCACAAGCGTTTTTCGATTGGGATTTTTTCTAGTCAGATGTAAATAAGGCGAAGGTGTATAACTGTCTTTAATAGTATTATAGAATTCTAGTTTTTGAGAATTACAAAGAGAATGTTTCCAATAAGCGATAAATTTCTTTTTCATTTGATCTACAAGGTACGTTATCTTAGTGTCATCTAAAGTGTCATGATTAAAGTTAAAGGGAATGTCATAATAATTGAGCATATTTATAACACTGGAATAGAAACTATTTTTACCATTACAGTGCAAATCTATTGACATTATCAGTGATTGCACGACGAAGGAGTTTTGATCTTTATTTTGAAGATAACTTATGTACTTAAGAATTCGTTTATTTATATCAAAGGTTAAAGGGAAGCGACCCATTTCAGCCCGGCATGCAATATTAGATGCCTTGTTATTAACTTGTAAGTAGCGTTTGCAAAATTGTAAGTGACTTTTTTCAATTGGTGAAGTGTCCCAAGACTTGAAATCTGATTTAGCAAAGACACCCCAGGCTTCGCTATTATAAGTCAAAATGGGTGAAATCATCGTGTCGAAAATTTTGCAAGCAAGAGAGGGTTTTAAACGGCTTAAGTCAACGTGCCGTCTTAAAGCAAAGAGAGCATGAAGAGCCTTTTCTCTCAAGTGATTCAACGACAGTGTGAAATTTCCAGATGAAGAAATTCGCGTTCCTAGATAAGTATAATTCTGAACAGTGTCAATCTTTTCTTTGTCAATATAAAAGTTACATTCATATTTTTTCGCGCGTTTTTGAAAAACCATTATTTTAGTTTTCTTAGGATTAATCTGTAACATCCACGATGTACAGTACTGGGCTAATGCATTGAGACAATTTTGCAGCCCTGTTTTTGATCGTGATAGTATAATCAAGTCATCTGCATACAAAAGAGAGTTTAATTTGGTTCCATTGGGTAAAACAAATGGATCAGATAGAATATTGTCGAAAGAGAAAGGTAAGTCATTAATGTATAGGTTAAACAGAAGTGGACTCAGAATGCAGCCTTGGCGTACACCTCTTGCATATTGAAAAGGTCGCGTTTGGTTATTGCCAATCCTTATAGAACCAGTAGAATTGTAGTAGAGGCTTTTGATTAGGTTATAAAAATTTCCTCCAACATTATTTTGCAGCAGTTTATAAAGGAGCCCATCGTGCCATACCGAGTCGAAAGCTTTCCTGAAATCGACAAAACAGGCGTATACCTTTTCATGGTGACAATTAACGTACTTATCTATCAATGTTCGCAAAGTAAGAACATGGTCTGCAGTTCGGTTATTCGGTAAAAAACCGATTTGAGATTTGTGAAGGATGTTCAACGAGTTGACATGTTCTAGAAGTCTTTGATTTAAAATCGAACAAAATAATTTTCCTAGACAGCTAGAAACGCAAATTCCTCGGTAATTTGAGGGGTCATTTCTTCCACCAGACTTGAATATTGGTGTAATGAGCCCACCACACCACATTTGAGGCATTGATCCCAAATCAAGAATATTGTTGAAAAGTTTCTGATAAACGAGTATCATTTCATTTAAACTAGTTTTAATCATTTCGTTTCGTATTTTGTCTGAATAGGGTGATTTGTTATTCTTTAATTTTTTTACTGCTGTACGTATTTCGGCTTCTGTGATGAAGAAGTCCAATGGATGCGATTGCATTTTGTTGTCTTCTTGTTTTCGTAACTCATAGATAAGGTTTTGTTGATCGGAGTTAAGAGGGTCATTTGAATGAAGAGACTGGAAATGTTTCATCCAATTTTCTTCTGAAATCAGTGGAGTATGTTTTAATTTCACTGAGTCATCAATTGATTTCAGACAATTCCAAAAGTGTTTCTTGTCTGAATCGAGGGCGGTTTCCTCTAGCTCAGAAATCTTGTTATTGTAGTATTCATTTCTTTTATTATTTAGAAGGTTCTTATACTGTTTTAAGACAGTATGATATTCTTCACGGAGAATGACGTTTAAGGGATCTCTGTGTTTTTGATTTGCTAATTTTCTTAATTCATGTCTTTTCAAGCGACATTCTTTATCAAACCATTTTTTGTTTGAAGATAATTGGGCGCGTTTATGTTCTTTTATAGTTTTTATCTTTAAGCAGCGTTTTGCAGTTGCGATGAAAATGTTTTCTACTTTTTGAAGGGAGATGTTAACATTTGCGATTGATTCGTTGTCGTTCAGAAACTCTCGGATTAACGTTTGGGTACTTGGAGACCGTAGTGCCTCTTTGAATTTTTGTGTGGAGTCATGCTCCCAGCAGAACTGTTTCGGTAAACTCGTCAAAGTATCATTTGCAGGTATTGCATCCCGATTAGAAATATTCGTGTTAATATTCAGCCAAGTCACTATTGGGCTATGATCTGATAAACAGGATGGCTCTTTAACAATAAAATTTGCTACATGTTGAAATAAATCTTGATCACATATTGAATAATCGACGACACTTGTTCCGTTTCTACCATGAAACGTGGCTCTTCCTAATGAATCACCACTAACTCTGCCATTGAGTATTCGGAGGTCCGCGCTTCGGCAGAGTTCAAGAAGGCGCTTTCCGTGGTTATTAAGCTCATTGTCAAAACTATTCCTCTGAGTGGAACATATCGCAAATTCGGATTGGTCGTTGGTTATCATGTTATTTCCTTCTTGACAGACAGAGTCCGAATATTTTCCTGTTCTAGAGTTTAGGTCACCCATGAGTAGAATCGACCCTTGGGAAGAATAGATTTCAATGTCGTTTTCGAGATCTTCGAACAATTCGGGGTGAAAGTAATTGGAGCCGCATGGTGGAATGTAGATACCACATACAAAGATATCTTTTGCAGTTTTCGTGTACTGTCTGCTAATTTTAAACCAGAGAAAATTTGGAGAAGCCTTTTCCACGGTAATCCAATCATGAAATTCATTCTTGTAAAGTAAAGCTAATCCACCCGAATTTCGGCCACTTTTCGTCGTTTTTGAGGTGTCTGTAACTACAGATCGATATCCTGCTACCTCAATATTGGTCTCATTCCAAGTCTCACAAAAGATTAGAAAATCAAAATCATTAATCATGTTCAAACAATCAACATTCTGTAATTTATCCCCTAACGATTTCGAAGAGACGCCATTAATATTCCAGAATGTAAGGATTTGAAGTGCCATAAAGAAAGGTTTCCAGAGAGTGACATAGTGTGAGTTAGAGACACGCAAGCCAACAGCAACACTGAAAGGTGGATCTTAGGAAGGGTAGTTAAGGTTTGCGGACCTAGAACTAATCTAGTTAGGACTGGACAAAAAACTAGGAATGTTCATGCTGACCATTTGATTAGAGCGTATGATAAAGTGCCAAATGGGACCAGTGAGGTGGACATGTGTCCCTGAATTATGTGAGCAATCTACCCAAATTATAGATGTTAGCCCAGTTTAAAACAATGTACCACAGCCGCCAGACATTGCCATAGATAAAAAGGTTGAGCCTAGCCTTAATCAGGAGAATGTAAACACATCGTCACCAGCAGTTTTGAGGCGATCACGGAGGATCAGGAAACCAGTTGACCGGTTTAATCTGTAAGAAGTGTAATATATTGAGCACCCATAATCCTGTGGTAACTGTGTATTTACCCAGAGTGCTTGAAAAACAAATTGTGTTGAGAACCGCCATGATGTGTCTGACCTCGTGTCTTGCGAGTCAAATTAGCTGACGATATACCGTAAACTGCCGCTTATAAGACCCCCCGCTTATAAGACCCCCCGCTTATAAGCCCCCCCGGTTATAGGCCCATCTACCTGTAAACAAAAAAAATACAGCCGCTTATAAGCCCCCCGGAGATAAGCCCGTCCGTTTATAAGCCCACCCAAAACCCTTACGAAATTGTATAAGCCCAGGGCTTATAAGCGGCAGTTTACGGTATTACAAAAACGTTGTTATTCATTCACCATTATAGGAGGAGCGAAAGAAGCGCGTGACGTTGTGACAGCTGATTGGCCCTGTTTTTACAAGTAAAATTATCGGAATTTTACATGTGCCAGTTGCAATTTTCTCATTGGTGGAAATCCCTGTAATACACTGTAGTTTATGTAATAAGACCCTTTTCACAGCTTATTTGTCGCATTTACATTACAGTAATATACATTTGGAAATTTCCCGGAGCCCATGTCTACGTCCGAAATTGCCTCACAAGTTACATCAACGTTTACATGGAGAACCTAAAAACTATCTTGATAGCAAATGGCACATCTAGTATTAAAACAGTACTTACCGTTTACAACGACATGGCCATGTAATGCAGATGAGACGAGGTGTCTGTGAGAAATATTGTTATCATATACAGGTCAAATCAAAGTGTTGGAGCTTTTCAGATTCGCACAGAAATTAGTCAATAGATTATGAAACCGAAAATGGAGCATGCATCTAAGAGTATTACTTTGGTGTTTTTAAAGAGTTACTTTTTAGTAGTGCTGTAACAAGTAATGTAGCCATAACATTGGAACCTATGGATGAAACCTTTTTAACTATTCCGGCGAAGCCAAGTTAAAGATTAACATAGTACCAAACAATAAACTAAACTCCTATTCACGACAGCAGGACCAAATTTGGTTTTTATTGTTCGGCTACAATTTGGTTGAGAAGAAAATCGTACATTGTTGTGAAGAGAACCATATTTGATAATGTTATAAAACAAATATGACAGGAGTTTCTCAACATTCTTTTCCGCTGAAAAAAGATCGACAAAACGTATATGTACAGTGACAGTATCCTCCCACGTTTGTAAATAAATATAAATATAAACTTTGATCGCATTCTTTGTTTAAAAAAAGGACTTTGCACAGTCAATGTTGATGGGGAAGGGGTGCTTAATATCACGATTGACAAATTCTCCACGATATGTTTAATCTAAGAGAATCTCTCGTGAGTGATATTTAACGTCGAAGAAAACGTACCATTTGCGTAACACAAATGGAGAAAATGAGGAAGTAGGACCAGCAGAATTTTGCACAAATTGTAAGAGAACTGCACAACACAAATATTGTTATCAAAATTCCTACATAAACATAGTGCAAGTGATTGTCTCAATGAATGAAACACACTGCGAACACACTGTTTTTCAGACACTGAACATTTTCACTCGGTGATCTCAAAGAGGTGGTTTGGTCCCTCGCTTAAAAGAAGTCGCGCTGAAGTGAAATGTGATCTAGTGTCAGTTCCTGAGACTCTGATTCTTGGGATTCTAAAACTATGAAATAACCAATTGCTTTTGGGAAAGCCCCTTTTAAACCTGATACATATACCATCATGATCATTGCATCGTTTACTTCCTTACTTTTAGGGTAATTCTTCCATTAAATGAACTGTAATTTTCTAAATTTCACCCAGGTGAAACGTTAATGTTGTTGTGGCATTAGCAGGCAAACAAAAACAGAGTGCAAATGCGCAGTTGTGACTTTAATTAGACTTCATGCAAAATAATCAATACTATAAATATAATGGTTTGAACCTAAGACTCATACATGTATCTAATTCGGTGAATTATGATCGCCTGGGTGAGTGTCTGATTATGAGAAGACTATCACTTGACTCTGATAAGGACTTCCGCTCAGGGTGTCGAAACGTCAGTCGGTGTCATCACAATCCTTCGGAGGACTGTTCTTACCCAGACGATCATACTTCACCGACTTAAAATAATTAATTTTGCAAAATGAATTTGGTCAGTATAATCCCACCTAGACCTCATGCGAAACATGAAACAAAATCGATGCCTTACATATATAAATGAAAGTCATACATATGTAAAAGTGCTCAGGTGTCTTGTGTTACTTTACAATTCAAGTTGTAAACAAATGACAGAACAGTCAGATATTTTGGTCAAGTGCCTGACCAAACTTGATACGGCATTGTTTTTACGACCACAACATAGTAATAACCATTTTAGTTTTAATTTGTGAACGTTTGGTTCACCGCAGAGCGTTGATATACACAGGTTTGTATTTATTCCATCCATCATTTGCTGTTGTTTGTTACAAAAGGTTACACAAAAGTATCTTATGTTGGTTCAACCACAGTTTCAGTCATAGTATCTTCTTTTAACTCAGGAAATATTCCAACTCACCAGCTCTATTGGACTTATTGAAAGAAGCTGTCACATTGCAGATAATTGTTGCCATATATCGCGTGACGGACTTTCCCGGGAAGGCGGAAACGAGTGCATTTCTAGCTCATTCTGCGTAACTGAAGTCAGAGTCGGCAGAACGACAATCGCTCTGCAGTTACAACGTTGCTTCGTAATCCTATAGAATAATCAGAGTATTGGATGTGAATAGAATAATCAGAGTATTGGATGTGAAAAGAACTTGTTCCTAGCGAATTTAAGGATTTTATGAGGTAAGACATCTGTTTAGATCCAGCCTATTCTTATCTTGACTTCCAAGGCTCTTATAAAATAGCTCGCTTGGCTTATAATAGCCCTTAACACGCCTTCTGTGTACGAAGCAGTAACGTTATTGTGTTTTGCCTCTATTTGACCGACGCTTTGCAATATTTGGGTCAATCAGTGGACTCCACAAAGGACAGTTTTCATTTCTCAGTGAAGCAGGAAATCGAGCTCTCGGAAATGAGCCGGGTCATGATGTGTACGTCTGGGCATACAGAATTACCATGAATTCCCGTAATTGTATGTAAATCCACTACATTTTTATTCATCTTCACACATAACATCAGTAGTAATAATTATTGAGAAAATTAAACATGCAACGGAGAAAGAGCAAAAATATAGTAAAACTAATACTTAGCCCTTGTTTGGTCTTACTCTGTTAAGTGATCCGCAAACTGCTAACAGGAGTCACCAGATAACTCGATTCAACTTCTTTATTCTAGCAAAGGCACTCTAACAAGATTGCACAAGATACTATATACGTGACTCTCAATCAATATGTTATTGTCAATTGTTCATGCGGTATCTAATCTCTAGCGATCACGTGTAACTGTAACATAACACAACATCCTCCCTTTTTTGAGCGAGCGATCATAAAGCGGATTCTGTCCCTACTTCAAACTTAAATCGGAAATAAAAAATCAAAGTTTAAATCAACTGTCTTTCAACGCTTGCCTTAAGTGTTCCTAAATCAAAGTTCAAATCAGATTTCTTTTTTTTTTTCAATGCTCCGTACGCTCTTAACGGATATAGTCCTTCAACCACGCGGGTGGTTTGGTCACACGTCGCGGGTGGGTTGAAGTGTGATCAGGGATGGCCTTGTGTTGCACACCGTCAGGACCTGCACTGGGTGTTATTGCTTGCTGGACTGCCTTCTCTGTTGTTCGTTGTATCTCCCTGGACCTGAGCTGTAGGGTATCCGGCAGTGGGCTGGCATGTCCCTGAGGCTGTTCCACTGGAGCACTGGGGTTGTCCATTGATTCCTTGGTTTTCCTCAAGTGGAATCTGTTTCGGCGGTATGTGTCGCCATTAGCAGTCTCAACAGTGTACGATCTTTCATCAAGTCGCTCTTTGACCATTGCTTTCTCCCAGGTCTTCTTTCTAGCTACAAAGGGCTTCATCCTCACTACGTCCCCATTAGCTAGTGGTTCTAGCTCCTTGGCAGACTTGTTGTAGTGTTGTACTTGCTTTTCTTGGCGCTTCTTGAGGGCAGTTATTTCCGTGTCAGGTACCACTGAACGCGGTTTTAGCAGCTCTCTTGTGGTTGGGAGAAGGGTCTTCGTTCGCCTATTCATCAACCGCTGAGCGGGGCTTGACTCCATCCCCTGTGTTGGAGTATTTCGGTGATCCAGGATTGCCAAGTATGGATCCGTTCCTGCATCTGTGGTCTTGCGTAGAAGTCGTTCCGCGGTCTTTACTGCTGACTCCACTTTCCCGTTTCCTTTGCTGTTGTAAGGACTTGTGGGTGTCTGTTCAAACTCGTACGCTGCTGCAAAGTTGGCAAATTCTTGTGACTTAAACTGGGGGCCATTATCTGTAACCACCTGGTCTGGGATGCCGTAACGTGCGAAGTGGTCTTTAAGCTTGGCGATTACGGTGGTCGCCTTTGCATCTGTGGGAAGTTTGTCGATTTCCCAAAAGTTGCTGTAGTAATCCACGGTTGTTAGGTACTCCTTGCCATTCAGCTCAAAGATATCAACTCCGATCTTCTCCCAAGGTCGTGAGGGGACATCGTGTGAGGCTAGCGGTTCTTTCTGCGGGCTTGTCTCAAACTTTCGGCATGTTTCGCAGGTTTCTATCATCTGCTTGATTTCGGCTGAGAATCCAGGCCAGAATACAGATTCTCTTGCTCTGCGCAGACAGGTGTCGATCCCCATGTGGGAGGAGTGTAGCTTCGACTTGATCATCGGACGCAGGCTTTGAGGTACAACCACTCGTTGGCCACGGAAGATGAGTCCATCTTGAATTGTGAGCTCATCTCGGATGCTGAAAAACAGATGCACTTGCGGGGCTACCTTACTCTTGTCTTCAGGCCAACCATGTGTGATGACACACTTGAGTTCTTGGAGAGACGGGTCATTTCTTGTTTCTCTCCTGATCTCCTCGGCTATGGGCAGATAGCTCGCCATGTTGATGTACTCAAACTCGCGATCTTGAGGGTTACCTTCTGTGGGAAGGTATGCCCTAGACAGTGTGTCAGCAAGGTGCATGTTCTTTCCACGCTCATAGGTTACTTCAAAGGTGTATTTCTGGAGTCGCATCATCATTCCTTGAAGTCTTCTAGGGGCTACTGCAAGGGGCTTTGCCAGTATGGACTCCAATGGCTTGTGGTCGCTGGACACCCTTACGTGGCGGCCAAACGTGTACTGGTTGAACTTCTCCAGCGCGAACACAATTGCGAGCATCTCCTTCTCGATTTGCGCGTACCTCTGCTCTGTATCAGTGAGGGAACGGCTTGCGTAGGCGATTGGTCTACCATCCTGTAGTAGAGCAGTACCGAGGCCCTTCCGACTTGCATCACATTGAATACTTAAGGGTCGGTCAGGCTGATGATAGCTTAGAACTGGGGCCTGCGCTACTAATCGCTTAACTGCCTTGAAGGCTTTCTCTTGCTCTTCGCTCCACGTCCACTCTGCATCTTTCCTGGTTAGCCTTCTGAGAGGTTCCATAACGTCAGCCAGTTGTGGCAGAAATTTGGAGAGATAATTGACGAATCCATTTAGCCTTTGGACTCCCTCGGTGTCTGTTGGGGGTGTCATTTCTTGTACTGCGCGGGCTTTGTCGGGATCGATCTTGAGGCCATTGTTAGTGAAGAGGTGACCCATGAAGGCTACTTCTTGTCGTCTCAATTTGAGCTTGTCTTTGTTTAGTGCTATCCCCCTCTCTCGACATCTTTGCAGGAGTGCTTTTAGATGTCTGTCATGGTCCTCAGTCGCTTCTTTCAGGTCTTTACCTACACCATATACCAGGATGTCGTCAGTAATGTCGAGTATTCCCTCGAGCCCTTCCAAGGCTTGGTTCACCCGTTTCTGAAATATTTCGGAAGATACAGAGAGACCAAAGGGGAGTCGCAGCCACCGATACCTTCCGTAGGGTGTTGAGAATGTCGTGAGAAGACTGGACTTTTCGTCGAGGACACAGTGCCAGTAGCCTGCCTTGAGGTCTACCGTTGAAAATACTTTGGCTTGTGCTAGTTCGGGTAGCACATCATCTAAGATTGGTAGCTGATAGGTTTCTCTTTTCAGCACTGCATTAAGGTGCTTCGGGTCAATGCATATTCGTAGGGCTCCTGACCCACGGAGTTGGTTCCTCTACTTGGGCCAACACTCCTAACTTGACATACTTGTCTAGCTCTTCTTTGAGCTTTGCTTTAAGAGCAGTGGGGACCCTTCGTGGCGGAATTATCACAAGGGCTTGCATTGTCCTCAGTTTCGAGATGTACGGTTCCCGGCAATGTTCCTACTTCTCGCTCGAAGATATCTGCGTATTCTTGAACAATCTTCTCGGTAGATGTTAATTCGTGGACTTCTGGTTGAGATGGTCTGGTAGGAGGAGCTGTTATGAAATTCGAGTTGTTTATGTTGATCAATTTCATTTGTTGGGCCGCACGTGCTCCGATAAGTGGGGTAAATGATTCATGAACGACGACGAACTCGATCGAATACCTCTTTTGGTTCTTCGGATTACGCACGGTCACGCGTGTTGAGCCGACTGGGGTGACGTTTGTTCCATTCCACATGCGCAGTGACTTCTTTGACGGCTTGATCGCACAGTTCCCGACATATTTGAGTGGTAAAATGTTCACTGACGCTCCGCAGTCGACTTGAAATGATAGTGGGCTGCCGTTTATCATCATCTCTGCATAAATGTCCTTTGGGTATTCGTTGTCTAAAACTTGAGATACGTATTCTTCTTCGAGGGAGATGCTAGTGATAAATTCTACATCGCTGTCGGTATCTGTTTCGTCTTCCACGATCTGGCTTATTCTCCGATCCTTTTTGCAGACACTTGCGAAATGATTCCTGCCATTGCATTTCTGGCACTGCTTTCCCCACGCGGGATATTTCTTCTTGTTCATCTCATGTTTGTTTCCACAAAAGTGACACGTTTTCGTGACGCGCGTTGGTGGTGGATCATCTCGAGACTTCTCATTCCGATCATTCCTCCGTTTCCGATCACTCCGCCAAGGCTTTCCTTTGCCACGTGTCGGATCTTCAATTTTATTTACCGCTTCTAAATTACTTCCAGAGGCAATTTCTTTCATTTGCGAGCTTGTGGCTTCGTTGCTACGGCAAATGTCAATGCATTTCTCTAATGTGAGCTTGCGTTCCTGAAGCAACTTTTGTCTCGTGTGTTTACTTTGTACGCCAAACACAATCCTATCTCTGACTAATGAGTCATGCAGGGATCCAAAATTACAGGTTTTGGCGAGATTTCTTAGGGCTGAAACGAAAGCATCGATTCCCTCTGAGGGTTCTTGGTTTCTACTGTTAAACCTGTATCGTTCAAACGTCTCGTTTATCCGTCCAACCGTGTATTCTTCAAATTTCTCAATCACTTTGTCGAGCTTCTTACGATCGCTTTCATCATCAAACGAGAACCCATTGAACGTTTTCAGTGCCTCAGAACCGATACAATGCAAGAATAGAGCTACTTTATATTCTTCTGTCTGCTTTTCCAGACCAGTAATTATCGCATAATTGGTCCATACCTGATGGAAGTGTTTCCAATTGGCTGCCAGGTCGCCACTAAAGCTTAAGGGTGCGGGCGGTTGAATGGAGGACGATTGCATAATGACTTGCGCTTGCTGAGGCGCTGGTGCTTGTGCGGGCGGATCAGGCATCGTTGGACGTCTTGACTGTCTTTACTGTCTTCTAATTTACCCTGACACCGCTGCCACCATGTTAAGTTATCCGCAAACTGCTAACAGGAGTCACCAGATAACTCGATTCAACTTCTTTATTCTAGCAAAGGCACTCTAACAAGATTGCACAAGATACTATATACGTGAGTCTCAATCAATATGTTATTGTCAATTGTTCATGCGGTATCTAATCTCTAGCGATCACGTGTAACTGTAACATAACACAACACACTCTATCAAATTTAAATATCAATTCTTAAGTTTATTGAAGGCACGTTTACCCCATAAACTTTTGCCCATAAATTTTTCCTTACTCTATAAACGTTTGTTTACTCCATAAATACATTTTACTACATAAACGATTGTTTACTCGATAAACGCATCTTTAGCCCATAAACGTTTGCTTATGAACATTAATTTACTCCACAAACGAAAGATTACCCCATAAACGTTTACCTATGAATGTCTGTTTACTCAACAAACGCATGTTTACGCCATAAACGTTTGCCTATAAACGTTTGTTTACTCGTTTATAAATGCTCGCGTTGTTTGTTTCTTTATTATATACTGAAGTTATTCGCTATAAACTTATTCTTTCAGATTAGATGTGATCTTTCACGTCATTATAGTGAAAGTTTTAATATTTTTAATGCATAAAGAATTTGTAGCGAACATTTTGTGAAGTCTAAGTGCAGTACAGTGTATGTAATCATTTCAGTAATTGAACGTCACACACTATAAAGATAGTAAAGATAGAGGAGGCAGAGTGGCCGAGTGGTTAAGGTGCCGGACTTGAAATCTGGAGGTCCCGGGTTCAAGTCCCGCTCTGACCGCTATCTGGAGTTGTTTCGCGGTCGACCTGGGTTCAACTCCTCGGCCACACTTCTAAATAGCCAACTGGTCTGCCTCCTGCCAGTTGGGATTCCTAAGCTATTATGTTCAGTTTGAAATATTTGTTTCTAAGGTTTAAATGCTCGGCCCCACTAGCACTTTGCTATAATCACTTGCCGAGGATAAATAAAGGGCATTTATTTATTTATTTATTTATTTTATTTTATTTTTATAAAGATGAGATTCAATATCTGTGGATACACATAAATGTACTGCATATATCTCTTTAAATGAAACATAATTCTGGAATTAGCATTACCTTGCACCTACATGCGTCCTCTGCGCTTAACCTGAAGATCATTTACTTGGCCTTTCAGTAACACGCAAGGCTCATGGGATCTCATAGTAATTGTGATTGACGGTAGTAGAAAAGCAATCGTTGGTTTAGTTTCGAAGTGCAGTGGTTGAAAGTTGAGATAAGTACACGTCACTACTTGTACATTTTTACAACGCTCTGATTCATGTTTGCAGAACCATTTCCTAAATGAGCTGGTTGAAGCGTTTTAAGTGCTTGGTGTTCCTGTACATTATGTTTAACTGCCAAGAAACTGGCGGAACCAAAGGAGTATGTGTTTGCTATGGCAAGCAAGGGACTTACAACCTTACAGCTCTACAAAGTACCGATGAGCGAAACCCAAGCTTTGAAAAGTGCTGAATTTAGGCCTTGTTCACTCACATACAGAAGCCCCTTCGTTCAATTTTAATTCAGATGAAGGCTGCATACCTTAAGTCTTCATTGGAATGTTTTATCATTTCGATCACGTTACATGTTACGTGCTGGTCACATAGTATTCCAATTTGAAAAAAATAAAAAAATCAGTGCATACGTTGGGCATTAACCACACTTTGATTGACTTATTTCAGCTCCAGCGTTTCAAATACTTTCGGTCTGCAGTCTCTTTAATTTACTGGAAAAACTGGCATTTATGGTCTGCTTCAAAAAGACTATGAAGTTCCTTTAATGAGATACAATCCATGGATCGTCCTTGTCTTCATATGAAAAATGGATGCAACATTTCCATTCAACAACGATCCACATTGTTGAATTAAACATGTTAACACATGTTTGGCCACCCTGTTATCCCTTTAAGCTTCAACAGTGACAAGCATCTATTTTCTCCTTACAATATCCCTACTTTATCAAACATACAGGTCACGAGAATAAAGGAAATGATCACCAAACATGAAATGCCTTGGTGTTTGTGCAAATTCTCTTAACTAGTACCATAAGAAATGTATGGAGAACACTAAGGAAAATATGCATATTGATATTTGGGCTTAACGGGTTAAATGATGGGTTGAACGAAGTTCGATTTCCATGAAATTCTTAACCCAACATTACTCAACTGCTGAACATTTCTTTCGTTCTGAGGTGCGCGGACAACAACTCTGAGTTTACTGTAAATGGTTTGAGCCCAGGGGTCATGTCATAAGTCGGTAAAGTATGATCGTCCGGGTGTATGTGGACAGTGTCACGTCCTGAGAAGGACTGTGATGACTTTGACTAGTGTTTCAAAAACATCACCATGACAACATCACCAGAGGACTGATGATGACGTCAGCTCACTCTGATGATGTCCACCGCTCAGGTTGTCGAAAAGTCAGTCAATGTCATCACAAACAGTCCTTCTCAGGACTACACTCTACTTATGATTATTGAATTTGTTTGACCGGCACCGGCATGCGACAATGTTGAACACATGCACGTGCAAGAAAAGTCAAGTTGGCGTAAGTTAGCAACATTGAACATCATTCAACACGACGATCAAATGCTTTCCACAAGTTTGATTCAACAATGTTGAAGGAAAAGACACGATGATCGACCAGGGCAGTGAGGTTATCAGCTTAACCAGCTGGGAAAAAAGCAACCCGAAAAACTGGTTCGAAAGGGATTCGAACTCTTGACCCTGCGATACCGGTCCAGCACTCTAAGCAACTGAGCTATCAAGCCAACTGCGGGGTGGTTATTTGTGAGTTCAACTTTTAAAATCCGTAGATGGTAAACGTTACGGGTCCTTCTTTTTAACTGCTTAATTCAACAACGTGAAATAGGTTGTAGTCAGCTGTAATTCAGAATCAGCGCTGCCTAAGGCGTGGATTTCTCCTACAGGTTTAGAGCGGAAGGTAAAAATGATTATTTCATCTACTACAATCCTTGCAGTTCTTTCAACTTAGGAGATGGATGTGTAGATGATGTAGCGGTAAGGGAATATATCCACTTATAAATTTACTTCAAGTTTAATGTACGTGTAGTAACGTTTCAGCGGGGTTTGCAGTTGATGACGTTCTTTTTAATTTTTGATCGTTTTTCTTATCATTTCTATCACTTGTGACGGAATCCTAAAACTTCACAATCATCACTCCTTGTAGTGCAAGACCCCATTAATCTTTCAAAAAATGTTTGCCAAGTTTGGAATGATTATAAAGAGGAAAAAGATAAAAGGGAGAAAATGGGAAATAAATGAATTCCTGGGAAATGGAGAGAAGTGAATTAAAATATGACTAGAAATATAGCCGTTTATGATGTTTGACGTGCGGCTACAGTCGAACCGGTCTGGCAAGGGAATAGCACGACATTTGAAACAGGCCTGACCGTTCAATTATTTGGCTTCATTGTTTGAAAGCTAAAGAACGTGCTGAATGGCCTGCGGCTTAAAACTGTAGACTTGAGATCAACTGCTTGAGGACTATTACCATCACTAGTGAACGGTTTGACTTGACTCGTTTTTAATACTTGAAAACAAGGTATTGAAGTATTGAACGAGTACTGAAGTTTCAAGTATTGAAAACAAGTCAGAGTCAAACACTTTCACTTCACTATGTCAACTCCTGTCTAAAACTATTCAATTTTTAGGACCCTCACTAGTCTAGTCTGTTATCGGGGTCTTCGTGAGGAACGACGCGAGAGAGAAATCGGAGAGTGGACCCTTCACCTTTCTACACTCGCTGACTTTTCTTTTCGCCTTGTGGTCAAATTGCGAGAGTGTTCACGATCTGTCTTTATTTTTTCAGCTTTGTCAGTCACCTAAGAATCGTGCAAGTTACGACAAAATTGGAGATCAGAGCACAGCATCTTGTGATACGAAGACCGAACCACCGAAACTTTGGTATAAGACTGCGTAAGTATTTGCGTTGTTCAAGCTTCGTGCGATTTCTGAGATAAAAACTGAAAAACGTGCCTCAATACATTCTCTTCTTGAGCACCTGTAGTCAAGGACAGTCGCTAATCTATTCACAGTAATAGTTTCAATGAATTAGTAAGGTACCTTTTAACAAAGCTGAGTCATTATCCTCAGGTTATATTGACGCAAGGACCCCACTACGTGTGCCGGAATGGTTTGATAGGTCAAAATTTCGGTGCTTCTGTGAAACATACCAGCAATCAATCTCGCGATTACATGTTAAAACTTCTGCCCGGTTAGTTGGGCTGATATGTCGTCGCACTTACTAAGTCAGCCCCTTCTCACGTCCAAATTTCAACCAGGAAATCGATAGTTCTCTTCTGCGTAACACACAGAGGTATAGAGCACCATTCAGCTACACGCACTTGAAACAAAATGCTTGATACGGTCTTGTTAGATCCCTTTTTAAACCCCACTTCACAATTCAGCCAGCACCCAGCTCGCTCCCCTCATGAGATAGCAGGCCAAAGCTCATCTCGGCACCCCGATACAGCCCGCCTCATATAATCAGCCCCACAATATGTCTTCTGACTTCTCACGTTATGGATAATACTATTGCGTTTTCAACGTATTTTTAGTGCTTACGAAGAGAGGCGCGTCAAAGTAGTTCTGATATGCAATCGGACTAAGAAAATCATTGACAAGGAAACCTTCAGACAAAGACCGGACGACGAGTGGGTAAGTAAAGCTAGTCGCAACACATAAATTGTGAAAAGCGCGAAAAATATATATATTTGCTACCTGAGCTGAGGTTACGTAGTTATGGATCCTCAAATTGCCTCGTCAAGAAATGTTTTAAGGCATTATTGGGTATGCCAGAACTTAATAGTGGAAATATCTTGTGCCCTAGTGCGGTATTTTGATTCGTATGGTAGCAACTTACATATGACACTACTAAATACAACCTATCTCGGCACGATTCTCAGTGTAACTCAGTGTTTAGAGCATCCGACCGAAAGGTGAATTCGCCAAAGGTTTTTTCTTTCTAGTCCCATATCAGAGCTCTTGACAATCTAAATACATTTCACGAAGGTTTCTTCGCTTTTAAGGTAGCTGACCTTAATAAGAAGAATATATGAAGTTCATATATTCATAACTTCAAGAATATACTTCATTGGGCATTACAATTACAGGTAGACTCAGTAGCTTACTTTGGAACTTCTATGTCAATATCGCCCACTGAGGATTTGAGGACACATGAAACGTTTGAGTTACTCGACCGTCTGATTTGTTAGGTTTCGCTAGTGGGCTCATCGTGGCTGTGTGGTACTAAATTGGAAAGAAGGCTAGGAATTTGCTAAATACAGACGGGAAATTGATTGAGAAACTAGGATTTCCACCGCCGTGTTTTTTAAAAATAATGGTGTAGCGTACATCTGAATGACATATCAATGCTTGCGTCCAGATAACGGGCGATTCGAGATACACCGTCGAGTTCAAGATCGGCTTTTTCCTCACAGTGGCCAGGGTAGTTCGCTGGAGATCTATGGTGGCTGACTAATTTCATGACTTATTCTAAACGTATATGCACAACAGACCAACCTTAGATTTGTGTAGGTGTGTTTTTTCCCCAGGAATCTCTTACGAAATTGTCAGTAATATCCTCTTGTAACCTTTCTGTTAGACGTACTATCTGACCCACAATTGCGCATGCCCGAATGCTTGCCCGGAGGTTCCTAGTACTACTGGGCCGACTCTAGTGCCTAAATCTACTCATTCTGGAACACCTAATCCTGGTAAGTTAAATGAGGATACTAAAGCAGTTCAGAATTACGTATGGAACGCATCATCATACGACATAGTCACCCCCTGGGTATGAACGCCGATGTGAGATGTCGGGCCTTTCTCAGATTTTAAAAGTTTTATACAAAAAACTAAGTGCATAATGTTTAAGGTAATGAGGTTCGTCTATTTAACAAACCTCCAAGAAAAGGTTATTGTGCGTCAGCTCATAGGGTGACTAAGAAACCTAGGCTCGCAGATTGTTGAAACTTTTGCCCGTTAACCCTCCCACTCTCAGAGTCAGTTATGGAATAAAGGTGATCCTAACTTCTGTGCCTGTGGATGGAATCGTATGGCCATTCAAATGAAACTTCGTCAGCAGTACATTTACATGGTAACATTTATATTTAAGTATTTTACAAAATGAAATTTGGGATTCGTCTTGAATTTTGCTTTTAGGCACTTGGGAGTGAAAGGGTTAAGGCTTAAGGTTAGGAATATTTATCAATTTGCGTTGAAGGTGCCTTTCTTTTCGAGAAAAACACGTCGTCAACGAAACGACGGCAACGATGATTTTCCTGTCGAACTATCGAGTGTCCGTTTTTCTTTGACCTAAATCCCTTGCACGGAGTTTTGTCTCACTCCTTTTTTGAACAATGGAGTTAAGCCTGTTATACCCAAAAAGCCTTCCTCCCCCCCCCCCCACCTCCTTGTCTCAAGCAAATTCATCTGAAACCTTAAACTTTGTTCAGAGAATGGGAAACTAGGTTGTAAAGAGAAGGTTAAGCTTGGCGAAAAGAAATAACTCGCCATGTAAATAGGGTGGATGATGACTTTCAGATAGGCCGAATGTTGTTAAGGTCTGGGTATTATATTAATAGCTGAGAGAGAATAAAAGGACCCTGATACCCAGAAACACGTTTTCTTCGTTAAAACAGACCCGGTAAAAAATGACATTTTTTTTTCTGTTGATGTGCAGGTAACTCGTGGAAAAAACTCTGGGAACCAATTGCCATTGTCGCCGGAAGTGTGGCTTTTGTGATTGTTGTAGTTGTGACTTTATGGTTGTTGCACAAACGATATTGCTTAGAGGAGTACAACCACGAAAGGCGACATCTCCTAGGTGACGTAGAGAATGGAGTAGACGAGGCTAAAAACATTTTCCCTGTTTCAAATGACGGAGGCAGGTCTGCAAATCTACGAAATGCATCTCCGCCACTGTCAGCGAGCTCTAGTAGCAATATCAAGGTGCCCAAAAAAGATGACTGTAACAAAGCCAAAGACGTTAATGTGTCTGTTTGAGTGAGGAAACCGCTGACATCAGTCCAGATATTTGATTTACATTCTCCTTGGTCCTAAACGGAGGATTGGTCCTTGCACTAAAACATGCCAAGTGTTCACGTTTTTCCGATTCGCACAGTGATTGATTAGTAGATTACTTGACACCGGTACATTTGATGAACTTGAAGGTCATTATTCACAGCCTTTAGTAGGTTGCGTGTGTATTATTAGGGATTCATCGGTCTGTACTCTTGTAAAGTTGCAAGTTTTACGTAGCTTTTGCATGTATGAGTAGTTCTTAAATGACGTTCGAAGACAACTGTGCTCGTACTCTAGTTTCCTCCTTGGATTCGCTCTGACGAAGGGCTAACGCTTGAAACGTCATCTTTCAATCTCTTTGCGGTGGCCAGTTTACCTTATCAACTCAGTTGATAAATCCAAAATTTTGTGTTTCACGTCCCGTCCGACGCAGCACGACAGTTTCTCTAGAAACTAACCCCCTTGTCTAGAATTCATTTGTTATTACAATTATAATTGTTAGAATATTAGTTAGATAGATAGTTTTTACTGTACAGGCGAACAGCCACTTTGTGGATCCTGTATTAAAGTCATTATTATTATTATTAATTATTATTATTGTCTTCAGTGAATGGTCACGCTTTAGTTCTGCATGACTGTCAACATTCATGTAAAATTTACATACGACGCTTCTTCCTGGGCGTTTCTTCAGTTTTGAATCCCGGGTTAACTCTGTTAATTATACAATTAACGTAAAGTGGACTAAAGTGTCACATCGAGGGCAACGAGACCACACGAGCTTGATAGTCGTCAAAAGACTATAATACCGTGAGAGTTTGGAACTGCTCGTAATATCGTAGGCATCAAGTCGATGACTTAACATCATAGGAAATCAGGACAGTAGACAGAGGTTATTATTGGCTGATTTCTGATTTGAGTGGCTTGCGAACAGCAAAATCAAATCTGCACCAACCATAGTAGGTGTTTTTACCACTGCCAGTAAATTTGATTCAGTGCGATTTCTGAGGTTGTTGTCGTCACTGAAATACTTGCAAATTGTTTTACAACATGTCAGTAGCTAAGGAAGGATGGAACGATGTGTTGGCTATGAAGTGATTTACGAAAAGGTTTGAAAAGAACGTTTAAGCGTTATGAAGCTTGCCTTATGAAAGTCCTTGGATCCTAAAAACAACATTTGCAAGATTAATAACAAAACAGACCATACTTGGTAAGCCTTGTATTGTTTAGATTTTGTATTGTACGACATGCGTATTATACGATATTCCCTAAGTTTGGAGGACGTGACACATCAACATAACTTTAGTCTATCTATTTTAACATAGTCGATACAAGATTAGTTTTAGGTATCAATGGAATTGATTAGAATGCGTTCGATATTTAAAAAATAAATCGTCAGCAATATACAAACGATTTATGAGTTTGGGAAGTCTTGCTTCCGGGCCTGAAGAAGTCCTCCTGCTTTGTTACTCAGGTTAAAAAAGGGAAAACAAAAACAAATCCATGGCTAACGATTAATTGTCAAGCCCCCCCAAGAAAAAGATATCATGTCTCGTGAACAAGACGTCAACTCTAGTCAATTGTATTACTCGATAAATATTTGGGAGTTGGGAAATTAGGGTCTCCCTATCCGCTGAAAGTTTCCCTAGCGCTCCAACATTTCCCTCTAACCCACTAAGCACAGGTAAAGAGATTATCGACTCAGGACGTCTTCCTTATTGAGTAAGTGATTCCTACAACTCCTCAAGATATACAATCAATGTTGCGTGACGTCACTTTCATTTTGCATACAATTGGGTTATATGTCTTACCATAAATAGTTTCACTTTGTTCGCCTTAGTTAAGCAAATGTGCTGCGAACGTGGTCCTCTATCATCCCTCACAGCGTTGAGGAGATCGCCAACCACTGTCATGGCCTCAGATCACCCTGAATCAAACAAGGGTTTTCTAGAATTAAAAAACTGATGATTTGACATTATGTCACGTGAGATACGAGGGAATTTCCCGGAAAAAGCAGAACGTCGAAGAAGGTTTCGAACAAAGCAAGAAATGAAAGAGGTATAAAGCGGTATTTTTTCGGTGTCTCTTTTGGTTAAACCAAACCAGCTAATTTATAACATGAAAGGGAGTAATGAGGGACTAGGCAGCTCTATAGGTTAGCTTGAGGATTGTTCTGAAGTAAGGAAGGCCTAAACTGATTTTGCCTCTGTGTGTCACTTAAACCTAGATGAAGCAACGTACTTTTATACAATTGTACTGTTTATTATGTGTGAATGAAGTCAGTAGCATTACTGGTCCGTCTGATAAGTCTGTTGTGATGGTCTTTTTTGGAATAGAAGGCCGTCTTATTTGATAAAAACATTCTGACTCCGTCCAGTATTTAGCATTTCACCCAGGCGACGGTCAGATGGATTTTTATATGACTTTCAGAGCTTCAAACATTAAAATTGTACTCACTCACTATACATAGGAAACGTACGTTATCATTGGCAAACAGATTGCGTTGTAAAATGTTCTCAAATTTTGAAACGCTTCGAAAACGGAAGTACTACTAGAACGTAACGAGTCCATGGGAATCCGTGGAACGGTTTGATTTTGCTCTTTGTTATTGCCTGTGCTAATACGGTTTTCTGGCTAACTAGGAAGCTGCATAGGAGGAAAAGTATAAAAACGTTTATTGTGATGTCCTCTTAGCAAATTCTTAGTACATGGGTTGTATAATTAACACGCAAACGGATGTTAATAAAATACCGTATCAGGTTCTGAGGGTCCCCTGGGCTAAGGGTTTTCCCCGAAATGACGAGACCCTGATGCCCTTTGTTTACATCCGTGACATTCTAAAATCTCGAAATGAGCAACAACAATTTATTGAGGTAATTCCATTTTTATACATGGCACTACCTATCGTAACGAGTAAAAAATCAACGAGGAACGTTTCGGTGTCGTCGTAAAGCCATTTGCAAGTTCAAAATGATTCGGATAAACTGTAAGGAATAGCTAGCTGAAGATTAACATACTTTGGAGCATAATACTATAAGACTAAATAATTTTCAAATAGGAGGTTTCAACGATTGTATAGCACATGATAGCGGCTACCTGTGTAACTGTTTCAGGAATCCTTCATTTTTTCTAAGCTAGAAAGGTCACCTTTTAAAGAGATGACATCTGCAGAGTCAAAAGACAAGTCTTAAAAATAATGTCAAAATTTGAAATGTGGCAACAGATTGTCAGCATGTCTTTTTCTTTTAAAGATTTGAGACAGGAATAGAAGTCTTTGTGCTCAAGTGTTTTTTTTTTTTTTTTTTGCTTTGATACCTTCAGTTATTCGCAGTGTGTGTGGTGGTTGCTTGTTGAAGAAATTCCCTACCATCGAAGGGAAGACTGCTGAAGATTTTCCCTTTCTGGATCACTGTTCGTGACTCTTCGTCAATCTTAGTGAGGATGTCGCAATTGATTGTCCTTAAGATAGATTCCACCACATACGCTTAATTTTTCATGGTTCATGAATGCTTCGACGCATAAAGCCTTGATACACCGTCGATGTAAACAGTGCAAGTAATAGGGGTAGTTTAATTTAAATTTACAGTAAAATATCCCTAGTTGCTTATTTCGGGTGAACAAAGTTTGATTCAACGTGTAATTGTCACGTTTTCACTCAACGTTATGTTCAAATTAGCCATTACTTGAATTGTAATTGTTGAATCGTGACTAGTTTTGACTGGGGATCTTCTTTGAAAAGCACGGAAGCAAGTAAGCAAGCAAGCAAATGTAAAGGAAACTGGAAACGGCAATCTTGAAATCAAAGAAAACAAGCCCTTAAGAGAACGTGACACAGCATCATAATTTTCGGCTATCTATTTTAATATAGTCGATACAAAAATAAATTTAGGTATCAATGTAATTGATTAAATTGCGTTCGATGAATTAAAACAATTAATCGTCAGCAATATACAAAACCATTACATAGTTTTTGAAGAATAATGGATAGCTGGCTGGAGAATACTCAGAAGGCTGGCTTCCTGGGATGTAGCTCACTGCCAGCTCACTGTAAAAGTAATCATCATTAGTTACGTGGTTTATTTAGTCCTCCTGCTTGTTACTCAGCGTATAAAAAACTGAAGAAAGCAAATCCAAATCTGTGGCTAACGATGAATGGCCAAACCCAGCAGAAACGGTATCATGTATATTGAACAAGCCGCAACCTCCGTAGAACTAATTCACTCGAAAACAAGTTTAGGATTGAGAAAGTAGGATATCCTTATCTGCTAAACGTTTCCCTTGGGCTCCTAAACCTTCCCGTCTAACACACCCCCATCCCCTTGGCACAGGTAACGAGTTTATCGACTCGGGGCAACTTCCTTATTGAGGTATTAAAACTTATTCTTAGGACCCCTCAAGATATGCAATGAAAATTGCCTGACGTCTACTTAATGGCTTTAATTCCCCTGATCTCCCCTGCTGCTGCGTTTTACGTCAAACCATAATTGGTTTTCATTTGTTCGCGTTTGTTAAGTTTTCAAGCAAATGCGCTGCGATCGTGATCCTGTATTATCCCTCACGGCCACTGATTCATGTCGCGATTCATGAAATTCTGGGATTTGAATTAAATTCATTTGAGGCGACCGCCGGCCACTGTCACAGATCACCCTGAAAGAAAACATTGTCTGGGTTAAAAAAAGCCTAAGTTCCGATTGGCAATGTTCTGTCACGTGAGGTTTCAGGGACTTTCCCGGAAACGATCAAATTTACTAGCTTCTTCAGCCAATCAGAGCGTCTCGAGCTATATTGTACGGTGCAGAAATTGAAATACGTTAGCTTCATGTTTGCGACCTTGCTTTGAGTTAAACCAAAACAGCTAGTCAATAAGATGTAAAAGGAGTGATGGCGGGCTAACTTTACGAATTAATGAAGTAAGGATAAAGGTAATCGATTTTTTGTTTCTGTGCGTTTTGATTAATGGATCATCAGCATAGGAATTCAATGTCACATGCTCTCACAACCTCTTAAAAGCTTTTGAAGCCTCATTAACTACAAATGATAGTTAAAACACTTTCTGTATTTTGTATACTAAGTGTGAAACAGTTGCATTACTAGTCCGTTTGAAAGTCTGTTGTTTGATGTTTGTTTTGAAAGAGACAGCCGTCTTATCTAGATAAAATCATAGTCTCTCTCACTCTGATTCGTCCTTTCCGGTGTTAAGCATCGTACCCAGATGGATGATGATTCTCAGAGGAAATCATAGGTTACTACTTGCAAACAGTTTCTTCTATACAATATCATTGAACTTTGTACTGTTACGGATACGGAAGTGCTACTCAAATTTATAAACGAGTCCATGGGGAACGAGTGTAAGAGCTGTATTTTGCTGACCATTATCTGCCTGACTAGGGAATTGCAACCGGGGAATATATAACTACCTATATTTTGGTGTTATTTTATAAAGCGTTTTTGTAAATTGAAGGTAATATGGGTTCCTTTAGCAGTATATATATGCAAATGAGGCAAACATGATACCGTACTCAACGTTTTGAGGGGTTTCCCCGAAATGCCGCGGCCATGATATCATCTATTTGCATTTTAGACGTATGAAATCCGGAGCTCATACATAATTTGGCTACCAGCTGGCTATTGATTGGCTCGTGATTTATTTTACTTTGAAACGTGCGGTTATTAGTTTATTCAATAGGATTTCCTCATGTTTCTTTGCTGCAGAAATTCAACAGAATAAAACGCAAGTGTCGATTACGGAAGTGCCTGTATAAAAAAAAGATGAGGATTACTGACCGGACATTTTGCCTCTCTCGGCCTGTAAAGTTACTATTCGCTTAACTGAGTGTTCTTAATAATATAAGGTTCGACTGTAAATGCCTTAATATTTTTTAAGCCTCATGAACGCGCCGCAGAATATCGCTCTTTATTCACCGCCCGCTGGCTGAAATTAATGCAGTAAAATGGCTGCAGACGGAGAACACTATGTCATAGTCGGTTAGTTTATCAGTCAGTTCTCGTAAACGTGTTTTCCACGAGGAAATATGCATGTGTACTTGTCTTAGATTATGTAAATTTGCACTTGCTAACGAAAACACTAGATTTTAACAAATAAAGACTGCCGCACGGCAGTAGAAAGTTTTATCATCTTACTGGCATTTCTAATCGCCAGGAATTTATTTATTTATGTATTTATTTATTTATTTATTTATTTATTTATTTATTTATTTTGGAGCCTTAAAAATTGTTTAGTTTTGTACTGTATTGTAATGTACTGTACTGTATTGTATTGCATTGAATAGCCTCAGTTAAGGTTTAGAAATAATTCTTAGAAAACGTGTACTCGTTTTCCAAGAAAGTAGTCTGCCACGGTAAGTGTGAGTGGAAAGAAGTACTACGTCGTCCTTGGTCATGAGTATACGAATGTCAGTGTCTTTCCTCATTACCTAGGACTATGATCCTTCTTAAGCTTATACGTCCCCCCCCCCCCCGCCAAAAAAAAAACGGCCTTTCATACGTTACTTATTGCAGCAACATGTCATCTTTGAGCTGGATGAAGTGTTTTGTGTGTACAGCACTGCTGTATACTGGCTGGGAAGGCCAAGGTGGTGATGGGAAGAGGGCTGAACCATACAGAAGCATCTGTAAAAACTGTACTTGTTACGATCAGCAAAGCAGGATTTACAATCTGATGCCCTTGCAAAATATTGAAGACAGTCAGACTCCAAGGTTTGTAAAGCACTATATTTATTTTTTGTAGCTCGCTCTAGTAAATACCACCCACACAACCCATGACACTGACAAAAGTCGAATGAGAGATTAAAAGGTATTTTGCTCCTACCAATGATTTTATGGAAATGTATTTTAAACTTTTGGTATTTTATGGCCATTGCACAGAGTGTTTTGTTGGTACAGAGCAACTCAGGGATGACATCTTTTCTTTTCTTTAGATATTTTAAGGGCTTTGGGTAACGATTAATTGTCAAGCCCCCCCAAGAAAAAGATATCATGTCTCGTGAACAAGACGTCACCTCTAGTCAATTGTATCACTCGATAAATATTTGGGAGTCGGGAAATTAGGGTCTCCCTATCTGCCGAAAGTTTCCCTAGCGTTCCAACATTTCCCTCTAACCCACTAAGCGCTTGTAATGAGATTATCGACTCAGGACGTCTTCCTTATTGAGTAAGTGATTCCCACAACCCTTCAAGATATACAATCAATGTTGCGTGACGTCACTTTCATTTTGCATACAGGTGGGTTATATGTCTTACCATAAACAGTTTCATTTTGTTCGCCTTAGTTAAGTAATTGTGTTACGAACGTGATCCTGTATCATCCCTCACAGCGTTAAGGAGATCGCCAACCACTGTCATGGCCTCAGATCACCCTGAATCAAACAAGGGTTTTCTAAGATTAAAAAAACAGATCATTTGACATTATGTCACGTGAGATTCGAGGGAATTTCCCGGAAAAAGGTAGAGTTTGCAAGCTTATTCATGCAGAGCGTCGAAGAAGGTTTCGCACAAAGCAAGAAATGAAAGAGGTAAGCGGTATTTTTGCGGTGTCTCTTCTGGTTAAACCAAACCAGCTAGTTTATAACATGAAAGGGAGTAATGAGGGACTAGGCAGCTTTATAGGTTAGCTTAAGGATTGTTTTGAAGTAAGGAAGGCCTAAATTGAGTTTGCCCCTGTGTGTCACATAACCTTACTTAAAGCTAGATGAAGCAACGTACTTTTATAAAATTGTACTGTTTATTATGTGTGAGTGAAGTCAGTAGCATTACTGGTCCGTCTGATAAGTCTGTTGTGATGGCCTTTTTTGGAATAGAAGGCCGTCTTGTTTGATAAAAACATTCAGTATTTAGCATTGCACCCAGGCGACTGTCAGATGGATTTTTACATGACTTTCAAAGCTTCAAACACATTAAAACTGTACTCACCCACTGTACATAGGAAACGTACGTTATCATTGGCAACAGATTGCGTTGTAAAATGTTCTCAAATTTTGAAACGCTTCGAAAGCGGAAGTACTACTAGAATGTAACGAGTCCAGGGGAATCCGTGGAACAGTTTGAGTTTGCTCTTTGTTATTGCCTGTGCTTATACAGTTTTCTGGCTAACTAGTGAACTGCATAGGAGGAAAAGTATAAAAACGTTTATTGTGATGTCCTCTTAACATATTCTTAGTACATGGGTTGTATAATTAACATGCAAACGGATGTTAATATAACACCGTATCAGGTTCTGAGGGTCCCCTAGGTTAAGGGTTTTCCCCGAAAGAGACGAGACCCTGATGCCCTTTGTTTACATCCCTGACATTCTAAAATCTCGCAATGAGCAACAACAATTTATTGAGGTAATTCCATTTTTATACATGGCACTACCTATCTTAACAAGTAAACATCAACGAGGATAAAATCGAACGACATTTCGGTGTCGTCATAAAGCCATTGTCAGGGTCGTAACCAGGTATATTTTTTCATCGCTGATCCCAAATTTTAGCTCTAAATTTGGATCCCTGATCCCCAAAATGTGGCAACATTTGATCCCTGATCCCACATAAATTTTATGATCCCATAGAGAGATTTGATCAAGTTAAGTCTCCCCGACGTCGATTTATCATTCATTAATAACAATAAAGTGTATTTACCTCAAGTAGATCTTCATTTGCTCATTCTGAATCAAGTTCTCATCTTCTCTTCCGTGATGTATTAAGGAATAACTGGAATTCTGTTGCTTGCTTGTGAAAAATGCTCGGTCCATTACACATTACTTGATTAGCTTACTTTTTAAAAAACTTTCTTGGTTGAGAAATGTAAAATTCGTGTGAACACTAGAAAACGCGCTATAAAACAATACGATAAAACTGACAAGATTAACGACAGTTTTTCTTTTAATTAAAACTCCCTGATTCGACTAGGCTTAACGTCACGTAAAAAGTGAATAAAAAGACTGAATCTAAATATGTTGCAAAAATATATATATAAGGCGCGACATGCACTTTGAAGGTGAAAGAAAAAGGAATTTTCAATTTTAAAGAAATGTAGATCAAAGTTCTATTGTTTGATTTTGAGATTTTGTGTATTAAGGAAAAATACCTACAGTCACGATTTGAAAGCTGAGCTGGCTGCGAGGAAAAAAAACCCGAACCACCTACAACCACGACGAACTAAGAGAAAGGCTCATCAAGGAACTCAGACTGCTGTTATACGCTAAGACTCCACTCGAACACTGGAAGTGTTTACGTTACAACTTTCAGCCTGATTGCTGTTATTTTAAGCTTTCTTCATTTTATAGCAATAGCGAAATTGTGACTGAAAAATTAATGTTAAAAGTGTATTTAAAGAACATATCTGGTGACTCTTCACCCAGATCTACTGTGTCCAGCCTCAAACCGGGATCTGCTACTAGGCTCTTCGTCTTCCACTTCTGCTAGATTCTCCTCTTCCTGGCTTTCATCGTCAGTGTAAAAGGGGGGTGACAGGCCTGCACGACTCCCACGCACGTGTATTAGCCTTGATTATAGTTTTCCTTTGACGAGTATATCTTTCAGTGAACGCCCCCTCTTGTAAGATACTATGGGCGGTTCTCTGAAAATTTCGTTTAACCGTGATTGTTGTTCTATAAAATGCCAGTTTTTCATGAGTATTTGTTTTAAGTTTGGCACTGATGGGTGGTATTGTGTGACGAAAGGCAAGATTCCTTTATTTTGTTTCTGTTTTTGTGTGAGGGCTTCTTTTCTGCTTTCAAATTTAACCTCTGAAAGGGTTTTTAGAGTTAGCTTTTCTGGGTAGCCTCTCTCAATGAGGTTAGTTTTAAATTTCTTAATGTACTCTTCAAAAGTGATTCTAGAAGAGTTTGTGCGAAGAAGTCTTAGAGCTTCTCCTTTAATGAAGCCTCTCTTGACACCCGGTGGGTGACACGTGGAAAATTCTGTATATTGAAATGTCTCAGTTGGCTTGAAATGCGTTTTCACATCAAGAACTGATTCAGTTTTGAATCTATCGCCTTTGTATACGTTGGTATCCAAGAAAGTTGTTTCTGTTTCTGAAATTTCAGCCGTAAACTTGATAGTTGGACGGTGATTGTTACATTGTACAATGAACTGTTGTACGTCTTCTCTGCTTCTGTCCCAGAGGCAGCAAATGTCGTCTATGAAGCGCTTGAAAACGAAAGGCCTATATGTGCTTTTGCTGAGGATGTGTTTCAATCTTTGCCATAAAAATATTGGCAAAGGCGACCGCCATTTTAGTGCCCATGGCGGTTCTGTGTGTTTGAAGGTAGTTACCTCCACTGAATTGGAATGAGTTCTCTTGTAAGATGAGTCTCAGCGCTTTTTCAAGTAGTCGCGTAGGGACAGGAGGTTCGTCCTTATGAAAGGTCTCGTAAGCTCTGCACACAGTGTCGATACCGTCCTCTTGTGGAATGCTTGTGTATAGGCTGGTTACGTCCATTGAAACAAGGATTGTGTTCTGCGGGACTTTAGTTTTCTATAAGAAATTAATAAAGTCCGTTGTGTCTTTGATATACGACTGTTGTTTTTGTACTATCGGCTGAAGTAGCTTGTCAATAAATGCAGATAACTTTTCTGTAGGCCCATCGCACCCTGAAACAATAGGTCTTCCGACTGCAGTCGGTTTGTGTATCTTTGTCAGGGTGTAGAATATTGGAATGCGAGGAGGATTTGGTGTCTGACAAAGCCATTTTTTTGCAATTTCGTCGATGTAATTTCCATCATACAGCTCATTGATTAGTTGTTGAACTCTACGGTGAGTGTCTTCTGCCATAGGTGTAGCATGTTCTCTGTTATCCAGTTGGATTTGTGCTTCTTTTATTTTATCTTGTTTGTTCATCAGTACTGTTTTTGTACCCTTATCCGCTTGCTTTGCAATCTTTGCAAAATCTCAGTTTCAAGAGGAGCTCACTCACACACGTTTGACTGAAGCAGAGTTCAGCCATCTATTACATGTTACATAGCTAGAAAGAAGCTACAACTTCAGTTTCATGACGAGAAGGGTCTAAAGATCACACTCCGTGATGCGAAACACAACATCCTGCGACAGAATTATACAAATAAGCTGGGCCCAGCGTTACAAACATCAGCAGGGAAATTAACTCATCACGTTGCAGATAATATTTCAGATCCTTTATTGTCACAACTACAAACATGAGAGGCTGAAAAACAGTATCAAGTTCCTAAACAAGCCAGACTCAACGTACCTAGTATGCCGAAAGCGGCATAGAAACCACATTTAGTCGCTTAAAAAATGATCCGAGGTCAAATTTAACTGACAATAACAAACAGTGCGCGCAAGCCGCAAGAATCCAACGGTTGTCAGAAAAAGATCGTTATGACCTCGAGATCAAAGTCTAAAAATGCGACGTTTAAGTTGAAATGGCTCAATTCAGTAACCATTTAAAAATCCTCCTTACCACACCCACTACAAGAATACAAGAACCAAAATTGGTCGAAAGACCGAGACACGTAAGGCGAAGCGTACGAAAACGCGAAGTAGGAGGCGTGCAGGCCTCCCAACCCCATTTTATAAATGTAAAAAATTATCCGAATTCCCCGACCTGCGCGATAATTTTTCACTATTTTTCTGTTGCTCCGTACCTGACAAATATTGTACTACTCGGAGGGATTTCCGGAGGTAGGAGTTGGAAATAAGGTATAGTAGCTCAATAGCCTACGATGCCTTTTGTAGTGAGTAGGTACCAATCGATTTATTTTGACCCCTAAGTAAACGCCCCCATCCTTTCAACGCGCAATTTCCACTTGGTAATTTGGAACGGGCGGGAAAAGAGGGTCTTTTCCCGCCCGTTCCAAATTACCAAGGGAAAAGCCCTGGGAACGAGCTTACCCCGAAAGCATGATGAAAGTGATGGTCAAGGGCTTCGAAAAACTGGACAGAAGCAAAGCACGTTTAAAAAACTTTGCTTACTAGAAAAGACAGTGTCTCTCTGCCCGCAATATTTTCGCTTGTTCGCTTGCTGTGATATACTAGTGATATTACTCGCCAGCGTGACTTGTTATCACAGCAGTCATCACACAACAGGGTGTCAGG